>CAWUFW010002352.1:1200000-1800000 GCA_963921515.1 Calotriton arnoldi | reverse complement strand
AAAAACCCCGGAGGACCTGCCTGCCTTCACCTTCCAAGCTGTTTCTCCCGTGAACACCGGACGTGTTTGAACTGCAGCTTCTGGTGCCAGCCAGGAACCGCGAATCCCGCACACTCTGCTCCCGCCGAATCCTGCTCGAGTGGGCAAATACCCAGAGGAGGTCCCCCCGGCGATCCTGACCCGAGATCCGGCGACCCCTGACCTGTCTCAAGCCTCCTGACAACGCCTGCAGCCTCAATCCAGAGGACCCCCCCTACCGCGACCAGAGCGGGTAAGAAAATCCGACGTCCCAAGGCGCCCCTGCACCCGACGCCCCACGGCCTTGTGTGCTCAAACCAACGGTGCCTAACCAACCCTCTACATCCCAACTTACCCCTCGAAGTGGTGGTTGCTCCTGGAAGGTCCTCGTCCCAGAGCCTAGAGTGTTTCTTTGTCCCGGAGAATCTCTGTTGAAATCAACAGGGCACCCGACCTCAAAACAGCACCCTGCACCCGGCCGCCCCAGTGCCGCTGAGGGTGCCCCTTTGGTGCTAACTTGGTCCCCAACGTGCCCTGAGCTTAACCCTAGCAGCTTTGCTCCCACAACCCCGTGGCCTGCTTGCCAGCAGCCACCAACCGGAGTCCCCCTATCCTCCATAGGATAACATTGTGCCTCAACACTCTGCACCCGGCCGCCCTAGTGCCGCTGAGGGTGCAACAACAGTGCATCACTGACCCTGGGAAACCCCTGAGTCTAACCCCAGAACCCTAACTCAAAAGACCGATTTACTTACCTCAAAACCGATCACTCATTTTTCCTCATAGGATAACATTGACACTTTTTCTTCCAAAAAGTTTCTAAGTGTCGACTTTTGAAAACTGCAAATATTCCTTAAAAATCAGCCGAATAACCAAAACGCATTTGCTCAACTGTTTTCAGGAAATGTCCCAGTGCTGAATCTAGGAGTCCAGCACTGGATTACAAAAGTAACGTTAAAGTAACTTACCGGCGAATTGAATTTCCTTCCATAGGATAACATTGGTGATTCTATGTGAAAAAGTTTCTAAGTGTCAACTTTTGAAATGCAATAATATTCTTTAAAAATCGTATCTTTAACCAAAACGCATTTACTCACCTGCTTTCAGGAAATGTCCCAGGGCTGAATCTAGGATCCAGTCCTGTTAGCAAAAGTAATCTGAAAAGTAATTAACTGCATTTTACTTAAAAAGCCCATTCAAATGAATGTACTATACCTGCAATGTGTTGCAAACTGCTTACTTAAAACTGTAACCAAAACCAGTACAAGTTGCACTGCAATTTTGAACTGTGTTCATACAAGTAATTTACTACTGAAAAGTATTTTTATGCTTACCTGTGCCAGGCTTGCTTGGTTCTAGAAATAAAACAGTATATTTTTTATACAAAACAATTGTCCTAGAGTTCAGTTCTTGAGTGTGTGGTTTCATTTGCTGACTGAGTGTGTACATCAAATGCTTTACACTGTCCTCTGATACGGTCTTACTGCTCGACCAAGCTACCACTTTAGAGAGTAAGGTTCTATCTAACTTTAACCTCTGCCAAACCTCTGGAGACCCTTGGACTCTATACACACTGTACCTCACTTTGGTGCAGTATATATAGAGCCAGTTTCTTACATTGGTGGATCAGCGGTGGGATACAAACTTGCATTTGTTGGACTACTTGGTTACCATCTGATCACACGACAGAACTCTTAAATTGCCTTTAGAGTTCTGATTTTTTTAAATTGGCATTTTTTTCCAAACTACTAAAAGTCTTGTTAGGGCCTTGCTTAAATCCCTTTAGAATTTTAGAAAATAAAAAGTCACTATAGTCAAGGGTAGAGGGGTTAGAACTTTTTGTTAGAATGTCTCAAGACAAGAACCCAGCTATTAGTGAAGATAATGACATGCAGGACATGGTTGAGGAGCTCGACCTCACCCCTTACCTTCACTTGTCTTTCAAGGAAGTAAGGTCCTTATGTAAACTTAAAAATATACCAATGGGCCAACATCCACCCAAACAAGGGCTCCAGGAGCTCCTGGCTGAGTACGCAAAGGCCCACCCCTCTGAGCATGGTGATGACCAAGCAGAGAAGGAAAGGAGTGAGGAGGATGGAGAAAGGAACCCACCTCCACCACTGCCTAGGGAAGAAAGGGTCCCTGCACCCTTATTTCCAAGAGTTAACCTCTGGGAACCTAGAGGCCACGCAGGTGGTTCAGGTCCCAGAGAGGACATTGAGGACATCCTCAGTGAGGAGGACAACCTTTTAGCAAGGTTGGCCAAAAGGATAGATCAAGAGTCCAGACTCCTGGCTCTAGAGAAGGAAAGAAAGGAGATGCGTTTAGCACCCATCAGTGGCGGCAGCAATACAAATAACAAGGATAAAGAGCAATCTTATGATCCTAAAATCCCCAAAGGGATTGTCCCTAAATTTGAGGAGGGTGATGACATCACCAAATGGTTCACAGCCTTTGAGAGGGCCTGTGACCTGAGACAGGTTAAGAAACCTCTCTGGGGGGCACTCCTGTGGGAACTGTTCTCTGGTAACTGCAGAGACAGGCTTCTGATCCTCTCTGGGCCAGATGCAGGGTCCTATGATCTCATGAAGAGAACTCTGATTGAGGGATTTGGACTCACCACTGAGGAGTACAGAATTAGATTCAGGGGGGGCTCACAAAACCCAAAACCAGTCCTGGATTGATTTTGTAGACTACTCAGTAAAGACACTGGATGGTTGGTTAACTGGACACAATGTGCATGACTTTACTGGACTTTACAATTTGTTTATGAAGGAACATATATTAAGTAATTGCACAAATGAAGTTACATCAGCATTTGGTAGACCTAGGTCTAATTTCTCCCCAAGAATTGGGAAAGAAGGCAGACCACTGGGTCAAGACTAGGGTGACAAGGACAACCACTGGGGGTGACCAGAAGAAAGTGGTTACAAAACCTCCCCAGGGGAAAGGTGGTGAGAATCCCCAAGATAAAAAGTCTGAGTCTTCTAAAGGGCCCCAAAAACCTGTACAGGGGGGTGGGTCCCAAACTACTCCCTATGTGCCACAGCCCTATAGGGGGAAGAACTTTGATCCCACAAAGGCCTGGTGTAACAACTGTAAGAAGTTGGGACACTTAACTGTAGACAAGTCTTTCCCTCACAACAAGGCCCCAAAGTCCACAAGTACAGCTACTCCTGTGGTAGCCAGTCTCCAGATGGGATCAGCAGTGTGCCCAGAGCAAATCAGGTTGCACACTGAAGCAGTTCTAGTTTCAGAGGGGGAAGTTGAGTTTGCCACTGTAGCTGTGTGGCCACCCAACTTAAAGAAATACTCACAGTACCCTTAGATCAATGGAACTAGGATAGAAGCTCTGAGGGATACAGGTGCCAGTGTCACTATGGTGAGAGAGACACTGGTTTCCCCTGAGCAATATTTGATTGGGCGTACTTACCCAGTCACCAATGCTGACAGTGTTACCACTAATCATGCAATGGCTATGGTGACATTAGACTGGGGGGGGTTACTGGCCTGAAACAGGTAGTGGTCTCTCCAAAGCTACCAGCTGCATGTCTGCTTGGCAATGACCTGGAAACCTCAGCCTGGGCGGAGGTTGAACTAAAAACCCATGCAGCAATGCTGGACCATCCCTGAATTGGTGTGTGTAAAAACAAGAGCACAGAGCAAAAGGCAGGGTGAAGAAATAGTGTTGGAGCCTGAAAGAATGGCCCAACCTACCAAGAGAAAAGGTAAGAAGACTGGGGGACCAGCTTCTATACAGCCAAAGGATCAGGACCCCTCTCCTCAGGGAGAGGACTTGGACACCCCATAGGGAACTGAGCCCATGGAGCTTGACCCTTACCAGGTTGAACTCTTGGGCCCAGGGGGACCCTCTAGGGAAGAGCTGTGCCAGGGGCAGCAAGACTGTCCCACTCTTGAAAGCCTGAGGCAGCAAGCTGTTTCAGAAGCAAAGGGAGATGTCGGTGGTACCCACAGAGTTTATTGGGAAGAGGGATTACTGTACACTGAGGCAAGAGACCCCAATCCTGGAGCCCCCAGGAGAGTGGTAGTGCCACAGAAGTACAGGGAGTTCCTCCTAACTTTAGCTCATGACATCCCCCTAGCTGGACATCTGGGCCAAACCAAAACTTGGGAAAGGCTAGTCAGCCACTTTTACTGGCCCCAGATGCACCAAAAGGTGAAGGAGTTTTTCAGCTCCTGTGTTACCTGTCAGGCCAGTGGCAAGGCAGGTGGCCACCCAAAGGCCCCCCTGATACCACTGCCTGTGGTGGGGGTTCCCTTTAAAAGGGTAGGTGTGGACATAGTGGGTCCACTTGAACCTCCCACAGCCTCAGGGAACAAATTCATACTAGTGGTAGTGGATCATGCCACTAGGTACCCTTAAGCAATCCCACTTAGGACTACTACAGCTCCTGCAGTAGCCAAGGCCCTCATTGGTGTCTTCAGGGTAGGGTTTCCTAAGGAGGTGGTTTCAGACAGAGGTTCTAACTTCATGTCTACTTACCTGAAACACATGTGGAAGGAATGTGAGGTGCAGTACAAGTTTACTACACCCTATCATCCACAAACCAATGGCCTTGTTGAGAGATTAACAAGACATTGAAAGGCATGATTATGGGGCTCCCTGAGAAACTCAAAAGAAGATGGGATGTCCTCTTACCATGTCTGCTTTTCGCTTACAGAGAAGTGCCACAGAAGGGAGTAGGTTTCTCACCCTTTGAACTTCTATTTGGCCATCCTGTGAGGGGACCACTTTGTCTTGTAAATGAGGGCTGGGAGAGGCCTCTCCAAGAACCCAAACAAGATATTGTGGACAATGTGCTTGGCCTAATGTCCAGAATGGCTGAGTACATGGAAAAAGCATCCAAGAATCTTGAGGCCAGCCAGGAGCTTCAGAAGCACTGGTATGACCAAAAAGCTGCACTGGTTGAATTTCAACCTGGGCAACAGGTGTGGGTGTTGGAGCCAGTGGCACCAAGGGCACTCCAGGACAGATGGAGTGGCCCTTACCCTATCCTGGAGAAAAAGAGTGAGGTCACCTACTTAGTTGACCTGGGCACAAGCAGGACACCCAAAGGGTTATCCATGTGAACCGCCTAAAGCTCTACAGTGACAGGGCTGACATCACCATGCTGATGGTGACTGATGAGCAGGAAGCAGAGAGTGAACCTCTCCCTGACCTCCTCTCATAAAGCCCAAAAGATGGGTCAGTTGATGGAGTTGTCTTTTCAGACACCCTCTCTGCCCAAAAGCAGTCCGACTGCAAGCAAGTCTTGCAACAGTATGCTAAGCTCTTTTCCTTGTCCCCTGGTCTGACAAACTGGTGTACCCAGGATGTGGACACTGGTGACAGTGCACCTGTCAAAAACAAGATCTATCGACAGTCAGACCAAGTCAAGGAAAGCATCAGAGCTGAGGTCAGCAAGATGCTGGAGTTAGGGGTTATTGAACCCTCTGAGAGCCCCGGAGCTAGCCCAGTGGTTCTGGTCCCCAAACCTCACCCACAGGATGGAAAGAGAGAAATGAGGTTTTGTGTGCATTACAGAGGGCTCAACTCTGTCACCAAGACAGATGCTCACCCTATCCCAAGAGCAGATGAGTTGATAGATAAGTTGGGTGCAGCCAAATTCTTAAGTACCTTTGACTTAACTGCAGGGTACTGGCAGATTGGCATGGCACCAGGAGCAAAAGAGAAAACAGCATTCTCCACACCTGATGGGCACTATCAGTTCACTGTTATGCCCTTTGGTTTAATGAATGCCCCTGCCACCTTCCAGAGGTTGGTGAATCAAGTCCTTGCTGGGTTGGAGTCCTTTAGTGCAGCTTATCTTGATGATATTGCTGTCTTTAGCTCCACCTGGCAGGATCACCTGGTCCACCTTGGGAAGGTTTTAAAGCCCTGCAAACTGCAGGCCTAGCTATCAAGGCATCCAAATGCCAGATAGGGCAGGGCACTGTGGTGTACTTGGGCCACCTTGTTGGTGGAGGCCAGGTACAGCCCTTACAGCCCAAGATCCAGGCCATCCTGGACTGGGCAGCTCCAACATCCCAGACCCAAGTCAGGGCATTCCTTGGCTTGACTGGGTACTACAGGAGGTTTGTGAAGGGATACAGGTCCATTGTGACTCCCCTCACAGAACTCACCTCCAAGAAAATGCCCAAAAAGGTTAACTGGACAGTTAGTTGCCAAAAGACTTTTGACACCCTGAAAGAAGCAATGTGCTCAGCACCAATTCTAAAACCTCCAGATTATGCCAAGCAGTTCATAGTGCAGACTGATGCCTCTGAGCTAGGGATAGGAGCGGTCCTATCCCAGACCAATGATGAAGGCCAAGACCAACCTGTTGCTTTTATAAGCAGGAGGCTTCTCCCCAGAGAGCAGCGGTGGAGTGCCATTGAGAGGGAGGCCTTTGCTGTGGTTTGGTCCCTGAAGAAGCTGAGACCATACTTGTTTGCTACTCGCTTCCTAGTTCAAACTGACCACAGAACTTTCAGATGGCTAATGCAAATGAAAGGGGAAAATCCAAAACTTTTGACTTGGTCCATCTCCCTACAGGGAATGGACTTTGAAGTGGAACACAGACCTGGGACTGCCCATGCCAATGCAGATGGACTTTCCAGGTTCTTCCACTTAGACAATGAAGACTCCCATGGGCAAGGTTAGTCTCATCTTTCGTTTGGGGGGGGAGTTGTGTGAGAAAGTGCCCTCTTTCTTGCATGGTATGCCCCCACTTTTTGCTGAATTGCTGATGTGCTTTGACTGAGTGTGCCCTGGGCTCCTGCCAATCAGGTACCCAGGGCCTGTGTTCCTTCCCTAAAACTGCATTGAAGCCTAAACCCAATTGACATCTCTGGCCACAGGTAGGCCCCCGGTAAATGGTACCACAGGTACCCAGGGCACTGTGACCAGAGAAGGTCCCCAAGGGCTGCAGCACTTATTGTGCCACCCTTGGAGGCCCTGTACCCTGACACACACACACTGCCTTTGCAGGCTGCGTGTCTTGGTGCAGAACAAAGTGAAGAGTCGACATGGCACACACCCCTGTGTGCCATGCCCTAAACCACTGCCCTGGCATCCATCAGTCACCCCTCTAGCTGGGTGCCCTATGCCAGTGGTGAGGGTACAGGTGCATGAGCCCTCTACCCCTACAGTACCCAGGTCCATTCCTGGGCACTGTAAGTGCAGTGCTGCCATTAAGAGTATATGGTGCTGGGAGCTGGTCATCACGAACTCCACAGCACCATAATGGCTGCACTGAAGACTGAGAAGTTTGGTATCAAACTTCTCAGCACATTAAACCCACACTGATGCCAGTGTGGGATTTAATGTAAAATGCACGACAGGGCATCTTAGAGATGCCCCCTGAAAGTCGACCAACTCCCAGTGACCTGACTGAGTGGCTGCCGAGGCTGCCACCACCAGACATGTTTCTGGACCCCTGGGTCGAGAGCTTGCCGCTCTCGGGGGCCTGAAACGATGCACATCCTGGGACGAGGTGCCAAGCCTCCTCCCCCAGGATGGGCAGGGTTCACGAAGGAGAAGCTTCAAAGGCATACCGCCTTTGTGAGCCTCTCCAGACCACTTGCTGTACTCAGCAACTAGTCCCCACTGGTTCTACCCCCCACTTTGGGCGGGAGACCCGGCGGGAAAAACAAAGTGAGGAAGAGAGGTGTGCCCACCTCTGCCAACTCCACCCCTAAGGTGAGGAGGCGAGGTGAAGCACCACCTCGAGTCCCCCGCCATCTTGAGGATGGGGGGGCCCAGCCAACCAGGGACAGGCTCCTGCCCCCTCCCACTGGAGAGTGGCAGAATAGGGGGTGTACCCACCCCAGGGAAGGGACCCATTGGTCCCTGCCCTTTACCTACCTGTAACGCCCCTAAATTTAGTATTTAGGGGCACCCTGAACCTTCCTTCCTCAGATCCAGCAACAACAAGAAAAGGAAGGACGAGAAGCCGTGCAGAGCTAACAAGAGGACGACGCCCACTGACTTGGCCCCAGCCCTACAGGCCTGTCTCCCCTCGAACCTGCTCCTGCAAAACCCCGGCGTGTCCAGCGGCCAGCAACCTCAAAAACCCCGGAGGACCTGCCTGCCTTCACTTTCCAAGCTGTTTCTCCCGTGAACACCGGACGTGTTTGAACTGCAGCTTCTGGAGCCAGCCAGGAACCGCGAATCCCGCACACTCTGCACCCGCCGAATCCTGCCCGAGCTCGAGTGGGCAAATACCCAGAGGAGGTCCCCCCGGCGATCCTGACCCGAGATCCGGCGACCCCTGACCTGTCTCAAGCCTCCTGACAACGCCTGCAGCCTCAATCCAGAGGACCCCCCCTACCGCGACCAGAGCGGGTAAGAAAATCCGACGTCCCAAGGCGCCTCTGCACCCGACGCCCCACGGCCTTGTGTGCCCAAACTAACGGTGCCTAACCAACCCTCTACATCCCAACTTACCCCTCGAAGTGGTGGTTGCTCCTGGAAGGTCCTCGTCCCAGAGCCTAGAGTGTTTCTTTGTCCCCGAGAATCTCCGTTGAAATCAACAGGGCACCCGACCTCAAAACAGCACCCTGCACCCGGCCGCCCCAGTGCCGCTGAGGGTGCCCCTTTGGTGCTAACTTGGTCCCCAACGTGCCCTGAGCTTAACCCTAGGAGCTTTGCTCCCACAACCCCGTGGCCTGCTTGCCAGCAGCCACCAACCAGAGTCCCCCTATCCTCCATAGGATAACATTGGGCCTCAACACTCTGCACCCGGCCGCCCTAGTGCCGCTGAGGGTGCAACAACAGTGCATCACTGACCCTGGGAGACCCCTGAGTCTAACCCCAGAACCCTAACTCAAAAGACCGATTACTTACCTCAAAACCGATAACTCATTTTTCCTCATAGGATAACATTGACACTTTTTCTTCCAAAAAGTTTCTAAGTGTCGACTTTTGAAAACTGCAAATATTCCTTAAAAATCAGCCAAATAACCAAAACGCATTTGCTCAACCGTTTTCAGGAAATGTCCCAGTGCTGAATCTAGGATCCAGCACTGAGTAAGAAAAAGTATTGATAACCTAACTTACCTGCTAAGTGAATTTCCTCCCATAGGATAACGTTGGTGATTCTATGTGAAAAAGTTTCGAAGTGTCAACTTTTGAAATACAATAATATTCTTTAAAAATCGTACAAACTACGAAAACGTAATTACTTACCTGTTGAAAACTGCAAATATTCCTTAAAAATCAGCCGAATAACCAAAACGCATTTGCTCAACTGTTTTCAGGAAATGTCCCAGTGCTGAATCTAGGAGTCCAGCACTGGATTACAAAAGTAACGTTAAAGTAACTTACCAGCGAATTGAATTTCCTTCCATAGGATAACATTGGTGATTCTATGTGAAAAAGTTTCTAAGTGTCAACTTTTGAAATGCAATAATATTCTTTAAAAATCGTATCTTTAACCAAAACGCATTTACTCACCTGTTTTCAGGAAATGTCCCAGGGCTGAATCTAGGATCCAGTCCTGTTAGCAAAAGTAATCTGAAAAGTAATTAACTGCATTTTACTTAAAAGCCCATTCAAATGAATGCACTATACCTGCAATGTGTTGCAAACTGCTTACTTAAAACTGTAACCAAAACCAGTAAAAGTTACACTGCAATTTTGAACTGTGTTCATACAAGTAATTACTACTGAAAAGTATTTTTATGCTTACCTGTGCCAGGCTTGCTTGGTTCTAGAAATAAAACAGTATATTTTTTATTCAAAACAATTGGCCTAGAGTTCAGTTCTTGAGTGTGGTTTCATTTGCTGACTGAGTGTGTACATCAAATGCTTTACACTGTCCTCTTATACTGTCTTACTGCTCGACCAAACTACCACTTTAGAGAGTAAGGTTCTATCCAACTTTAACCTCTGCCAAACCTCTGGAGACCCTTGGACTCTCTACACACTGTACCTCACTTTGGTGCAGTATATATAGAGCCAGTTTCTTACAGCAACCATGCAGAAAGGGCACTTTCCAACAAACACAAATTTAGAAATTCCGCCATTTTGTGTGGTGCAATTAGGAACTCTGGGAAAGCGTGATGCCCACTCTCCAAAGGAAGTGGTCATCTAGGGGGTGGAGTGACCCCAAGGTGAAGCAGCCCTATGGCTGCCACCCCTCACTCTCCTTAATGCCCCTAAATTGAGTATTTAGGGAACCCCTGATTCTAGGACTTGAGATTTTGACAGGCACAAAAGGAGTGGACAAAGAATACTGACCAGAGAACCGAGAAACATGACTGACTTGGCACCAATCCTACCAGTCAGTCTGCTGCACCCAACTCTCGTGGAGCAACCGACTCGTCCTGCTGTTATGCAGACTCCAAGAAACCAGGGGGCTACCAGTGCTTCGCCAATTGCCAAAGAAACTCCCTTGGAGTAGTGGGGCTACTCCTCTGCAGCGGCAGGCACCAAAGAAGCAACGCCCAGTATACTGACCTGCCGCCTATGGGGACTACAGACGCAGCAGCCACCCAGGAAGAGGTAGCTGTGCTCCTACAGGTCACGTCCGTCCTCCCTCCCAGTGTGGGGACGCCAGGACCTGACCAGAGCCCACACCAATACCTGGGGTACTGGACCCCTTGCAGCAACCAAGGCTTGTTTTCACCAGACACCAATAGGGAGGAAAAATAACCTGCATGTCAAGGGACCTGAAGAACACTGACCCACATCGTGAGTGGCCCGGCTGCCCTGTTTGCCACTCTTCAGCAGAAACCAGGACAAAGAAGTGAGTCTGCGACTGCCGCCGCCCGACTCCTCAAAGTAACCCTGCACCTGTGCTCCACTGCCAGAGTCCAAGGGAGGAGAAGAGCTAATCCCACCCTTGGGTTTACTAAGGCTGGATTTCCAGTCGCCACCTGCAGCCTCTTTCTGCAGGCCCCCTCTGACCATAAGTGACTACAACACTGAACCTGTTTCCAAAAGACACCACTGCACCGAGCACCACAGCCTGAGAAGTGGACCAACGGTGTCCTTACGTGCCCGAGGGCCTGAAGTGCAAGGCCGCCTGGAAGTTCCCCCGGAGTGGCCGCCCAGTCCCAGCTTGCAGCCTCATTCTCACTGGACCTTTCCCCATTGAAGTGAATGGGACACCAGGCACCGTAACACCTCTTCACCCGGACGTCCCAGAGCCTCCCAAGGTGACCTGTTGGTGTGGCCTTGGACCTAGCCCCATACTCACCTTAAGTCCCGGAGAACAGTCCCGCAAGTTGCTGTTAAGTGCCTGAATGCAGTACATGGTTTTTCCCCCAGAGGATAACATTACCGCACCCAAAAATTGCACTGTCAACTTTTGAAAACTGTAAAAATGTGTACGTCGAACAGTACTTACCAGATTCGAATTATCTTGGTATCTAAATTCATATAAAAATACGTGTTCTTTTCATAAATTGAGGTCTGATTTCTTTGATTGTCTCTCACTCACTGCCTGCCTGTGTGTGTGTGTGTGTGTGTGTGTGTGTGTGTGTGTGTGTGCTATAAATGCTTGAATTCCTCTATGCCTAACTGCTCACCCATACTACCATAGAAGAGCATTTGGGGTGTCATTTATGCCTATTTAATGGACTCTTTACACAGTGTACCTCTTTGTGGTCCACTATATAAGGAGCCAGATTCCTACACAAAGGTAGAAACGAGTCCAAAAAGTGTTCTTAAACTTGATAATGACTAGATTTGGCTGCACCCAAACAGCTGTTGGCTTACTGGTTTGCTTAGTTTCTGCACATTGCCACTGGAGCAGGAATCCATTCCATTTCACATGTGTAAGCAATAAAGACTTGTCTGCATTGAGGATACATCCGCAAATGCATTGAAGGCTGCAGTGCAATCGAAACCATAGCCAAACTCTTCTCTCAAGCAGCACTGCTTCCTTTGTGACTACACATTTCAGGTGTTAATGACATCTTGGTCTATTGGAATTTTTCAGTTACTTCCATTCTTCTGGACTCTTCCTCATACTTTGGAAAGAGATGAGCTTACTGTTCTATTTAGTGTTCATGAATATTAATGAAGATACATGATAATGATGGAAAATAACCACTTATCTTGTTTAAATTCATTAACAAACCTTCTTATGTAATAGAGCTAACAGTTTAGACGCTGAAGTCTTAATTTTTAGTTACCCCATTCTACAGTTGGTGAACTCCAGGCACTCCCAACGCAGTAACCTTACTTGCAAATACACAAGGACAGAGGTAATGAGAACAAACCAACAGTTACTTCCCAAAGGGACCTGCACACATTGTATGTCAGAAGGGCACCTATGTATTACTTGCAAAAGACCAAACTAATAAGGAAAATAACCTATTCATTTACTTCTTCCCAACAAGCAAGGGCTACCCTTTCAGTAAAGGTACTATCACCAGATGGATAGTCCAAACAATCTAGTTATGCTACAAAACAGCAGACGTAGTACTGGTGGAAAAACTAAGGGCACATTCTGCAAAGAAAAAAGGAGCAATGCTTGCATTTATTCATAACGTCCCTGAACAACCCATGCATGGCGGGCACATGTTCTTCTTTGCCCCGTTCAGGAAGCATTACAGCATGGTCATTCAAGCTAACAAGGAAGCACAGGTGGACGTGATGACAAAGGGTACGAGAATACCTATTTCAGATAGTCAGTCTTAGCCTAGCCTCAGAGGAAGATAATACCACTACATATCCATGCACAGCCTGTGAATCCAGAAAATATTCATGCTGCAGAACAAAATGGCTGTTTTATATTCGAGTAGTTTTGCAGCTTGAAGAGTTTTCTGGATCAGCATGCGACCCGCCCACCTCCAAAGAGATTAATTCGGAAAGGAGAAAGATCAAACAAAAGCTACAGGAAGACATAAATACAAGAGGGTGTCCTAGGGAAAAGAGAATCTTAAGACGATGACCACAGCAAGAGGGTTCTGGGTTGTACATCTGGCATCATGCAGAGGAAGAACATAGCACTGAATGGTCAGATCGATGACACTCGCAGACAAAAACTAGCACTGGCAAAGCCAGTCGATCTCACCTAGAGGTGAGCTATTGGCTTTGAAAATCATGCAGGATGGAGAAGAGAACGGTAAAAAATAGCAATATAAAGTGCCCAGCGCTGGCTGCAACATAAAGCCCCCCTTGTCTGTTGGGAGGGGGAGACGAAATGAGCAAGTGAGATGGAGAAGAAACGGGGAAGGAGAAATGGGACGGGGGCATTTGGGAGGGGAAGAAGAAACGGGAAAGGGCATGGGGGTGGGAAGAAGAAACGGACGAGGCAGGTGAAAGGAGAAAAAAAAACTGGGTACGGGTACTGGATAAGAAGTAACATGGACGGGGGTGGGAGGGATAAGAAACACTGATGGGATGGGAGGGATATGGAGCAATGTAGGCAGGTGGGAGAGGAAGAAACAACTGCGTCGGAGGGCAGGGGGGTGAGGATAGAAAGCAGCAAGGACAGCAAAAGAAGCATCATGGACAGTGTGGGTGGACATCGAAGAAGCAACATGGGCAAGGGGGGCCAGTGGGAAGGGAAGAAGCAACACGGATGGGGGAGGTAAGGGGGAGGAAAATACTTTTTTTTTAAAAAGGGGGGGACCTCAATCATAGCAGAGGAAGCGCCCTTAATAAATCGAAAGCAATCATTACTTGGTCCTTGCTCCTGCAAAAAGGAGAGAAAGCAGACTGCTTGTTCTGCCCAATTAGATGGCAGCAAATGAGACAGTGAAGTCCACGAATGGTAATCAATGGGCGACAGCCAAGCCCCTTATTCAAGACAATATCTCTTGCAAGTGAGAGCACATGTGCTAGCTTACATGCGCTCACGCAGGCGAGACCTAAAAATAAAGCGATCATCCCGGATCTAACCACTGCATGGTGGAATAATGTACATCATATGAATCCAGAAAACCTGCCAAGCTGCAAAACTGCTCCTACATGTAAGTAACCATTTTTATTTTATTGGTATGCAGATGGCCTGCACTATGGTTGGATGATTTGAGTCCTTCCGTTTGATTGTTAGTGAGGTTGTAACGTGAATGAGCTAAACCTTTAACTCCCTTTGACATTTTAGGCCAGCATTGAAGAGCGTCTTGGTGCAATGGACATAGACATTGGTAGCATAAAGACGAAAGGTGGCCTCCCCCAGACTGATAGCTTTGCTGTTCTTTTGGTTCAGGGACTGGAAAGCGGTGATTCAGACATCCTAAATGTAAGTCTTAATATCTGAGATAATTGTAAATTGTATTTATATAGTGCTTACTACCCATGACAAGGCGACGTTCCTCATTGCATTTCTTATACATTTGTATCCGTTATTTCATTCATTGTGTGACACGTTGATATTTTCTAAAGACCAGCACTAAAAAGATAATGGTAGAATTTTATAACCACTTAGAGTTTTTTTGTGATTTTACACCTAAATGCATGGTTCCCATAACACTAGTGTCAATGTGTGTTAACATGGATTATTTCCTAATTTATCTGACACATTAGTTTGTATTTTTTTCGTATTTGTATTTTATTTTAATTTTCAGTTTTTGAGAAACAAGCAGGTGATTTCAATGAACTGTCTTGTTGGTTCCCTCCATATGAGTAATGTTCCCACAAAACGCCTGACATGCTTGATGTCTCTAGATTATTCATGTAAAGCCCTGGGGCACCCAGCCGAAGCAGCTCCTGCAGCATGAGCGCTCTTGTCCTGCCTCCTCGCCACAGTCGTTCTTATTGCAGCGTGGGTGGGGGGGGAGGGGGGAGAAGGGTCTTCTCACCCCGTGCCGCCATTCAGCACCAGAACGCAGTGCCCCCAGTCTGCCAACAGAAAAAGGAAAAAAAAATGCACTGGTGGGGAGGAGCGCCACAGGCTCCCGCCAATGTTTGCTGGCCCTGTGTGGGTAACACAGGGAAGAGTCAGGCTGGGGGCCAAGCACGCCTTGCCCCCATTCAACTGGGCCTCTGGGCTTGGCAGTGTGATTTCTGACCTGCTCCACGCACCCTGACCACCAATGAGGCTCAGGTGATCTGCGCCGCGCCATCTGCTCACTTGCAGTCCATGGGAGCGGGCCAGGCAGCGCGCAGGCATCTGAGGCTGCAGCTCCCCCCCTCGTCGTCCTCACATCGATACCTCCTCAGCTGCGAGCCCCGCTGGCCCTCAGCAGCTCTCCCAGCGGCCTTCTGCCTACCCTGCGGTGCGTGGTGGGGACTTGCTCGGTTTTCGCTCGGATGGGTCCGGATATCGGGTATCCCGACAGAGCAGTGCTAGAGCACATCTACCATTTTGTTGTTGCTGGCCATGTCCGTTACTTCCCATTGGTAATGTTCCTTCTTTTGGATACTGTAACCGCAGATTCCTCCCTGTTGTGTGACGTGTCCTTTTGATGGTCCAAAAAGACCCAGAGTTTGAGATTGGCACACTGTCACTCACAACTTGTTCTATGCTCCACATCTGAGGGCATGAAAGGCGAAAGATGCATGAAACTGATGTCAGCGTGTAGTGGTGGCACTTATTTGCTGCTGTGCTCTGTCACTTTTAGAGCACTATGGAGCCACACCGAGCCACAGTGCATTGCTCAAGAATTCCATGGATCCAGTGTGGCACCTTTGGATATTCTGAAGGTGAGGAGTCTGCGGTTACAGTAGCCACCAGAAAGATGGACATTACATCAAATGGTCAATGCCCACTCAAAGGCAAAAAGGCACAATTCCAGACCCAACCACTACATGACTGAATAATGCATAGCTTGTGATTCCAGAAAGTTTTCAAGCTGAAGTTTCATTACCGAAGATGGGTAAATTACCTCCACCCTCCTGCCACTCACCACCTGTTCCTCCACTCTACCATACAGCCTTCTTGTTCCTCCATCCTACCCTACAGTCACCACATTCTCGACACGCCTGGCTCGACTAAGAAGGCTCTCATGGCTCATACAGCTCTGCCCTCATTTTTCAACTGACCCCACGACCCCAGCTGCTCTATCCTGAGGATGGATCCCAAAGTATGTACTCCTATCCTGTCGAACTTGGTATCTTCGGGACACGTCTACTCCGTTTTTTATTTTTTTTATTTTAAGATTTAATTCTTTATTGGGTGATTAATAAAAATCATTGCAATCAAAACATCTTTACAATCGCATAATATATAAGAACAGAGAACTCTGTACTGCAAATGTTAACAATTGTACAAATACATTCATAAATATGTCTTAAAATCAAACATAGACCGAATCATGCAATAAAAAATAATTCCAAGAAGAAACAAATACATTTTTGAAAACCTCAATGATTACTATAGCAAGATATTGCACATATTGCGAATTAAATTGTCAACGTGCATAATTAGTAATTCCGTAGCTCAAGGACAATAAAGTGCATCAATTAGGTCTGACCCAGGGTTGTCTCCGTTATTACATTGCTTAGTTATTACCCGGATAACACACACTTCTCTTCCAGGGGATACTGATCAAAGTCATAAGCACTGAATGGTCCAGCCCACGCGCGGGGACCCCGGAGCAATAACAAATAATATGCATATACCTATATATATATATGTGTGTATATATGTGTGTATATATGTGTGTATATATGTGTGTATATATGTGTGTATATATGTGTGTGTGTGTATATATGTGTGTGTGTGTGTGTATATATGTGTGTGTGTGTGTGTATATATGTGTGTGTGTATATATGTGTGTGTATATATATGTGTGTGTGTGTATATATATATATATATATATATATATATATATATATATTCACTGAAAAAACCATAGGTTTCAGACACGTTATAGTTAGAAATTAGCATTTAAAAAACCTTTGAAATTCACTGAAAAAACCATAGGTTTTAGGGACAGTTATAGTTAGTTGGACATTTCACTCGTACAAAACCATAGAAATTCCCCGTTATAGTTAGTTCAGCTAACTATAACTCGCGCCCCCGCAATGCACTGCTGATGACGTCACATATTACATCACTCATGACATGGTCAGTGACATCACTGATGACATCACTGATGACATCTCAAATGACATCTCAAATGACATCATCCAGTGACTGTGTTTCTGTAAAGTTTAAATATGTTTAATATATATAGGGAAAGGCGTATTGAAGAATGAGTGGGTGTATAAGTGTCTGAATGGATGATTTAGTACGTGAGTGACTGACTCTACAAGTGAGTGATTAAATGTATCTTACTGAATGCATGGGTTAGTGATTAAACTGTGTGAATGTCTGTATCCGTCTGTCTGTTGGTTTGTAAGCGGCTGCATGGCTTTCTGAATAGCTACATGAGTGTCTACATGGGTTATTGATTGATTGTCTGAGTATCTGTATGGGTGCCTGAGTGTTTGTGTGGGTGGGGTGTGTGTGACTCTGTGCATAGATGTGTGAGTTGGTGATTCACTGGGTGCATGGTTTCAAGAGTGCATCTGTGATGGACTGTATGGGTGGGTGTGTATGGGTGTGTTATTGAGTGAATGTATATCTCAGTGGTACATGTGTGAGTAACTACATATGTGAAAGGCAGTATATATGTGTGTTGGAGTATATAAATGGCTATAAGTGAGTGTGTGATTGTGAGAGTGGCTGTATGAATGAGTGTGTACTTGTATCAGTGATTGTATAAGAGTGTAAGAATGTGCTAGTATTTGTATGAGTAAGTGAGCTGGTGTGTGTATAACTGTATAGGTGAGTAAATGGGTGTGTGATTAAGTTTTTGCATGACTGACTAGGTGTGTGAGTACCTCTATGGATGAGTGGCGGTGTGTGAGTGTTTATATAGGTGTATGAGTGCATATGATAGTCCTGTACTGAGTGACTAAGTATGAGTGACTGTACGGGTGAGTGAGTGGATGTGTGTGTAGACCTAAGAATCAGTGAGTGGGTATGTAGTTTTTGGTGTTGGAGTGTCTATGGTTTTGAGAATGGCAGTCTGTAATTTAGAGTGGGTGTATCAAAAGTTATATTAGGGTGTGAGAAGATGCATGAAATTATCACATGGATGATGTCATCAGTGATGTCATTTGAGATGTCATCAGTGATGTCATCAGTGATGTCACTGACCATGTCATGAGTGATGTAATATGTGACGTCATCAGCAGTGCATTGCGGGCGCGAGTTATAGTTAGCTGAACTAACTATAACGGGGAATTTCTATGGTTTTGTACGAGTGAAATGTCCAACTAACTAAAACTGTCCCTAAAACCTATGGTTTTTCAGTGAATTTCAAAGGTTTTTAAATGCTAATTTCTAACTATAACGTGTCTGAAACCTATGGTTTTTCAGTGAATTTCAAAGGTTTTTTAAATGCTAATTTCTAACTATGCCTACAGAGGTAGGACATGTGAAGAAAGAAGAAAAACGCACAGAAAGAAGCAAAAGATGTGCAGAAAGAACCAACAGAGGAGCAGAAAGAGGCCTTGTTGCAAAATCATCCTGTGCCCACAACTTTTTCAGACGGGTACTGGTGGTAACTGACTCTGACTAACCAGAGCCAGTGCTATGCTAAAAGACACTTGGAATACAGTGAAAACACCTACATACACTAGGGAACACTATGCGTTGGGGTACCCCTGTGATTAGCATGACCTCCTCTGCAAGTCCCTAGTACATAATAGGGCAGGGGATTAAAACTACCTCTTAAAAGCGCTACAGGGCGCGTTTGCACAGTGGTGAAGGGAGGGGGCCTGAGGTGACATGTGTGCAAACGCACCCCGTGGCGCGTTTTAAGTTGCGAGGATTAAGTCCCCTTGAATTCTGAGGGTCCCTGGGGCCCAGCTAGCCCCCAGGTACCTACAGTTAGGACCACAGAGCTGAGTTGCAGAGAGGCGTTCGAGGCCACGCACCTTTTTCACCTCTCTGCAACGCAACTCTGTTGTGCTTACTGAAGGTACCTGGTGGGCTAGTTGGCCCCAGGGTCCCTCAGGATTCAAAGGGAATTAATTCCCCAACTTAAAACGCACCACAGGGCGTGTTTGCGCACATGTCACCTGAGGCCACGCCCCCTCCCTTCACCACTGTGCAAACGCGCCCCGTGGTGCGTTTTAAGTTGGGGGATTAGGTCACCTTGAATCCTGGGGCCCAACTAGCCCACTAGGTACTCCAGTAAGCACCACAGGCCTGCGTTGCAACGCCTGTAACAAATTGTGCAGTTGTGTTTAGGTAGTGAAGAGGGTCGTGCTGGGGGTAGTGTTTTAGGGTTTAGGGTAGTGCAGTGGTGTTTGGGTAGTGTAGGGAGTCGTGCTGGGGGGAGTGTTTTAGGGTTTAGGGTAGTGCAGTGGTGTTTGGGTAGTGTAGGGGGTCGTGCTGGGGTAGTGTTTTAGGGTTTAGGGTAGTGCAGTGGTGTTTGGGTAGTGTAGGGGTCATGCTGGGGGTAGATTTAGGGTTTAGGGTAGTGCAGTGGTGTTTGGGTAGTGTAGGGAGTCGTGCTGGGGAGTGTTTTAGGGTTTAGGGTAGTGCAGTGGTGTTTGGGTAGTGTAGGGGTCGTGCTGGGGGTAGTGTTTTAGGGTTTAGGGTAGTGCAGTGGTGTTTGGGTAGTGTAGGGGGTCGTGCTGGGGGTAGTGATTTAGGGTAGTGCAGTGGTGTTTGGGTAGTGTAGGGGTACTGCTGGGGGTAGTGTTTTAGGGTTTAGGTTAGTGCAGTGGTGTTTGGGTAGTGTAGGGGTACTGCTGGGGGTAGTGTTTTAGGGTTTAGGGTAGTGCAGTGGTGTTTGTGTAGTGTAGGGGTAGTGTTTTAGGGTTTAGGGTAGTGCAGTGGTGTTTGTGAAGTGTAGGAGGTTGTGTTTTAGGGTTTAGGGTAGTGCAGTGGTCTTTGGGTAGTGTAGGGAGTCATGCGGGGGTAGTGTTTTAGGGTTTAGGGTGTCATGCGGGGGGTAGTGTTTTAGGGATTAGGGTAGTGCATTGGTGTTTGGGTAGTGTAGGGGGTCGTGCTGGGGGTAGTGTTTTAGGGTTTAGGGTAGTGCAGTGGTGTTTGGGTAGTGTAGGGGGTCATGCTGGGGGTAGATTTAGGGTTTAGGGTAGTGCAGTGGTGTTTGGGTAGTGTAGGGAGTCGTGCTGGGGGAGTGTTTTAGGGTTTAGGGTAGTGCAGTGGTGTTTGGGTAGTGTAGGGGGTCGTGCTGGGGGTAGTGTTTTAGGGTTTAGGGTAGTGCAGTGGTGTTTGGGTAGTGTAGGGGTCGTGCTGGGGGTAGTGATTTAGGGTAGTGCAGTGGTGTTTGGGTAGTGTAGGGGGTACTGCTGGGGGTAGTGTTTTAGGGTTTAGGTTAGTGCAGTGGTGTTTGGGTAGTGTAGGGGTACTGCTGGGGGTAGTGTTTTAGGGTTTAGGGTAGTGCAGTGGTGTTTGTGTAGTGTAGGGGGTAGTGTTTTAGGGTTTAGGGTAGTGCAGTGGTGTTTGTGTAGTGTAGGAGGTTGTGTTTTAGGGTTTAGGGTAGTGCAGTGGTCTTTGGGTAGTGTAGGGAGTCATGCGGGGGTAGTGTTTTAGGGTTTAGGGTGTCATGCGGGGGGTAGTGTTTTAGGGATTAGGGTAGTGCATTGGTGTTTGGGTAGTGTAGGGGGTCATGCGGGGGGTAGTGTTCTAGGGTTTAGGGCAGTGCAGTGGTGTTTGCGTAGTGTAGGGGGTCTTGCTGGGGGGAGTGTTTTAGGGTTTAGGGCAGTGCAGTGGTGTTCGGGTAGTGTAGGAGGTCATGCTGGGGGAGTGTTTTAGGGTTTAGGGCAGTGCAGTCGTGTTCGAGTAGTGTAGGGGTTGTGCTGGGGTAGTATTTTAGGGTTTAGGGTAGTGCAGTGGTGTTCGGGTAGTGTAGGGGGTCATGCTGGGGGAGTGTTTTAGGGTTTAGGGCAGTGCAGTGGTGTTCGGGTAGTGTAGGGGGTCATGCTGGGGGAGTGTTTTAGGGTTTAGGGCAGTGCAGTCGTGTTCGAGTAGTGTAGGGGGTTGTGCTGGGGCTGGTGTTTCAGGGTTTAGGGCATTGCAGTGGTGTTCGGGCAGTGTAGGGGGTCGTGCTGGGGGTGGTGTTTCAGGGTTTAGGGCAGTGGTGTTCGGGCAGTGTAGGGGGTGGTGTTTCAGGGTTTAGGGCAGTGCAGTGGTGTTCGGGCAGTGTAGGGGGTCGTGCAGGGGTGGTGTTTCAGGGTTTAGGGCAGTGGTGTTCGGGCAGTGTAGGGGGTCGTGCTGGGGGTGGTGTTTCAGGGTTTGGGGCAGTGCAGTGGTGTTCGAGCAGTAAAGGGGGTCGTGCTGGGGTGGTGTTTCAGGGTTTAGGGCAGTGCAGTGGTGTTCGGGCAGTGTAGGGGGCGGTGCAGGGGTGGTGTTTCAGGGTTTAGGGCAGTGCAGTGGTGTTCGGGCAGTGTAGGGGTGGTGTTTCAGGGTTTAGGGCAGTACAGTGGTGTTCGGGCAGTGTAGGGGTCGTGCTGGGGCTGGTGTTTCAGGGTTTAGGGCAGTGCAGTGGTGTTCGGGCAGTGTAGGGGGTCGTGCTGTGGCTGGTGTTTCAGGGTTTAGGGCAGGGCAGTGGTGTTCGGGCAGTGTAGGTGGTCGTGCTGGGGCTGGTGTTTCAGGGTTTAGGGCAGTGCAGTGGTGTTCGGGCAGTGTAGGGGGTCATGCTGGGGCTGGTGTTTCAGGGTTTAGGGCAGTGCAGTTGTGTTCGGGCAGTGTAGGGGGTCTTGCTGGGGCTGGTGTTTCAGGGTATAGGGCAGTGCAGTGGTGTTCGGGCAGTGTAGGGGGTCATGCTGGGGCTGGTGTTTCAGGATTTAGGGCAGAGCAATGGTGTTCAGGCAGTGTAGGGGGTTTTGCTGGAGGTGGTGTTTCAGGGTTTAGGGCAGTGCAGTGGTGTTCGTGCAGTGTAGGGGGTGGTGTTTCAGGGTTTAGGGCAGTGGTGTTCAGGCAGTGTAGGGGGTCGTGCTGGGGGTGGTGTTTCAGGGTTTAGGGCAGTGCAGTGTTCCGGCAGTGTAGGAGGTCGTGCAGGGGGTGGTGTTTCAGGGTTTAGGGCAGTGCAGTGGTGTTCGGGCAGTGTAGGGGGTCGTGCTGGGGGTGGTGTTTCAGGGTTTAGGGCAGTGCAGTGGTGTTCGGGCAGTGTAGGGTGTCGTGCTGAGGGGTGGTGTTTCAGGGTTTAGGGCAGTGCAGTGGTGTTCGGGCAGTGTAGGGGGTCGTGCAGGGGGTGGTGTTTCAGGGTTTAGGGCAGTGCAGTGGTGTTTGGGCAGTGTAGGGGGTCGTGCAGGGGGTGGTGTTTCAGGGTTTAGGCCAGTGCAGTGGTTTTCGGCCAGTGTAGGTGGTCTTGCTGGGGGTGGTGTTTCAGGCTTTAGTGCAGTGGTGTTCGGGCAGTGTAGGGGGTCTTGCTGGGGGTGGTGTTTCAGGGTTTAGGGCAGTGCAGTGGTGTTCGGGCAGTGTAGGGGTCTTGCTGGGGCTGGTGTTTCAGGGTTTAGGGCAGTGCAGTGGTGTTTGGGCAGTGTAGGGGGTCGTGCTGGGGGTGGTGTTTCAGGGTTTAGGGCAGTGCAGTGGTGTTCGGGCAGTGTAGGGGTCGTGCAGGGGGTGGTGTTTCAGGGTTTAGGGCAGTGCAGTGGTGTTCGGGCAGTGTAGGGGGTCGTGCTGGGGGTGGTGTTTCAGGGTTTAGGGCAGTGGTGTTCAGGCAGTGTAGGGGGTCGTGCTGGGGGTGGTGTTTCAGGGTTTAGGGCAGTGCAGTGTTCCGGCAGTGTAGGAGGTCGTGCAGGGGTGGTGTTTCAGGGTTTAGGGCAGTGCAGTGGTGTTCGGGCAGTGTAGGGGGTCGTGCTGGGGGTGGTGTTTCAGGGTTTAGGGCAGTGCAGTGGTGTTCGGGCAGTGTAGGGTGTCGTGCTGAGGGGTGGTGTTTCAGGGTTTAGGGCAGTGCAGTGGTGTTCGGGCAGTGTAGGGGGTCGTGCAGGGGTGGTGTTTCAGGGTTTAGGGCAGTGCAGTGGTGTTTGGGCAGTGTAGGGGGTCGTGCAGGGGTGGTGTTTCAGGGTTTAGGCCAGTGCAGTGGTTTTCGGCCAGTGTAGGTGGTCTTGCTGGGGGTGGTGTTTCAGGCTTTAGTGCAGTGGTGTTCGGGCAGTGTAGGGGTCTTGCTGGGGGTGGTGTTTCAGGGTTTAGGGCAGTGCAGTGGTGTTCGGGCAGTGTAGGGGGTCTTGCTGGGGCTGGTGTTTCAGGGTTTAGGGCAGTGCAGTGGTGTTTGGGCAGTGTAGGGGGTCGTGCTGGGGGTGGTGTTTCAGGGTTTAGGGCAGTGCAGTGGTGTTCGGGCAGTGTAGGGGGTCGTGCAGGGGGTGGTGTTTCAGGGTTTAGGGCAGTGCAGTGGTGTTCGGGCAGTGTAGGGGGTCGTGCTGGGGGTGGTGTTTCAGGGTTTAGGGCAGTGCAGTGGTGTTCGGGCAGTGTAGGGGGTCGTGCAGGGGGTGGTGTTTCAGGGTTTAGGGCAGTGCAGTGGTGTTCGGGCAGTGTAGGGGGTCGTGCTGGGGGTGGTGTTTCAGGGTTTAGGGCAGTGCAGTGGTGTTCGGGCAGTGTAGGGGGTCGTGCAGGGGTGGTGTTTCAGGGTTTAGGGCAGTGCAGTGGTGTTCGGGCAGTGTAGGGGGTCGTGCTGGGGGTGGTGTTTCAGGGTTTAGGGCAGTGCAGTGGTGTTCGGGCAGTGTAGGGGGTCTTGCTGGGGCTGGTGTTTCAGGGTTTAGTGCAGTGGTTTTCGGGCAGTGTAGGCGGTCGTGCTGGGGCTGGTGTTTCAGGGTTTAGGGCAGTGCAGTGGTGTTCGGGCAGTGTAGGGGGTCTTGCTGGGGCTGGTGTTTCAGGGTTTAGTGCAGTGGTTTTCGGGCAGTGTAGGCGGTCGTGCTGGGGCTGGTGTTTCAGGGTTTAGGGCAGTGCAGTGGTGTTCGGGCAGTGTAGGGGGTCGTGCTGGGGGTGGTGTTTCAGGGTTTAGGGCAGTGCAGTGGTGTTCGGGCAGTGTAGGGGGTCGTGCTGGGGCTGGTGTTTCATGGTTTAGGGCAGTGCAGTGGTGTTCGGGCAGTGTAGGGGGTCGTGCTGGGGGTGGTGTTTCAGGGTTCAGGGCAGTGCAGTGGTGTTCGGGCAGTGTAGGGGGTCATGCTGGGGGTGGTGTTTCAGGGTTTAGGGCAGTGCAGTGGTGTACGGGCAGTGTAGGGGGTCTTGCTGGGGGTGGTGTTTCAGGGTTTAGGGCAGTGGTGTTCGGGCAGTGTAGGGGATCGTGCAGGGCTGGTGTTTCAGGGTTTAGGGCAGTGCAGTGGTGTTCGGGCAGTGTAGGGGGTCGTGCTGGGGGTGGTGTTTCAGGGTTTAGGGCAGTGCAGTGGTGTTCGGGCAGTGTAGGGGGTCGTGCAGGGGGTGGTGTTTCAGGATTTAGGGCAGTGCAGTGGTGTTCGGGCAGTGTAGGGGGTCGTGCAGGGGTGGTGTTTCAGGGTTTAGGGCAGTGCAGTGGTGTTCGGGCAGTGTAGGGGTCGTGCTGGGGCTGGTGTTTCAGGGTTTAGGGCAGTGCAGTGGTGTTCGGGCAGTGTAGGGGGTCTTGCTGGGGGTGGTGTTTCAGGGTTTAGGGCAGTGGTGTTCGGGCAGTGTAGGGGGTCTTGCTGGGGGTGGTGTTTCAGGGTTTAGGGCAGTGCAGTGGTGTTCGGGCAGTGTAGGGGGTCTTGCTGGGGGTAGTGTTTCAGGGTTTAGGGCAGTGCAGTGGTGTTCGTGCAGTGTAGGGGGTCGTGCTGGGGATGGTGTTTCAGGGTTTAGGGCAGTGCAGTAGTGTTCGGGCAGTGTAGGGGGTCGTGCAGGGGTGGTGTTTCAGGGTTTAGGGCAGTGCAGTGGTGTTCGGGCAGTGTAGGGGGTCGTGAAGGGGTGGTGTTTCAGGGTTTAAGGCAGTGCAGTGGTGTTTGTGTAGTGTAGGGGTCGTGCTGGGGGCAGTGTTTTAGGGTTTAGGGTAGTGCAGTGGTGCTTGTGTAGTGTAGGGGTCGTGCTGGGGGTAGTGTTTTAGGGTTTAGGGCAGTGCAGTGGTGTACGGGCAGTGTAGGGGGTCTTGCTGGGGGTGGTGTTTCAGGGTTTAGGGCAGTGCAGTGGTGTTCGGGCAGTGTAGGGGGTCGTGCTGGGGGTGGTGTTTCAGGGTTTAGGGCAGTGCAGTGGTGTTCGGGCAGTGTAGGGGGTCGTGCAGGGGGTGGTGTTTCAGGATTTAGGGCAGTGCAGTGGTGTTCGGGCAGTGTAGGGGGTCGTGCAGGGGTGGTGTTTCAGGGTTTAGGGCAGTGCAGTGGTGTTCGGGCAGTGTAGGTGTCGTGCTGGGGCTGGTGTTTCAGGGTTTAGGGCAGTGCAGTGGTGTTCGGGCAGTGTAGGGGGTCTTGCTGGGGGTGGTGTTTCAGGGTTTAGGGCAGTGGTGTTCGGGCAGTGTAGGGGGTCTTGCTGGGGGTGGTGTTTCAGGGTTTAGGGCAGTGCAGTGGTGTTCGGGCAGTGTAGGGGGTCTTGCTGGGGGTAGTGTTTCAGGGTTTAGGGCAGTGCAGTGGTGTTCGTGCAGTGTAGGGGTCGTGCTGGGGATGGTGTTTCAGGGTTTAGGGCAGTGCAGTAGTGTTCGGGCAGTGTAGGGGGTCGTGCAGGGGGTGGTGTTTCAGGGTTTAGGGCAGTGCAGTGGTGTTCGGGCAGTGTAGGGGGTCGTGAAGGGGGTGGTGTTTCAGGGTTTAAGGCAGTGCAGTGGTGTTTGTGTAGTGTAGGGGGTCGTGCTGGGGGCAGTGTTTTAGGGTTTAGGGTAGTGCAGTGGTGCTTGTGTAGTGTAGGGGGTCGTGCTGGGGGTAGTGTTTTAGGGTTTAGGGTAGTGCAGTGGTGTTTGTGTAGTGTAAGGGGTTATGTTTTAGGGTAGTGCAGTGGTGTTTGGGTAGTGTAGGGGGTCGTGCTGGGGGTAGTGTTTTAGGATTTAGGTTAGTGCAGTGGTGTTTGGGTAGTGTTTTAGGGTTTAGGGTAGTGCAGTGGTGTTTGTGTAGTGTAGGGGGTCATGCTGGGGGTAGTGTTTTAGGGTTTAGTATAGTGCAGTGGTGCTTGTGTAGTGTAGGGGTCGTGCTGGGGTAGTGTTTTAGGGTTTAGGGTAGTGCAGTGGTGTTTTTGTAGTGTAGGGGGTCATGTTTTAAGATGCAACGCTCCAATACCTGACCAGTCTGCACTACATAAAACTGCAAAAAAACTAAAAATAAAAAGTGTTTTGCACACTTTTGTCATTGGGCTATATGTGGGCTACATCTGGGTAATATTTGTGCTACATTTGGGCTCTTTTTCACTGGTGGCCATCTTGGAAGACTTCTTTGTTATGAAGTTTCCTAATTTCCTCATTTACTGCAGTCTCCTCAGTAGGAAATGCTTTCAGTTTTTACTTTGATTCCATGAAGAAGGCATTCAGATGTGTCACACATTTGCCATAAATTCAGAATGTTATTACTCTAGTTGTTCATTAGATCACTGTAGTAAAGCTACTGCTCACCAAGGAGTTAACTGGAAGTCTACTGCTGGTATTGAAAGTGATTGTTTCAGTCTGCATGTCAGAATTTTCTAATGAAATAGAAGAGGATTTGAGATCTCACTTAAAACATGCACTAAATTTTCTTTTTGCAGCACTAACCATAATTTCTATGGCAAAATGAACCCCCTCATTTTGTTCCTTTTTAAATTAAATGTTTTAAGTGTTACCAGTTTATTCCAATCAAGATGGCTTCAGGTGTGCCATACTTTTGTCATAAGTAAGACAGTTAGCGCTCTAGTTGTTCTTTAGAACACTCTGGGAAGCTGCAGTAGAACACAAAGGCATCAACTGACAGGCTGATCCTGTTGAAATATAACAGGAAGAGATTTGAGATCACACTTGAAACATGTCCTAATTTTTCTTTCCAGAGCACTAACCATCATTTCTATGACAAGATGAACCCATCATTTTGTTCCTTTTTAAATTAAATGTTTTAAGTGTTACCAGTTTATTCCAATCAAGATGGCTTCAGGTGTGCCATACTTTTGTCATAAGTAAGGCTGTTAGCACTCTAGTTGTTCTTTAGAACACTCTGGGAAGCTGCAGTAGAACACAAAGGAATCAACTGACAGTCTCTGCCCTTGTTGGATGTACATGTTTTACTGAGAATGTCAGACTTCATTCTCACATGACTGAGAAAGATAATGTGAATTTACAGAAAATATGCTCTCATTTTAGCTTCTGGGGCACCTTCCAAAACTGTATGGGACAAGCATGTGAAAATAGTTTTCTCTCAAACATGATTCATGATATCCCAGCAGAAGGTTTTTCACAGGGTAAAATCACCTTAGAACACACCACAATTCCTGAAATTAGTATGGTACCATCAACAAATGAATTCTAATGTAACTAAAGTCTGTTATCACCCTTTATAGTTCTCCTTTTGGTAACCCTCAAAATCTTCGATTCACTACAATGCATTTCAATGGGGTACTATCATTTATATTGGTCCCAAGATGGCTGCCAGCAATTCCAGGATGAAGTGCTGACAGCCAATCAGATCTCACGATGACATTTGTGGTTAGGCTCCGCCCAGATATATGTGTTTTTACTTTTGATTTTCTCAGCAACTACTGAACGGATTTACACCATTTAACAAAAGGGTTCTTTTTTAACCAAGAACTACCTCTTTGCCAAATTTGGTGTAATTCCGTTCAGCAGTTCGGGCTGTAGCCTTGCATAAAGTTTCCTATGGGAAATTGATTTTTGACTTATTTTTTTAATTTCTCCGCAACTACTGAACGGATTTACACCATTTAACAAAAGGGTTCTTTCTGAACCAAGAACTACCTCTTTGCCAAATTTGGTGTAATTCCGTTCAGCAGTTCGGGCTGTAGCCGTGTCTAAAGTTTCCTATGGGAAAATGAATGGGGAAAACACGTTTTGGGACCCCCCTTTTATCTCGGCCCCCGCTTGACGAATCACCCTGAGACTTTCAGGGTAGGAGCGGACCGGAGCGGGCCATAAAGTTTGAAAATTTCGCGAAGATTCGTCAACCGACGCAAGAGTTATTTCAAATAGAATGTCGCGGATTTCCTATGGAAAATAGGTCCTAACTATAACTATCTACTGGCGACCGCCAGTAGATAATACACCCATATATATAGGTAATATGCATATATATACATATGCAGCCTGAAAACATATTACTAGGCTCAAACTGCCACAATTGCATTGTAGATCTTTTACATTTGAGAAAATAAAGAAACATACATCATGATATTTTCATGATACAGATAAAGAAAACTGCTTTCAGTTTGCTTTGAAAAACACAACCTTTATTTTCAAAGGTAACCAGGCAAGATCATAGAGGCAGATTAGCCTAGAGAGGCTGCATATAGAACAATTGGAAAAACTGGCGCCATGCCTTTAAGACCTCCAGGAACCCCCAGGCTCCCATCATGCACCACAGGTGACAGGTCAGTTCTTTTTTCCGGCTCCTTCTGTGAGGATCCTGGAGCATTGAGCTTGCCAGTTAGTGGTTTTTTAGGTCTCGCCTACGCAGCGCACATGCGCTGCATAGGAGGAGACCTCTTGTAATCGATTCGGTTTTGAGGGCAAAAACGTGCACGCGTTGCATTGCTTTGAATGGCAACGCGTGCACGTTTGGCGATTCCCTTGCGGGAGCGAGCGGCGCCATGTGTTAGCAATTATCGCGCTCGCTCCCGCAAGGTAAAGGCTGCGTGTCCCTGTTGCACTCCCCCACCCCTCCCACTTGTTTTTTAAGTGTGTTTGTTGAACTGGGGGTTGGGCGGGTGGGCAAATGAGATTTCTCGGTGCTGCGCACCATGCGGTCTTCGTTCCAGAGTAGCGGCCCAAGGCCCTCCGGCACACAAGCCAAAGATGGGCTGGGGCAGCAACGTACTGTTTTCGGACGAACAAAATGTACAACTTCAGCTGAGCAGGAGCAAGAGTTCCTGCGTCTCCGAACCCGAATGGCCCATGTTTGTGGGCGGCTGTGTTTTCAAGTGAGCGCACGCTGCTCTTAGGGAACAAGCTATGTTTCATGAATGTGCGGGTTTTTGCCTTTTTTCATAGTTGAAGTCAATTGTACAATTTGCAAATTGGTACGTTATTGTTCCTTGAGATTTGTGTAGGCACAATTGGCCATAAGTATGGCTTTGGAGCGCATTTAGTACTCAGAGTTCCCGGGCTGCCTTCGCAGACTAGAATATGACTAGGTTCGCGGTGATGTCCTGGTCGTGGGGTTAAGGACATGGCCTGTATTAGGCGTAGGGGTCGTAGGGTGATAAAGAGGTCATTGTGTATTTGCCCATTAAATGTGCCATGTGCTGTTCCGCTCCCTCCTGCCTGCTTACTTCTGTCTATGGGAAGTGTCGGGTGCGCGGTCAGAGTTCTGTCTTTGTGTTCTGTTTAGGACGTGTGTGCGGCGCGCATGGCCTTGGGGTGGGGGGGGACCACAGTGCTGTTCTCTGTGGCATGCCTGTGCTTTGGTGGATGGCTGTGTGGTGTTAGATGAATGTGCACTGACACGATATCCTCGTAGGTGTTTGTTCATACACATGAGACAAACCGCATCTTTGCTTGCCTTCTGATGGGATTGAGAGTGTCGGCGCGAGTGTCGCGTGACTTGAGCCGTGAGGAGAATGGAGGATGCAGGGTGTTTGAAGAGGTAGGTCAGAGATGGACTCCAAAGGCACTGGGCCCGGGAAAGCTCAGAGATCGAGCTCAAAGGGGCTTCGTAAGCTGAAGCCTCCCCGGCTGTGGGCTTCTCTGCGGTTCTCTGAGGGCATGAAGGCGCACCTGTAAAAATCTGCTTGGCTATGAGATTTGCTCTCCGATATCTGGAGACGTTTTGTTCCCAGACATGAGGAAGTGTAGCTCCTCATTGTGGATTATAAACTTTACCTGAAAACAGGGACACGGCTGCGTCAGCACCTCCGCCGGCCCGGAAAGTGTTTATTGGGAAAACATAACGTGTCAAAATGATATCTTGTGTGTTAGGACCTTTACGCCCTGGAAGATATGAGAAGGTCATTGATCCCTACAGTATTGAAAGTAACACTTTGTTTTGTGATAAACAAAGTTTCCTTTGTTCTCATCCGTTTCCTTTACAAAAACAAGGAAAACACTTAAATCTGACTAACTGTGCATCTCATAAATGCAGTCAGCCCCCCTGTGCAGCTGCTTTGAACTGTTGCATGAGTTTATTTTATAGGGGACTGTTATAAAGCACTTCTCCTTAACCGCAGTTTGAAGGTAACTTTTACATGAGAACTCTACCCAAAGCAAACATATTTTTACAATAAGGGAGTTACCTTCTATTGTGTAAAGACTGGTTTGTGAATCATGTTCTGTGTCACCGTGCATCCAAACTAAGTATGCATCCTTTTTTGTCATTCAGGGTGGGTGCTTCATCTTGCTGCTCAGCCAGAATTTCTCAACAAAACTCCGCTTGGATAGTGACAACTGCCGAGTTAGGAAAAACTACATACTGCCTACAATGATACTACAACTCATAGATACACACCTCCAGCACAGGTTACCCTAATTCTGTCACGGCAATAGTGATTAATAGTTTCTGTGCTGTCACCTAAGCCCATATCCCTTACAATGATAATGATAAATAAATGTGTAAAGCGCATGGCTACCCCAACGGGATTTCCCAGCGCTACATGAAAAGAAGTAGCAGCAGTGATGTTAAAATAGTCAACAGCTTACAAAACTCGAAAAGGAAGTACAATTTCGAATATTTATAGGGAGAGAATAGCATAGGGTAGGACATCGAAAGGCAAAATCCAAAATCCACTAGCAATCTTTAGGTTCTGTTAGGCTCGCATTCAAATCACAGGAGTTTTAGAATGAGTTCCTTCCACCCTGGTGATTTATGGTATTGTCAAACTCGTGTTTTTTATTGCTTGTTTCAAGTTTTGTAGAAAATCCACTTTATATTTCAAATATTTTGAAGTTTCAGTATTGTACTCACCGACCTAATCCATGCATGCGTCTTTTACACACCCGAACTACGCTAACTAACACATGCCCGAAACTTGCAACCCCTCGAGATGACACAGCATGTCATGATTGCAAGAACAATTTGACGGTGACTGGCAGCTGTCAGACCCGGTTAACACGCTGACAATTTAGTTTGTCCGACAATGTCTGGCACATAAATGATTACATTAATACTGCTAATTATATTATCATGATTTTTGCTACTACTAATATTGGAGTTATTAATATTCTCATAATAACTTCAAAATGACTCAGCAGTTTGTCTCTTCAAAACTATTTGTGCACATAAATGATTATTTGATACTAGTAATTATTTAACCAATATTACAGCGAATATTATTGGATATGTTATTAATATTTAAATATTAATAACAATAACAATAATGTTAGACTTGGCATCTTTTGGCGTGTTTCCCCTGACTTTTTGCTTTCTGACCTCCCGGTTTTGACTCTGTTTTTGCTGGTGTGATGATTCTGCGCACTTTCCTCACTGCGGTCCAGTGGGAAAGTGCAAGTGCTCCTGTATAAAATGTGTTATGGATTGGTGTTTCCATGATTGGCCTATTTGGTTTATGTGTCAGTCCCTTGTAAAGTGCACTGCGAGTGCCAGGGCCTATAGACCAAATGCTGTTGGTGGGATGCAGCACTGGATTGTGCCACCCACGCAAACAGCCCGTAAAGTGTAACTCGGGCCTGCCATCGCAGAGCCTGTGCGCAGCCTGGGGCTGCCATGTCGACTTGGCAAGTGCACACGCTTGCAAGTCCCTAAACCTTCCCTTTTGCTACATGTTAGTCACCCCTAAGGTAGGCCCAAGGTACCCCTGTGGGCAGGGTGCGGTGTATGCGAAAGGTAGGACATGCCCGGGTGTGTGCGGCATGTCCTGATAGTGAATTACAGCCTAGTTCGTTCTTCACTATTGCAAGGCTACCTGTTCCCCCTAGGCCAGAACGGGCAGTTTTGATTATTACAGCTTATAATCCTAACTGACCCCGGGAACATGGTAGAAATTCGAGTTTAGTATGCCTGGACTCAGAATGATAAAATGCAGCTTTTAGGGAAGTTGGTTTTAACATTCTGTGTTTGAAAATACCACTTTTAGAAAGTGGGTATTTTCTTGTCTAACCATCCAAGCCTGCCTCTGCGGGTTGTGTATTCCTTGTCTGGAATGTGAGTGACAGGGGCTGGGGGATGCCGGGAGACAGGGTGAGTCAGCGCAGGGCTGAATAGCCAGATCGACCTGTAGATGGGTGGGAGGGGTCGCACCTGGGCCCTGAATAGGACAGTGCCTTCCCTCCACAATGCTGGCTCCACCTCCTGTGGTGCGTCTGATGTCCCTGGCCTACTCACTGAAAGAAGGGACGGAGACTTGTCAACAAAGTGCTCCAGAACTGGTTTGGACTAGGCAAAGGCCTCTCTGCCTTCAGAGAACAAAGGAATTTGGGATATAAATATTGGGGCCCTGACCCCATGAATTTAGATCTCGCTGGAATCAAGGAACCTGCCAAGACGAAGAGCTGGAAGAGCTGCCAGGAGGAGTACTGCCCCTTTGCTGTGTTGTTGCTTTGTTGGGTTGGCCTGCAGTTGCTGCTTCTGTCTTGGGCAGTGAAAGGACTGGACTGAACTTTCTCCAAACTTGTGCTGAGTATCTCCAAGGGCCTGAAACCGAGCTGGCCTCCTGTTAAGAAGTCTCAGGGACTACAAAGACTTCACAAGCCTCTGGGTACCGCTTCTGGAACGCTGTTTCAGTCGCCACAGAGGAAGGGAACTGCAACCGACTCCGTCAACCGAATCCATCCCTGGCCGGTGACCTGTTTGCACCGCAGACCGCATCGCTTCGCATCGCAACCCTGGTCTCACCGTGGGCGACGTCCGACGCCGCCAACATCGAGCCGCTGCTTGCACCGTGACCTGTGGGCACCGCAGTTCGCATCGCATCGCTTCACTGGGCCAGCCGGACCAGACCGACACTGTCGCTGCAACTGGCTCAAGAGTCGAGACCGCACCGCCTTTGGGGCACCGCTCGCACGTCTGCGGCGCACCGCTCCGACTCGCACCGCTGTCCGACGCCAGCTCCCGCACTCCGGCTTGGTCGCCTGCATCGCAACCTGTCAGCACCGCATCGAGCATCGTCTCGCCCTGCATCGCACGCCTGGGACTCACCGACTCCGTCTGCACGACGCTCATCGAGCCGCTGCCTGCACCGCATCGCGGGACACCGCACCTTGCATCGCTCCATCTTGCACCGCAACCGCGACGAACGCCGACCGGCTCGTACACTCCGTACCAGCCACAACGAGAAAAGGTACTGTGACCGAGTCTGTTCACGACTCTGCTGGCCCGTATCGACGCGGTCGGCTGGAACTGTTAGACTCTGGGGTTTTCAGCATCACGGTAGGCTCGGACGGAGCTACCGACTCGTACGAACTTTGCTTTTGTGCTATTCCTGCAAAGAAGAAGTTAACGTATCAAGTATTCATTCAGTAAAGTATAGTATTGTGGATTTTTGTCGTAATTGGTCTTGTCTTGAGTATATAAAATATTGGTTATTTTTCTAAACTGGTGTGGTGTCCGTTTGTAGTGCTTACACTGTATTACTGTTGGCTATGTGCAAATGCTTTACACACTGCCTCTGAATTAAGCCTGACTGCTCGTGCCAAGCTACCACGAGGGTGAGCAGGGGTTACTTCACGAGTGTAACAACCCTTACCCTGACTAGGAAGAAGGGTCCCTACTTGGACAAAGGTGCAAGCCCTTGCCAACTAGAGATCCCATTTCTAACAAATAATTATTAGTAGTAATAGTAACTGCAAAGTGAGTCCGCAGATTAATGTCTCTTCAAAACTGTCTGTGAGAGCTCAAGGTCACACGCCTGACTCCTGGCACAATTGACCCAGCCGTTCCTTCATTGAGGTTGATAAAATGAGTATGTGTGGGTGGTAATAAATTAATTATTGCACTAGCAATCTGCAAAATGTGCAGTGCAAAGAGCCATAAAAAAAAACGAAGATGTTGCTAGCCCCAGACAAGGAAACCAAAATCAGCCTTGGCAAAGAGACTCAGACCTGCCCCTCTCTATTGGTTTCCCCGCCCAAGCTCTCTTTCCAGCCACCCATTCCCTCTCTCCTTCTTTCCTCTGTCTCTTCTCTTCCTCTCTACCTTTCTCTCTTGCAGCCTCCATATGGCTGCTGCAATTAACCCTGCTGAGCTGAGGAAAGTGGCAGATATACCAGGAGTGGTCCTGTGCTTTGAAAACCAGTTCCAAGGGCTCCAGGCCACCAGGGAAAAGCACAGTAGTATTAGCACCCTGTCCTACCCTGCTAGCTTCACAGTCGCCTTACCTGGCCTTTAACTCCTTGTAGTCCTCGCGCGCTTTGCTGAGCTCGAGCTGCAGGCGCGCACGCGCTCCTTAGCCACAGAATCCAGGGTCTTGCGCGCATCCCCAAGCTCCACCTCATAAGCCGACTTGATGCCCGTCACCTCACGGTTCACTGTCTCTTCGCATTCAGTGATGCGCAGTCGCAGTCCAGCGTTCTCCGACTCAAGCGAGCGCACCTTGTCGCTGTAGATCGCAAGTCTGTCATTGAGGTCCTGCAGTTCCTCCTTCTCCTGTAGCCGGGTGATGTGGGTGGGAGACAGCAGCGGGGTACCTCCTTTCCAGGTGCCGCGCTTCTGGCCCGGGGTCTCCATAGCAGCAGACGTTGGGTGGAGGTTCCGTCAGTTTCCAGACAGAATCCACTGTTGGGGAGGCAAGGGAGCAACCGACAGCTGGACTGTCCTCGTCGCTGCTGCTGGCAGTCAGTGCACCCTCCTCTCTGGCTCCAGCTCACATAACCAGGCCAAGCCAAGGGAGGGGTCATTACACCGCCAACTCCACGCCTTCAGTGTCATTCCTGTATTTTTATTACATGGAGACTTGGACAGGGAGGGGAACCCACTGGCAATAAACCAGAAATAACCCACCAATATATTTTACATGGCTTGTTCTCCCCAGATGAGAACATTTTGAATGCCTCAAGCTGCAGCAACTGAAAAGAGACCATTACTTTTCTTGTTTTAATGAAAGGGAAGAAAGACCATAGACACCCTCCTACTATGAATATTGTTGATGATTTTCATATAGAAACCAGCATTGGCATAGCCAATAGGTCTCGCCTTTGGGACCTCATAAGGGTTTAGTTATCCAGCACAATATCCTTGGTGCAACAACATGAAGTGTAGCATTGCCAATAGGACTCGCCTTTGGGACCTTATAAGTGTTTAGCCATGCAACAGTTGGTGTTGTTGCACTAAGGATATTGTGCTGCATAACTAAATACTTATAAGGTCCCAAAAGCGAGACCTATTGGCTATGCCAATGCTTGTTATCACTAATTTCTGGTCTAAAGTAGAATTTTTTAGTTTCACTCGACGTCTTTAGTACTTGGTACTAAATTCTGTTTTTTTCCCCCCTGATTTTTGTCTATTTTTTCCTGTCATAATGCCGGCTTTATTTAATAAGTGCCAGGCCTGTGGGAAAAAATGGCTAAATCGGACCCACACTCGGTCTGAATTGCTTGTCTTCCTTCATCTCACAAGCCAGACCAGTGTTACTACTGCAGCAAGTTTTCAAGAAGAACCCTTAGGGAAAGGGAGAAGATTAAACTGCACTCTTTGCAGGAGAGAGGAAAGGGTGCAGCAAGTAGCAGAGAAGAACATCCCTTAAAGAAGCCCTCCTCTCAATCAAGGCTGGAGCGCAAAGAGAAAGGTGAGATAAGAAAACACCGGTCTCACACGCTGTCGAGGGACAGATCGACTTCCAAGATACCTTTGTGCTCCGAGTCAGCGTCTAGGTCGACGTCGAGACGTCCTAAGCCGTCAAAGCGAACGACTTCAGGTGAGAAGTCCCATCATAAGCAGAAGTAGACACCAACGCGTAGGCGGTCCAGGTCTGGCTCACCTACGACGGCAGGCGGCCGTGGCTCAACGTCGACACATCAACGTCGTAGCCCGCCGTCGAGAGTGTCCGTGGCGACGTCGAACACCACAGACGTCGAGAGGTCCACGCGCATCGACGTCGAGCCGAACACAGAGGGCCTAGACGCCGGTAAAGCACAGTCGCTCACAGTCTAGGCATTCGCCGTCGAGGCGCATGACGTCGACGCATCAGTCACCGAGGAGGTCGGCGAGGAGATCGACATCGAGACCTCGCGCATCACCCTCTGGATCTAGGACAGGAAGATCGACGGCGAGAAGATCGACGGCGAGAAGATCGACGGCGAGAAGATCGACGGCGAGCAGATCGACGGCGAGCAGATCGACGGCGAGCAGATCGACGGCGAGCAGATCGGCGAGCAGGTCGCATTCCAGCCACAGGTCTCTTCCTGCCAAGAGACCTAGGGCGATGTCGAGAGCCCGCTCGACGCAGAAGGAAGTCCAGGTCGTGACATCCAGGAGTGTACCTTCCTCCCCGGGACTTCAGATCGTGCAAGTCTCTCCTGAAACCTCACCAGCTCCTGCAACTAACATCTCCCCGAGATGGCTGGGGGACATAAGGGAGTGGAAGATTCGAAAGATAACACTAGCGCATACTCCTAGCAGATCCAGATCTCCTATAATACAATCAGTGCACTCCTCTGAGAGACATGAGACGTGCCATGCCACAAAGGTCTCCGTCTTTGAGAAGGCGCACATCACGTTCTCATAGGAGTCGGGCATCCAGATCTCGCCACCGCTCTCCTAGGAGACGAAGCCACAGATCCCCTTCGTGGTCCTCAGACTCCAGACCATCAAAGGCAGACTACTCTCCTACTCTTTCTTCCTCTCCTATGAGCTGCGAAGCTTCATATTGAGATGCCTGTGTCTACTCCTGCAACGTCAGTCATCTTCGAAACACTTCATAACAGGTCATCTAGACCTTTGCTTCCCCTGGTGCCTGGCCTGCTAGAGCCTGCTCTACAGAAATTCCTGACTCCAGCGTCGGTGGGGGCGGCCCCGTCGCGGATCACTAAGAAATACAAGGCCCCTGAGCAGGACCCACTTTTTCTGAGAGCTGACCCTCCTCCGGATTCGGTTATTGTCAGCGGCACGAAAGAACCAGACAGGGGCAGCTTCATCTGCAGTACCACCGGATAAAGACAGTAAGGCCATGGATTCCGTCGGCAAGAGGATGTGCAACACCTCAGCATCCTACATGAAGGTAGCCAGCGCCTCGGCCTTGCTGGGTCGGTACGACCGCTCTCTGTGGGACTCTCTCACTCTTCATGGAGAAGCTGCCAAAAGGAGGACAGACAGGACTTCCTGGAGGTCCTCCATGAAGGGAGTCTGGTGGCCAATCAGGTCATCAGTGCAGCAGCTGATGCCTCTGACTTAGCTGCCCATGGATACGCACATGGGATTTGTGCCCGTCGCTCTGCCTGGCTGAGATTGACGGGTTTGAAGCCAGAGGCTCAACATCGAATCCTCAATCTTCCTTTCAATGGAACATCGCTCTTCGGCTCTCATGCCGATGAAATGTCCAGGATGAAGACCGAGCTGGACACGGTGAAGGCGGTTTGGCTCGAGAAGAGGAAGGATTTCAGGCGACGCTACCGCCCCTACGATCGACGCCAATACCAACAGAGGGTTCAAACCCCTCAGTGGTCCTCCCAGCAACATCAGGGAAGATCACAGTCCAACCAGTGGCGTCCTGGCAGAGGACGAGGAGGGAACTCCAGACAGTCTATACCTGCTGCCAAGCAACAACCGAAGCAGTGAGGGCTTGCTTCCCCTAACTCTGTTAGCCACTCCGGTGGGGGGGTGGGGGGGGTGTCGTGTCCTTTTCTATCTGGAAGAGTGGACCAAAATCACACTAGACAAGTGGGTGCTCAATATTGTGAAGAATGGGTACTCCATCAGGTTCAAGTCCCCTCCACCCTCTATTCCTCCTCGAAAAACTGTCATTCATCGCCTAAATCTTCTGAGAGAAGAGGTATCCGCTCTACTCCTAAAGGAGGCCATCGAGGAGGTTCCATACCACCAACGCCGACAGGGGATCTACTCCCAATATTTTTTGGTCCCAAAGAAAGGTCCAAACAAGGAGTTCAGGCCTATACTAGATCTCAGGCTTCTCAACAAATTCGTTCTGAGAGAGCGGTTCAGAATGCTGGCATTACATCAAATAATCCCGCACTTACATCAAGGGGACTGGATGTGTTCTATAGATCTTCAAGATACCCATTTCCACATCCCAATCGCTCGGAAGCATCGGAAGTTTCTAAGATTTCACATTCAGTCAGACCACTTCCAGTTCACGGTCCTGCCTTTCGGACTGAAGTCGGCTCCTCGCACTTTCTCAAAGTGCATGGCAGTAGTAGCTGCTTTTTTAAGGAGGAAACAAATCTTCGTCTACCCTTACCTAGACGACTGGCTTCTCAAAAGTGCGTCTCCAACTCTTCTGCAACAACACCTCACTTACTGCATTCATCAACTGCATCGGCTGGTTCTGCACGTCAATTTCAAAAAAATCCATCCTCAATCCAACACAGAGGATACTTTACCTGGGCGCGACTCTGGACACGGTATACGCAAGCGCATATCCTTCGGAGGAGAGACTATCATCCATTCTCCTCAAGTGTCAGACCCTCTTGAAGGGACCTCCTCCCACGGCCCGACAGGTTTCATCTCTACTGGGGTCGATGGCCTCGTGCATTTTTCTAGTCCCAAACGCCAGACTTCACATGAGACCTCTACAGCAAACTCTGGAGGATCAATGGTCTCAGATCTCCAATCGCTGGGAAGACACTGTAACCATACCTCTATTTGTCCGGCTCTCCATCAGTTGGTGGATGCGGCGGTCTCATCTCCTGATAGGAACTCCCTTTCATGAGGAGCTTCCCAAACAGACTCTGGTGACAGACGCGTCCCTTCAGGGATGGGGCGCTCACTTGGGGTCCCTGCAGATACAAGGACTGTGGTCAGAAAGAGAACAGCTATACCACATAAACATGCTGAAGCTCAGGGCAGTTCATCTGGCTCTCAAGGCGTTTTTTCCTTCCATCAAATCGACTGCTCTGCTTGTTCAGACGGACAATACAACAACGATGTATTACCTGAACAAGCAGGGGGGCACCAGGTCCAGACCCCTGTCTCTGGAAGCGCAAGAGATTTGGAAGTGGCATCTAGCACGAGACATGAAGATCTCCGCAGTTCACCTACCAGGCGTCCTCAACATCCAAGCGGACGTCCTAAGCAGGCATTTTGCAGAAGCGCACGACTGGGTGCTAAAACAAGAAGTAGCGCAAGACATCTTTCGCAGCTGGGGAACACCAGACATAGATCTCTTCGCGGACGCAGAAAACGCAAAATGCCTCGTCTTCGCCTCCAGATACCCACAACCGGGCTCCATGGGGAATGCTCTGTTGATAGACTGGTCAGAGACATTACTCTACGCCTTTCCACCAGTCTCACTCATTCCCCTGGTGATCAGGAAACTGTACAAATCCAAGACAAAGATGATCCTGGTTGCGCCAGACTGGCCTCAACAATGGTGGTACCCGGACCTTCTTCATCTGTCCAAAGTACCACACAGGAGGTTACCATGTCATCCGGATCTGCTGACCAGGGCGGGCGGCAAGGTGTTCCATCCCAACCTGCCGTCCCTGAGGTTAGCAGTATGGCTCCTGAGTTCATCCAATATGGACATTTAGGTCTCTCTCAAGACTGCATGCAGATCTTGAAGGAGGCTCGGAGACCTTCTACGAGAAAGACTTACGCTTTTAAGTGGAAGCGTTTTTACATGTGATGTACTGCTGAGGGTCATGACCCTATTCGAGGTCAGGAACAGGTACTGTTACCATACTTACTGTATTTGGCCAAAGCAGGTTTGCAATATTCCTCCATAAAGGTTCACCTGGCAGCGATAACAGCATATAGAAAGTCTCCCACTCAGGCTTCTTTCTTTCAGATGCCAGTTGTTAAGGACTTCCTGGAGGGTCTAAAAAAGGTCTACCCACCAGTTAGGTCTCCATCTCCTTCCTGGGAGCTTAATGTGGTTCTCTCTAAGTTAATGGGTCCCCCATTCGAGCCTATCTACAGAGCCTCCCTGCAACATCTTTCATGGAAGACTGCTTTTCTCGTGGCAATCACATCTGCTCGCAGGGTGAGCAAGATACAAGCCTTGTGCTCTTCGGAGCCTTATCTCGTTTTTCATGCGAATAGATTGGTGCTTAGAACTCACCCGAGGTTCCTTCCTAAGGTGGTCTCGGAGATTCACATCAACCAGTCAATCACCCTTCCTACTTTCTTTGCGAACCCTGTCACTCCTGCTGAGAGAACGTTACACTCTCTAGATCTAAAAAGAGTGTTAAAATTTTATCTAGATAAAACAGAGTGTACGAAAGGCGGACAGGTTGTTAATTATGGTCCATTGAACACTTCCTTTCCTGCCTCTAAAAGGTCCATTGCTAGATGGATAGTGTCATGTATCATGTTATCCTATCAGCTGGCACACAAACCGCTCCCGGGCAAGCCGAGAGCTCATTCTACAAGAGGAAAAGCCGCTATGGTAGCGATGCGTAGACATGTACCTATTCAGGAAATTTGTAAAGCAGCCACATGGCGTTCGGTTCACACTTTCGCACGCCATTACTGCCTTGATTCTGAGACTCAAGCAGATGCTCAATTTGGTCAAGCATCCTTGAGAAATTTGTTTGGGTAATATGTTTTGTAAACAGGTTATGATATGCTGGTATTCGTCCGCAGGGTATGGGGATGGGCTTGCTACTCTATTCAGTGCTTATGACTATTGATGAGTATCCCCTGGAAGAGAAGGATAAGTTACTTACCTGTAATCCTAGTTCTCTTCCAGGGGTATACTCATCAAAGTCATAAGCAACCCTCCCTCCTGCCCGGACGAATACCATGGCCATATATATGTATCTGTTACCCATGCTATGTTAACACTGTTATATGCCGTCCAAAAGAACTGACCTAACTGTCACCTGTGGTGCATGATGGGAGCCTGGGGGTTCCTGGAGGTCTTAAAGGCACGGCGCCAGTTTTTCCAATTGTTCTATATGCAGCCTCTCTAGGCTAATCTGCCTCTATGATCTTGCCTTGTTACCTTTGAAAATAAAGGTTGTGTTTTTCAAAGCAAACTGAAAGCAGTTTTCTTTATCTGTATCATGAAAATATCATGATGTTTGTTTCTTTATTTTCTCAAATGTAAAAGATCTACAATGCAATTGTGGCAGTTTGAGCCTAGTAATGTTTTCAGGCTGCATATGTATATAATATATATATATATGTATATATATATGTATATATATATGTATATATGTATATATATATATATATATGTATATATATATGTATGTATATATATATGTATGTATATATATATGTGTATATATATATATGTGTATGTATATATGTATATATATTCATATTATTTGTTATTGCTCCGGGGTCCCCGCGCGTGGGCGGGACCATTCAGTGCTTATGACTTTGATGAGTATACCCCTGGAAGAGAACTAGGATTACAGGTAAGTAACTTATCCTTGTTCTACTAGGTATCAAACTGTGCAGAGGATCGCTTGGGTTCAGGTGATACAAATTATGCTATAAATAGTAATTCAATTGATGAAACAAAGTTTTTTTTTTTTAAACATCAACAATTACTATAGCAAGATATTACACCTTTTTCGTGTTAAAGTGCCAATGTGCCATAAATTGTAATTTCATAGGTCCAGGACGATAATGAAGTGCAGCAAATATATCTGTCCCAAAATAGATACAGTAAGTTCAGTTTGTACTACTAGGTATCTGACGGTGCAGAGGATCTCTTAAGTTCAGGCGATAAAAATTTAATACATCTCAAACTGGCGATATCAAACATTTTTCACCTGCATATAAAAACTTTATTACCTGGCAGAACGGAATCAACTCACCAGATAAGGACCTAACAAGTGCCTGGCGTGCTGATCTAACCCCAATCTTCAAAAATAGGGGTTTTAAATAAATACGCCAAATTGTAATCAGTTTAGTACACACACAAACTATATGAACTAATGATTCTTGTGGCCATCCGCATAATCTGCAGTTGTTATCCGTCCACTGCTCAATCCAGGTCTACTCAATTAAGTACCCACCTAACCTAACAAAAAACGCATCCAAAAACTTTAAACACGGACTCCTAAAAATGCATCCAGAAACCCTCATCTCAGATCCCTACTTCTGCATAAAACGAGCATTAAAAATGTAATAGATTTCGCCTTTCATTAAGTTAAAGCCATTTGCTTTGCTATACAATACCATTAGCAAAGCAAATGGCTTTAACTTAATCAAAGCGAGACCTATTGCATTTACAATGCTTGTTCTGTCTAGCAGCGCTATTTCTGCGGCCCTGCATTTTGTTGTGTTCAGCCTGTTTGATGGAAGACAGCACCACTGTTTGTAGATGAACATTTCTGAGACTTTTTATTTTTTTATTACCAACAAGCATAGAACACATTAGTAGAGTGCAAGTTCAACCCCCAGAGTTTTTGTGCTGTTTGATGGTAATTCTTCCTCAGCTCAATGGTATTCATTTCATCGACCTCAGAAGAATGAAAGGCTTTATAAACCCATGTGGAATCGAACATGTGAGTATGGTGGGGGACACAGATCCTTGGATTGGGCACATTAGCTCCTTGAGCCACCGGTGCAACACAACTTTTATTATACCACATGTTCCGATAAGATAATGGTGTTCGGACACTGAAGTGACACAGAAAGAGTAGAGTATTTAGCTGGTGTTGCTAATCATCTCAGCAAAATTGCTAATAAAAAATAATCAAGCAACAGTAGGGGCAGGACCTGCTGGGGGCACGGATGGCTAGATTCTGTTGGCGTTGTGGACTGGCTCCCCGTTTTGCTGGTGTGCATGTCCTCAGAGCAGCCCGTGACCACCAAGGGGGCACTCTGAAAACCCACTGACTTCCTGGAAGTCACTGCAAGCCATGCTGACCTCATCTACTTCTTAACCCCTGCTGACCTCTGACACTCTTCAAACCCACTGACCACAGCCCACTCTGCAGCGACACCTGACACACACTGCAATCCTAACTTACTCAGTAAAACCACATGCCTTCGACATACTCTGCAAACCAGCCAACCCACTCCACATTCTGCAAATCTCACCAACCTAAAACACAATGCAACCCTCATTGTGCATGCAATATATTGCAAGCATACACAACAAACAAGGTACAATACAACAAAAACTGTAAAATTCATTTGTAATACCAGAAATAAAGACCTATTTGGAAGCCCTAGTGCAGTATTGAGGGCAAGAAAGAAAATGTCTTGGGTAAAACAGAGTGCAGTGCTTTAAAGGGGGGGTGTATTTATTTATATCTGAAAGAGACACGTTAGTGACAGATTCCTTACCTTAGAATATCCCCAGGCGTCAGGCTGGATCCGGAAAGTTTTTGCGTAGCAGTACCCTTGCGCGTCGGTAGGTGGCGTCGTGCGGCTCCGCGTCCGTCGTCGGCGTCGTGATCGCCGGGATGACGTCGCGGGCAGTACTTAGACGCCGCCCCTGCGCGCTGACGTCAGTTCTTCTTTTTTCGCGCCAGTAAGCGCAGATCCGGGAAGAGCAGTGCCCTAGTCACTTTTTGACTACTTTTTTGTAAATTTTTTCACTGTTTTCTTCTACGAGTCTTCACGACTCCTAAGGTGTCGTAGGGATGCCCGGCTTTAAGCCCTGCGAGGTCTGTGCCCGCATGATGTCCATCACGGACCCGCATCTCGAGTGTCTCTTCTGTCTCGGCCGAGACCACGTCACGAAGTCGTGCCCTGACTGCCGGAAACTTCATCCGAAGGCTTTGCGAGAGCGGTCTCGAAAGCTGCTCGAGGTCCGGCAGTCGGCTCCGCGCCGCACCAAGCCCCGGTCACGGGAGAGGTCGAGGGGCCGGTCGCGGAGCCCCCATCGTTCGTCGGAATCCAAGTCTTCGCGCTTCTCCGGTAAGTCGAAGCACAAGAAGTCTAAGCGGCGTCATCGCTCTAAGACTTCGCCTCGCCGGTCTCGCGACTCGGCTGAGGCCCCTGTCGGCACCGTCCCCGCGGCCCCGGACGTGCCTGTCGAGTCACCCCCGCATTACCCGTCCTTCCCGGGTTCGGGGGCGACTCCGGCCCAAGTACAGGAGTTCCTGTCGGCCATGGCCCGCCTCTTCGGGCCTCAAGGTCCCTCTGGTGCGCCTTCGGGCCCCGCGGCCCCTGATGGGGTTGCTCCGGCGTCGCCGTCGACTCCGGTCCCGGCGTCGCCTGTCCCACCAGCCTTCATCCAGGCCTCGGCCCCGGCCTCGATCCCGGCTCCGGTGGTGCCGCAACCCCCATCGACGCCGGTTGACCTAACCACGCCTCTGCCGACGCCGATGTCCCCGGTGCCGTTCCTGACGCCATCCGGGTCTCCGGACGGCGTCGTTCCCCGGTTCTCTCCGGCTCCGGACATGGAGCCAGACCGACGTCGCCCGACGCCGGTTCCGGCGCCGATGAGACCTTGGGTCCCTAATGTCCCTCCTCCTCCATATTATGAACCTGAGGAGGACCAGGAGAGCTGGGAGGGGTCTGAGGACCCTCTCACACAACAGTGCGAGTTTGACCCGGACTGGGTTGAGGAACTTGGGGATGCCAGTGGTCTAGACACCTCCCCTGACACTGGCATGCTGTCTCCTCCCGTGGCTACGGAGGAGGGGGCTAATTTTGCAACGGTGTTGCGTAGAGCTGCTGGAGCCTTAAATCTCCAGTTGCCTACTGTGGCGGTCAGGACTAACCTCCTGACAGAAGTGCTTCAGCCGGCGGCCTCCTCTTCGGAGACTGTGCTGCCGTTCAATGATGCACTCACTGACGTTCTTTGGGTGCCTGGTCCAAGCCCACCACAGGGGCTCCTGTGGATAGGAACGTGGCCCGACGCCATCGCCCTGCTCCGGGCGACCCCCTGTTTCTCTCCCAACACCCCACCCCTGAGAGCTTGGTTGTCCAAGCCTCTGCCTCCCAAACCGCCTTCCCTACCGCCCCTCCGGATAGGGAATCCAAGCGCCTGGACCACTTTGGGAAGAAGGCTTTCTCTTCCTCCAGTGCTGGCTTGCGGTCCGTCAACAATGCTTGCCTCCTTGGGCCGATATACCCACTCACTGTGGGATTCGGTGGCGACTGTTTTGCCGCAGTGTTCTGAGGAGGTCCAGACACTGCTTACCCGCGCCATTGCGGAAGGGTGAGATGCGGCTAAATACACCATACGTTGTGGCCTTGATACCGCCAACTCGCTCGGCAGATCGCTTGCAACGACGGTGGCGCTGCGTCGCCACGCCTGGCTGAGGACCACTGGTTTTTCGGGTGATGTCCAGAATACACTCATGGACATGCCCTTTGATGGAGTCGGTCTTTTTGGTTCAAAAGCAGACCATGCGCTGGAGCGTTTCAAGGACTCACGGGCTACTGCCAAGTCCCTGGGCCTTGCTGTTGTGTGCCCTCCGCTCACATCTGCTTTTCGCCCCTTTCGTGGCCACGGTAGGGGCGCCCAGTCACGTCAGCAGCCCGGCCAACGGCCCGCGCAGCAAGCGCCTTCGCGTGGCCGAGGACGTGGATACCGCCGTGGCGGTTCGGGCAACCAGCGTGCGGGTCAGGCCACCACCTCCAACCCGTCCGCGGCCTCCAAGCCCTCCTAGTCCTTCCTTTCAGGTGCACAGCACGCCAGTAGGGGGCAGGGTCCGCCATCACCTTCACCACTGGCGTCCCATCACCTCGGACAGGTGGGTCTTGGACATTGTCCGAAGGGCTACTCCCTCCCCTTCGAGACCACCCCCAGCCATGCCACCTCAATTCCACCGCATGTCAGGGGATCACTTGGTGCTTCTGCAGAAGGAAGTCACGGCCCTCTTGGCCAAGAGGGCCATCGAGCATGTTCCGACCCCAGAAGTAGGACGTGGTTGCTACTCCCACTACTTTCTGGTGCCCAAAAGGACAAGGAGGACATGCGTCCTATCTTGGACCTCCGGAACGTCAATCGCTTCCTCCGGAAGGAGAAGTTCAAGATGCTCACCCTAGCTCAGGTCTTGACTGCCCTCGACCCTGGAGACTGGTTGGTAGCGTTGGACTTGCAGGACGCTTATTTCCACATCCCCGTCCTGCCGGCCCACCGGCGTTACCTACGGTTCACGGTAGGCCTCGAGCATTTTCAGTTCACCGTGCTCCCCTTTGGACTTACCAGTGCCCCTCGGGTGTTCACGAAAGTGATGGCGGTGGTCGCAGCTCATCTGCGCCGGGCAGGGGTTCCAGTCTTCCCCTACCTCGACGACTGACTGCTGAAGGCGGGCTCGTCCCAGGCAGTCGTCTCCCACCTCCAGACTACGGCCGAACTCCTGCACTCGCTGGGGTTCTCCATCAATGTGCCGAAGTCTCATCTGATTCCTTCTCCACAGCTCCTTTTCATCGGAGCAGTTCTGGACACGACGCAGTTTCGGGCCTATCCTCCCGAACGGCGAGTCCGGGATATTCAGGCTATGATTCCGATCTTTCAGCCTTTATCCTGGGTTTCGGTACGGATGACCCTGAGGCTGCTGGGCCTCATGGCCTCCTGCATCCTGCTGGTCAATCATGCCAGATGGCATATGCGGGCTCTGCAGTGGGACCTGAAGTTCCAGTGGGCGCAGCACCGGGGCAACCTGTCCGATCACGTCCAGATCTCGGAGGGGGCTGCAAAACAGTTGCAGTGGTGGCTCACGGACCGGCAATGGGTCATGGGCAGATCCCTCTCCTTCCCCAGCCAGAGCACACAGTTGTGACGGACGCGTCCCTTCTGGGATGGGGCGGTCACATGCGAGAGGCGGAGATCAGAGGCCTCTGGTCTCCGGCGGAGTCCCGGCTCCATATCAACCTTCTGGAGCTCCGGGCGATCCGACTTGCACTCAAGGCATTCCTTCCCTCTGTCAAAGGGAAGGTTGTGCAGGTGTTCACAGACAACACCACCGCCATGTGGTACTGCAACAAACAGGGCGGGGTGGGGTCGTGGACCCTCTGTCAGGAGGCTCTGTGCCTCTGGACATGGCTGGAACATCAGGGCATGTTCCTGATGGTTCAACACCTGGCAGGTTCCCTGAACGCCAGGGCGGACGAACTCAGCCGCAGGTGCATGATGGATCACGAATGGCGTCTTCACTCGGAAGTGGCGCAAGGACTCTTTCTACAATGGGGAGAGCCTTGGTTAGATCTATTCGCCACCGAAGAGAACGCGCAATGTCATCTGTTCTGCGCGTTGGAATTTCCAAGGCGGCACTCGCTCGGCGACGCTTTTCGTCACGAGTGGAGTTGCGGTCTGTTGTACGCCTTTCCGCCTATACCACTTCTACCCAGAGTGTTGAAGAAGATTCGGCACGACCGGGCCCAAGTCATCCTTGTGGCTCCGGACTGGGCTCGAAGAGTTTGGTATCCCGAGCTACTCAGTATGAGCGTAGATCCCCCGATCCGTCTGCCTCTTCGGGAGGATCTTCTGTCGCAGCAGCAGGGGACGGTCCTCCACCCGAACCTGTCCAGCCTCCAGCTGCTTGCGTGGAGATTGAGCGGCGGCAGTTGATTCCTTTCGACTTGCCTCCCGAAGTTTGTGATATGATTCTGGCAGCCAGGCGTCCCTCCACTAACGTGGTATACGCCTGCAGGTGGAACAAATTTGTGGCATGGTGCACAGCAAAGGCTGTGAACCCCCTTTCTGCCCCTCTTTCTGAGGTCCTTCTGTTCCTTCTTTCTCTGGCCCAACAGGGTTCTGCCCTGGGTACCATCAAGGGTTATCTCTGTGCTATCTCTGCCTTCCTCAGGCTCCCTGATCAGCCCTCCCTTTTCAAGTCCCCTGTTAACAGGTTTCTAAAAGGCATTACACACCTCTTCCCTCCTGTTCCGTTTGTGATGCCTCAGTGGGACTTGAACTTGGTTCTTACCTTTCTCATGTGCGCTCCCTTTGAGCCTCTACATAACTGTCCTCTTCGTCTTCTCACTCTGAAGACAGCCTTTCTGGTGGCCATCACCTCCGCTCGGCGGGTGAGTGAGCTCCAGGCTCTATCATGCAAACCTCCCTTTCTGTCTGTCCATCCAGACAAGGTTGTTCTTAGGACGCGTCCGTCCTTCTTGCCAAAGGTGGTTACTGCCTTCCACATTGGGCAGACCATCACTTTGCCTACCTTCTTTCCGCCTCCGCATCCTTCCAGAGAGGAAGAGAGGCTCCACCGTCTGGACCCAAAACGTGCGCTCTCCTTCTATATCGACTGCACAAAACACTTCCGGGTGGATGACCAGCTCTTTGTTGGCTACGTGGGCGCCAAAAAAGGTCTGGCGGTGCACAAACGAACCATCTCCCGCTGGGTTACCTTGTGCATCAAGGCCTGCTATTCTTTGGCTAAGAAGGAGCCTCCTGTGGGGCTGCGTGCCCATTCCACCAGGGCAACGGCTGCTACCACGGCTTTGGGCCGCGGTGTTCCGCTGCAGGTTATCTGTCAGGCAGCTACGTGGGCCTCGCTGCACCCGTTTACAAAGCATTACTGCCTTGACAGTCCGGTCCGGAGGGACGGCTTCTTTGGCCGTTCTGTCCTCCGGGACTTCCTTGTCTGATCTTTGTTCGCAGACCCACCACCGGGGTTGGTATTGCTGGGGTATCTATTCTAAGGTAAGGAATCTGTCACTAACGTGTCTCTTTCAGATGCACAAGTTACTAACTTGTGTAACGATATATCTGTAAGAGACAGTAGTTAGTGACAGATTCCTACCGCCCACCCATCCTCCCCGTTCTGCGAACTGATTTCTAGGGTTAAGGACATCCCTTTCAGGGCCCTAGTATTTTTCAGACACCTATGTCAGTTTCTTGCATGGCTCTGCGTTCCTGGTGCGGAAAGTCGTGTACAGAACTGACGTCAGCGCGCAGGGGCGGCGTCTAAGTACTGCCCGCGACGTCATCCCGGCGATCACGACGCCGACGACGGACGCGGAGCCGCACGACGCCGCCTACCGACGCGCAAGGGTACTGCTACGCAAAAACTTTCCGGATCCAGCCTGACGCCTGGGGATATTCTATGGTAAGGAATCTGTCACTAACTACTGTCTCTTACAGATATATCGTTACACAAGTTAGTAACTTGTGCTTCAGGCTGAGAGGTGTGAGCCTGAGGCTGTGGTCTGCAGGAGGAGGAGGGGACAATCTTTGGGTGCTCTGGTCTTGCTTGGGTTCTGGCCTAAAAACTGCAACCATTGGTGCTCACCTTCGGCGGTTTATGTGTGTGTTCTGAGGGGACAGCAGTGTTTGGTTGAAACCTTTTGTTTGAGGCATGTGAGCTGCAGAGCTCACACTGTGCATTAGATCGCCATCTGGTGTTGGGCTCGGATGCTTGCACTTTGTTGTTGTCTTCGAAGAAGTCTTTTGTAGTCAGGTGATGGGTGACTCCTCCTTTGGACGATAGTGCGCATGGGCATCGACTCCATCCTCAGATTGTTTTTTTCCGCCATTGGGTTCGGATGCAATTTTCGCACACCGGTTCGAAACTGTAATTTTCAACCTTTTTATCGTGCAAAACTTCCACCAACCTTCTATCGACATCAAAATCTCGACGCGCCTCTCATCCATTCCTTTTCCAGCCGTCGACGCGGGCCGCTGGGCCCATCGACGCCGTGAGGCCTACGGCTCATGGAAAGGACTCCCAACCGGAAATGCCCCCAGTGTGGAGCAAAGTTCCCCCACAGTGACCATAACAAGGTCTGTAACCTGTGCCTCTCGCCCGACCACAACGAGTCCAGCTGTCCAGCTTGCGCCTCCTTCCGTTCGAAGAAAACGATTCGAGATCGTCGAGCTTGAAGGCACGTCATGGCGCAGAGATCCGCTCCAGAACCGGTGGACATCTTCGACGAAGGCCCCGATGTCCCTGAGGAAGATTCAGAAGATCTCCAGATCGTGTCAGAGGCAGAAGACTCAGACGATCCCATCACGCCTGGGCAACGACTGAGTACTACTGCCCCTACCCCAACCCCACCACCAATGCAGAAGGCACCGGTCAAGACTTCGCCTGTTGGCCCAAGTCGCGACCGAAAACACGCTTCAAACGCCCCGCCTTCGAGCCCGGCGCCGAAGAAAAAATTTAAGCCTTCCGATACCTCGGCACCGACCAAGCCGCATGTACTAGTTCCACCGGCACCTTCGGCGCCGAAGCCGAAAGAATACTCTGCTCCGAAATCCACACCTATTCCGTCCACCTCTAAAATCAAACCCGCCTCGAACACATCGAAGCATGGGGATAAGCCGGCGTCGAAATTTAAACATCACACCACAGCCCCTAAGTCAAAGCCTTCAGAGCCGATTTCTAAGCCTAAGGATTTTTCCACGCCTCCTAAGGCCAAAGACCATAAAAATCAGCTACCACCCCGTTCGGAACCGAAAGTCGGCGCCGAAACCGGTTATCCAGGAAGAGGAGCTTTTTCACCCGGATCCTGTTGATCATAACCAAACAAAGATCCACATTAACCCCAAAACAGGACATCTCACAGCGGTACCACGCCACAAGCCAGTACCTGTGGAAAAGGACTGTGCCACTTCACCTATGCCTCCTTCTTCCCCTGTCCTTCCATCTAACACCCCTCCTCTCCACATACCTGTTACACCGCCTCAGCCCGTACCATCTCCACCACATGATTATCAAGATGACATAGGGGACGGTGGTGACCCTGATGACCAATTCACTAACCCAGATGACCTACCACAGGATGATTGGGAATACAACGATCCAATAGACCCCCCAGACCTCCCAAGCCCTCTACCATACCCAACAAAACCCTCTCCTCCAGATGATAATATTGGGTTTGGGCAACTCATCAACAGGGCTGCTGTTTTTCTTGGAGTACACATGCACACAAATGCACTAGAGGAAGATTTCCTACTAGACACTTTTGAACAGTCCCTCAAAACTGTACAAACTTTACCTATGATTAAAGGAGTCATCAAGCATGCTCCTGACATATTTAAAGATCCTGTACGCGCCAGGATTCTTAACCCCAGGAACGATAAAAAATATAGACCTGCCCCTGACGATCCTGCATACATTAAAGGCCAGCTCCCTCTAGACTCCTTAGTAGTCTCCAATGCTCAAACGAGCTAATTCACAAACCTCAGGAGACGCGCCGCCCCCTGATAAAGAGTCAAAATTGCTAGACGCATCAGGCAAAAGAGTAGCTGCGCAGGCCGCCAATCACTGGCGCATAGCCAACACTCAGGCACTGCTGGCCAGATATCATAGGGCCCACTATGACCAATTAGAAACCCTGTTACAACACTTGCCTGACCAGTACAAAACTCAGGCAAATGACCTAATTCAAGAGGGCAAACTAATCACCAATGCGTCCATTAAGTGTGCCCTTGATGCATTTGACACTGCCGTTAGGTCTGTCAACACTAGCGTACTGCTCAGAAGACATGCATGGCTGCGCATTTCAGGCTTTAAGCAGGAGGTTCAAACCACCATTTTAAATCAGCCGTTCAATCACAACCAACTTTTTGGACCGGCTGTAGACACTGCTCTTGAGAAAATGAAAAAGGACACCGAAACTGCCAAATCAATGGGAGCGTTGCAGTCTCCGCAACCGCGTGGCTCCTTTCGTCGCTCCTTCTACAGAGGAGCCTCCAGGAACATCAACACAGACAATTCATCTTCTTTCAAAAACACCACCCAAACATCCCCCAATAGAGGATATTTTAGAGGAGGTTACAGAGGGAACAACAGTAAAGGAAGAGGCCGAGGTAGCACCAACACCCGTACCTCCCCTGCTGCTAAACAGTGACTTCCCTCCACTTCCCCCGACCATTCCACTCCTGTCGGGGACGACTAGCACAGTTCCTACCTGTCTGGAACTCCATTACAACAGACAGGTGGGTGAGACAAATTATCCAAAATGGTTACTGCCTGGAACTTACAGCTGCCTCCCCAAACATACCACCCAAGCAGCGTCCAATGTCCGCAGACCATCTTACAATTTTAAAGCAAGAAGTTCTTTCACTGCTTCAAAAGCATGCCATAGAGCCAGTCCCTCTACTACACCAGGGAACAGGGGTTTACTCCCTGTATTTCCTAATCCCCAAGAAAGATGGGACCCTAAGGCCAATTTTAGACCTCAGACCCCTCAATCAGTATATACATTTGGATCATTTTCACATGATCACTCTCCAACAAGTGCTTCCCTTACTACAACAAGAAGACTTCCTTGCCACACTAGACCTCAAGGACGCCTACTTCCACATTCCCATACATCCTGCTCACAGAAAGTATCTAAGGTTCGTACTCGATGGACAACACTACCAGTTCAAAGTCCTTCCATTCGGAGTCACCACTGCTCCAAGGGTGTTTACCAAATGCCTTGCAGTAGTAGCAGCACACCTACGAAGACAGCAAATACATGTCTTCCCATACCTGGACGACTGGCTCATAAAAGCCAGATCATTCAACCAGTGTGTCCAACACACTCATCAGACCATTCAAACACTACACAACTTGGGGTTCACAATCAACTACACCAAGTCGCACCTCCAGCCCTCCCATATACATCAATATCTGGGAGCCACAATAAACACTTCCACAGCTCTAGCTTATCCCAGTCCAGCCAGGATAACCAGTATACAAGCCCTCATTGCCAAGTTTCACATTCAACACACTCTCCCAGCCAGAGTGTTCATGCAACTAATCGGCATGATGGCATCTTGCATTTTCATCGTACCTCATGCAAAACTTCAAATGCGTCCCCTACAAGAGTGTCTAGCACACCAATGGAATCAGGCTCACGGACAACTTACAGATCTGGTGTTGAACAGCTGCACACATCGCTCTCTGCAGTGGTGGAACACAAAAAACTTGTCTAAAGGGCGGCCATTCCTCGAGCCTGTTCCACAAATAGTACTAACAGACGTTAGATCATACAACACAGGGCAAGTGGACCACTCAACAAAGACTGCTCCACGTCAATCATCTAGAACTACTAGCAATATTCCTAGCCCTCAAATGCTTTCAACTCCAGGTACAAAACAAAGCCGTCCTGATCCGAACAGACAACATCACGGCCATGTATTATATACAAAAACAGGGGGGGGGACACACTCTCTACAACTGTCCCAACTGGCACAGAACATTTGGAGGTGGGCCATTCCACAAAACATATACCTTCTCGCCGAACACCTACCAGGAGTTCACAATCAGATTGACGATCTGTTAAGTCGACAGACACAACAGATTCACGAATGGGAACTACATCCACAAGTTCTTCTACCTTTTTTCCACATGTGGGGCCAGCCAGACATAGATCTGTTCGCCACACACCAAAACGCAAAATGCCCAACCTTCGCCGCCAGGTTTCCACACCCGCAGTCCAAAGGCAATGCGATATGGATGAATTGGTCCGGCAGATTTGCGTACGCTTTTCTGCCACTCCCACTCATTCCGCTTGTAGTACGCAAGCTCCGACAACAGTCTCTAAAAATGATCCTAGTAGCTCCCACATGGGCACGCCAACCCTGGTTCACCACACTGATGGAACTGTCAATAGTCCCACACCAAAAACGACACCTCTCCCCATCACTACTAACGCAGAGCCATGGAGAGATAAGGCACCCCGATCAATCTCAACTGAACCTTGCGATCTGGCTCCTGAGGTCCTAGAGTTCGGTTACCTTAACCTACCACCGGACTGTATGAACATCATTAAAGAGGCCAGACGCCCTACCACCAGAGCTTGCTATGCAGCAAAGTGGAAAAGATTCGCTATTTACTGCACTAACAATCCTATCCAGCCACTACAGGCCTCCACGCAAAACATCATTTGCTACTTACTACATTTGCAAAGATGTAATTTAGCATACTCATCTATACGTCTGCATCTAGCAGCACTTGCTGCTTACTTACAGAACAGGCAACACTTATCACTCTTTAGGGTCCCCGCAATTAAAGCCTTTATGGAAGGCCTTAAACGGGTCATACCTCCCAGATTACCACCTTCTCCAGTGTGGAATCTTAACATCGTGCTTACTAGGCTCATGGGACCCCCATTTGAACCCCTACATAAATGTGAACTTCAATTCCTTGCATGGAAAGTAGCGTTCCTAATTGCAATCACCTCTCTCAGGAGGGTGAGTGAGATCCAGGCTTTAACCATACAAGAGCCCTTCTTACAAATACATCATAACAAAATAGTTCTCAGGACAAACCCAAAATTCCTTCCTAAAGTAATTTCTCCTTTCCACCTTAACCAATCTGTGGAACTACAAACAAAAAAGCACACAGCAACTGACCTGGTTCAAGCACTTAAATTCCACTAGTTCCACATTATTCATAAGAGTGCAACTACTCCCGACGTCCGCTACTGAGGGATGTCCAATAATCAGGAAAGTCTATACACAAGGAAGGTGCACTCTAATTGAAATCATTCATGAAGCATGTATAGTTCAAAATTCTTCTTTTTATTAAAGTTGTTTGCTTTAAAATTCTTCTTTTTATTAAAGTTGTTTGCTTTAAAACCGGCACACAGCCAACGCGTTTCGTTCCCTAGTGCCACAGGAACTTCGTCAGGGCTTACTCATATATAAAAGGATCACAAATTGTCCATAGAGGTATGAAGTCACCTATTTTGATCACTACATATAATCAATCCAAATGCGATTGGTCCAAGTATCTCTCGTATTTGTGAAATCCTCCAAAAGGTATGTTTATGTCTGATCCTAGCACAATTTTAAAAGCTGCCGCTCCTCTTCAGTATAAGAGGACGCGTATGAAAGATAACAAAAGGAAAGCACAAACACAATATCTTAAAATCAATCAAAGGGCATCCAAATTATCTAGCCCGAAGTTCACTGTTGTCCACAAATTTCGAACACAGTTATAATAGGAACCACAAATGGAGGTTCGTTGCGTGGAATCACGAATATGACACGGCATAATAACCGGCAACAAGTTGATACAAACCAATCTGTGGAACTACCCGTGTTTTTTCAAAACACGGATTCTGTAGCAGAAAGAGCTCTCCACACCCTAGACATCAAAAGAGCTCTAATGTATTACATTGACAGAACCAAGTCATTTCGCAAGACAAAACAATTGTTTGTAGCTTTCTCTCCACCACATAAGGGTAACCCCATCTCAAAAGCTGGGATTGCAAGGTGGATCGTTAAATGTATCCAAATATGCTACCAAAAAGCCAAGCGCACATTATCAATTCCACCTAGAGCGCACTCAACACGTAAACTAGGGGCTTCCATGGCATTCTTAGGGAACATTCCCCTAGAAGACATCTGTAAGGCAGCCACATGGTCTACAACACACACCTTCACTAAACACTATTGTGTTGATGTGCAAGCCAAGCAACAAGCTTCTGTGGGCCAAGCTGTTCTTAGAACACTCTTTCAAACCACTGCAACACGTACAGGCGACCACCGCTAGGGGAGATACTGCTGTACAGTCTATGCAGCTCACATGCCTCGAACGGAAAATGCTACTTACCAGTATGCATCTGTTCTTGGCATGTAGAGCTGCAGATCCTCACACGCCCACCCACCTCCCCGGGACCTGTATGTGTTCCAGTCCTATCTTATTTAGATATTCACACATGGACATCTTTTTCCTTTCTACTAACTCCATCACTCCCCATTATGGCGAAAAACAATCTGAGGATGGAGTCGATGCCCATGCGCACTATCGTCCAAAGGAGGAGTCACCTATCACCTGACTACAAAAGACTTCTTCGAAGACAACAAAGTGCAAGCATCCGAGCCCAACACCAGATGGCGATCTAATGCACAGTGTGAGGATCTGCAGCTCTACATGCCAAGAACAGATGCATACTGGTAAGTAGCATTTTCCTTTCCCTGCATCTGCAGGTACAGTAGACACTTAGAAAGAACAAACGGAACCTCGTAAAGCTGTACCATTCTCTGGCAAAATAACTTCGGATCAAGCAGGACTGCAGCCCTCGCCCAGTGAGCCCAACCCAGGGGGGTTTATAAAGCCCTGTTAGCCCTATGGTCGTTGCACACCTGACATAAAGCTATAATACATGGAATGCCCCCTCCTAAATGGGCTGGTACTCCCATTCTGCAGTAATTCTCATCCAGGGTAGTTTTGTCTATTGTACTATGCAGTGAAACTCGGGAACACTTTATTCCAGCCCGCCCTTTCCTAGAAACCAGTGTAATGTGTACATTTTGTTCAATGGAGGCGAACCAAGACTACCATTCATAGAATGTGCTGGACTGTTAAATGAAAGCCTGGTACTGAGAAAAGAATGATGCTGCCATGTTCACCAATTTTCCCTCAGACGCTCCTGCGCCAGATTAGATTTCACTATTCGCCCTATGTCCTAAACAATCGTGGGAAAAAACGCACAACAATTAATCATGACGTAGTTAAACACTAAAATGTTTTTGCGGTGTGGTGGCAAAACACTGCGGCTCTAAAGGAGAGGGATCGTAGTGGTGACAATCATAAGGTATTTTTACCAACAATTTAAATGGGATGAATACATTATTGTGCAGATTTACAAATTCTGCAATGGTGGCTTGACAAAAGTCTATCAAAAACATGGTGGGGACATTCCTTCCTTCCAAGAAACACAACAAAAACTTCCTCACATTGTTGTGTGGGGTGCCAGTATGGGTGACGGAAGTGTGCGCCACTGGGGCTCCCTGGTTGCTCCACATTGGAAGGATATGTATATCAGACCTCTCCCATATAAATCCCTCCTCGTCTTGGTAAATGTACCCTTTACTACCCCCACTGCTGGTCAGCAGATATCAAGATGGTCCAATTGCTCTAAGAAAACCTGGCGGCCATTTTGGCTGGACTTCCATTTGTCTGCTGTTCCCGTTGCTTTGATAGTGGTATGTGTAAGGTTACCAGACTCCTCCATGCCACTGGGTCCGGGGGTTTTCTTTTACAGGTCATTGTTGTCCGGTGCTTTGGTTCGATTGGTTAAGGACAACTCTCAATTCCATTGGTTGGTACTAACTCTCAGAATGTAATGATTTAGTAGGGAAAAGCCCAGAGCGGAAACACGGAGGCCTGATATGGAGCTCGTAGCTAAACCTTCTTATGTACAAACAGGGCGAGCATGGGCGAGTTGGGCCAAGGCCCAGGGCGACAATATTCTGAGGGGCGCGCGAGCTGTGTGCATTAAGGTTATGTCAACAGCAGTGCCCTTCTTGTTTTGCTCCAGGCTTGTCGTTGTCCCTGCCTGCTCCTTTCTGAGTTGCGAGTTTAAAGTGGTTGTTGTCCTTTATTATTATACGGCGGGGATGTCTTTAACACCCTCCCTTTCTGTCCCTTCACCCTCTGACCCCTGCTGACACATCAACAAAACCATCATACGCCCGAGGCAGCTGATCTATCAGTGATTGAGGTGAACTGGGGGAGGCCCGGGATTGTTTGCCTTCAGGGGCCAGTCCCTGCTCATTCAGTGACTGACCAATAGACACAAAAGGGACCCCCTGCTGCCGCATTTAATTGACTACGTCCGCATGGGCGCCAAATGTCTCCCCGCCGAGGGCGCCGTCTTAGCCAAGGCCCACTCTGTACAAATCACAACAGAGAACTGCAGTGCCCGTCTTCAAGTTTCCGCTTGCTGCGTCCTTCCTGATACAACCATTAAATAAATGTGTTTTGTGATTGTTTGCTCCTTTAGTGCCGATTTGAAATGTTTCCACAATGTGCACGAATTAGCTGGGTGAGATGTCAGTGGCGGCACACCCAGACCAACATCCGAATCTCCAACCAGGCTTGCCTCTCTCCTGCCCTTACTGCCCACTTCACCTGCCCCATGTCCGTAGGCGCTATGAGAGCACTAAGCGTGGCAGGCAGCGCCCCCCACCACTGCACTGCTGATGCCTCGACTGTAACTCGGTGCGAGAGGGACGCTTGCACTGCTACCGCCACGGATGTCGAGGCACCGCAATGCCAGGGGTAGCATGCGCCCTTTGACCCTCAGTGACATTATACGTCTTGCTCACCTTTAGCCCCTCAATACCATATTTGCTACTGAGGTGTGAGAGAAAAGACAACGCGTGTAAGGGAAGATTGCACTGCAGATGGTGTACAGCTGAAGCCCAAATAGCAACTGTGGTCTCTTTTTCTCTCTCTGCGTGCTTGTGGCTGCTTATAGTGTATAGCCGATGCACAAGTGGTACTCTCTCTACGTGCTTGGGGCTTGCACCGCTGAAGCCTGTGTGGTAAGAGTGACAAGGAAGGGAGTGTGAGAGAGACGCTTGCACTAGCGATGCCTATGTAAGAGGCACCTATTGTCCATGTGAGAGAGCTTGCACCGCTGATGCACACGCGTCGCTTACACTACCGATGCCTAAGTGGTATCTGTTGTCGATGCGAGAAAGCTTGCACTGCTGAGGCAGGTGTGGTGCGCCCGTGCCTGTGCAGTGTGGTGTGTTTGTGAGAAGGACGCCTGCACTGCTGAGGCAGACGTGGTGCACCCCTGCCTGTGAGGTGTGCTGTGTTTGTGAGACGGACGCTTGCACTGCTGAGGCAGAGGTGGCACGCCCCTGCGTGCGTGTGGTGTGTTTGTGAGACGGACGCTTGCACGGATGTTTTAATGTTATCCTAGGGTGAGATCTCGTAAATTCAATGGAACATGAAGCAATGAAGTTGAAATACGTGACGCAGTAATACTTCATCCACGCGATCACATATCTATTTGGATCGCGCGTATACTACTTTTTAACCCTTGACACCACGAGATATTTAATAAATTTGTTTGTCTCCTGGTAGCCAATTTTAGATTTCTCACATCATATACACTGCATCACGTATTTCCACTTCATTGCTTCATGTTCCATTGAATTTAGGAGATCTCACCCTAGGATAACATTAAAACATCCGTGAGCTCCTCCTTTACCCTAGCAAGGAGTTGTAGCTCCTTGGCTGCACCAGGTTGCAGCCAAGAGGAGATCCCAAATGATGAAGCATGCCACCTCGGTGGGTGATGGGATTCCGTCCTCTTAATGAGGACTTTTTTCTCTTGTTCTAGCCTGTTGGTTTGCGTTGTTCACTTGTCTGTGTATACTCATTTAGTCAGAGACCCGCGGCTTTTTGTTGTTAATATATATGGTAGGGGACTTATCCGCGCAGGTCTATAAAATTCCCTTAGACCCTTTTGCTTATCTGGTGATTTGTCTGTATATACTATACCAAAGTGAGGTATAGTGTGCACAGTCCAGTGGAACCCCAAAGGTAGGCAGAGGTAAAGTTAGATAGAACCTTACTCTCTATTTATGGTAGTGTGGTCGAGCAGTAAGTCAGTATCAGAGGACAGTGTTAAGCATTTGTTGTACACACTCAGTCAGCAAATGAATTCACACACTCAAAGACTGAACTTCAGACCAATTGTTTTTGTATAAAAATATTCTTTTAGTTATTTTATTTCTAGAACCAAGCAAGCCTGGCACAGGTAAGCAATAAATACTTTACAGTAGTAAATGCTGATTGTAAAACCGTTCAATTGTAAATGTACTATGGTTCGACTTACAGTATTGTTTCAGAGAAATGCAATCACTTGTAAATACAGTACATAGACTTGAATGGGATTTTCAGTAAAATAGCAGGTAAGTTACTTTTGGATTACTTTTTCTTACTCAGTGCTGTATGCCTGGATGCAGCACTGGGACATTTCCTGTAAACAGGTGAGTTAAAGCATTTTTGTTAAATCGTACAATTTTAAAGAATTTCTTTAGGTTTCAAAACTCCACACTTAGAAACTTTTTCAGGACAAAGTGTCAATGTTATCCTATGGAGGAAAATATGGTAATCGGTTTTTAGGTAAGTATTCGGTAGTAGGAGTTGAGGTTCTGGGGGTTGACTCGGGGGTCCCCCAGGGTCAGTGATGTACTCTTGTTACACCCTCAGCTGGACTAGGGCGGCCGGGTGCAGAGTGTTGAGGCCCAATGTTATCCAATGGGGGATAGAGGGCCTCCGGTTGGTGGCTGCTGGCAAGCAGGCCACTGGGTTGTGGGAGCAAAGCTCCTGGACTTTAGCACAGGGCAAATGGGGAAACAAATTAGCACCGAAGGTGCACCCTCAGCGGCACTAGGGCGGCCGGGTGCAGGGTGCTGTTTCGACGTCTGATGCCCTGTTTCCAATGGAGAGCCTCCGGTTTGCAAAAGCACTGCAGGCAGGGAGACGAAGGACTTCTGGGTGTGACCACCACTTCGAGAGGTAAGTTGGAAAGCTAGGGGTTGGTTAGGCACCGTTGGTTTGGGCACACAAGACCGTGGGGCTTCGGGTGCAGGGGTGCCTTTCGGGGTCGGATTTTCTTACCAGTTCCTGGTCGCGGTTAGGGGGGCCTTCTGGATTTAGACTGCAGGCATTGGCTGGAGGCTTGAGGCAGGTCAGGGGTCGGCGGATATCGGTTCAGGATCGCCGGGGTGACCTCCTCGTGGTGTTTGCCCACTCGGGCCGTGGACGGCGGGTGCAGAGTGGGGCGGATTTGCGGTCTCCTGCTGCTGCCAGAGGTTGCAGTTGAACAAATCCGGTGTTCATGGGAGAAGCAGTCTTTGGAAATGAAGGCAGGCAGGTCCTCCGGGGTTTTTGAGGTTGCTGGCTGCAGGACACACCGGGAGTTCGCAGGAGCAGGTTCGAGGGGGAGACAGGCCGGTAGGGCTGGGGCCAAGTCAGTGGGCGTCTTTCTCTTGTTAGCTGCTGCACGGCTGTTCGGTCCTTCTTCTTTTCTTCTTGTTTCTTGTCTGGATCTGAGGAAGCAAGGTTCAGGGGTGCCCCTAAATACTAGATTTAGGGGTGTTACAGGTAGTTAAAAGGCAGGGACCAATGGGTCCCTTCCCTGGGGTGGGTACACCCCCTATTATGCCATCCTCCAGTGGGAGGGGGCATGTGCCTGTCCCTGGTTGGCGGAGTCCCCCCATCTTCACCTGAAGGGTGGAGTGGGCAGAGGTGGGCACACCTCTCTTCCTCACTTGTTTTTCCCGCTGGTTCTCCCGCCCAAAGTGGGGGTCATAACCAGTGGGGACCAGTTGCTGAAGGCAGCAAGTGGCCTGGGGAAGCTCACAAAGGCGGCAAGCCTTTGAAGCTTCCCCTTCGTGAACCCTGCCCATCCTGGGGGAGGAGGCTTGGCACCTCGTCCCAGGATGTGCATTGTTTCAGGCCCCAGAGAGCAGTAGGCTCTCGACCCAGAGTTCCAGAAACATGTCTGGTGGTAACACCTGAAAGCAGCCACTTAGCTTGGACACTAGAGGTGGGTTAGTTTTCAGGGGGCGTCTCTAAGATGCCCTCTGCGTGCATTTTTCATTAAATCCCACACTGGCATCAGTGCGGGTTTAATGTGCTGAGAAGTTTGTAATATTATATATATATATAATATATATATATATATATTCTCTCCAAAGAGTAAAGGGTTGCGGCTCGCTGGTGGTGCTCAGAAAGCAGCGCCAGTGCAGGAAATATCCAAAAGACCTCCCCAAACTTCATTACAAGAAAGGGAACCAGCACTCTAAGTCAGAGGCATTAGACCAGTTTGAGTCAGGTCACCTCGGGCACTGGAACACCAGAGAGACGCGTTTCGGCAGTAACACTGCCTTTATCAATCTAAAGTGCGTCATATTTGTGCTCTATTTAAACATTAACAACCAAAAACAAACAATGCACTTTTCTAAGCAGCAGAATAACATCGGGACGCACACAGAACAATTCAGCGGTAAAGCATTAGACCATTGTTATAGCTTCCCAGTGTCATTTGCAACACAATTAAAACTGAGTTTTCACCTGAGAATAACTTCCAGCCAGTGCCTCTGAGCGCTATTCCTGTGATTAAAAAAAAAAAAAGCTCATTATGTTCCGCAGTCCCTTCATGTATCTTAATGGCACATGTAAAAATTGGGCTGGAATACAGTTCAAGTCCTCAGCTGCGGACATGAGTTACATGACAGGAGTTTCTGAATGAATTTGAAAGGTGGCATTACTGTGACTAATATTGTTTTCAAGAATGGTTTTAGTGCGTGCCGTTTGGTTTATTTACAAAACTTTTGAATGCCTTTACTGATTAGATAAGATGCCCTCTGTGTGCATTTTATATTAAATCCAACACTGGCATAATTGTGGGTTTAATGAGCTGAGAAGTTTGATACCAAACGTCTGGTCTTCAGAAAAAGCCATCATGGAGCTGTGGAGTTTGGGTTGCCAAACTCCCAGCACATGGTCTTAAATGGCTTCACTGCATTTACAGTACCTGTGAATGGCACAGGTACTGTAGAGGCCCAGGGCTCATGCCACTGTGCCCTCACCTGTGGTATAGTGCACCCTGCCTTAATAAATTAAAAGCGATACCGCATCATCTGTACAAAGACTCATTTTGATAGATACACGCGCTGTGCAATCAGGTAATAAGTGACCTTTGTCACTTACAGTAAAAAAAGTTCCAGTTGTGTCAGTCACACTTTCCTGATCAGCACACCAAGCAGGCAAACTGTCACATTATCTGTTTTAATTTTTAACCTATTTTTATAAAAACAAAAGTGCGCAATACAGATATAGCAACACAGGGATGTGGGCCATGGCGACTTGTAGTTTTAGGGTCTCCCCCTGGCACACATACGGCGCTGGCAATGTGTAGGAGTCTCTGTGGGTGGCAAAAGATATGCTTCAGCCCTCAGACTTTCTCTGGCTACAAGGCCTTTGGTGCCCCTGGCACCTTTTACTTGGGACTTAAATGTAGGCCAGAGGAGTGCCAATGTGGGAGCAAAGGTACAGTTTTGGGGAAAGAACACAGGCCCTGGCTACCTGATTATCAGGCACCCAGGGCACACTTAGTCAAGAAACATCAAACATCAGGCAAAAAGTGGCGGGTAACCATGCAAGAAGAGGCACTTTCCTACAGTCATCACCTGCCCCCACTACGTTGCTTCTGATTCATCCTCGGTGGAAGAACACGCTCCAGTGCATGACATGGGGCACACATCTCTGTGCTGATCCCTGGATCTGACAAAAGACACACATTTGATGGACGGAATGCAGAACAAATCAAAACATTCACCCCCAGTCAAGATATCTGGGTTAAATCCATCATTCTTTTGCTCACCATGCCACCCCAGTTTAGACCTGGCCATATGCAAATCAGTCTTGACCCTGTGCCTCATGGGAACAGTCCAGCCCGAACTGCCAAGCCAGGTCCTCCCTGGACCGGAAACAAGCATCCTAGGACCGCTTTCGGGGTTTCACCCCTTCAGCCAGGATAGCTTGATTCCAGTGGCCCTGGATCTGGGCTGAGGACCAACAAGACGCTACATACTGCGAGTACTGTCGACTCCCATGTAAAGAGCTTACACTCACCTTCACCAAACCCCCCGCTCATGCCCACGCAACGGGCTCAGGCCGACACCGTGGGCACGCCTTGGAGCCGAGAAGGGTAAAGAACGTTCTTGATCCCAATTGAGCAACAAGGCCAGAGCACGGGGACGGCTCAGGCACTAAGCACAAGTCTACACCAACTGAGCCACCAGCACCGTAGCATAAGTCTACACTGACAGACAAATTTGCACTGAAGGATGCCAAGCAGGCTGTGACCCCGAGAAATTCATCTGATCCGAAAAAATGCTCAGGCTCCAGCGCATCAGACTCTAAACAGTCCTCGGTTTGTGTGTTGTCACATAGCTCCCGGGCTTGACCCATTAGATTTTCTTTGCTCTTGCTCTCTCCATTCCTGTCGCCGAGAAGATCTCTACACCAATAGTTGTCTCCAAAGGCTTCAGGAGAGCAGAGAAAAGATTGTCACTGAAGACTGGTTCCCTCACTCTGAGGACACCACCACTCCTCGGGGCTCTTTCATGGACTTTGGAGATTGAAGAGGCATGAAGGGTGATGAATGGACGCCCTTCAGGAAATGCCCTCAGTGTTAAGCTACGTATTCCTGGTCCAACCTACACTGTGTGTGCAACCTTTGTCTCTTCCCTGAGCGCGACACCTGTTGTGCCTTCTGCTTATCCTTTTGTTAAAAACACTTAAGCTGTGGAGAGGCAGACTCTGGACCCACGTCAAGATGCTGCGTTCTATCAAAGACCTACCAAATATCTTTGGGGAACAAGACCCCCTTGAGCCCAAGTAAGTGGAGGATTTTGAGACTACACACAATCAGATGAGCCCAGAGGTAATCAGCTCACTTATTGGGCTCTGCATAGGCGGAACAGGAGGATGAGGGTGCCCAATCCACCTCCGGTGGTGCATGTTCCCTTAGGGTGACACAACTTGTGCTGCTTCCCTTAGGGACCCTCTTTAGTACCTCAGGACCTAGGTACCAGGGGTACCATTTACTAGGGACTTATAGAGGGAGGGTGCTAAAGGTTTTGCCAATTGGTGAAACAATTGTACAGTTTTGGAAATTAGCTCTTGCATTGGGGACCTTGTTGGCAGGAACCTAGTGCACTTCCAGTCAAAATCACATCAGTTGCCAGGCAAAAAGTGGGGGTGACCATGTCAAAAAGGGCTACTTTCCTACATTGATCATCAAATGTATTTCGTATTTTATGCACTTTGGTATGTTTTCAACTGTTGTCTGAGTAAAGTTTTGCTTACCTATGATCTGCCAACACATGGCGTTTAATGTACATAGACCTGCTTTGAGAGAATTTATGGAAGGGGATTTTTTTAAAGTTTCTCAATATTGTGCTTATTTTGTTTTTTGCACTGTAAATTAAACTAATTTCTGTCTGACTGTACAATTGGCTACACTGGGTATAAAGAAAATCCCAGATTCCTGCATCTTCAGACTGAAATCTGAGATTAAAATTTGGAAGTCCAGTTCAGCATCTTGATTAATAGTCCTTAATGTGCATTAGCATTGCGTTTTTATTTTAATTGTAATTGATTTGTGTTTACCTTCCCTTTTTGTTCAGAAAGTGTTCCAGACTAAGAAAGACACACTTATAAAGAACACAGTTGCCCGTTTGCCTGTACATGCAGTTATTCCTCTGCTGCATGAGGTAAGGGATACCACTTAACTGTTAATCGTTCTCAACAAACACACCTATGGTGGAATATTTTGACCAGTCTTGTAAAGATTTTGTAGCAGAAGTTTCTTTTTTTCATATCTATATCCTACAGTTTACCTGGCTTGTTGTTATGAATGGGAAGTTCCAGAAATTTCCATCTAGGCCTCTGAAGTATGAAAATAGCGTCCCTATGCTACTTTGGTCACCCTCAGTGCCACTCAGCACTTTCATCTGCTGTGGTTCATGTGATTTTGCAGGTCCTAAGTGGCAAAATCCGTAATGACCCATTCTAAAGGTCAGACTTGCCTTGACGTTACTACTCTTCTGAAGTGGGGGACATCCTTTCCAAAATGCCACTTGTACTGAATTTCAGGTCTAAGCTGGAAAAAGTTGTTGAGAACCTACAATGGTACACTTTGGCAAAGAGCTCCACGTTTTCTGCCTGGCAGGGGGCAGTGATTTTCTTTATCTAAAGTGTGGAATTTTGGTGCTAGGTAGTTAGATAATTGCGCTCTATGGACTGCTGACATGTTTCATAGCTCTATCCAGGGCTTGATTGTGGTGAGCGTGCTTGTAATTTTTAGTGTAGCAGCAGAGGCGGGGTTACTATGATTCTGATGCGACTCGTGGAAAGGTGTTAGGATGATATAAATTAGATGTTACCTAATGAAGTAGTATAGCAGAGCGTTCTATTCTGTATCCTATGGAACTCGTGCTTGGAAGGAGCAGCTATCTTGTTGGTCTGTGGCACTGGCTGTTTGGCTAGAGAGGAATGGTGTCACTCTGCAGACAAGTTTGTTGGGCATTGTTGTGATTTCTTACCAAAGGTTGCTGACCAATTCAGTAAATGAAGTCCACAGAAGAGATGTTATGGTGGTTGGATGTGAAGTTGTTGGAGATGCGTGGGAGCAGCCTCTAAGTACATAACACATAGGCCTGATTGTAGTCATTTAAAAAAAATGTGGGTGGGGAGGGTATATGCCAGTTAATTACAATTATTTCTCGTAAGGTAGAAAGTTGACGTGTTATTAGTTGAAGGGGTTGCCTGGGTCTGGTATGTGTCAAGTGTATAATACAAATGGGCAGTGGTTTTGTGGGTATATTGTTCCATTATCCTGTTAATAAATATCTCATGCAGTGCTGTATTTCTCTATTACAGCTCACAAAGCGGTTACAAGGACACCCATATAGGTAAGCAATATTTTCCAAGAAGCTTTACTTTTTCTAATGGTAGTCATTCAGTCTCTATCGCCATTATCTTTTTATGTCATCAGAAATAGTACTCACTCTTGCGGTCTATGGTGTCTTGAGTGCTAATTACACAATACATAATTGTAACGTGCTCTTTGGAGACATTACACTAGTTACAGAGGTTCTTTGTGGCAGGTTTCCATACAGTTTAATGCCTCAGTTTACAAGATTCATAAAGTAAATCACCTTTTTAGCAGTCCTCAGCCCCTTGAGGTCTCCTTTTTGAAAGGTGACACTTAATGTTTCACTGCTGGTGATCCCTGGATATATTTACTGCCTAAACGCAATGAGAATTTTCGATGCATCTAATGTTGATGTAGGCTTCTGGACTGAAAACCAGTATCGATAACCTGAATAAACTTGAAACTGATTACATTTTTTATTTGGCTAACCTATTGAAAGTAGGTTTATGCTTTTCAGGTTTCGCAAAGGTCTTTGCAATCATTGATTGGATGTATCAGCATGTTGAAATGACTCTTAATGCATATTGTACTGGTAGACCTTAAACAAGTTTTGCGAGTGACCCCTGCTATCCCACCACCCCTCTGTATCCACTAGATGTCATTGGTGAGTAAAGAAGTAAAATGTTAGTCAGCGGACACATAAGAATCATTTAGGGCGAACTGTTCTTGCAGAGCAGAGCTTGAGGGAGAGATGTAATCATACAGAAGATGGACCTTATCTAATGACCTGCACCTTCCCTTAGAAGTTTACTAGGGAGTTTGAAGTGTCCAGTATGTGTAAGGAGACATAGGCAGAGGGGTTCAGACAGCAGAAATACATTTTGGTTATCTGTTAATTAATTGATGCGTCATATTGTGGTGCGTATCCACTTCAGGGTGGTGCACCAACATTACGCTGTTGCTGTGGTGTTCTCAAATAGTTGAGCAATTGAGAGAGGATATAAATTTGTGTATTATCTTTTTGTTTTTCTTCTGAAGTAAAAGTTTTCAATGTATGTTAATGAAATGAAAGAAGAATGTTCGAGGCATGTGCGCTGTAGATCACATGCTTATGCATAGATCGCCATCTAGTGTTGGGCCCGGATGTTTGCACTTTGTTTTTCTTTGAAGAAGACTTCCTAGTCACGAGGTAGGTGACTCCTCCTTTCGGTGATAGTGCGCATGTTCATCGACTCCATCTTCAGATTGTTTTTTTCCGCCATCGGTTTAGGATGTTACTCGCTGCGCCTCGGTTCGACACCGATCCTTCTGTTTCCTTCAGTGCATAGAACACTCACCCTGACGGTATTGTTTCTGATCGCGTATTCCATTCTTCGTGTATCGTGTTATTTCGACAAAAACCCTCTTTTGATCGGAAAGCTCGTGGTAGGCCGTCGGGCCTAACCGCCTCGATTCGACTCGCAGTCGATGGAACAAACTCCCTTTAAATTCTGCCCTCGGTGCCACGCGAAATACCAGCGCACCGACTCACACGAAGTGTGCAACCTGTGTTTATCACCAGAACACACAGAACAGCACTGCGACGCGTGCAAGGCTTTCCGCTCCAGAAAGACGCTTCGCGACCGTTGGGCTCAACGACGCGACATGCAGAGCCAATACACAAGCTCCATTCCGGACCTCTTCGGACCTGAATCGGAAGAAGCCGGCAACGCTATCGGGGCCGAGGAGGAACAGGATCCGATCTCTTTCAGAGGACGGCTCCGACCAGGATGATATCCCAGGTGGACAACGTACTGTAAGTACAGTCCCTACCTTGCCCCGAATCCCAAGTCAACTGAAAAAGAAGGCTCCGGACCAACCCGCGCCCTCGGGCCCCGGTCAGCCCCGAGACCACGCTTCCGACGCCCCGCATTCTGGTTCGGCACCAAAGCCTACCACAAAGCCTTCCGGCTCCGAAAAGCCCCACGCCAAGTCTGGTACCGAGCCAAAGCCTTCGGGATCGAAGCCAAAGTCCGGCTCCGAACCTCACCACTCGGCACCTAAAACCACCTCGGATCCTAAAACACCAACCCCGAAGCCGTCGGCACCGAAAACTTCAGCGCCGAAACAGACTGATGCACCAAAGTCACCTAAAAAGCACAGTTTAGGCGATCTACTAGAAAAACCTGACCCGAAACACAAAATATTGTACATACATCCTAAAACTGGACACATTACCACTAAAGTGACTCTAAAGAGAAGGACTAATGCTGAAGAGGAATATCATATTCCATTAAAGAGAAATATTGGAACAAACCCTTTCCCTCCTCTTCCTCCTCCTCTCCCATCACCACCTGCTCCTCAGTCTCTACCTGTGCCAACTTCACCTGAGCACTCACCACCACATACACCTGAAAATCAGGGTGATGGGGATGTGGATGATAATGATGATGGTCAGCCAAGACCTACAGATGAGTGGATTGACTACAACACTGACTCGCCCAGACAATGATCCTGACCTATATCCTACCAGGCCCTCTCCACCAGACGGCAGTGTAGGCTATATTGAATTGCTAGGCAGGGCTGCCAATTACCATGGGGTGCAGCTCCATAAAGAATCCCTTGAAGAGGATTTCCTTTTTGAAACATTGACCAGCACACAAAAGTCAACACATGTTACCCATGCTGAAAGGAATGACCAGACATGTAGATGACCTATTTAAGGATCCTGTCAGTGCACGTATCCTTACCCCTAGGGTGGATAAAAAAAATACAAGCCTGCACCATCTGATCCAGTCTACATAAGAGGACAATTACCCTTAGACTCGTTGGTAGTTAACCATGCACGCAAAAGGGCAAACTCCCAAACTACTGGAGACGCTCCACCCCCAGATAAGGAGTCAAAGCTTCTCGATGCTTCAGAGAAAAGGGTAGCCTCCCAGGCAGCTAACTTCTGGCGCATATCTAATACACAAGCGTTGCTAGCCAGATAAGACCGTGCGCATTGGGATGAAATGGAACTCATCCAATTTCTACCCCAAGAACATAAATCTAAAGCGCAAGACCTGGTACGTGAGGGACAATTAATTTCAAACAAACAAATTAGGTGCTCCCTAGATGCTGCTGACACATCTGCCAGAGCGGTTAACACTAGTGTCCTTTTAAGAAGACACGCCTGGCTACGCATATCGGGGTTCAAACCTGAGGTTCAGGCCTCCATATTGAACACACCTTTTGATAAAGAACACCTTTTTGGGCCAGTGGTAGATTCTTCATTTGAGAAGATGAAAAAAGATACTGAAGTGGCTAAATCTATGGTAGCCCTTCAGTCTACACAAGGCGGTGGTTCCTTTCGGCACTCTTTCTATCGGGCAGGGTCCAAAAATACTTCATCGGAGACTGCATCCACCTATAAGGGCAATAACCAACCCTCGGGCTCTAAAAATTACTTCAGAGGGAGCCAGGGCAGAGGTAGAGGTTCTAACACACGTACCTCCCCCTCCAATACAAAGCAGTGACTTGCCCATGGTTCCCCCGACCTCTTAACACCTGTTGGGGGAAGACTGTCACATTTCCTACCAAAGTGGCAGTCAATAACAGACAAGTGGGTTCTACAAATTATCCATTCTGGTTACTGCCTGGAGTTCATCAACACGCCTCCAAACATTCCCCCAAAGTCACACAAACTTTCACTGGATCACCTACACCTCCTCAAACAAGAGGTACAGTCCCTACTATTAGAAGGAGCTATAGAGCCCGTACCACCACAACATCAAGGGTCGGGCGTGTATTCCTTTTACTTCCTAATTCCCAAATAAGACAGCTCTCTCAGACCAATATTAGATCTCGGAGAACTACATTTTTACACAGTCAGACCATTTCCCCATGGTAACACTTCAACAGGTACTACCTCACCTGCAAAAGGGCGACTTTCTGTCTACTCTGGACTTAAAGGACGCCTACTTTCATATTCCAATCCACCCGGCTCACCGCAAATTTCTCAGGTTTGTGGTAGCAGGTCAACATTACCAATTCAAGGTACTCCCATTCGGAGTCACCACTGCCCCCAGATCTTCACAAAGTGTCTGGCGGTAGTAGCTGCTCATCTGAGAAGACAAAGCATCCATGTCTTCCCATACCTGGACGATTGGCTCATCAAAGCCGGCACGTATCAACAATGCTGCAAGCATACTTCCTTAACCATTCAGTTACTTCATCAACTGGGGTTTACAGTCAATGTGTTAAAATCACATCTTCAGCCAGTCAAAACTCCGAACTACCTAGGAGCCACTTTAGATACTCAAAGGGCTCTGGCGTTTCCCAACGCAGCCAGATTTCGAAACATTCAGGCGTTAATTCTCCAGTTTCAAGCCAATCAGTCACTTCCAGCTCGAGTTTTTATGCAGCTGTTGGGAATGATGGCGTCTTGCATCATGATTGTTCCCCATGTCAGGCTGCACATGCGTCCACTTCAAGAATGCTTAGCCAGTCAGTGGAACCAGTCACGGTCTATTAACCGATCTAGTGTTGGTAAGCGGCCGTACTCATCGCTCTCTGCAGTGGTAGAACACACAAAATTTGTCAAAAGGACGGCCGTTCATAGACCCGGTTCCATAGACAGTATTAACAGCGGACGCGTCCCTTATTGGCTGGGGAGCTCATCTTCAGAGACACACAGTGCAAGGTCTGTTGAGTCACCAGCAAAGGTTGCTCCACTTCAATCATTTGGAGCTGATGGCAATCTTTCTAGCTCTCAAAGCCTTTCAAGATCACCTGTTTGGCAAAGCTGTCTTGGTTCGAACCGACAACATGACAGTTATGTATTACATACAGAAACGGGGGGGGGGGGCACTCTCTCTCCAGCTGTCCCACTTAGCCCAAGACATCTGGAGGTGGGCTATTCACCACAATATCTATCTCCTAGCGGAACACCTCCCAGGAGTCAACAACCAGATTGCGGACCTCCTCAGCAGGCAGAGGTATCAAATACACAAATGGGAACTTCACCCTCAAGTTCTCCACCCATACTTCCAAGCTTGGGGAGTCCCTCACATAGATCTGTGTGCAAAACCCCAAAATGCCAAAGCTTCGCCTCCAGGTATCCACACCCGTTATCCAAAGGCAATGCTCTATGGATGAACTGGTCAGGGATAGTTGCTTAAGCTTTTCCGCCTCTCCCACTCATTCCATCATTGGTTCGGAAGCTCGGGCAAACATCTCACACTAATCCTAGTAGCTCCAACATGGGCACGTCAACCCTGGTTCACAACCCTGTTGGAACTCTTTCTGGTACCACATCAAAAATTACATTTAACTCCCAGTCTCCTCACACAGAGCCATGGAGAAATCAAACACCCAGATCCCAAACAATTGCAACTCGCGATCTGGCTCCTGAAGTCATAGTTTGGTTATCTGAACCTTCCACCAGACTGTATGAACATTATTAAGGAGGCCAGAAGGCCTACCACAAAAGCCTGCTACGCAGCCAAATAGAAGCGATTTGTTATCTATTGCGATAACGACCCTCTTGATACTACCATACAAAAGATTCTCTGCTACCTCTTACATTTGCAGCAGTCATCATTGGCCTATACATCCATCAGACTGCATCTCCCTGCAATTGCAGCCTATCTTCAAAATAGGCAACATTTATCGCTCTTTAGAGTGCCTGTAATCAAAGCATTTATGGAAGGACTAAAAAGAGTTATACCACCAAGACTTCCACCTGCCCCAGTGTGGAATTTTAATATAGACCTCACAAGGTTAATGGGCCCACCATTTGAACCCATGCACAAATGTGAACTATAGTTCCTCACTTGGAAAACAGCTTTCCTCATTGCAATTACTTCATTGAGGAAAGTGGGTGAACTTCAGGCACTAACCACAGAAGAACCTTTTTTCCAGCTACACAAAGAGTGGTTCTTCGTACCAATCCCAAATTCCTACCTAAGGTAGTATCTGCATTTCACATAAATCAGTCGATTGAATTACCTGTTTTGCAGCGTGAATCTTTCTGGATTCACTATGCTGTGCATTATTCCGCCAACTCGTGGTTGGGTCCGGATTCGTAGCCCTTTCTTTCTTTTTTTGTTTTGTTGTTGGCCCAGGTGGGCGGCGACGCCCCACCATTTGGTGTCCTCGGTGACGTCGTCGCGCTTCCTGCGGAAGCTCCCACCTTTGGTCGCCATCTTCAGATTCTTTTTCCGCCGTGGGGTCTGGATCGTCGATGAGAAGTTCCAGAAAGTTGGACGAAGAATCTCGAAAATTTGACAATCACCAAAGGATCGTTTCCTGAAGACACCGGACGAGGAGACGAGTACAGGAGGCGACGAGAAGGACGACGAGTTAGAAGGTCCACGACCAAAATCTCGACGCCTACAGAGAATGCGCTCACAGGGGGCCCCTGAGTGCGGGTATGGACAAGACACCGTTTAAGTTTTGCCAAAACTGTCACCACAAGTACGCCCAGAAGGACCAGCACCCAGTCTGCAACCTCTGCTTGCCGCTCGACCACATCAGCGAAAACTGCAACGCGTGTTTGGCCTTCACCCCGAAACCCTCCGGGTGAGAGAGAGGCAAAGAAGGGCTAACTACAACATGCAGGGCCAGGAGCACCTCCATCGCTCCGAGACCTGGGCCTCTCGAGTGGAGAGGAAGACCACATCGCAGAGGGACCGGAGGACTGCTCAGTCGTCGAGGTCCACAAGAAAACTTCGAAGGAGGTAAGGGAGACGTCGACCCCGAAGCACCCAAGCGACGCTCGAAAGAGTAAAGCTAAGGCCCCGAGCGACACTCTCAGAAGTGAAGCCAAGTCCTCGAAGGGAGCGTTGCCACCGAAACACTAGACGAAAGCAACAGCAACCAAGGACAAACACCCGAGCGGATCCTTCGGGAAGGACTCCCAATCGGCGAAAGCCTCCGAAAACCAAGGGCGTCGAAGGTAACCTCCGAAAGGAAGCCTCGACGCCAAGAAAGAAGGCCCGGCGTCATCCTCGACGTCCGAGACCACGAAGAGGAGCGCTTCAGCCATCGACGCCGAAAAGGCCCACGAGATGGAGAAGAAAAGGAGAAGGCTCGAAGCAGAGATGGCGAGCATCCTGCAACGGAAAAAGACTTCGACGAAAAATGAAGCTATACTCCATTCCGTCGAAGCCATCAAGTGAAGCACTCGGGAGGGCGACACCGAAGACATCAAACCCCGAAAACACCCGAACCGCTCGACGAACAGGGCGAAGAGGACGACTACTTCGAAGGCGAAGAAGAGTTCCAGTCTTACCGGGACTCGACGCCCTCGGAAGCACAAGACTTAGACTGGCAAGACCTCGACGCAGATTCACCAGAAGAAGGGGTAGACCCTTACCCCTCGAGGCCTTCGCCGCCAGACGACATTGGAGCCTACAATGTGGTCGTCCAAAAGGCTGCAGCAACGTATGGCGTCGAAATGCAAGAGAAGGCGAAGGAATGTTTCCTTAGGGAAACCCTACTTCCTCAACAAACCAGGTCCCAGTTCCTACCCATGCTTCCAAGCGTCCTGGACCAGGGAAGGGAGGCCTTCAAAGAACCGGCAGTCTGCAAGGCTGTTACACCAAGGAGCGAAAAAAAGTACAAACACTCCTCAAAAGACCCTGCGTACATCCAGGGGTCAGTGCCAGCAGACTCCATTATCACGGCAACGGCCAGGAAAAGGGCCAATGTACCCACTAACACAGGTCCACCTCCAGACAAGGAGAGCAAACGAATAGACCTCTCAGGACGAAAGGTGGAGAGGAACGCAGCCATACACTGGCGCATCGCCAACTCCAACGCCCTCATCAGCAGGCATGCATACCAGCATTGGGATGAAATGAGCCAGCTCGTAACACACCTGCCACAACAACACCAACAAAGGGCTAATCACCTAGTGGAAGAGGGAAACACTTGCCTAAAATCAGCCTTGGACGCAGCAGAAAACTCCAGCAGGCAGATGATGATAGGGGTGACTGAAAGGAGACACGCATGGCTCAGGATCTCGGGTTTCAAACCTGAGGTACAAAGCAATATCCTGAACACGCCATTCAACGGCCAGAAACTGTTTGGAGCCCCAGTCGACGAAAAGCTGACGCAGCTTAAAAAAGACAACGAAACTGCGAGGTCCATGGGAGCACTGCAGTTCAGGGGGATGAGAAGGAGAACCCCCTCAAGGCGGCCCAATGGTAGAGGAGGCAATGCGCCCGCCACTTCCCACCAATCGCCTCAACAAGGATACCAGGGGAACAACCAGGGCCAAAGCCAACAGGGACAACAACAGCAAAATTGGCAGTATCAACCCAGAGGACGGTCCTTTCGAGGACGCGGGTACGGACGGGGACAGTCCCGAAGAGGGGGTCAGCAGCCCACCTCAAAGTGACTCCGCAAAGAAACCAAAGCCTCCCCTATCAACACCAAGGGAGAGGAGAAGTCAACAAAAGGAAAAAATAAGAAACACACACAGCAAACAAATAACCACCGAGCATACAACCCCGGTGGGGGCCGAATAGGAAACTTCCTCACACAATGGAGAGAGATTACCACGGACAAGTGGATACTGAACATCATACAGCACGGATACTGCATAGAACTCCAAAAACACCCCCGGGCAGAAAACCAAGACACCGGCCACTGCCCGCAAGGGAGCTCGCACTCCTACGTCTAGAAGCAGAGGAGCTGCTAAAAAAGAGCAATAGAACCAGTTCCAATCAACGAAAGGAACAGGGGAGTATACTCAACGTACTTCCTAGTGCCAAAGGAAGACGAAACACTAAGGCCAATACTGGACCTCCGATTCCTGAACAAGTTCGTAAGAACTCAAAAATTCAAAATGACGTCACTTCAGGAAGTAATACCCCAAATCCAAAAAGGGGCCTACATGGCGACCATAGACATGAAAGACGCACATCTGCACATACCCGTCAACCACAAACACAAACGTCTATTAAGATTCGTGATAGGCCAGAATCACTACCAGTTCACAGTGCTAGCCTTCGGGCTCAAGTCCGCACCAAGGGTGTTCACAAAATGCCTAGCAGCAGTGGCAGCGCACCTACGGAGAAAGGGCATACATGTATACCCCTACCTTGACAACTGGCTTGTAAAAGCAGGATCATACAGACACTGCAAAGATCACATCAAACAAGTCATACAAACACTGTCCAGACTAGGTTTCTCAATACATTGGGAGAAATCGTCAACAGAACCGCAGCAGATCAAAATATTCTTAGGGGCAAAATCGACAGCACACAGTCCAAAGTGTTCCCCAGCGACAAGAGAACTATAGCGCTCCTGAGGGAAACACGTCATTACCGCAAGGGGCAAGTTCTGACAGCGAGGACGGTGAGCAGACTAATGGGGATGATGGCATCATGCATCCACCTAGTCCCAAATATCAAGCTGCACATGAGACCGTTCCAGGAATGGATACAGCAACAGTGGTCACAAGCAACAGGGAGTTGGGAAGATCTAGTGGTTGTCACACACGCAGTGCAGCAAGAAATAGCGTGGTGGAAGGAAGAGAACATATTACAGGGGAAGCCATTCACACAGCCAACTCCAACAGTGACCATCACAACAGACGCCTCACAGCAGGGCTGGGGCGCGCACATGGACAGACTCCGCGTCAGGGGGCTGTGGTCACAGCAAGATGCAGTGAAACACATCAACTACCTAGAACTAAAAACTGTGTTCCTAGCCTTAAGAGCCTTTCAGAAGCAGCTTTAAGGCTACAGAGTGCTGATACAAACAGACAACACAACCACCATGTTCTACATCAACAAACAAGGTGGAACACAGTCAGCACCGCTATCAAGCCTGGCACAAGAGATTTGGAGATGGTCCATCCCTCTAAGGATAGACCTACTGGCGATACACCTTCCAGGAATAGACAATGTAGAAGCAGACCGACTCAGCAGGCAGACGTCGGCATCCCACGAATGGGAGCTCAACCAACAGGAAGTGCAGCGGCTGTTCCAAAAATGGGGTACACCACAGATAGACCTGTTTGCAACACCCCAGAATGCAAAATGCCAACATTACGCATCCAGACAACCGGACCAAAGGTCCCTAGGGACTGCGCTATGGATAAGTTGGTCGAACGAATTTGCATACGCTTTTCCCCGATACCACTGTTACACAAGGTACTCAGCAAATGCAGGAGCAGCAGCATGACACTCATACTGGTGGCACCTCAGTGGGCCAGACAGTCATGGTTCTCACAAATAATGGAAATGGCACAGGAACCAGCGCACAGGTTCAGCAGAAGGAAAGACCTCCTGACAATACAAGACGGAAAAGTGCTCCACCCAGAACCAGAGAGCCTCAGCCTAGCAGCATGGCTCCTGAGGACCTAGAATTCGCACACCTCAAGCTACCACCAAGCACTATGGCAGTACTCAGAGAAGCAAGGAGACCCACTACAAGGAAGTGCTACATTGCAAAGTGGAAAAGGTTCTCACTATGGTGCCTTACAGAGGGACTGCAACGAAAGGTCACAAAAGAATCAACGGTACTACAATACTTAACGCACCTACTACACAGCGGGCTGAGCTACTTGTCACTAAGGGTTCACTTAGCAGCCATAGTGGCCTACACCAGGGGAGAAGCGGGGAAAAGTTTCTTCACCTCCCAGGTGGTCAAAAGATTCCTGGAGGGGGCTAAAAGAATAGCCCCCCCAAAAAGGATGCCAGCCCCAAGCTGGCACCTCAACACTGTGCTAACACAGTTGATGATCACCATTTGAGCCCATACACAAGACCACACTGCACATGCTCACACTAAAAACGGCATTCTTGGTGGCTATCACGTCACTGCGAAGGGTCAGTGAACTGCAGGCTCTTACACTACAAGAGCCCTACTTGCAAATACACAAGGACAGAATTGTCATGAGAACGGACCCACACTTCCTGCCAAAGGTGGTGTCGCGGTTCCATACTAACCAGACAATACAGATACCAAGTTTCTTCCAGAAACCATCAACGCCCACAGAAAAGGCGCTACACACGCTGGACGCCAGAAGTGCAGTGATGCACTACATAGTAAGGACAAAGGAATGCAGGAAAACAAAACAACTCTTCGTTTCCTTCGCAAGCAGTTTCCTGGGACGACCAGTAACGAAAAATACCATAGCACGATGGATTGCACAGGCAATACAACTCTGCCACAAGCAGGCAGGACAACAATTAGAGGGAGCCGCCCAGGCTCACTCAACAAGCAAGAAAGGAGCAACGGTTGCGTTCCTAGCGAACACACCTATCCAAGACATTTGCCAAGCGGCAACATGGTCTTCCGTGCACACGTTCACCAAACACTACTGTGTGGATATCCAGATGAACAAAGAGGCACAAGTAGGACAGAAGGTCTTACAGCACATTTTCAGCAACCAATGCTCATCTTCCACCCAACCACCGCAATAACAATACCGCTACAAAGTCTATGCACAGCATAGTGAATCCAGAAAGATTCACGCTGCAAAACGAATAGTTTCTTACCTGTCGGTGTAGTTTTGCAGCTTGAAGACTTTCTGGATTCACTAGCGATCCCACCCGCCTCCGCCAGGAAGATAACATAGGAGGTTAAGGGTAAAACTAGACTACATAAAAGGTTTAGAGGGATCAAAAGAAAAATAGAAGGATAAAAGGAAAAGACATAGACTACAAAAAAGAAAAAGAATCCGAAGATGGCGACCAAAGGTGGGCGCTTCCGCAGGAAGCGCGACGACGTCACCGAGGACACCAAATGGTGGGGGCGTCGCCGCCCACCTGGGCCAACAAAAAAAAAAAAAGAAAGAAAAGACTACGAATCCGGACCCAACCACGAGATGGCGGAATAATGCACAGCATAGTGAATCCAGAAAGTCTTCAAGCTGCAAAACTACACCGACAGGTAAACTATTCGTTTTCTTCCCTCAACCTGACTCCGTTTCAGAACGAGCTCTACACACCTTAGATGTTAGAAGAGCACTGTTGTATTACACTGAAAGAATGAAATCTTTTCGTAAGACCAAACAACTTAGTCGCTTTTGCACCACCTCACAAGGGCAATCCTATATCCAAATCAGGTATTGCTAGGTGGATCGTTAAATGTATTCAGAATTGCTATGCAACAGCCAAAAGGACTCTAACGGTACCCCCTAGAGCACATTCCACTCATCCACATTCCACTACTATGGCTTTCTTAGGGAACATCCCTATTACTGACATCTGCAAAGCTGCAATATGGTCCACACCACACACATTCACCAAGCATTATTGTGTAGATGTGTTAGCCAGACAACAAGCTAATGTGGGCCAAGCAGTACTTAAAACGCTGTTTCAGACAACTCCATCAGTTACAGGATAGCCACCGCTTAGGGGAGATTGCTGTATAGTCTATGCATAAGCATGTGATCTACAGCTCTGAGGGGAATAAAAGTAATTGACACATACTATAGAGACCATAATGCACTGTAAACTCTTACTAAAAGAGTCCTACTATAGGCCAATCAACAATCACGAGAGAGGATAAAGTGAAATGCGTCAATAGCGCCGTAAATCCATCTGCTTTGCCTTTGAAAAAGAAGTGAAATGCTTCGAAACGCGTCAGGCGATAAGAATCTTGGAATGCATTTGCCGGCTTGAGAAAAATAAAGGTCTTGGGAACCATCTGTTGTCGAGTGCATCCTTGCCTCTGAGCAATTTGTTGGGAGAAAAAAAAAAATATATATATATATATATATATCAATAGAAACGCTGAGCAATGTTGTAAGAATTTCCCTTGCACATAAATACAATTCCAATAAAGCAGGGAGAAAGAAAACACATTTGAAAACTGCTTTAATGCACAGCAGAAAACATAGTCCTGCAAAGAGGAATGGAAGAACATTGCCAGCACATAGGCTGCATTGTAGAAACAGTGTAGAAAGCTGAAAGCGAACCCACAGAAACACACAGAATAAACTGGCACCGTGCCTTTAAGGCAGCCATGACCCCTAGCTTCCCATCATGCCTCAGGGGTGATAGTTAGGTCAGTTCTTTCCGGCTCCTTCTGTCAGAACCCTGGTAACTCAGCTCTCAGTTTTTTCTGATTTCTGTCAGAAATTGCTACTTATTTTTTGTCAAAAACCTTTTACTTTGACGTTTTTTTGCTGTTGAAGTATATTTCTGCTAATTTTGAGGGAATTGGGCATAGTTTTCCAGTCAAATATGCCCCCTCTTTTTGACTCTTGCCCTTCCTGTGGCAAGAAAAAGGCTAAAACAGACTCCCATCCTGTCTGTACTCTTTGCCTTCCTTCTGATCATGCTCCCAAGACTTCCCAGCATTGCCAGTCACTGTCCAAAAGAACACTGAAGGACAGAGAGGATTTGCCTCTATGGGCTGGCTGAGAAGGGAAAAACTCCTTCAAGAGGCAGGTCTCCGATGAAGAAGAGGAAAGAGAGCCAGATCTTCATCTAGAAGTAAAGTTCCAGTCTGCTCTCCATCGGCGTCGGGCTCGGCGCCAAAAATACCTTCATCGGCAGCGAAGACGTCGACGAAGAGACCATCGTCGGCAGGATCGCCGTCGAGAGAACACCGGTCGTCGACAAAGACTACATGTACGTCGGATCCTCCGCCATCGTCAACCCGGCGACGATCGGCGTCGAGGAGTCGATCTCCGTTGGTGCGGGCTCGCCCAACGTCGAGGGATGGATCTCCGTCGTCGCAGTCAATTCGGCGTTCGACGTCGAGACCTGCTCCGCCGTCGCCAGTTCATCGATGATAGGCGTCGTAGCAGGCGTCTCCGTTGCCGTCAACCAGGCGGCGGTCCGTCGAGACATGCCTCGTTGTCACCAGAGGCAAGGCACTCAGCTCCTCCGTTGTCGTCATCCAGGCGACGTTCAACGTCGAGGGCTAGATCTTCGTCAACGACGAAGGACTCGTCGTCGAGACCTAGGGTCAGGTATACTAAGCATCGTTCGACGTCGAGACGGCGGTCTCCATCAACGGCGAGAAGTGTTCCGATCTGGACTCCGCTGGCTTCCAGTAGACGATCAGCGTCGAGAGAGATCTGAAAGGCCTAAAGACACGACGTCGAGAAGGATTTCTCCGTCGATTCATACTTCGTCGGGTTCTCCTGCACGCTCAACGTCTGAGGCGAAGTCTGTCAGGTCCAGGTGTTCGACGTCACATCACACAACGTCTAAGCACAAGGAGAGGTCGACGTCTAGGAGAAGATCCCGCTCTTAAGGATTCACCACTGATGGTGACGCATAGTCTGTCGACGTCGGTACATTCTCCATCGACGTCGCATCGTTCATCAAGACTCCGATCACACTCCAAAGATCGCAGAGTCCTCTCATTCTATTAGGAGCTCTCCCCAGGCGCTCTCAATGTCACGCAGCTCTTCTGCTCATTCTCCAGAGCAGACAAGAACTCCAAGAGGCTCTCCACGGAGACAGCGATCTCATTCGATTCACCTTTCGCCCAGGTGGCTTCAACCCCTCCATCATTGGCAGAAAGAACCCTTCGGTCATGCTCAGCGACCTACGGACCATTCCAGTCCACTGCACAGATCCCCACTGCAACGTCTAGTGCAGGAGGTGGACAGGTCCCCCACTACTCGGACCAGGGAGCGCCGAAGCAAATCTCCGGAGCATAGATCAACTCATGCGCATCACAAAAGGCGAAGAACACCATCTTCGACGCACTCATCCAAAAGGGACTACTCTCCTACCCTTACGGATAGCCCTCCCTCAAGAGTCACCCATCGATGATGTTAACACCTTCCACGATGTCCTCGCTAGAGGAGCACAGAAGCTGAGCATAGACATGTCAGCTCCTCAGATCACTACTTCAATCATTTTCGAGACCCTCCATCAGAGGTCTGCGGCTAGACCATTACTTCCTCTAGTCCCTGGTCTCCTTGAACTGGTAATGGACATCTTCCTCACCCCATCCTCAATTAAGGCAGCTCCGGCTCGAATCCTGAAAGTATAAGCCTGCTGCAACGGATCCTCTCTTTCTGAAATCCGATCCTCCACCGGATTCTGTCATCGCAGCAGCAGCAAAGAAGACACACGCGGAGGCGTCTTCCTCGTCAGCTCCTCCAGACAAGGAGAGTAGAGCCCAGGATTCTTGGGGGAGAAAGGCCTGCGGCTCTGCAGCATCTTCTCTTAAGGTCTCTAGCGCTGCTGCCCTGCTGGGCCGTTACGACAGGTCCTTGTGGGATTCCTTGGAGCATTTTAAAGAGAAGCTGCCAAAGGAGGATCAACAAGACTTTGCAGAGAGTCTCCAAGAAGGGGCGCTGGTAGCCAATCAAGTGATCAGCACAGCAGTGGATGGGTCTTCTTTGGCTGCACACTCATATGCGCATGGAATATGTGCACGGAGGTCTTCCTGGTTGCGCCTAACAGCTTTGAAACCGGAAGCTCAGCAGCGTATTTTGAATCTTCCATTCTCTGGTAACTCCCTTTTCGGATCGCACACTGACGAGGCGATGGCCAGAATGAAGGCTGAGTTGGATACACTAAAGGCTGTGGGCCTTGAGAAGAAAAAGGAGTTCAAACGACGCTACAGGCCCTATAACCGCAAAAACTACAAACAGAGGGTTCAAACCCCTCAATGGTCGCAAAACAAACAAACCAAATCTCAATACCAAGGCCGTCGTTCCTCGAGTGTAGAGGAGGTCATCAACAGCAGTCCTCTTCCACAGCTAAAACTCGAGGCAAGCAATGATTTTCTGCTTCCTCTAGCACTGTTGCACACTCCAGTGGGAGGAACTATTTCAAATTGCATAAAAGAGTGGCGCAACATTACCAAAGATCAGTGGGTGCTAAATATACTGCGCAATGGATACGCGCTATGTTTCTGCGCGCCTCCAAGAGACATTCCTCCGGTAAGGTCACGTCCTCACCACCTGGAACTGCTGCGTCAGGAAGTGTCGACCCTTCTGAAGAAGCTAGCCATAGAAGAGGTCCCTCCTGCCCAGAGGGGAAAAGGAGTTTACTCCAGATATTTCCTTGTTCTGAAGAAAGACCAAGTGCACAAGTTCAGACCTATTCTAGATCTCCAATCTCTGAACAAGTTCATCCGAAAGGAGAAGTTTCGTATGTTGGCGCTCCATCAAATATTCCCACATCTAAGGAAAGGAGATTGGATGTGTTCGGTGGATCTCCAAGATGCGTATTTTCACATTCCAATTGCCCCACGACATCGCAAGTTCTTGCGATTCATGGTAGGCGCGAAGCATTACCAATTCAGAGTCTTACCGTTCGGCCTCAAATCTGCCCCACGGGTATTCACGAAATGCATGGCAGTGGTGGCGGCAGCATTACATCGCCAGGGGCGGTTTGTGTATCCAATACCTGGACGACTGGCTGTTGACGGGATCTATTCCCCACATGGTGCATCATCACTACCACATCTGCCTAGATCTCCTTCACCGCTTGGGCCTTCATGTGAACATGGAGTAATCAGTTCATCAACCTACTCAATCGCTCCACTATCTGGGCTCCACCTTGGACTCCGGCCTAGGAAAAGTGTTTCCTTCGGAGGAGAGACTATCAATGAGAAACAAATGCAATATCGTCCTTCAAGCACATCAACCATCAGTAAGGCAAGTGGCGTCTCTGCTGGGGTCGATGGCTTCTTGCATATTTCTCATACCCAACTCCAGATTGAGAATGAGACCGTTGCAGCAGGATCTGGAGGACAAATGGGACCAATCCTCGGGTCATTGGGAAGACCGAATTCTCATCTCTCAGGCTGCGAAGAAATCCATTCTCTGGTGGACTCAGCCAAAGAATCTTCTAGTGGGAGTCCCATTCCATCAACCTCTTCCAAAACAATCCCTGATAACAGATGCGTCTCTTCAGGGATGGGGAGCGCATCTGGGTTTAACTGCAAACTCAGGGCAGATGGACCAGCAAGGAGCAGACCTATCATATCAACATGTTAGAACTGCGGGCAGTTCATTTGGCCCTCAAGGCATTCCAGCCATCGATTCAGTCCGAGTCGATTCTGATACAAACGGACAATACAACCACCATGTATTACTTAAACAAACAAGGTGGAACACACTCTCGCCCTCTGTCTCTGGAATCTCAAGCGATCTGGCACTGGCTGCTCGCCAGGAACCTCTCGATCACGGCAGTGCATCTGCCAGGAGAAAAGAACGTGCGAGCAGACGCTCTCAGTCGACACTTCGAAGAACAAGAAGACTGGGTGCTCAACGACGACGAGGTGGTGGCGGACAATTTTCATCAATGGGGTCGTCCATCCATCGACCTCTTTGCAGACGATCTAAACAGAAAATGCCATGCCTTCGCGTCCAGGTTTTACCGACCAGGAACGAGAGGGAATGCTCTTTTGATAGACTGGTCCGGGAAGTTTGCATACGCTTTTCCGCCCCTTCCTCTCATCCCGAAGGTGGTGACCAAGCTCATCCGATCCAGGATGAAGATGATCCTGATAGCACCGGACTGGTCTCGCCAATGGTGGTATCCGGACCTACTACAGCTCTCGATCTGTCTGCACAGGAGACTCCCGTGCAGGCCGGACCTTCTGACCAAAATGGGAGGGAAGATTCTACACCCCAGCCTTCCATCGCTGAGCTTGGCAGCATGGCTCCTGAGGTCCTGCAGTACGGACATTTGAACCTTCCTCAGGATTGCATGGACATTTTGAGGGAGTCAAAAAGGCCATCCACAAGAACCTCTTATTCTTTTAAATGGAAAATATTTTACTTGTGGTGTATGCGTAATGGTTGGAGTCCGACTAGCGGGCAAGAAGAGGTAATCTTGCTGTATCTGGTTTGAAATACACTTCCATAAACGTTCATCTGGCGGCCATTACAGCCTATAGAAAATCACCCAACCAACCCTCTTTCTTTCAACTTCAAGTGGTCAAGGACTTCCTTCAGGGGTTGAAAAAGGTTTATCCCCCTGTCCGACCTCCTTCTCCTCCTTGGGAGTTGAATCTAGTTTTGTCAAAACTGATGGGTCCTCATTTCGAACCCATTCATAAGGCCACGTTACAACACCTTACATGGACAGTAGCTTTTCTGGTGGCTATTACATCAGCGCGCAGAGTGAGTGAAATCCAAGCACTCTGTTCTAATGAACCGTATGCGGTTTTCCATCACAATAGCGTGGTTTTGAGAACTCACCCTTCTTTCCTACCCAAAGTGGTGTCTGACTTCCATGTCAACCAGACAATTTCTCTCCCCTCTTTTTTCCCCCAATCCTGCTACACCAGCCGAAAGGTCTCTTCACTCAGACCTCAAGAGGGTTCTCAAATTCTATTTGGAGGGAACAAAATCCATTAGAAAGGCTGATCAATTGTTTGTAAACTACGGCTCTGTTAGGACGGGCTTTCCAGCCTCCAAACGATCCATTTCAAGGTGGATAGTGTCCTGTATTAAATTGGCTTACCAATTAGCGAACAGGCCTCTGTTGGCCTCCCCTAAAGCTCACTCTACTAGGGGAAAGGCTGCTACAATAGCTTTCTTACACAATGTACCGATGGCCGAGATTTGCAAGGCTGCAACTTGGAAGTCGGTTCGTACGTTTACCAGGCATTACTGTCTGGATTCTGACTCCAGAGCAGACACCCAAGTTGGCCAAGCCTCCTTGAGGAATCTGTTCCAATGCTAGTTTAATTGGAGTCTTTGAAAGGTTTTTTAACAATGTATTCTTTCTTGTCACTTGCCCGCAGGATGAGGGGATGGGCTTGCTATTCTATTCATGTGCTTATGACTATTGATGAGGATCCCCTGGAAGAGAAGGATAAGTTACTTACCTGTAATCCTAGTTCTCTTCCAGGGGTATCCTCATCAAAGTCATAAGCAACCCACTGCCTCCCCGGACAAGTGATCAAGATACATGTCCTTTCTTTGTGCCCTGGCCTTCGGGTCTCCGCAAAGAACTGACCTAACTGTCACCCCTGAGGCATGATTGGAAGCTAGGGGTCATGGCTGCCTTAAAGGCACCATGCCAGTTTATTCTGTGGGTTAGCTTTTCAGCTTTCTACACTGATGTTTCTACAATGCAGCCTATGTGCTGGCAATGTTCTTTCATTCCTCTTTGCAGGACTACGTTTTCTGCTGTGCATTAAAGCAGTTTTTAAATGTTTTCTTTCTCCCTGCTTTATTGGAATTGTATTTATGTGCAAGGGAAATTCTTACAACATTGCTCAGCGTTTCTAGTATACGGAAGGCTGCATTGTTTTTATTGTTATAGATATATATATATGGATATATCACTGCTCCAAGGTTGTCCACCTGTAAGTAGCACTCGAGCAACGGCTTGATTCATGTGTAGGTAAGGACTGGGAACCGCCCGCAGGAGCCGCTCCATAGTGGTATTGCCTGACGCGTTTCGAATCACCATATGATTCTCTTCAGAGGCTTTAATGGAACGGAGTGCGCAACCGCTGACCCACTTCTGACACACCCCCCCAATGGGAGGCTCGAATGAAACTGTGCCTTCTGGGAAGTGTAGTGCGGGGGGCACATAATCAAGTCCTGTATGGACCCCACAGGTGGGCCCGTCCACGATCCTGTATACAGCTGATGTTCCACTTTCGTGGCCCACCTGTGGGGTCCATACAGGACTTGATTATGTGCTACCCGCACTACACATGAATCAGGCTGGTGCTAGAGTGCTACTTACAGGTGGACAACCTTGGAGCAGTGATATATATATATCTACATATATGGTTTCCACATATGTTTTATGTTTCCGGGGTCCCGCGCATGGGCGGGAATATTCATGTGCTTATGACTTTGATGAGGATACCCCTGGAAGAGAACTAGGATTACAGGTCAGTAACTTATCCTTCTGTGCTGTGATGAGCCTGGAACCCGAATTGAGATGGATCTAGGATTGATTTTTTATTAATGAAGGTGGTCAATTTGGTATTAATGGCCTTCTCCACTATCTTGGCTGGGAGTGGTAATCAAGAAATAGGTCTGTAGTTAAGTGGATTATTGATATCAAGGTTAGATTTGTGGGAGTATTGAGGCCTTCTTCCACTCCTTGGGGAAATATCCAGAAATAAACATCCTGTTGAAAAAAGGGGTGATGTAGGTGGCTATGATCTCAGGAGTCACATGTAGAATTTTAGGCGGCAGAGATCCCATGGGCGTCCTGACTTAACTAGATGAACAGTTTAAAAGTCTGATCTTTTGTCAGTGGTAAAAATCAGAAGAGTCTTAGTTATAGTATCAGAGCCACCATTAGAGGTAGTGACTACTGGTATACTAGGCTGTTGGCCAAGGCAGAGCAGGTGTTTGGCTTGACAGAGTGGTTGCCAGATAATGCAAAAGTACTATAGACAGATTTCACCTCATCTTGAAAAGAAGTTGCCAAGGTGTTGCAGAATTGTTGGCTAGCCATGAGATTTTGTTTCGGCGAATTTAGAAAGATTTTTGACTGTGGCAAACAGTTCTTTGGAGCAGCCTTTTGTAGCTTTTTGCTGTAAAACATTCGATTTTTTTCTGTTAGAATCATCTTTTTGTAGGTTTGTATGGAGACTTTGTATTTGTCTTTATCAGCTACGTTATAGTGCAGCCTCCATTTCCTTTCAAGCCTACGACAGATTTGTTTCTGAGATCTGAGTATATCATTGAACCATGGCTCGAGTGGAGTGGATTTCGAGTGACTATGGTTATTTATTGGAGCTAGTTGATTTATTGATTCTAGCCAGGAGTGGTAATTAGAAATAGCGCGGTCAAGGTCTGAGGAGACGTCGGGCATCGATTGGCCGAGTAGTGCGTTGAGTTGATCGGCCTTAATCTTATTCCAGGGTCGACTCGATTTGGTTTATTCAATTTGTTTGGGGGGTGGGTTTGCAAGGCAAACCGCTGATCTTGAACGTAATAGCATTCTGGTCAGACCAGGCTAAAGGGAGGGAATTCAGCCATACTAGATGGATATTGTCGGTGAAGATTCCATTGAGACGGTTGCCAACTATGTGATTGGAGCTCTGAGCTAGCTGGGTAAGACCAGCACTGGCCATTTGATCTAATAGGTTCACTGAATCAGAGTCCATGGAATTTTCAAGATGGAAATTGAAGCCCCCTAGGTGAGAGAAGTTGGGGAGATTAACTTTTAGCTCCAAAAAATGGCCAATATTATTAATAAATGAAGCTTTTAGTCCAGGGGCGGTAGAGTAAAACGCCATTAAAAGAATGATGGCTATTAAGTTCAATTTTAAAAACGAATGCCTCATAGTCCAAAACATCAGGGATGGACTCAAAATATAATTTAAAGCCGCTCCTGAGAATGACAGCTAAGCCCCCACCTCTTTTCCCTGCCCAGTCTGTTATATGAATTTTATAACCTAAAGGCAGTCATGAGTAGATCTGGGTCTGAAGAGGCATCTGCCCAAGTTTCTGTGATGAAAGATGTCAAGTTCATATGTTTCTAGAAACTCACGGAATGCTAGTGCATTTTTTTTTCCAAAGATCTTGCGTTAATGTTCCAGAGGCTCTAAAGCTTACCGTGCATTCCTCCTGGGAGGTCACAGCGTGAGTCTGTAAGGCCTTGACTGGAAGGTTTGTGAGGGCGAGTTCGCAAAGGGAGCACCCCGGAGGGGTGTCAGCAAGCTGTGGGTCTATACATGTATAGATCCACAGCTTGCTGACAGACCCCTGGGGTACTCCCTTTGCAAACACACCCTCACAAACCTCCCAAACAATTTTTAACTTGCGAGTTAAGCCCAAGAAGGAAGTCCCTTGTGTAGCAGCGAGCGACTGGTGAGTCTAGGTCCAAACTGGCCGGTGAGCTGGCATCAGCGCCGTCCAAGTGCGGACAAGCGCAGACTTGCTTGCCTTTGGCGCGCCTTTGGTGAGCCAGCGGCGCGAACGCACTTGCAGGCCGGCTTTGTAGCCTAGCATCCGGGAGGAGTTAGGGGGGCGTGAGGGGGCGTTGTCACAAGTGCTACTAAGCGCGAGTGTTATAAATGTGAGGGCAAAGAAAAAGGTTACAGGGGTCCAGCTGCCCAGGCTATGCCACACAAGCTCCCTTGTGGGCTGTAGCTACTGTGAAATTAAATCAGATTAAAATAAGCATGTTGAAGCTAAAACACATAAAAAAAACAGAATCCGCCCTTCCAAGATGGCGGCTGTAGTCGGTAGCCAGGCACCTCCCCTGCACTCTAGTGCTTACAAGGAAAAAAGCTGAAAGTATCAACGCTGCGTCGAGAGGCTGCGCAGACTTGCTTGCAGGCTGGCTTTGTAGCCTGGCATCTGGGAGATTTAGGGGGCGTGAATGGGCATGGTAACAGGCGCAACTAAGCATGAGTGCTATAAACCTGAGGGCAAAGAAAAAAGCAAACGGGTCCAGCTACCCCAACTACGTTTAGGCTGATTATACCTAACCTCTGTCCAGACTTCAGTGCCAATTGGTATAAACTATACTTTTACAGAATTAATTAACCTGATGAAAAACTAAATTTACTGAAATGATTTTACTACCACCTTAAAAATCCTTTGTACATCCAATAGATCACCTTTCATCACTATCTGCACCTTTGTTCCTGTCCCTAATTAGAGCTTCTGGCTCCATGTGGGATTAGTAAATGCTTGCTGTCTTCCTAAGCATATAACAGTAGACCCTGACCTCATATTTAACCATGAATTAGACTTCCTATGCTTAATTGAAACATGGTTGTAAGAGTAGTTTCACCCAGTATTGAAGACCATTCACTGGTCTACTTTGATTCGCTCTGGCCGACCCAATGGAAAAAGAGGCAGTGGGGAATGTCTGTATAAGTAAAATAAAAAACTCTTTAGTTTGTATACGATTTCTAGTCCCTTTATTAACCAGACCAAAATTCACTGTACCCCTCTGTATTACTCCGCCCTTCTGTCTATCTTTCTGGTTTACAGAACACACTCCTTACCCCCTCCCAACTGCAAGTCCTCCTTTGTAGAAAATCTATAAGAAATCCTAATTGACTTTACTAACAACGACCCAAACTCAATCCGACTAGGAGATTTAAACTTCCATCCTTAAGACAATGAAAACAAAAGCATTTTTCAATCTTTTGGAGAATATTGAAAGCTACAACCTAACCCAGTTCATCAAAGGACCAACATTTTGTTTGCCAGATGCTTCCCTGGTTTATAGCTCCAGCTCAATCAATATTCAGATTAGTCCAGTGACTTGGTTGGACCATAGCTTAATTGATTTTAAACTAGCAGCCCTGTCACCTAAAAAGTACACCAACATCTCGACCAAGGAAGTCTAATTGAAGAGCAGGCGGCTGTATCGTATCCTATACTATTGACAGTCCTGGGAGAGACTACTGTATCTTAGTCATGGATAAGCATCATTCTAGACAATATTGCCCCTAAGAGTAAAAGAATTAGGAAAAAAACATCTTCCAATCTATCTCTGCTCTGTGGTCTCTGAACACAATTTCAACTGAATTGGTATAAAGTGCTTTTAAAACAGCCTATTGTAACTTCCACTTAAGTAGACTTCTAACAGCCAGCAACAAACAGAAGGAATTATTTGAAATTGTAAAGGAGCGAAAAGATGCAAATACATTTGATGTCTCCATCACGCCTTTCCAAGATCTGTGAGAAATGTTGGGCAACTTTTGTTGGGATAAAAATTGTCCCGGAGCCCCTTAAGTATGTCCTACTCCAGACAATCCACCATATTTTGGCCAGAGTTTGAACTCTTCACTTAAGTTTCTGAGGTTATGGTGAGCTCCAAATCAGGCTCGCCTGAAGATCCCCTCCATATTAAACTTATACTCTGCTAATAGCATTTCTAGTTGATCATATCATTACCATGATTAACACCTCAGGCATCATAGATGAATGGCTTAAAAAGCTGTGGTAAGGCCACTTTGAAGTAAAGTCCACTTAGGCTCTAACATCTCGAGCAACTGCAGACCCATCACCATCCTTCCTTATGTGGGGAAGGTTCTGGAAGAACTGGTGACAGATTGCACATGTAGGTACCTAGAAAGAAATGCAATACAGGACAATGGCCAGCTGGGGCTCAGGCCATAATGGGAACTGAGCTAGCGTTTATTACAGACACAGATGACTTGAAAGCTGCTGATGTTGACAGTGATAACTTGCTGATATTATTGGATTTAGCTGAACCGTTTGATACTGTCAGCCTTATAATTCTTCTCCAGAGATTTACAAATTTTGGCATCTCGGGATAAGTTCAATCCTGGTTCACCTCTTTTCTTGACAGTCGCACTGAAAAAAATGTCTTGGCAGCTTTGTCTCCGAACCATTCACCATCAATTGTGGTGCCCACAGTGTTCTGCCTTATCACGTATCTTTTCAGTGTTTATGTGGAGCCACTAGCATCTTTGATCCGCTCCTATGGCTTAAATGTTTACAGTTATGCAGATGACATGCGTCCCTTTGTACACTTAAATGACCCTGATCATGCGCTACTGAAGTGAAGATGCTGTGAGTTAGATTAAGACCTAGATGAACCAAAATTGGCTCAAATTAAATTCTGAAAAAACTGATGTTAGTGGTAGGCAGAAACTCCTCAATGTGATCTGATCTGTACTGAATAAATGAACTGGCCAACCGCCTACCCCCTCACCCCAGTTAAAGTTTAGGCATAAAGCTAGACGAAAAATTTAGTGTCTGCAGTAGCCGCTCATTGTAACTACCAACTTCACAAAGTGGCTCAATTTTCCGCCCCAGAAAGGCATCACACTGCAGCAATGGTCCTCATTAGAGCCAGCCTTGATTATTGCAGTTTGGTCCATCTTGGACCACTCGACTAAAAACTCAATTGCTTCCGGTGTATCCAGAATTCTGCAGTTACATTTGTGCTCTGTCAACCCCGCACCCCGCTGCATATCTAAAGCAACTCCTTTATTGCACCAGCTGTCTCAGTGAGAGGGCAATTTAAGGCACTCTATTTCGGTCAGAAAGCCATCTAGGCCTCTTATTTTTTATCTTCTTGCATTCATCGCTGCCTACCAATACACTCACTACATTCACAAAAATTGAAACTTTTGAAGGTTCCCAGTATCCATAAAGCTTCCTAATCTTACTTGGCTGTGAAAGCCTGAAGCACTTCTCCCTGTATTGAGAACTCTGATTTTTCCCATATGAAATTCCAGAGAAACATAAAAGCTTTCCATTAAGCATTTACATTGTGCCTCTGCCCTTTCGAAAATTTAGCTCTTGGGTGGCTATGAGCTTTACAAAGAACAATATAACATAAATAATTTCGGTTACTATTCACACATTAAACTTGCATATTTTTTGTTCATTGTTGCATAAAATACGTTTTTGCAATACTTGCAGAAAAATGGAAGATTGGTGACTGAAAATTACATGGACCTTTGTGGCTAAAACATTGTTAAATTCTTTCCTATCACACGTGTGCATCACCAGCCAACACCTAAGTCATGGTTGTATTTGTTTAGCAGCAAACGTTTGCACAGTGATAACGATTCTTAAAGGACAATCCAGGGGAAAGTGAATCATCTGCACCAGAAATCTTGTGAAAAGGTTGTCTGGGCTTGAATATGTATGGACTGGGATTGATTAAATTTACAATTATTTACTTTGACCACAACAAGAGAAGTGAGCCTACAGGAGAAATGAGCAGTGTGCAGCCATAAGAAAACAAATCATGTGAAAGTAGGGCTATAGCAATAGGAGTTCTTGAATGTACTCCAGATGAAGTGTTAGTAGTAAATCAATAAAGAGCTTGAAAGGCTGGGTTGAGACAGGTTGCATAGTTGGTTGTGTCCATGTGCACAACAGGGTCCTTGCACCACAGCATGTAATACACGGACATTCAACAGAGCACATTGAATAGATGCCTAACCTAAATCCAGCACAACCTGGATACACAAATCAGTTGGTTATCAGGGTAACTGAGAACACTAGCCACCAAGGAACCCCCAAAACACGCTCCTACACAGCCCTCATCCTATTCGAGCTTAGTTGCTAGAAGTGAGCATTCGTAGCATGTGTTGGCTGTAGCTATATCTGCTTCGCATATTCTGCCATCTAGTGTTGGGCTGAGATGGTTGCAAATTGTTTTTCTTCGAAGAAGTCCAAGTCACGAGATATATTGTGACTCCTCGGGTGTGTATTGCGCATGTTCCTCGGCTCCTGTGTTAGATTGTTTTGTTCTGCCATCGGGTTCGAACGTCTGTATCGCAGCTCCAGGATCAAAGCTCAATTCCACACCGAACGGTTTAGACAATCCATAAACACCAGCTTGTGTTACTATATCCTTCGAACCGCCCACCTGGGCCCGGCCTTCCAAATCTTCTTCCAGATCACACTTCATACACTCGTTTACGAGGGATGCAAAACAGGCCCTTCAGCTTGCTCAAGTGCCATGTCAAATGCTCCAGGCAAGACCATCAGTGTGTGCAAGCGCTGTTTATCTCCAGAACACGATGAGTTTGTGTGAGGCGTGCTTGGCATTCCGGTCAAAGAAGACACTTCCGCAGCAAAGGGAGTGGCGTTCCCATTCCACCATGCAGCGATGCACAGATGACACTCATGACATCTTTGGGGATCAGTCACTGAACCCTGAGCAGGAACCGGAGGACACAAAGGGGCAGATGGTGCCCACAGATGTTCTGATACTGCTGACAAGCAGTGGAGACAGCTCGGACTCCGACCCTGATTCAAATCTACAAGGGCACGTGAGTACCTCGGCGAAAGCCGCCCAAACACCTACCAAGACTGGCAAACAGGCTTTCGGAACCCCACTGATCTCGGTCCATGGTGGTCTCCAACTTCAGGCACATAAGGACACCAGAACCATCCTGCCTGCAAAGCCATCGACCAGCGTTTAAAAATGGAAGGCCCTTAATTTTTTATCTGTGCTGGTGCTGAAAAAACCCAGCCCGGTGGTTCCAAAGTCCCATATACATTCGGAGCCGAAACAGACGTCTGACCCAAAAGAAAAGCTTTGGCGCCAAAAGTTCCTACAGCACTGAAACAAGCGGCCAAAGTTTGTGTCGAAACACCATCCACCGACCGCCACAACAGTCGAAGACCACGTAGACGCCCACAGCGCCCTTGCCGCGAAAGTCTCCAAAGAAGAGACACAACCGGAACGCAATCCAGTTCTGCCTATTTCAGAGAAATTGCAGGACAACCTGGATAAAGGACAAAAGACACTATTTGTTCACCCAGAAGCCGGAAAATTGGGTACCAAGGCATCACCACCTATATGTTTTACACTTCCTAATTGGAAAAGGACCTTTGAAAAGGAGATTATGGAACCTAAACCACACACGGCTCCAAAAAGGCCAGAGGCACTATCCCTGTATTTTATTTCTCCTTCTCCCCTTTCACCACTCCAGAACATCGGACCTCAGACCAGGCCCTAGTCTCTCCTGATCATTCACCCGCAGGTGACGAACATACAGGGGATTATAATGTCCCATACTTTACAGACCCACAAGGGGATCTGTTTACCACGCCTGACTCATGGGATCTTTGATTCAGATCCAGTGGATGACAAAGACCCAGACATTTACCCATCCAAACCGTTACCACCTGACAATATCACATCCTACCATGATATCAGTAGGGTTGCTAACTACCATAAACGAACTCGCCATACTATATAGCAGTGGTCTTCAAACTTTTTGAGGCCGAGGCCCCCCCCCCCGCATATCAAAATCTTGTAGACGTAAGGACCCCCTCCCGACAAAAATTTCTAGAACCTTGTACTCATCATTGACAACCTTAAATGTTCTCCAGAGAAACGGTCAATCTGTGATTGCACCTCATTAGTACCAGTTTAACACCCAAATATAGCAATGAGCAACAAAAAGGTGACCAGTATACAGCTTTTTATATGGCCTTCTACTGAGAGGCAACACCTGTTGCTGCTTTTAAGTAACTTTTGAACCTTTTGAGTAAATAATTTTTTGTTTGTTAAAATCAGCAGATTTTGCAGCGTGAATCTTTTCTGGATTCACTATGCCGTGCATTATTCCGCCATCTAGTGGTTGGGTCCGGAATTGTAGTATTTCTTTTTTTCTTTTGTTGGTGGGCGTCGACGACGTAGTACCATTTGGTGTCTCTCTGTGACGTCGACGGACTTCCTCCGGAAGCCCCACCTTTGGTAGCCATCTTCAGATTCTTTTTTCCGCCGTTGGGTCTGGCATCGATACGGAGAAGCTCCCGAGTTGGAGAGGAAGAATCGTGGAAAAAACGGAGAAAAATCGTCTGAGAACAGAACACAGGGGTCTACATCTCCACCGGTAACTCGACAACCGCAGTTCGACGAGAAGAGGAAAATATAGAACTTCGTCGACCGGAGAATGCGCATGCAGGGGGCTCCCTGGGCGCGGTAATGGACAAGACGCCATTCAAGTTTTGCCAGAGCTGCCACCACAAATACGCACAGAAGGATCAGCACCCAGTCTGTAACCTGTGCCTGCCGCTGGATCATCGAAGCGAAGACTATAACGCCTGCTCCGTCTTCACACCGAAGACGTTGAGGGTAAACTCAATATGCAAGTTCAAGGACCACCGCCATCACTGCGAGACCTTGGCCTCTCCAGCGAGGAGGAAGACAACGTCGCCAAAGGACCAGAAGGCGACTAGGACACCGAGGTGTTGGTCGTGGAAGTCGAGAAGAAGACTTCGAAGGAGGTAAGTCGTCGACCTCGAAAAAACCAGAAGAGTCTCGAAAATCAGACTCTAGACCACAAAAAGGATCCTTGGCGTCGAAGCATTCGGCGACCGTAGCGGCATCCAAGCAAAAGCAGACCGTAGGATCCTTCGATAAGGACTCCGGAGCGGCAAAGGTTCTCAAAAAAAGCAAGACGTCGAAGGACAGTCTGGAAAAGGACGCCTCAGCGTCGAAAAAAGAGACCGAAGCAAACCTCGACGACCGCCTCTGCGTCAGTCGAGAAACGAAAAGCGGACAATCTCGGTGCCGAAACACACGAGGCCCAGATTGAGAAGAAGAGGAGAAGCCTCGAAGCCGAAATGGCAAATAGCTTCCAGCGCAAAAAAGACCAACGGAAGCTTGAAGCAATACAAGATACCGCCGAGACCAACGGAAACCGAAACACAAAGGGTTGCCGAAGATCCCATACCACCTAGAACCCCCGAAATAATCGTGGAAGAAGAGGAAGGTTCCTACTTCTTTGGGGAAGATGCTGAACAGGGCGAACAAGCATACGCAGAATCGTCGAACTCAGACTCAAGAGCTCCAATGGCAAGACCTCGACGCAGTCGCCCGAAGAGTCTGTAGAGTCGTATCCTTCAAGGCCATCACCCCCTGATGACATTGGCATGTACAACCAGGTAATAAAAGGCTGCAGAAACTTATGGTGTTCAGCTAGGGGAAGAGAAACCTCAAGCCTGCTTTTTATTGGAAACACTGATGCCTACACAATCTAGGAACCAATTCCTACCAATGCTGCCTAGTGTCTTAGACCAGGGGAAAGAGGCATTCAAGGAGCCTGCTGTTTGCAAGGCCATAACACCAAGAGCTGAGAAAAAATATAAACACTCCTCAAAAGACCCTTTATACATTAGGGGATCAGTACCAGCTGACTCATTGCCTCAACAGCAAGGAAAAGGGCCAATGTGCCCACCACAGTGGGGCCACCTCCAGACAAAGAAAGCAAAAGGATGGACCTCGTAGGAAGGAAAATGGAGAGAGCTGCAGCTAATCAGTGGCGCATTGAAAACTCCAATGCTCTGCTCAACAGGCATGCGTACCAGCACTGGGAGGAGGTAGGGGAACTGTTACAAAACCTACCAGAACAGTTCCAGAAAAGGGCAAGCCACCTGGTGGAAGAGGGCAAAAACATTGCTAACACATGTTTGAAGTCAGCCCTTGATGCGGCCGAAACATCAAGCAGGCAAATGATGATTGGCATAACAGAAAGAAGAAACGCATGGCTTAGAATATCAGGCTTCAAGCCAGAAGTGCAGAGCAACATAATTAACTCTCCATTCAATGGCAAACAATTGTTTGGAACGGTGGTTGATGACAAACTAAATCAACTAAAAAAGGACAACAAAACAGCAAGGTCCATGGGAGCCCTGCAGTTCAGAGGTATGCGTAGAGGCACACCGTTAAGAAGGCCAGCGGGGAGAGGTACACAACAACCTACTACCTCACACCAAGGTTACCAGCAAACATACCAGGCCAGGAACCAGAGCACACAACAGGGTGTGAGAAAGTGCCCTCTTTCTGCATGGTATGCCCCCACGTTTTTGCTGAATTGCTGATGTTCTTTGACTGAGTGTGCCCTGGGCTCCTGCTAATCAGGTGCCCAGGGCCTATGTTCCTTCCCTAAAACTGCATTGAAGCCTAAACCCAATTGGCATCTCTGGCCACATGTCAGCCCCTGGTAAATGGTACCACAGGTACCCAGGGCACTGTGACCAGAGAAGGCCTCTAAGGGCTGCAGCACTTATTGTGACACCCTTGGAGGCCCTGTACCCTGACACTCTCACACTGCCTTTGCAGGTTGCGTGTGGTGCAGAACAAAGTGAAGAGTCGACATGGCACACATCCCTGTGTGCCATGCCCACAAACCACTGCCCTGGCATACATCAGTCACCCCTCTAGCTGGGTGCCCTATGCCAGTGGTGAGGGTACAGGTGCATGAGCCCTGTACCCCTACAGTGCCCAAGTCCATTCCTGGGTACTGTAAGTGCAGTGCTGCCATTAAGAGTATATGGTGCTGGGAGTTTGTCATTACGAACTCCACAGCACCATGATGGCTACACTGAAGACTGGGCAGTTTGGTATCAAACTTCTCAGCACATTAAACCCACACTGATGCCAGTGTGGGATTTAATGTAAAATGCACAACAGAGGGCATCTTAGAGATGCCCCTGAACGCAACGACCAACTTCTAGTGACCTGACTGAGTGGCTGCTTAGGCTGCCACCAACAGACATGTTTCTGGACCCCTGGGTCGAGAGCCTGCTGCTCTCGGGGCCTGAAACAATGCACATCCTGGGACGAGGTGCCAAGCCTCCTCCCCAGGATGGGCAGGGTTCACGAAGGAGAAGCTTCAAGGCATGCCGCCTTTGTGAGCCTCTCCAGACCATTTGCTGCTTTCAGCAACTGGTCCCCACTGGTTCTACCCCCACTTTCTGCGGGAGAACCGGCGGGAAAAACAAGTGAGGAAGGGAGGTGTGCTCACCTCTGCCAACTCCACCCCTCAGGTGGGGGAGGCGAGGTGAAGCACAACCTCGAGACCCCGCCATCTTGAGGATGGGGGGACCCAGCCAACCAGGGATAGGCTCCTGCCCCCCTCCCACTGGAGAGTGGCAGAATAGGGGGTGTACCCACCCCAGGGAAGGGACCCATTGGTCCCTGCTCTTTACCTACCTGTAACGCCCCTAAATTTAGTATTTAGGGGGCACCCTGAACCTTGCTTCCTCAGATGCAGCGACAACAAGAAAAGAAGATAAGGACCGAAGAGCCGTGCAGAGCTAACAAGAGTACGACGCCCACTGACTTGGCCCCAGCCCTACAAGCCTGTCTCCCCTCGAACCTGCTCCTGCGAAATCCCGGTGTGTCCTGCAGCCAGCAACCTCGAAAACCCCGGAGGACCTGCCTGTCTTCACTTCAAAGACTGAATCTCCCGTGAACACCGGACTTTTTCAAAGTGCAGCTTCTGGCTCCGGCCGGACACCGCGAATCCAGCCCACTCGGCACCCGCCGAACCCGGCCCGAGCTCGAGTGGAAAAACACCACGAGGAGGTCACCCCGGCGATCCCGACCCGAGATCCGGCGACTCCTGACCTGCCTCGAGCCTCCAGACGACGCCTGCAGCCTCAATCCAGAGGATCCCCTCTACCGCGACCAGAGCGGGTAAGAAAATCCGACCCTAAAAGGCACCCCTGCACCCGGTGCCCCACGGCCTTGTGTGCCCAAACCAACGGTGCCTAACCAACCCAAGACATCCCAACTTACCCCTCGAAGTGGTGGTCGCACCCAGAAGATCCTCGTCCCCGAGCCTGCAGTGCTTCTTCAAACCGGAGGTTCTCCATTGGAAACAACAGGGCACCCGACCTCAAAACAGCACCCTGCACCCGGCTGCCCTAGTGCCGCTGAGGGTGCACCTTTGGTGCTAATTTGGTTCCCTGTTTGCCCTGACCTAAACCTTAGGAGCTTTGCTCCCACAACCCAGTGGCCTGCTTGCCAGCAGCCACCAACCGGAGGCCCCCTATCCTCCATAGGATAACATTGGGCCTCAACACTCTGCACCCGGCCGCCCTAGTGCCGCTGAGGGTGAAACAAAAGTGCATCACTGACCCTGGGGGACCCTTGAGTCTAACCCCAGAACCTTAACTCCCACAGTTGCCCCTGCATGTTGTGGTTCGCCCTTCTCTGCCTCTCCCTCACCCTGAGGGTCTTGGGTGTAAACGCCGAGCACGCGTTGCAGTCCTCGCTGCTGTGGTCGAGCGGCAAGCAGAGGTTGCAGACTGGATGCTGGTCCTTCTGGGCGTACTTGTGGTGGCAGTTGGTGCAAAACTTGAACGGTGTCTTGTCCATACCCGTGCTCAGGGAGCCCCCTGCTAGCGCATTCTCTGTAGGACGTCGCGATCTCGGTCGTAAACCTTCTCCCTCGTCGTCCCGGCTACTTGACTCGTAGTCCGGTTTACTTCAAACTGATTTTCGTCGGTTTTCTTCTATTTGCCTTGATTCCTCTTCCAAACTTCTGGAACTCTTCGGCGACGATCCAGACCCAACGGCGGAAAAAAATCTGAAGATGGCGACCAAGGGTTGGAGCTTCCGCAGGAAGCGCGTCGACGTCATGAAGGACACCAAATGGTGGGACGTCGCCGCCCACCGGGACCACGAAAAAAAAAAAAAAAGAAAGAAAAACTACAATTCCGGACCCAACCACAAGACGGCGGAATAATGCACAGCATAGTGAATCCAGAAAGATTCACGCTGCAAAACTTACCTACAAACCGATAACCTGTTTTTCCTCCATAGGATAACATTGACAATATTGCTTCGAAAAAACGACTAAGTGTGGAGTTTTGAAAACTAAAGCTATTCTTTAAAAATCGTACAAATAACCAAAACGCATTTACTTACCTGTTTACAGGAAATGTCCTAGTGCTGAATCTAGGTATCCAGCACTGAGTTAGAAAAGTAACGAGAAAAGTAACTTACCTGCAATTTACTTAAAAAGCCTGTTCATTCCAATGCACTGTTTTTCTTCCAAAAAACGACTCTGGAGTTTTGAAATCTAAAAATATTCTTTAAAAATCGCACGAATAACAAACGCATTTACTCACCTGTTTCCAGGAAATGTCCCAGTACTGAATCCAGGCATCCAGCACTGAGTTAGAAAAAGTAACGTAAAAGTAACTTACCTGCAATTTACTGAAAAAGCCTATTCATTCCAATGTACTGCATTTGCTAAGTGTTGCATACTACTGCTCCCCTGTAAATCAAACAAAGTACAATTTCCATTGCATTTTCAAACTGTTCGACATTCAGTAACTTATTACTACAAAGTATTTTATGCTTACCTGTGCCAGGCTTGCTTGGTTCTAAAATAAAACAATATATTTTTATACAAAAACAATTGGCCTAGAGTTCAGTTCTTGAGTGTGTGAATTCATTTGCTGAGTGTGTACATCAAATGCTTAACACTGTCCTCTGATACTGCCTTACTGCTTGACCAAGCTACCACTATTAGAGAGTAAGGTTCTATCTAACTTTAACCTCTGCCTACCTCTGGAGTCACCTGGACCCTATACACACTATACCTCATTTTGGTGAAGTATATATAGAGCCAGTTTCTTACATTGGTGGATCAGCTGTGGGATATACAACTTGCATTTGTTGGACTACTTGGTTACCACCTGATCACACGACAGAACTCTTAAATTGCCTTTAGAATTCTGATTTTTTTCAAATTGGCATTTTTACCAAACTACTAAAAGTCTTGTTAGGGCCTTGCTTAAGTCCCTTTAGAATTTTAGAAAATAAAAAGTCACTATAGTCAAGGGTAGTGGGTTTAGAACTTTTTTGTTAGAATGTCTCAAGAAAAGAACCCAGCTATTAGTGAAAATAACCATGATGACATACAGGACATGGTTGAGGAGCTTGACCTCACCCCTTACCTTCACTTGTCTTTCAAGGAAGTAAGGTCCTTATGTAAACTTAAAAACATAGCAATGGGCCGACATCCAACCAAACAAAAGCTCCAGGAGCTGTTGGCTGAGTATGCAAAGGCCCACCCTTCTGAACATGGTGATGACCAGTCAGAGGAAGAAAGGAGTGAGGAGGATGGAGATAGGTGCCCACCTCCACCACTTCCTAGAGAAGAAAGGGACCCTGTACCCTTAATTCCAAGAGTTAACCTCTGGCAACCTAGAGGCCACACAGGTGGCTCAGGTTCTGGTGGGGACATTGAGGACAGCCTCAATGAGGAGGACAGCCTTTTAGCAAGACTGGCCAAAAGACTGGATCTAGAGTCCAGACTCCTGGCTCTAGAAAAAGAAAGAAAGGAGAGATGGGTTTAGCACCCATCAATGGTGGCAGCAATCTTAATAAGGATAAAGAGCAATCTTATGATCCTAAAATCCCCAAAGGGATTGTCCCTAAATTTGAGGAGGGTGATGACATCACTAAATGGTTCACAGCCTTTGAGAGGGCTTGTGACATGAGAAAGGTGAAGGAACCTCTCTGGGGGGCACTCCTGTGGGAACTGGTCACTGCAGAGACAGGCCCCAGACCCTTTCTGGGCCAGATGCTGGGTCATATGACCTCATGAAGAGAACTCTGATTGAGGGATTAGGGCTCACCACTGAGGAGTACAGAATTAGATTCAGGGGGCTCACAAAACCCAAAACCAGTCCTGGATTGATTTTGTAGACTACTCAGTAAAGACACTGGATGGTTGGTTAACTGGACACAATGTGCATGACTTTACTGGACATTACAATTTGTTTATGAAGGAACATATTTTAAGTAATTGCACGAATGAAAAGTTACATCAGCATTTGGTAGACCTAGGTCTAATTTCTCCCCAAGAATTGGGAAAGAAGGCAGACCACTGGTTCAAGACTAGGGTCACTAAGACAACCACTGGAGGTGACCATAAGAAAGGTGTTACAAAACCTCCCCAGCGGAAAGGTGGTGAGAATCTCCAAGATAAAGTCAGTCTTCTAAATGGCCCCAAAAACCTGCACAGGGGGGTGGTTCCCAAAATACTCCCTATACTCCACAGCCCTATAGGGGGAAGAACTTTGATCCTGCAAAGGCCTGGTGTAACAACTGTAAGAAGTTGGGACACTTAACTGGAGACAAGGCTTGCCCTAGCAAGAAGGCCCCTAGTCCTACAGCTACTCCTGGTGTAGCCAGTCTCCAGATGGGATCCGCAGTGTGCCCAGAGCAAATCAGGTTGCACACTGAAGCAGTTCTAGTTTCAGAGGGGAAAGTTGAGTTTGCCACTGTAGCTGTGTGGCCACCCAACTTAAAGAAATACTTACAGTACCCTTGGATCAATGGAACTAGGATAGAGGCTCTGAGGGATACAGGTGCCAGTGTCACTATGGTGAGACACACTGGTTTCCCCTGAACAATATTTGATTGGGCGTACTTACCCAGTCACCAATGCTGACTGTGTTACCACTAACCATGCAATGGCTATGGTGACAGACTGGGGGGAGGGGGGGGGGGGGCGTTACTGGCCTGTAACAGGTAGTGGCCTCTCCAAAGCTACCAGCTGCATGTCTGCTTGGCAATGACCTGGAAACCTCAGCCTGGGCTGAGGTTGAACTAAAAACCCATGCAGCAATGCTGGATATCCCTGAATTGGTTTGTGTAAAAACAAGAGCACCGAGCAAAAGGCAGGGTGAAAAAGTGTTGGAGCCTGAAAGTATGGCCCAACCTACCAAGAGAAAAGGCAAGAAGACTGGGGAACCAGCTTCTGTTCAGCAAACGGATCAGGACCCCTCTCCTCAGGGAGAGGACTTGGACACCCCAGAGGGAACTGAGCCTATGGAGCTTGACCCTTACCAGGTTGAACTCTTGGGCCCAGGGGGACCCTCTAGGGAAGAGCTGTGCCAGGGGCAGCAAGACTGTCCCACTCTTGAAAGCCTGAGGCAGCAAGCTGTTTCAGAAGCAAAGGGAGTTGTCAGTGGTACCCACAGAGTCTATTGGGAAGAGGGATTACTGTACACTGAGGCAAGAGACCCCAATCCTGGAGCCACAAGGAGAGTGGTAGTGTCACAGAGGTACAGGGAGTTCCTCCTAACTTTAGCTCATGACATCCCCCCCTAGCTGGGCATCTGGGCCAAACCAAGACTTGGGAAAGACTAGTGAGCCACTTTTACTGGCCCCAGATGCACCAAAAGGTGAAGGAGTTTCTCAGCTCCTGTTACCTGTCAGGCCAGTGGCAAGACAGGTGGCCACCCAAAGGCCCCCCCCAATACTACTGCCTGTGGTGGGGGTTCCCTTTGAGAGGGTAGGTGTGGACATAGTGGGTCCACTGGAACCTCCCACAGCCTCAGGGAACAAATTCATACTAGTGGTATTGGATCATGCCACTAAGTACCCTGAAGCAATTCCACTTAGGACTACTACAGCTCCTGCAGTAGCCAAGGCCCTCATTGGTGTCTTCACCAGGTTAGGGTTTCCTAAGGAGGTGGTTTCAGACAGGTTCTAACTTTGTCTGCTTACCTGAAACACGTGGAAAGAGTGTGGAGTGCAGTACAAGTTTACTACACCCTATCACCCACAAACCAATGGCCTTGTTGAGAGATTTAACAAGACATTGAAAGGCATGATTATGGGGCTCCCTGAGAAACTCAAAAGGAGATGGGATGCCCTCTTACCATGTCTGCTTTTCGCTTACAGAGAAGTGCCACAGAAGGGAGAAGGTTTTTCCCCCTTTGAACTTCTGTTTGGCCATCCTGTGAGGGGACCTCTCTGTCTTGTAAAAGAGGGTTGGGAGAAGCCTCTCCAAGAACCCAAACAAGATATTGTGGACTATGTGCTTGGCCTAAGGTCCAGAATGGCTGAGTACATGGAAAAGGCATCCAAGAATCTTGAGGCCAGCCAGGAGCTTCAGAAGCACTGGTATGACCAAAAAGCTGCACTGGTTGAATTTCAACCTGGGCAACAGGTGTGGGTTTTGGAACCAGTGGCACCAAGGGCACTCCAGGACAGATGGAGTGGCCCTTACCCTATCCTGGAGAAAAAGAGTGAGGTCACCTACTTAGTTGACCTGGGCAAAAGCAGAACACCCAAAAGGGTAATCCATGTGAACCGCCTAAAGCTCTACAATGACAGGGCTGACATCACCATGCTGATGGTGACTGATGAGCAGGAAGCAGAGTGAACCTCTCCCTGACCTCCTCTCATACAGCCCAAAAGATGGGTCAGTAGATGGAGTGGTCTTTTCAGGCACCCTCTCTGCCCAACAGCAGGCTGACTGCAAGCAAGTCTTGCAGCAGTATGCTAAGCTCTTTTCCTTGTCCCCTGGTCTGACAAACTGGTGTACCCATGATGTGGACACTGGTGACAGTGCACCTGTCAAAAACAAAATCTATCGACAGTCAGACCAAGTCAAGGAAAGCATCAGAGCTGAGGTCAGCAAGATGCTGGAGTTAGGGGTTATTGAACCCTCTGAGAGCCCCTGAGCTAGCCCAGTGGTTCTGGTCCCCAAACCTCACCCACAGGATGGAAAGAGAGAAATGAGGTTTTGTGTGGATTACAGAGGGCTCAACTCTGTCACCAAGACAGATGCTCACCCTATCCCAAGAGCAGATGAGTTGATTGACAAATTGGGTGCTGCCAAACTGCTAAGTACCTTTGACTTAACTGCAGGGTACTGGCAGATTGGCATGGCACCAGGAGCAAAAGAGAAAACCGCATTCTCCACACCTGATGGGCACTATCAGTTCACTGTTATGCCCTTTGGTTTAAAGAATGCCCCTGCCACCTTCCAGAGGTTGGTGAATCAAGTCCTTGCTGGGTTGGAGTCCTTTAGTGCAGCTTATCTTGATGATATTGCTGTCTTTAGCTCCACCTTGCAGGATCACCTGATCCACCTTGGGAAGGTTTTAAAAGCCCTGCAAACTGCAGTTCTAACTATCAAGGCATCCAAATGCCAGATAGGGCAGGGCACTGTGGTGTACTTGGGCCACCTTGTTGGTGGAGGCCAGTTACAACCCTTACTGCCCAAGATCCAGGCCATCCTGGACTGGGCAGCTCCAACAACCCAGATCCAAGTCAGGGCATTCCTTGGCTTGACTGGGTACTACAGGAGGTTTGTGAAGGGATATGGGTCCATTGTGACTCCCCTCACAGAACCCACCTCCAAGAAAATGCCCAAAAAGGTTAACTGGACAGTTAGTTGCCAAAAGGCTTTTGACACCCTGAAAGAAGCAATGTGCTCAGCACCAATTCTGAAGGCTCCAGATTATGCCAAGCAGTTCATAGTGCAGACTGATGCCTCTGAGCTAGGGATAGGAGCGGTCCTATCCCAGACCAATGATGAAGGCCAAGACCAACCTGTTGCTTTTATAAGCAGAAGGCTTCTCCCCAGGGAGCAACGTTGGAGTGCCATTGAGAGGGAGGCCTTTGCTGTGGTTTGGTCCCTGAAGAAGTTGAGACCATACTTGTTTGGTACTCACTTCCTAGTTCAAACTGATCACAGACCTCTCAGATGGCTAATGCAAATGAAAGGGGAAAATCCTCAACTGTTGAGGTGGTCCATCTCCCTACAGGGAATGGACTGTGAGGTGGAACACAGACCTGGGACTGCCCATGCCAATGCAGATGGACTTTCCAGGTTCTTCCACTTAGACAAGGAAGACTCTCTAGGGAAAGGTTAGTCTCGTCATCTTTCGTTTGGGGGGAGGAAGGGGTTTTGTGTGAGAAAGTGCCCTCTTTCTGCATGGTATGCCCCCACGTTTTTGCTGAATTGCTGATGTTCTTTGACTGAGTGTGCCCTGGGCTCCTGCTAATCAGGTGCCCAGGGCCTATGTTCCTTCCCTAAAACTGCATTGAAGCCTAAACCCAATTGGCATCTCTGGCCACATGTCAGCCCCTAGTAAATGGTACCACAGGTACCCAGGGCACTGTGACCAGAGAAGGCCTCGAAGGGCTGCAGCACTTATTGTGCCACCCTTGGAGGCCCTGTACCCTGACACTCTCACACTGCCTTTGCAGGCTGCGTGTGGTGCAGAACAAAGTGAAGAGTCGACATGGCACACATCCGTGTGCCATGCCCACAAACCACTGCCCTGGCATACATCAGTCACCCCTCTAGCTGGATGCCCTATGCCAGTGGTGAGGGTACAGGTGCATGAGCCCTGTACCCCTACAGTGCCCAAGTCCATTCCTGGGCACTGTGTGCAGTGCTGCCATTAAGAGTATATGGTGCTGGGAGTTTGTCATTATGAACTCCACAGCACCATGATGGCTACACTGAAGACTAGGAAGTTAGGTATCAAACTTCTCAGCACATTAAACCCACACTGATGCCAGTGTGGGATTTAATGTAAAATGCACAACAGAGGGCATCTTGGAGATCCCCCTGAAACTCGACCAACTTCTAGTGACCTGACTGAGTGGCTGCTTAGGCTGCCACCAACAGACATGTTTCTGGACCCCTGGGTCGAGAGCCTGCTGCTCTCGGGGGCCTGAAACAATGCACATCCTGGGACGAGGTGCCAAGCCTCCTCCCCCAGGATGAGCAGGGTTCACGAAGGAGAAGCTTTAAAGGCATGCCGCCTTTGTGAGCCTCTCCAGACCATTTGCTGCTTTCAGCAACTGGTCCCCACTGGTTCTACCCCCCACTTTGGGCGGGAGAACCGGCGGGAAAAACAAGTGAGGAAGGGAGGTGTGCCCACCTCTGCCAACTCCACCCCTCGGGTGGGGAGGCGAGGTGAAGCACAACCTCGAGTCCCCGCCATCTTGAGGATGGGGGGACCCAGCCAACCAGGGACAGGCTCCTGCCCCCCTCCCACTGGAGAGTGGCAGAATAGGGGGTGTACCCACCCCAGTTAAGGGACCCATTGGTCCCTGCCCTTTACCTACCTGTAACGCCCCTAAATTTAGTATTTAGGGGGCACCCTGAACCTTGCTTCCTCAGATCAAGCAACAACAAGAAAAGAAGATAAGAAGGACCGAAGAGCCGTGCAGAGCTAACAAGAGGACGACGCCCACTGACTTGACCCCAGCCCTACAGGCCTGTTTCCCCTCGAACCTGCTCCTGCGAAATCCCGGTGTGTCCTGCAGTCAGCAACCTCAAAAACCGGAGGACCTGCCTGCCTTCACTTCAAAGACTGAATCTCCCGTGAACACCGGACTTTTTCAAAGTGCAGCTTCTGGCTCCGGCCGGACACCGCGAATCCAGCCCACTCGGCACCCGCCGAACCCGGCCCGAGCTCGAGTGGAAAAACACCACGAGGTGGTCACCCTGGCGATCCTGACCCGAGATCCAGCGACTCCTGACCTACCTTGAGCCTCCAGACGACGCCTGCAGCTTCAATCCAGAGTATCCCCTCTACCGCGACCAGAGCGGGTAAGAAAATCCGACCCTAAAAGGCACCCCTGCACCCGGCGCCCCACGGCCTTGTGTGCCCAAACCAACGGTGCCTAACCAACCCAAGACATCCCAACTTACCCCTCGAAGTGGGGGTCGCACCCAGAAGATCCTCGTCCCCGAGTCTGCAGTGCTTCTTCAAACCGGAGGTTCTCCATTGGAAACTACAGTTCACCCGACCTCAAAACAGCACCCGGCTGCCCTAGTGCCGCTGAGGGTGCACCTTTGGTGCTAATTTGGTTCCCTATTTGCCCTGACCTAAACCCTAGGAGCTTTGCTCCCACAACCCAGTGGCCTGCTTGCCGGCAGCCACCAACCGGAGGCCCCCTATCCTCCATAGGATAACATTGGGCCCAACACACTGCACCCGGCCGCCCTAGTGCCGCTGAGGGTGAAACAAAAGTGCATCACTGACCCTGGGGGACCCTTGAGTCTAACCCCAGAACCTTAACTCCCACAGTCGATTGCTTACCTACAAACCGATAACCTGTTTTTCCTCCATAGGATAACATTGACAATTTTGCTTCGAAAAAACGACTAAGTGTGGAGTTTTGAAAACTAAAGATATTCTTTAAAAATCGTACAACTAACCAAAACGCATTTACTTACCTGTTTACAGGAAATGTCCCAGTGCTGAATCTAGGTATCCAGCACTGAGTTAGAAAAGTAACGAGAAAAGTAACTTACCTGCAAATTACTGAAAAAGCCTATTCATTCCAATGTACTGCATTTGCTAAGTGTTGCATACTACTGCTCCCCTGTAAATCAAACAAAGTACAATTTCCATTGCATTTTCAAACTGTTCGACATTCAGTAACTTATTACTACAAAGTATTTTATGCTTACCTGTGCCAGGCTTGCTTGGTTCTAAAATAAAACAATATATTTTTATACAAAAACAATTGGCCTAGAGTTCAGTTCTTGAGTGTGTGAATTCATTTGCTGAGTGTGTACATCAAATGCTTAACAATGTCCTCTGATACTGCCTTACTGCTCGACCAAGCTACCACTATTAGAGAGTAAGGTTCTATCTAACTTTAACCTCTGCCTACCTCTGGAGTCACCTGGAACCTATACACACTATACCTCATTTTGGTGTAGTATATATAGCGCCAGTTTCTTACATTGGTGGATCAGCGGTGGGATATACAACTTGCATTTGTTGGACTACTTGGTTACCACCTGATCACACGACAGAACTCTTAAATTGCCTTTAGTATTCTGATTTTTTTCAAATTGGCATTTTTACCAAACTACTAAAAGTCTTGTTAGGGCCTTGCTTAAGTCCCTTTCGAATTTTAGAATATAAAAAGTCACTATAGTCAAGGGTAGAGGGGTTAGAACTTTTTTGTTAGAATGTCTCAAGAAAAGAACCCAGCTATTAGTGAAAATAACCATGATGACATACATACAGGACATGGTTGAGGAGCTTGACCTCACCCCTTACCTTCACTTGTCTTTCAAGGAAGTACGGTCCTTATGTAAACTTAAAAACATAGCAATGGGCCCACATCCAACCAAACAAAAGCTCCAGGAGCTGTTGGCGGAGTATGCAAAGGCCCACCCTTCTGAACATGGTGATGACCAGTCAGAGGAAGAAAGGAGTGAGGAGGATGGAGATAGGTGCCCACCTCCACCACTTCCTAGGGAAGAAAGGGACCCTGTACCCTTAATTTCAAGAGTTAACCTCTGGCGACCTAGAGGCCACACAGGTGGCTCAGGTTCTGGTGGGGACATTGAGGACAGCCTCAATGAGGAGGACAGCCTTTTAGCAAGACTGGCCAAAAGACTGGATCTAGAGTCCAGACTCCTGGCTCTAGAAAAAGAAAGAAAGGAGATGGGTTTAGCACCCATCAATGGTGGCAGCAATCTTAATAAGGATAAAGAGCAATCTTATGATCCTAAAATCCCCAAAGGGATTGTCCCTAAATTTGAGGAGGGTGATGACATCACTAAATGGTTCACAGCCTTTGAGAGGGCTTGTGACATTAGAAAGGTGAAGAAACCTCTCTGGGGGGCACTCCTGTGGGAACTGTTCTCTGGTAACTGCAGAGAGAGGCTCCTGACCCTTTCTGGGCCAGATGCTGAGTCCTATGACCTCATGAAGAGAACTCTGATTGAGGGATTTGGACTCACCACTGAGGAGTACAGAATTAGATTGAGGAGGGCTCCCAAAACCAGTCCTGGATTGATTTTGTAGACTACTCAGTAAAGACACTGGATGGTTGGTTAACTGGACACAATGTGCATGACTTTACTGGACTTTACAATTTGTTTATGAAGGAACATATTTTAAGTAATTGCACGAATGAAAAGTTACATCAGCATTTGGTAGACCTAGGTCTAATTCCTCTCCAAGAATTGGGAAAGAAGGCAGACCACTGGGTCAAGACTAGGGTGACTAAGACAACCACTGGGGGTGACCAAAAGAAAGGGGTTTCAAAACCTCCCCAGGGGAAAGGTGGTGAGAATCCCCAAGATAAAGTCAGTCTTCTAAATGGCCCCAAAAACCTGCACGGGGGGTGGGTCCCAAAATACTCCCTATACTCCACAGCCCTACTATTTGGAAGAACTTTGATCCTGCAAAGGCCTGGTGTAACAACTGTAAGAAGTTGGGACACTTAACTGGAGACAAGGCTTGCCCTAGCAAGAAGGCCCCTAGTCCTACAGCTACTCCTGGTGTAGCCAGTCTCCAGATGGGATCCGCAGTGTGCCCAGAGCAAATCAGGTTGCACACTGAAGCAGTTCTAGTTTCAGAGGGAAAGTTGAGTTTGCCACTGTAGCTGTGTGGCCACCCAACTTAAAGAAATACTTACAGTACCCTTGGATCAATGGAACTAGGATAGAGGCTCTGAGGGATACAGGTGCCAGTGTCACTATGGTGAGACACACTGGTTTCCCCTGAACAATATTTGATTGGGCGTACTTACCCAGTCACCAATGCTGACAGTGTTACCACTAACCATGCAATGGCTATGGTGACAATAGACTGGGGGGGGGGGGGGATTACTGGCCTGAAACAGGTAGTGGTCTCCAAAGCTACCAGCTGCATGTCTGCTTGGCAATGACCTGGAAACCTCAGCCTGGGCTGAGGTTGAACTAAAAACCCATGCAGCAATGCTGGATATCCCTGAATTGGTGTGTGTAAAAACAAGAGCACCGAGCAAAAGGCAGGGTGAAAAAGTGTTGGAGCCTGAAAGTATGGCCCAACCTACCAAGAGAAAAGGCAAGAAGACTGGGGAACCAGCTTCTGTTCAGCAAAAGGATCAGGACCCCTCTCCTCAGGGAGAGGACTTGGACACCCCAGAGGGAGCTGAGCCTATGGAGCTTGACCCTTAGCAGGTTGAACTCTTGGGCTCAGGGGGACCCTCTAGGGAAGAGCTGTGCCAGGGGCAGCAAGACTGTCCCACTCTTGAAAGCCTGAGGCAGCAAGCTGTTTCAGAAGCAAAGGGAGTTGTCAGTGGTACCCACAGAGTCTATTGGGAAGAGGGATTACTGTACACTGAGGCAAGAGACCCCAATCCTGGAGCCACCAGGAGAGTGGTAGTGCCACAGAGGTACAGGAGTTCCTCTTAACTTTAGCTCATGACATCCCCCTAGCTGGGCATCTGGGCCAAACCAAGACTTGGGAAAGGCTAGTGAGCCACTTTTACTGGCCCCAGATGCACCAAAAGGTGAAGGAGTTTGTCAGCTCCTGTTACCTGTCTGGCCAGTGGTAAGACAGGTGGCCATCCAAAGGCCCCCCTGATACCACTGCCTGTGGTGGGGGTTCCCTTTGAGAGGGTAGGTGTGGACATAGTGGGTCCACTTGAACCTCCCACAGCCTCAGGGAACAAATTCATACTAGTGGTGGTGGATCATGCCACTAGGTACCCTGAAGCAATTCCACTTAGGACTACTACAGCTCCTGCAGTAGCCAAGGCCCTCATTGGTGTCTTCACCAGGGTAGGGTTTCCTAAGGAGGTGGTTTCAGACAGAGGTTCTAACTTCATGTCTGCTTACCTGAAGCACATGTGGAAGGAATGTGGGGTGCAGTACAAGTTTACTACACCCTATCACCCACAAACCAATGGCCTTGTTGAGAGATTTAACAAGACATTGAAAGGCATGATTATGGGGCTCCCTGAGAAACTCAAAAGGAGATGGGATGTCCTCTTACCATGTCTGCTTTTCGCTTACAGAGAAGTGCCACAGAAGGGAGTAGGTTTTTCCCCCTTTGAACTTCTGTTTGGCCATCCTATGAGGGGATGTTAAGTAATGATGGTCAAAGTCCAAAGAATACTGTGAAGATTTATTGAAGTTGAAAAGGCATCAGCGGAGCACACCACAGTCAGTCCTTCTCCCTGGCGCACCGCAGTTCAGAATCTCGGTTGCCAAGGAAATCGACTGGAGAATGGAACACATAGTTGTATGAAAACAAAGTAATACACATAAAATGCAATCCTCGCGCAATGGCACAAGGTATACTAAATACTTAAAGGGAAAGAAGACATAACACATCTTCCCCCTTAATAAATAAACAAAAGAAAGCAGTTAAATAATTCAATACAAAGTCAAAATAAATAAATACAAAGTCAAAATCAATTTGTTTGATCGTCACTAACATAGTCATCCAACCATTTGGGTTTGGTACGAGTGCGAGCACAGCAATCACTTATATCATCAACATCAACTTGAAATTCATTATTCTTGTCACTTTCCATTCCTGTAGTATCAATACCTACGCTAGCACTAGCGTCAGGAACCACCCCAGACATCTCCGCATTAGTTCCAGACACACTACACTCAGAATCCAGGACCTTGTTGTTTTCCACAAAGGAAGATTCTGCAGCACAGTGACCTCCAGTGCCAGCAAAAAATGACTCACCGATGGATTGACTGCTAGTGCCAACATCAGCATAAATAGTAGAATGGTTAATGTTGGTACCATCAAAAGAGTCACCTCGAATAAGGTCATCTTCAATAATAAAATGTTGAGAAGCTTTTCTTGAGAGAGCAGGATCTACGCTTTTGTTGTACAGATGAACATCACTCTTAAGCACCGCAATGCGTTTCAAATTCCATACCCTTCCATCATTTAATTGTACTGCATTGCGTAAAACTTTAATTACTTTCATAGGTTGAGTACTGACTCTCTCCCTTCTTTACTTTCCAAGGTTTCTTAACTTTAACCCATGTACCTACACTAACATCACATGTTTTGATATTGTGTTTAAGATCATAAGCTTCCTTGATCTTTAAATGTTTGCTCTCAATTCTAGACCTTAAAATTTCCAAGGATACACAAGGTTTAGAAACATTAAACAACCATTCTGGGTTACATTTAGTTCGAACGGCTCTTCCCCTCATGACCTCAAATGGTGACACCCCTAGAACCTCATGAGGAGAAGTTCTGTACATCCAAACAGTTTTAAATAATTGCAACTCCCAATCACAATTGTTACTAATGGCAGGCTGTATTGCATTTTTTAACACTGTTAAAACGTTCAATCGTGCCATTTCCACTTGGATTGTATAATTTTAGAAGTAAATTGAACACCATCATCACTTATAAGAAGTGCTGGAAGTCCTTCACCTACAAAAGCACAATCAAGAAATCTTATAACTTCCTCAGAATTTAGTTTGTCAACAATTTTTTAAATTGGCCATCTAGAGAAAATATCAATGAAGGCTAATACATACTTTTTCTGAGAACCAATTGGTCCCATTATATCAATAGCTACAGTGTGCCACGGTAACCTGGGAATGATAGGTTCAGCCATAGGAGGTTTAAGAGTAGTGAGAGTTTTGTCAGTTTGCACACCATACACAATTCCTTATAGATCTCTCAATAGACAAATCCATCCCTGGCCACCAATTCCACTGCTTTATTCTCTGCTTAGTTTTGACTATACCACCATGACCCTTATGACAAATTTTGATATTATTACTTCTGAGTTGCGAAGGAGGAATGACCCTTTCTCCTCTCATTATATTGCCATGTGATAAAGAAAGCTCATCACAAACTTCCCAAAACTGTCTAAGCTCATCTGCCAAACCATTTTTAGATGGCCAACCATTAGTAATGAAAATAAATAACTGCTGTAACAGTTTGTCTTCTTTGTAAAACTTTTTCCATTCACCTTTGTCAACAATCGGTAAACCTTGATCATGAACCAAAGCAACTTGGATATTCTCCCACTCATGGTCAGAACTGTCTTGCAGATTGGTAGGCATGCGTGACAGTCTGCAACTACATTTTCCTTACCAGGGACGTAAACAATATTATAAATATCCTGCAATCTCAGTGACGTTCTAGCTATTCTGGGGGAAGCATTAAATAAACCTTCTGTAGTCAAGTCTCACTAATTGTCAGTGCGAAGAGTACATTGCTTGCCCCACACAAACGCTCTAAAATGTTCCAGAGCCCAAATACAGGCTAAAGTTTCCTTCTCAATCACTGAGAATTTCTCTTCAGTGGGTGATAAAGTACGAGAAGCATATGCAATGATAACTTCTTTTCCTTCATGATTGATTTGAGAAAGTACCCCACCTAAACCTTTATTACTGGCATCAACAGTAATGCAATTCTTGAGTTCTGGGTCAAAAGCACTTAAAGCTGGAGCATCAGAAATAGCACTCTTAATGTCTGCAAATTCTTTGTCACATTCTACAGTCAAATCAAATTTATTTTTACTCTTGAGTAATTGACGAATGTTGAAATTTCTACTGGAAAATTGATGCACAAATTTGGAATAAAACTCCTCCAACCCAATAAAAGAACGTATTTCGTCCTTATTCTTTGGATTGGGAGCATTTAAAATTGAATCAACTAATGCAGGCTTTGTAGACACACCTTCTGCACTGACAACATGTCCTAAGTAAGTTATGGACTTTACACCAAATTTGCATTTTGTGTGTTCAACAGTTAAACCTTTCTGTTCCAATATTCCTAAAACTTTTAGTACATTGTCATGTTCCTGTCTATCCTTTCCAAAGACTATAATATCGTCCTGGAAGCATCTTACTTTGTCATACTTGTTAAAAAGTTGATGCATTAGTCTTTGAAAAATCGCCGCAGCAGAGGCGAGACCGAAAGGTAACCGTTTCTATTGAAAACATCCAGACGGAGTTATGAATGCAGTTAAGGATTTACGGTCATCGGTGAGAGGAATGTGATGATATGCTGCAGATAAGTCTATTGTGGAAAACTAATTTGCATCTTTAATTAGACTAAGCATTTCTGAAATTTTGGGCAACGGAAATTTATCTACAACGATATTGTTCAAATGTCTCAAGTCAATACAGAGCCTTAATTTTCCGTTACTGCGTCTCGCGACGACTATTGGAGAAATCCATTGTGAGGACTCAATAGGCTCGATTATATCAGCTTTAACCAGCTTGTCAAGTTCTAATTCTACTTCCTTCCTTAATAAAATAGGTATATGTCTTACCTTGTGAACTTTAGGACATGCATCAGGTTTCAACACTATCCGGTGTTTGAAATCATTGATCTTTCCTATTTCCTTACAGAATACTTTTGGAAACATATTTAAGATTTCCTTACACAATTCAGAATTATCATCCAACAACATAACTGGATCATCACTATTGGGATTAAGTATTATCCCAAGATTGCCCTAATCCTTCCAGCCCAGTACTGCCGGCCCTTTTTTTTGCAACATATAATATACCATACGACTCTCTTCCTTTGAATCTAAATAATAGAGCGATATCCAACTATGTCCATCTTCTCACCTGAGAAGCCTTCTGGATGAATGTCTGGAGGAAGTAAATCATGCCCCAATTTAGTTATAAATTTGCTTACCCAAACTTCTTCATTGACAATAGTGTAAGGTGATCCAGAATCTGCGTACATTTGTACGATTACACCACCTAGAGATATAGAGCATAAAGGTTTATTTTTGTTGTCTACTTTCTTATCAATTATATTTAGTAAAAAAGTTCTCTGGACTCATAATTACTGCTACCTAAATTTTCCGTATCAGTAATTATGTGAGAAGAGAGTTTCTTGACTAATTGTTCCTCCTCACTAGAACTTGTTTCATCATCATCAACACATTTTACTTTACCATACTTTTTCCTGTTACACACTTTAGAGAAATGACCCATAATATTACAGCTGGAACATCTTTGTTTCAAAGCAGGGCAAAACTTGCTAGAAGCTAAATGTGACTCGCTACCATAGCGATAACATTTAAAACTATCATTCTTTTTGAAGGAATCATATCTTTTTGGCTTGGGACTATATTTCCTGGTTTTGTCATTGGACTCATTTTTAATTTTACTAATGGTGACTCCAGTCTTGTCTTCTTCTTTTGAGTCATTTTTAAGAACTTTAGCACTGCAGCTGGATAATTCTGCTTTTCTTACAAGTGCTAGAATATCCTTTAGATCCGCATCACCGTTGATCCAAAAACTGTCCTGAATGGCTTGATCTCTGGTGTGCATCACGACTTGGTCCCTAATAAATTGATCTTGCAAGTGATCGAATTTGCAGTCATCAGCAAGAAGTTTTAGTGCAGCCACATATTCATCAATAGTTTCATTTGGCTCTTGCTTTCTATGAAAAAATTTGTATCTCGTTATACCAATACAAACTTTAGGAGCAAAATGATTGTCGAAATCCTTTAGTATAGTAACAAACTCGTTGGTATCTCCACTCACTACGCTCTTTGGCATCCGATCATAAGCTTTTAACCCTTCAGGGCCCACTGAATGTAAAAAGTTTTTTTTCTTTTAGCAGACATTTTATTATCTTCATCAGCAGCATTAATGAAGTTTAAGAAATATGCCTTCCATTCCAACCATTTCATGCAAGGCGCAATCCCTGCCGGCCAGAAAGGTTGAGGAGGCTGAATCGTAAAGTTTTGTGTTGCCATAATAAACTATGAAAAGAAGAAAATGCTCACGTACAATAAATCTGGAAATCTTAGAAAACTATGAAGAAGTACTAGCTGAAAAGAGTTAAAAATATACAGTACCAGTAGTGGTGGTGTGCAGCGTAGAAGAATTAGCGGTGAAATCGTCAGCAACGTTGAAACTGACGAATTACAATGATCGAAGAAGACAAAAATGGCGTCACGCAAATGCCCTAGTACGTGACCCTGAATGACGAGGAGAACAATAAAACAAGGCACGTAGCGATGCGTGTGGTGACACAGCACCGTAACCACTACGTATAAACAGCTGTGCCCTGTGACGGTGTTGACGTTCTAAAGTAACTCGCGTTGCAGGCTCGTGCAAGTGGAGCCTGATTCAAATGATGCTCCGGTGAAGAAAAAAACAACCTCAGCTCCAATCGAGGTAAATTTTGCGCTGAAATAAATACTCAGCACGATTACGAGGTTAGAGCAATCCACAGAATCGTCGTGAAGAAATTCAATGATAATCCAGTATTCCGCTATTTTTAAAGAAATTAAAATTGTGGGTTCTTGATGTTGATGCCTTCGTTAAGATCGTCGCCAAAATTGTTAAGTAATGATGGTCAAAGTCCAAAGAATATTTTGAAGATTTATTGAAGTTGAAAAGGCATCAACTGAGCACACCACCTTCAGTCCTTCTCCCTGGCGCACCGCAGTTCAGAATCTCGGTTGCCAAGGAAAACGACTGGAGAATGGAACACATAGATGAATGAAAACAAAGTAATACACATAAAATACAATCCTCGCGCAATGGCACGAGGTATACTAAATACTTAAAGGGAAAGAAGACATAACAGGGGACCACTCTGTCTTGTAAAAGAGGGTTGGGAGAAGCCTCTCCAAGAACCCAAACAAGATATTGTGGACTATGTGCTTGGCCTAAGGTCCAGAATGGCTGAGTACATGGAAAAGGCATCCAAGAATCTTGAGGCCAGCCAGGAGCTTCAGAAGCACTGGTATGACCAAAAAGCTGCACTGGTTGAATTTCAACCTGGGCAACAGGTGTGAGTTTTGGAGCCAGTGGCACCAAGGGCACTCCAGGACAGATGGAGTGGCCCTTACCCTATCCTGGAGAAAAAGAGTGAGGTCACCTACTTAGTTGACCTGGGCACGAGCAGGACACCCAAAAGGGTTATCCATGTGAACCGCCTAAAGCTCTACAATGACAGGGCTGACATCACCATGCTGATGGTGACTGATGAGCAGGAAGCAGAGAGTGAACCTCTCCCTGACCTCCTCTCATACAGCCCAAAAGATGGGTCAGTAGATGGAGTGGTCTTTTCAGGCACCCTCTCTGCCCAACAGCAGGCTGAATGCAAGCAAGTCTTGCAGCAGTATGCTAAGCTCTTTTCCTTGTCCCCTGGTCTGACAAACTGGTGTACCCATGATGTGGACACTGGTGACAGTGCACCTGTCAAAAACAAAATCTATCGACAGTCAGACCAAGTCAAGGAAAGCATCAGAGCTGAGGTCAGCAAGATGCTGGAGTTAGGGGTTATTGAACCCTCTGAGAGCCCCTTGTCTAGCCCAGTGGTTCTGGTCCCCAAACCTCACCCACAGGATGGAAAGAGAGAAATTAGGTTTTGTGTGGATTACAGAGGGCTCAACTCTGTCACCAAGACAGATGCTCACCCTATCCCAAGAGCAGATGAGTTGATAGACAAATTGGGTGCTGCCAAACTGCTAAGTACCTTTGACTTAACTGCAGGGTACTGGCAGATTGGCATGGCACCAGGAGCAAAAGAAAACCGCATTCTCCACACCTGATGGGCACTATCAGTTCACTGTTATGCCCTTTGGTTTAAAGAATGCCCCTGCCACCTTCCAGAGGTTGGTGAATCAAGTCCTTGCTGGGTTGGAGTCCTTTAGTGCAGCTTATCTTGATGATATTGCTGTCTTTAGCTCCACCTTGCAGGATCACCTGATCCACCTTGGGAAGGTTTTAAAAGCCCTGCAAACTGCAGTTCTAACTATCAAGGCATCCAAATGCCAGATAGGGCAGGGCACTGTGGTGTACTTGGGCCACCTTGTTGGTGGAGGCCAGTTACAACCCTTACAGCCCAAGATCCAGGCCATCCTGGACTGGGCAGCTCCAACAACCCAGATCCAAGTCAGGGCATTCCTTGGCTTGACTGGGTACTACAGGAGGTTTGTGAAGGGATATGGGTCCATTGTGACTCCCCTCACAGAACCCACCTCCAAGAAAATGCCCAAAAAGGTTAACTGGACAGTTAGTTGCCAAAAGGCTTTTGACACCCTGAAAGAAGCAATGTGCTAAGCACCAATTCTGAAGGCTCCAGATTATGCCAAGCAGTTCATAGTGCAGACTGATGCCTCTGAGCTAGGGATAGGAGCGGTCCTATCCCAGACCAATGATGAAGGCCAAGACCAACCTGTTGCTTTTATAAGCAGAAGGCTTCTCCCCTGGGAGCAACGTTGGAGTGCCATTGAGAGGGAGGCCTTTGCTGTGGTTTGGTCCCTGAAGAAGTTGAGACCATACTTGTTTGGTACTCACTTCCTAGTTCAAACTGATCACAGACCTCTCAGATGGCTAATGCAAATGAAAAGGGAAAATCCTCAACTGTTGAGGTGGTCCATCTCCCTACAGGGAATGGACTTTGAGGTGGAACACAGACCTGGGACTGCCCATGCCAATGCAGATGGACTTTCCAGGTTCTTCCACTTAGACAAGGAAGACTCTCTAGGGAAAGGTTAGTCTCGTCATCTTTCGTTTGGGGGGAGGGGGGGGTTTGTGTGAGAAAGTGCCCTCTTTCTGCATGGTATGCCCCCACGTTTTTGCTGAATTGCTGATGTTCTTTGACTGAGTGTGCCCTGGGCTCCTGCTAATCAGGTGCCCAGGGCCTATGTTCCTTCCCTAAAACTGCATTGAAGCCTAAACCCAATTGGCATCTCTGGCCACATGTCAGCCCCTGGTAAATGGTACCACAGGTACCCAGGGCACTGTGACCAGAGAAGGCCTCGAAGGGCTGCAGCACTTATTGTGCCACCCTTGGAGGCCCTGTACCCTGACACTCTCACACTGCCTTTGCAGGCTGCGTGTCTTGGTGCAGAACAAAGTGAAGAGTCGACATGGCACACATCCCTGTGTGCCATGCCCACAAACCACTGCCCTGGCATAAATCAGTCACCCCTCTAGCTGGATGCCCTATGCCAGTGGTGAGGGTACAGGTGCATGAGCCCTGTACCCCTACAGTGCCCAAGTCCATTCCTGGGCACTGTGTGCAGTGCTGCCATTAAGAGTATATGGTGCTGGGAGTTTGTCATTATGAACTCCACAGCACCATGATGGCTACACTGAAGACTAGGAAGTTAGGTATCAAACTTCTCAGCACATTAAACCCACACTGATGCCAGTGTGGGATTTAATGTAAAATGCACAACAGAGGGCATCTTGGAGATCCCCCTGAAACTCGACCAACTTCTAGTGACCTGACTGAGTGGCTGCTTAGGCTGCCACCAACAGACATGTTTCTGGACCCCTGGGTCGAGAGCCTGCTGCTCTCGGGGGGCCTGAAACAATGCACATCCTGGGATGAGGTGCCAAGCCTCCTCCCCCTGGATGAGCAGGGTTCACGAAGGAGAAGCTTTAAAGGCATGCCGCCTTTGTGAGCCTCTCCAGACCATTTGCTGCTTTCAGCAACTGGTCCCCACTGGTTCTACCCCCCACTTTGGGCGGGAGAACCGGAGGGAAAAACAGGTGAGGAAGGGAGGTGTGCCCACCTCTGCCAACTCCACCCCTCGGGTGGGGAGGCGAGGTGAAGCACAACCTCGAGTCCCCGCCATCTTGAGGATGGGGGGACCCAGCCAACCAGGGACAGGCTCCTGCCCCCTCCCACTGGAGAGTGGCAGAATAGGGGGTGTACCCACCCCAGGGAAGGGACCCATTGGTCCCTGCCCTTTACCTACCTGTAACGCCCCTAAATTTAGTATTTAGGGGGCACCCTGAACCTTGCTTCCTCAGATCAAGCAACAACAAGAAAAGAAGATAAGGACCGAAGAGCCGTGGAGAGCTAACAAGAGGACGACGCCCACTGACTTGACCCCAGCCCTACAGGCCTGTTTCCCCTCGAACCTGCTCCTGCGAAATCCCGGTGTGCTGCAGTCAGCAACCTCAAACACCGGAGGACCTGCCTGCCTTCACTACAAAGACTGAATCTCCCGTGAACACCGGACTTTTTCAAAGTGCAGCTTCTGGCTCCGGCCGGACACCGCGAATCCAGCCCACTATGCACCCGCCGAACCAGGCCCGAGCTCGAGTGGAAAAACACCACGAGGAGGTCACCCTGGCGATCCTGACCCAAGATCCGGCGACTCCTGACCTGCCTCGAGCCTCCAGACGACGCCTGCAGCCTCAATCCAGAGGATCGCCTCTACCGCGACCAAAGCGGGTAATAAAATCCGACCCTAAAAGGCACCCCCTGCACCTGGCAACCCACGGCCTTGTGTGCCCAAACCAACGGTGCCTAACCAACCCAAGACATCCCAACTTACCCCTCGAAGTGGTGGTTTCACCCAGAAGATCCTCGTCCCCGAGCCTGCAGTGCTAATTCAAACCGGAGGTTCTCCATTGGAAACAGGGCACCCGACCTCAAAACAGCACCCTGCACCCGGCCGCCCTAGTCCCGCTGAGGGTGCACCTTTTGGTGCTAATTTGGTTCCCTATTTGCCCTGACCTAAACCCTAGGAGCTTTGCTCCCACAACCCAGTGGCCTGATTGCCAGCAGCCACCAACCGGAGACCCACTACCCTCCATAGGATAACATTGGGCCTCAAGACTGCACCCGGCCGCCCTAGTGCCGCTGAGGGTGAAACAAAAGTGCATCACTGACCCTGGGGGACCCTTGAGTCTAACCCCAGAACCTTTACTCCCACAGTCGATTACTTACCTACAAACCGATAACCTGTTTTTGCTCCATAGGATAACATTGACAATTTTGCTTCAAAAAAACGACTAAGTGTGGAGTTTTGAAAACTAAAGATATTCTTTAAAAATCGTACAAATAACAAACGCATTTACTTACCCGTTTACAGGAAATGTCCCAGTGCTGAATCTAGGTATCCAGCACTGAGTTAGAAAAGTAACTTACCTGCAATTTACTGAAAAAGCCTATTCATTCCAATGTACTGCATTTGCTAAGTGTTGCATACTACTGCTCCCCTGTAAATCAAACAAAGTACAATTTCCATTGCATTTTCAAACTGTTCGACATTCAGTAACTTATTACTACAAAGAATTTTATGCTTACCTGTGCCAGGCTTGCTTGGTTCTAAAATAAAACAATATATTTTTATACAAAAACAATTGGCCTACAGTTCAGTTCTTGAGTGTGAATTAATTTGCTGACTGTGTGTACATCAAATGCTTAACACTGTCCTCTGATACTACCTTACTGCTCGACCAAGCTACCACTATTAGAGAGTAAGGTTCTATCTAACTTTAACCTCTGCCTACCTCTGGAGTCACCTGGACCCTGTACACACTATACCTCATTTTGGTGTAGTATATATAGAGCCAGTTTCTTACACAGGGGCAGCAACAAGGCTGGCAATTTCAAGGAAGAGGGTCCTTTCGAGGGCGTCCCCGTGGCAGAGGTCGGCCACAAAGGGGTGGACAACAAACATCTAGCAAGTGACTGCACACACAGAGCTACTCTCACAAAAACCAACAGTGACAGTACAAACAAACGAAAAGACAAACTTACAGTTCCCCAACATACCACTCCAGTGGGAGGCAGACTAACATTTTTTCAACAAAAATGGAAAGAAATGACCACAGACAAGTGGATTCTGAACATAATACAGGATGGATACTGTATAGAGCTAACGAGACAGCCTCCGCACAAACGGCCAAGGCAAATGACACCTTCAAAAGAAGAACTATCTCACCTGGTCAAAGAGATGAAAGAACTTCAGAGAAAACATGCAATAGAGCGCGTACCGCACAGGGAAAAGAACAGCGGAGTATATTCAACATACTTCCTAATTCAAAAGCTGGACGGATCATTACGGCCAATATTAGACCTAAGATTTCTAAACAAGTTTGTCAAAATGCAAAGATTCAAAATGACTACACTACAAGAAGTGTTACCTCAGTTGCAGAGGGGAGATTACCTGGCAACAATAGACTTACAAGATGCGAATTTACACATCACAATAAACAGAAAACACAAGCGTTTCCTAAGATTTGTCATAAACAACACTACCAGTTCAAGGTGCTAGCTTTCGGTCTAAAATCAGCACAAAGGGGGCGTGGCCAAGATGGCGGACTGAGAGGTCGCTTGTCCCGGAGGCTCCCTGCTCCCGGCCTACTCGCCCGGCTATAACCTAGCATTTGGCCCGAGCGACGAGCGGCTCACAGTGAGAAAGAGCGGGGGAGTGCGGCGGCAGTCTCCGCAGAGCAACAGGAGACGATTCGAGCCTCCCCGAGGGCAAAAATGACGGAGGTGAGCGGGCGGACTCGACGCGAGAAAATGGCGCCCGGACCGGAGGATCGATAGTGCGGGGTCGCCGGCATCGGCGGGAGAGACCCCGAGCAGCGGAGCCACAGAGACGACCCATCGGGATCAACAGCAAACCCTAGGTGCCCGGAGGTGCGGTGGTGCTGGGAGCGGAGCGCCGGCGGACTGAGAGCCCGGCAGCGTCCCACCACGACCGCGAAAGGGATCGGATTCCCCAGGCTGAGCGGGGCCTGTCATCGGCCTGTCACCGCTGCAACGGGACGGGGAGCAGTGCCGCTTCGAGAGGGGCCCACGCTGACGAGACGACGGAAGAGGTGAGGAGGAAATGGGGTGATCCGCGCCCCGGGGCTCCAACAGGCTCGGAACATCCGAGGGGCCTGGAGTGCGTGGGAGGAGACGACTACGAGAGCGCACAGGCCCGTCGAGCACCAGGTCGGGCGGGTGGGCCCGAACAAGGGGACCTGCGGAGAGGGGGATCGTGACTCCCGCACCTGTTGTCGCCGGAAGGGAGCAAGTCCACAAGAGGGACATCAAAAGGACCAGGCATAGTAGGGGCCCGCACCAGTGAGCTAGGGAGAGAGAATCCAGGGACCCCCGGACGGCACACACAGCGCCGAGGCCTGAGATCTGAGAGGCCACAACGCACACAGGGAGCTGTGGCAGAGACAAGACAAGCCTAGAGCACCTTACCACGGAGGCGGCCACTACGCGAAGAAGGCGAGCGGTGGGGGGGGGTGTAGAGATCAGAAACGAGCCCCCGGCACCGGGTTAAAAGAGACAACCAATTCCTCCGTGAGCAGGCCCCACACTTACGCAGAGTGGAAGTGGGGAGGACCCCAAGGGGGAATACCGCTAACAGGTCAGGACGGTGGCCGCTGCGGCCCCCAGGGGGCACAACATAGACGGAGCGTGACAGAAGGCCTTAGAGCAGATTTGGAACGCGATTGACTCCTGTCGGGAGAAAGGAGAGGCCTCGTGTGCACTCCCGTCATTAGGATAGCCGAGAGAGTCTGAGTCTGTGTCCGACTATAGAGCGACGCGGGGGAAAGTGGAGAGGCGGAGAGGAGAACAGAGGAGCCAACACTCGGCTAGCTCAGTCGGCTGGCGGAGAGGGGGGGACCTAGCCGGCAACAGCCGCCACGAGGACGGCTCGGGAGCGAGGGGTGCCTACTGGGGAAGGCTGCACGCTGTCGGTCGCCGTGGGGACCCCCCTGCCCGTCTCCCGTACGGGGCTCGAGTGACAGAGGCGACTTGAGCTCCCCACCTGTTGGCAGGCCCAGCAATGTCCTCGGTGAGGAAGAGAGGGGAGAGATCTCTGAAGGAAATGCTAACCAGAGGATCCCTGCCTACGGACAAAGGTAACAGAACATCTCCTCCCCAGAAAACTCAACCAGACCCGGAAGACGGGGAGGTCCCCATCACCCGCTCCTTCTTGGAGTCGCTTTTCAACGTCCTTCGAGACGACTTCCAGACCCTTAAGAGTGAAGTGGCGGGGGAGGTCCGCGAGATTCGCCGAGATGTTGACGCAATAGGTGAAAGAGTAGCGGCAATAGAGGAAAAAGACATCACCAAAGGGGAAGAAGTCGAGCAACTCCAACAAGAGGTGATCCGCCTGCGAGATCAACAACTGGATCTCCAGGCACACGCCGAGGACCTCGAAAACCGCTCATGAAGAAACAACATCCGCCTCAGGGGAGTCCCTTTGAAAACGGAAGGATCAGATGTGAACCAGTACCTCCAAGGCTTGTTTAGAGACATACTAGGGGAGCCTCAAGACTTTCCTATCCGCATAGACAGAGCACACCGAGTTGGTCTGGCGAGAGCGAGCCCCTGCTCCTCCGCCAGACATCCTTGCCTTCCTACCGGATTTTCCTCTCTAAGAAAGAATACTGCGGGAGGCACGGTCGAAACAACCTCTACAATATCAGGGACTTTCCATTGCCCTATACCAGGACCTCGCCGCTAGTACGCTACAAAAAGGAGAGACTTTAGGGAAGTGACTACCCACCTAAGAACACAAGGAGTGGCGTACTCATGGGGACATCCTTTCCGCCTTATCTTTAAAATGAACGGCAAACTGCACCAACTCCGATCCTTCCGGGAAGCATGTAAGATCCTGGGCTTGGAACAAAGAACCACGGAAGAGTCACCCAGTCGCACACAGAATCTGCAGAGGAATGAGTGGCGGACAGTGGGGGGCAAACGCTCCCCCAATACAGAACTATGTCCAAGCTCAGACACAATGGCGCAAGAGAGACTACTGGCGCTAGAAACGGTACAGAAAGAAACCGCGCCGACGACCCCACCATGACTGTACCAGAGGGACCACTTAGCATTGGTATTGCAATAGCCAGGGGGGGCTCGGGGCGGGGGCCCGGGACACTTGGTCCACACACTTACCCCGATTCTTTACTTACCACATGCCCAGGGTTTCGTACGAAGGGCAATGGACAATGAGGGGACTCTGGGGTTTACAAGTTGGGGTTAGGGAGGGTAGAAGAGGTCAGGGTGGGGGAGGGGGCGACAGAGTTTTTATTCGTTACCAGGTTGGGGGACGAGGGAGTTGGGAAAGGGGCGGGGGAACCGGTGTGCTGCCTACGGGGGATACATATGAGTTACATATCCGTCTGTGCAGGGTATCGCGAACACAGGAGGGGGCTTGGAGGACACAAGAGGTGGTTTCCACCAGTCATAGCTGTTGACCACATGTCTACCCTATGTCAAGGTCCGCTTTGCAGATACTAACTCTTAATGTGCGGGGACTGAACAATCCCATTAAAAGAAGAGCAGTATTATCCTATTTAGAGAACTCGGGGCGTCGGTGTGCCTCTTGCAGGAGACACATCTCCTCTCCAAGGATTGGCACCGCATGAAAACCCGAGCCTTTCCCCACCAATTCTACTCATCTACTTCAGATAAGAAAGCGGGGGTGGCCATTCTGATATCTAAATCATTCCCGGGAACGATAGGGGACAAAGTGGCAGAAGTGAAAGGCCGGTTACTAGCCTACACACTTTGGGTGGGAGGTGCCCCTCTGGTGGTGGGCTCGGTCTATGCCCCGAACTCGGGACAAGAACAATTTTTGAAAATGGCACTATCCGAGGTCTTATGTTCGCAGGAATGGAAAGTGGTCATAGGAGGGGACCTGAATCTGGTCATGGACGCTGAGAAAGATAGATCGGGGCAACGATATGGCCAAATAGGGGCAATTTCTAAGGCAGGAAAGGACTGGCTAAAGGATAGGGGTCTCCTGGACTTCTGGAGGGTGACTCACCCCCATCTCACACAATTTTCCTATTACTCCCATGCACACCATACATACGCTAGGCTAGACCACTTCATAGGGACCACAGAAGTACATACAATGGTGGACACAGTAAATATCACACCAGCAGCACTCTCGGACCATGACGCAGTGGTAATGATTCTCTCTATCCCCTCAGTTAAGCGACCTCCAGGGAGGTGGAGACTCCGAGAAAATTTGCTTTCCAGAGCAGGGTGTCCCAACAACTACAACAATGCATCTCTAATTACCTCGCGATAAATGACTCCCCAGACACGCCTCTTTCAGCACTCTGGGGGCATTGAAGGCCGTGGTGAGAGGCGAACTAATCGCTATCTCTGCCGCCGAAACCAAAGAACGCAAAGAAAAACGGGAACTCCTTACAGAGAAAGTGTTAGAACTGGAACGCATACACCAGCGGCTAGGCGCGCCACGGATATGGCGTCAACTAAAAGCAGCACGAGCACAGCTAGGATCATTAGACCTTGACAGAGCCGAATACGCGGCCCTTCGACTGAAGCACTTATACTATGTGGGGGGCGACAAAACGGGACGACTCTTAGCTAGTAAGCTCAGGGCCCGAGTCCAACGGGCCAAAATACAAATGCTCCGGAATGATGATGGGGAACCGGTTGAGGGAGATGAGAAGATTGCTGCGGTCCTCCGGGACTTTTACTCCACGCTCTACGGGGAAACCTCACAGCTAGGTGGTGATGGGGCCACATACCTCCAGGGGGCAGCCACGTCGGCGCTGGATGCCGCGGGAGCTGAAGCACTAGACGCGCCCATTACGATAGAGGAGGTGATTGGAGCCATTTCCCGTCTTAAACCCTTGAAGTCGCCGGGCCCTGACGGGTTCTCGGCGGGATTTTATAAGGCCCTATGCCCACTCCTAGCCCCAATTCTCACGCGGCTTTTTAATTCCTTCCAGGGACCTGGGACTATACCTAGGGACATGCTGACGGCAGACATCGTAGTCATCCCTAAACCAGGGAAAGACGCAACCCAATGTAGTTCTTACCGCCCAATTTCCCTCAATCTCGACCTGAAGTTGTTCACGGGGATCCTAGCAGCTCGATTAGGCCCGCGACTGCCCGGAATCATTGAACCGGACCAGTCGGGTTTCATCTCCAATCGTCAAAGCAGTGACAACACTAAACGAATACTGCATTTGATAGAGAAGGCCCATCGCACTACCATGAACGCCCTACTGCTATCGGTCGACGCAGAAAAAGCGTTCGACAGTCAGTTGGGACTTCCTAGATAAAACCTTAGCTCATTTCGGCGTGGGGGATCGATTCCGAACATGGGTAGCGAGTTGCTACCACAAGCCCGCGGCAGTAATTAGGGTAAATGGCATGACCTCCCGACCCTTCGAGATACAGAGAGGTACGAGACAGGGATGCCCTCTGTCGCCCCTTCTTTTCGCCCTATACGTAGAACCGCTAGCGCAACGAATTTGAGACAACCCTGATATTTTATGTATCCCTTTCGGGGGGGAACAGCATACCGTGAGCCTATATGCCGATGATATCCTGGCAACTTTGGAGTCCCCTGAACGCTCAGTCCCAGCCTTCTTGCAAGAACTGACCGCCTTCGGTCAAGTGTCCGGCTTCAAGATGAACGTACAGAAATCCATGGTTTTACATCTAGGGAGTGGGGCAGAACAGCGGGAGGAAGAGCGCCCACAATATGGTGAGTTGCAGTCTCGTGACTCAATTACTTACCTGGGGATAGAACTCGCTCCCTCTGTGGCGCGCACGGTCACACAGAACTATACTAAACTCCTCGCCCAAATTCAGAAAGATCTTAGACAATGGCAAAAACATTCTTTATCATTACTAGGCCGCATAGCTGCTATCAAAATGAATATCTTGCCCAAAGCTCTCTACATCTTTCAGACCATACAGGCCTGGCCCCCACCGGGGACCCTACACAAACTCCAGAGCGCGATGCAACAATTCATTTGGGCTGGGGCCCGCCCGCGCATGCGTAGGGATCTTTCACACCGACCCCCAGACGAGGGAGGATTGGGTATCCCAAATTTCTTAGAATATTTCAGAGCAGTGCAACTTCGACACTTAGTGGAGTGGAGCAGACCCGAGTCCGAAAAAGATGGCTGTTCCAGGACCGAGCACTGGCGAAGCTCTCCTTGTGGAAGGTGCCTTTCCTCAAACGGTCAGATAGACCACCAAATCTCAGGGGCTCCCCAGTCACCAACACGCTGCTAAGAGTCTGGGACTCGGTGGCGGTCAAACGCGGATTCACATCCTTTCCCTCACCAATGACTCCCATATTCGATAACCCGGAGTTTTACCAGGGCTTGAAGAACGAGCGTTTCCGCAATGGCGAACCACGGAATGCAGGTCGGCGGGACACCTCTTCGATCTGGAGGGGTTTCTGCCGCTTGCGGAATTACAACAACTCTATACAATTTCCGCCCCGCAACGCTACCAATACTTTCAAATCCGCCACTGGCTCCTCCATCCCGAGGTGAGACCGCTAGTCCACAGGAAGCTCACCACGTATGAGAGATGGTTATTAACCAAAGATTCGGATAAAAAGATGATCTCTGACTTATATAACATGTTGCGTTCACCAGTTCCCTCCTTACCCTCTGCGGGACAGAGGCGATGGATGCGGGAACTCGGCAGGGACTTAACGGCGAAGGAGTGGCAAGCGATATATTTTCGGGCTAACCACACAGCCCGCAATACAGCTAGCAGAGAAGCGGCGGTCAAAGTGGTTACCTACTGGTACCTAACACCGGCCAGACTACACAAAGGGAACCCTGATCGAAGCCCGACTTGTTGGAGGGGCTGTGACGTAGAGGGCACACTGACGCACCTATTATGGGACTGTAAAGAAGTGACTGACTACTGGGGTGCCATCTTAGATGACATAGATAAGCAATTCGAGACTGAAATTCCCCGATTCCCCGCATACACGTTACTGGGGTTGCCCAATCCACTCACTTACCCCCTGAAGTCGATTAGGGGCAAACAGATGGGTCTGGCGATGGGGGCAGCTGTTCAACACATTCTCTCATTATGGGGGACACAGACCCGTCCAACACACACAGGTTGGCTACATAAACTTTGGTACCTTATAGGTATGGAGCGGATCCAAGCCACCCTGACGAACTCTACAGATACTTTCCGCACTATCTGGCGTCCACTGCTGTCCCTGTTAGAACTTGAAATGACTGAACTAACATGCCCTAAATACCTCCGTATCCTAAGGCTCACCGAAAGGGGACATACCGACGAGCCATCTTAACCTGCTCACTAGTACAAGACTCCCACATCAGGTTCCTCAGAATCACTTATTCAGCACACCGGTTCGGGGACGGGGGAAGGGGGGCTAGGGAAGGGGGAGGGGGTCAGGGAGTTTCTTTCGTTTGTTGTTGAGTCACACATCAGTATCATATATTGCGGACTGCAGACACCCCAGGCAACACCCCCCATGAGTCTACCTCCACGCTCGGCCAGAACCGGCTTCAAGATGATGCATTTATATGTCTCTGGATGTGACGAAAATGGGAGGGAGGACGATCATATACGTATCTTATGGGTTTGTCTGTTGTAACTAAAGCTACATCATTATTTTGATATGTCTGAAAACAATAAAAAACAGAGTTAAACCATAAAATCAGCACCAAGAGTGTTCACAAAGTGCCTGGCAGCAGTCGCAGCACATCTGAGAATACAAGGAATTCATGTTTACCCCTACTTAGACGACTGGCTGGTAAGAGCAAACTCATACATCCTATGCAAACAGCATATACAACAAGTGATGGAGAAGCTAGTTCAACTGGGTTTTTCCATACACGAGGAAAAATCATCAGTAGAACCAAGACGGAAGAAGTCTTTCTTGGGCGCAGAAATAAACACCATGTTAGGGAAAGCATTCCCCAACGACAAGATGATAACAGCTCTAATAAAGGAGACTCATCTATACCAGAAGGGGCATCGTCTGACAGTGAGGACTGTGGGGAAACTACTAGGAATGATGGCCTCATGCATTCACTTAGTTCCTAACATCCGTCTACACATGAGACCATTTCAAAAATGGCTCCAGACACAATGGTCACAAGCTACAGGGAGTTGGGAGGATCTAGTGGTTGTCACAAACAAAGTTCATCAGGAGATGGCATGGTGGAACAAGGCAAATATAGCACAAGGGAGACCTTTCATACCTCCAACACCAACAGTGACCATAACAGATGCCTCCCTAATAGGATGGGGAGCAAACATGGGCAATCTAAAGATAAGGGGATTGTGGACACCACAAGATGCGGTGAAACACATCAATATCTTGGAACTAAAAGCAGTATTCTTAGCCTTAAAAGCCTTTCAAAAGGAGCTATACGGGAAAAAAGTGTTGATACAAACAGACAACACCACAATTATGTTCTACATCAACAAACAAGGAGGGACTCACACTGTCGCACTCTCGAATCTAGCACAGCAGATGTGGAGATGGGCGATCCCAAACGGAATAGATATGTTAGCAATACACCTACCAGGGAAGGACAATCTAGAAGCGGACAGACTGAGCAGACAAACAGCAGCATCCCACGAGTGGGAACTGAACCAAACAGAAGTCCAGAAGATTTTCAAAAAGTGGGGGACCCCACAGGTAGACCTATTTGCAACACCCCAGAATGCAAAATGCCAAAACTTCGCATCCAGGCAACCCTGCAGCCGGTCCCTAGGGAATGCGCTATGGATAGACTGGTCAGGGATATTTGCGTACGCTTTTCCCCCCTCCCGATACCATTGCTGAACAAAGTGATCAGCAAGTGCAGAATCAGCAAGATGACAATGATTCTCATAGCACCACAGTGGGCCAGACAGACATGGTTCTCTGAACTAATGGAAGTTTCACAAGGGACAATGCACATAATTCCAAGGAGAAAAGATTTTCTAACAATGCAAAACGGGAGAGTACTTCACCCAGAACCAGAGAGCTTAGGCCTAGCGGCATGGCTCCTGAAGACTTAGAATTCGCACATCTAAAACTACCCGAAAGCACTATGGGTGTTCTAAGAGAAGCTAGAATACCGACAACAAGGAAATGTTATACAGCAAAATGGAAAAGATACACACAATGGTGTATTACAAAAGTACTGTCAAAAAAGATCACAAGGGAAAGAACTGTGCTCAGATACCTCACACATTTACTACAAAGTAATTTGCTTTACATCACTAAAGGTACACTTAGCAGCAATTGTCGCGTACACAAGAGGGGAAACAGGAAATAGCTTCTTCACCTCACAGGTGGTCAAACGATTCATGGAAGGGGCAAAGAGAAATGCACCACCAAAAAGGGTACCATCGCTGTAAGAAAGTGGCTCTGTATATACTGTTCCCAAATAGGTACAGTGTGCACAGAGTCCACAGTCCCCAGAGGTTTGGCAGAGGCTAAAGTTAGATATAACCTTACTCTAACTAAAGTGGTAGCTTGGTCGAGCAGTAAGGCAGTATCGGAGGACAGTGTAAAGCATTTGTTGTACACACTCAGTCAGCAAATGGTCTCACACACTCAAGAACTGAACTCTAGGCCAATGGTTTTGTATCAAAATATATAGTTTTATTTTAGAACCAACAATAGGTATCAAAATATACTTTCTCCGAATGAGTTGCTGTTAGAAGGTGGTTCTGACACTATGGGCCGCCCGGATTTTTCGCTTTTTGATCACCTATGTGTTGAGCTTTTACTGTGGGAGAGCCTCATAAATTGGGACTCATCCACAGTGAACTCATGATGAAAGAGACTGCATGTGGATTTTACTGGTGTCCCCCTGGCTTGACTAGGTAGCTGCGCAACAGCTGGAGTACGGGGCACCGGGCTGGTTACATGCAGACACCTGTGTACATGCGTGTGCACACGTGTAGGGGCTGCGCAGGGGAGATTCCTGGCGTGCGCAGTCCAGGAGCAGCTACAAAGTGAATGGGGTGGCAGGACTTATGCAGAATTGGGTGGTGACATGGAATGGGCTTTATACACTGGAAAGAAACATGCCAGGGAAAGTCAGTGTGTTTGACTGTGTGTTTCACTTCATTATTCCCCTATGGGGAAGTGGAGCCCATGGGCTAGTGTCACTTTCCTAAGGCCTACAGATTCCAGACACGCACTAAAGTCCACTGCAGAATACTTCTTCTCACACCCGTTACCGAGTCCAAAGTCATGTTTGTACTGCTTTTGGGTCATCCAGAAATGTCATATTTCTCTGAGTCAGTCAGAACCAGGGCCAGGCTGAGGGCTGACCTCAGCTGGCTGGATTGATGACCTTTTTTTTTTTTTCCCACAAGCTAAGGCCTCCTCTCCACGAAGAGAAGATGGGTGGGGCTACAGGCCCATCCATCAGCAGCTATCACTGGTGCCAGGCACCAGGCTGCACCAAGGAGGGAAGGGCTCTTGTTTCAGAGACCATGTGGCCAGAGACCCTGGACGACGCCATTTTGAACCAGCCCAGAGGCTGGACAAGGAGGGAGCAGGGGCAGGGAAGTGTTGTGTCGCTGTTTGATAGGACCAACAGAGACTTCCTGCCAGCCCCCCACTCAACTTTTTAAAAGTGCTTGCACAGGAAGAGAAGCTCTCTGGGGTGTGGTCTGCTGAGGCGGAAGGTGCTGGAGCCTGGCAATGGGCAGGTGGAAGGAGGAACCCCCTGACTGCCCCCAGGGCCCTAACCGCGCCAGAAGAAGAGCCAAGGACCAGTGCGCAGAAGCAGGGGCCTCTGCGCAGGGAGAAGAGAGGCCCAGGAGGAGAGCCAGGCGAAAGGCTGGCGCAGGGAGCCAGTGAAGACAGCTCCCTGCTGAATCCCCCCCTCTCAGAGACCCGGAGGGCAAAGGAGAGTGCTCCCAGTGGCTGGGGGTGCCACCAGGAGCAAGAAGACGCGACAATGGGGCAGATCGGACCCCCAGGGGCTGAGATATGGCCCCCGGAAGGTAGGCGACCTTTGACCCCTAAGAAGACCGACTAAGCACGTGGGGCTCCGCCGCCGGTCTCAGATGCCCCTGGGGTGGGTCAGGTCCCGGGGGCTGCCCCCCAAAGAGAAGAAAAAGACGGGGCGCCGTCGCGCTCCCCCGTGAAGGTGCCCTGCAGGGGGACCAGGAGCCCACCCTGGCCCCCACCGAAGATGGAGACGGGGGAGCGCCGTCGCGCCCCGCCCCCGCGAAGTTGGGCCCGGGGATCCCATCCCCGGGCCCTGAAGAAGTAAAGTCGGGGGAGCGCCGTCGCGCCCCCCCCCCCCCGCGAAAATGAGCCCAAGGGGCCCGGGACCCCATCCCCGGGCCCCGAAGCAAAGTCGGGGAGCGCCGCCACGCTCCCCGTGAAGATGACCCCAAACGGGGTGCCAGGAGCCCACCCTGGCCCCCGCCGAACCAGAGGAGGAGGGGGCCTGGGACCCCATCCCCGGGCCCCGAAGAATGGGAGAAGGCCGGGGGAGTGCCGCCGCACTCCCCCGCGGTCCAGCCGGACCGCAGGACGTAGACGCGTCTGCCCGCTGGAGCGGGCAGACCAGAACTGCTCGGCCGGCTCCCGCGGCAGCACGCGAGGGTGCTGGCCGCGCGGGGGAGGCCGGGGGGGAGGGGGGGGGCTTCCCAGGCTGCCCTCCAACCAGAGAGGCCGTCGCGGGGCCCGGGTGGGACCGGGCCCCCGCCAAAATATGCCGAGCGGCCGGGGGTGGGCTCCCCGAGCCATTACCCTCACCTGGGGGTCCGGGTGGGACCGGGCCTCCCACCGAGGAAGAGACGAGGCGCGAAGCGCCATTGCGATCGCGGCTCTCCCCGGCACAGCGGGAGAGCCGCTCATCAGCTATTGACGAGAAGGAGCACGAAGCGCCCCATAATGCCTTGCGAGGCATGGGGAAAGGATCGTTTTTGGTACTTGGTGGCCCCCCAGAGGGAGGGGGTCACCCTCAAGTGTGAAAAAGGGTGCTGGGGGAGCTGCTGAAGAAGCGCAGTCTCCCCCCCCAGCACGAAGAGAAAAGTCCCACCCTAAGTGTCTTGGGGATTTAACAGAAACAACCCCTCAAGGGCTCAGCCAGCATTTTAACACCTTCTGGGCTGGAACTTTTGTTCTACAGCTGAGGGTGTATGGAGAAGTGCGACAAGGAGTGAAGAGCTGAGTTGGGGATGTCTGGAGAAGGGCATCCCCTGGAGGTGAAGTGGTGTAATTGCACCTGTAGTGCAATTACTAATGTTATTTCTTTTAGAGGGACTGAAGGTCACATGTGTAATGTGAAGTACCTGTGTAAGGTGATGTCATAAGCAAAGTGGGGTTATGTTGCCAGACATTCCTGCTAGGGTGCCTGGCTGTATATGCGTAATCCTGTGATTTCATCTGTGATGCCTCTAGGGGCTTGAATTGCAATGCATTATAATGATCCACAAATGTGATGAGTACTGTCATTCTAAAGTAATGCTTAAACATGTATTCTTGCTGCTGCGCTTAAGTGAGGAACAACCCAGACTGTTAGCCCTGAAGATGTAGGGGTGCATACTGTATGGTCAATATAAGATGCTCAGTCAGGGTTATGTGTCACTAGGACAGGTGAACCTATTTTTAATGCGTGTTGAGGTAATGGGGTGGGTCGCCACTGGGATGGTGTCGGTGCGCAAGGCCCTCGCTCCAGGTTATGTTCAACTAACTGCATTAGGGGGCAAGATGATGTGCATACATGGGAGTGGTGGTACTAGACCCCACCTCCCTGCGGGAGGGGTGGAGATGTTATGCAATGTCACAAAGTAATTCCAACAGCTTATGTATATTTGTAAATAGGTGCATAGTATTGAGTAGTGTGTGTGTGTTTAATAAATGTACTCTTACTTTTATAAAGCAAAGTACAGACTCGACAATCAATTATTGAGTGTTATTTCTGCGCACCTGCAAATGGCGATTACTAGCCCACACCACCTCCCTTGAGTAAGCCTCAGACTGCTCTGCAACGCTACCCTCTGAGTCAGGCGCTACAATTGGGTGTTTGGTTCCCAGTGAAGGACAAATGTAGTCATGTTATTTGTGCAGGCCTCACAGATGCTGCCTCGTTTTCCAACAGTTACCTTAGTTAAATACTTTTCAAATAGGCAATAGACTTTTGAATACAATAGTTAGTTGTTGCAATAGGCAACACAATTTCAAACACAATAATACATTGAGCTCAATGGGAATTTCTAGTTATATGCAATAGATTACTTTTTGGATTACTTTTCTTACCACAGGACTGGATCCTAGATTCAGTCCGGGGACATCTCCTGTAAACAGTTGAGTAAAAACGTTTTGGTTACAGTTGTGATTTTTAAGGAATATTATTGTATTTTAAAAGTTGACACTTAGAAACTTTTTCACATAGAATCACCAATGTTATCCTTTGGGAGGAAATTCACTTAGCAGGTAAGTGGGGTTATTGTTACTTTTTCTAACTCAGTGTTGGATCCTGGATCCAGCACTGGTGCATCTCCTGTAAACAGTTGAAAGAATGTGTTTTTGTTATACAGGCGATTTTTAACGAATATTTGTAAGTTTGCAAAATCGACACTTAGAAACTTTTTCAGCAAAAACCAGGCAATGTTATCCTATGGAAGGAAATTCAAGTTACCGGTGAGTACAGTTATGATTACTTTTCAGGGTCAGTGCTGGGCACCAAGATCCATCACTGGGATCTCTCCTGATAACGGGTGAGTAAATTCGTTTTCGTAATTCAGCTGATTTTAGATGAATATTTTAAAGTTTAGAAACTCCACACTTCGAAGAATTTCCAAGTGAAACCAGTCAGTTACCCTATGGAAGAAAAGTGAGTTATCGGCTTTCGGGTAAGTACTCGACTGGCAGAGTTAAGGTTCTGGGCATAGACTCAGGGGTCTCCCAGGGTCAGGTAAGTACAGTTGGTACACCCTCAGCGGCACAGGGGCGGCCGGGTGCAGAGTGAGTTAGGCCCAATGTTAGTCTATGGCGGGCAGGGGGCCCTTGGTTGGTGGCTGCTGGCAGGCAGGCCACTCGGCTGTGGGAGCAAAGCTCCTGGTCACTTACTCAGGGCAAGTCGAACAGGGTAGTTGGTGCACCCTCAGCGGCACTGGGGCAGCCGGGTGCGGTGGGTTTTTGGGCCGTCGGGCGCCCAATGGATTTCAATGGGAAAGCTGCGTGACGAACAAAGGCTGCAAGCTCGGGGACGGTGATTCTTCAGGTGCGACCACCACTTCGAAGGGTAGGCACCCAGGAGTTGGGCACAGGAGGCCGTGGGGCGCCGGGTGCAGGGGTGTCTTTAGGCGTCGGAAATCTTACCCTCGGCTGGTCGCGGTTGGAGGGGTCCCTGGTTCTGAGGCTGCAGGCGTCGTCAGGAGCGTCGAGGAGGGTCCTTGTATAAAAAAAAAAAATGTAAATCCAGTATTTGTAAAGCGCGAACAGCTACCCGAAGGCATCCCGGCGCTGGGGGCCGTCGGGAAGATTAAGCAAGCTATTGCCCAGAGTCACATGGTGCTGGGCTGACCTGCCGCCGGTGCCGGGGATCGAACCGTGAGCCCCAGATTCCAGCGTCAGTCGCCGCGGCGCCACACCTCTTCCTTGGGTGCTGGATTCTGGGTCAGTCGCCAGGGGGACGTCCTCGTGGTCTTTGTCCACTCGGGCACAGGCCGGGCTCGGCGGGTCCAGAGTGTGCAGGAGTCGCGGTTCCTGGCTGGCACCAGGGGTTTGTTACTTTGAGCAGTACCACTGCTCGTGGGAGTCCCAGTCTTTTTAGAATTACAAGGCAGTCAGGTCCTCCGGGGTTTTCGAGGTTGCTGACCACTGGAGACGTCGGGTTTCAGCAGGTTCAAGGGTCGACAGGCCGGTAGGGCTGGGGCCAAGTCAGTTGGTGTCTCCCTCTTGTTAGCAGCTGCACAGCAGGTCTTCTTTCTTCTTCTTCTTGCTTGTTTCTGTTTCGGGCTCTAAGGAAGGAAGGTTCAAGGTGCCCCTAAATACTAGATTTAGGGGCGTTACAAGTAGGTAAAGGGCAGGGACCAATCGGTCCCTTCCCTGGGGTGGGTACACCCCCTATCCTGCCACTCTCCAGTGGGAGGGGGGCAGGAGCCTAGTTCTGATTGGGCAGGGCTCTCCATCTTCAAGATGGCTAGAGCCCGGAGATGTGCTTCACCTCGCCTCCCCCACCTATGGGGTGGGGTTGGCAGAGGCTGGCACACCCCCTCTCCTCCCTTGGGGTTTCCCGCCAGTCTTCCCGCCAGAGTGGGGGCTAGAACCGGTGGGGACCAGTTGCTGAGTACAGCAAGTGGTCTGGGGAGGCTCACAAAGGCGGCATGCCTTTGAAGCTTCCCCCTGCCCATCCTGGGGGAGGTGACCTAGCACCTCGCCCAGGACGTGCATTGTTGCAGGCCCGGGAGAGCGGATGGCTCTCTACCCAGGGGTCCAGCAACGTGTCTGCTGGGTGGCAGCCTAGGCAGCCTCTCAGACAGGACGTGGATTGTATGTTAGGTTCAGGGGGCAACTCTAAGTTGCCCTCTGTCGTGCATCTGACATTAAATCCCACACTGGCAGTGTGGGTTTAATGTGCTGAGAAGTTTGATACCAAACTTCTCAGTCTTCAGTGTAGCCATCATGGTGCTGTGGAGTTCGTAATGATGACCTCCCAGCACCATATACTCTTAATGGCAGCACTGCACTTACAGTGCCCAGGAATGGACCTGGGTACTGTAGGGGTACAGGGCTCATGCACCTGTACCCTCACCACTGGCATAGTGCACCCAGCTAGAGGGGTGACTGAGGTATGCCAGGGCAGTGTGTTTATGGGCATGGCACACAGGGATGTGTGCCATGTCGACTCTCTGTTTTGTTCTGCACCAAGACACTCAGCCTGCAAAGGCAGTGTGTGTGTCAGGGTACAGGGCTTCTAAGGGTGGCACAATAAGTGCTGCAGCCCTTAGAGGCCTTCTCTGGTCACAGTGCCCTGGGTACCTAGGGTACCTTTTACCAGGGGCTGACATGTGGCCAGAGATGCCAATTGGGTACAGTTTTGGGGAAAGAACACAGGCCCTGGGAACCTGATTGGCAGGGACCCAGGGCACATCAAGTCAAAGTGCATCAGTGGTCTGGCAAAAAGTGGGGGGGTTACTGCAACAGAAACACACTTCCTTACAAGCGCCAACATGGAATCTGAACATTGTTCTTGCACAATTAATGTAGCCACCTTTCGAACCACTGCACAAAACAACGTTGCAAATGCTTACAATAAAAACAGCATTTCTAGTGGCAATAACATCACTACGTAGAGTTAGCGAACTGCAGGCACTAACTCTACAGGAGCCCTACTTTTAGATACATGGTAACAGAATTGTCATGAGGACAGATCCACAATTCATGCCAAAGGTGGTATCAAATTTCCACATAAATCAAAGTATACAGATACCAAGTTTCTTTCAAAATCCAAAGGACAAAGCAGAAAGGGCTTTGACACACACTTGACCCAAGAAAGAGCAGTCATGTATTACGTGGAAAGAACTAAAGAATACAAGAAAACAAAGCAGTTATTTGTATCCTTCGCAAAAAGTTTTCTGGGAAGACCAGTAACCAAAAACACAATCGCAAGATGGATAGCACAAGCTATACAACTGTGTCATAAGCATGCAGGACAGACGTTACAAGAAGCGCCTCGGGCGCATTCAACAAGAAAGAAAGGAGCAACAATTGCCTTTCTGGCTAACACCCCAATCCAAGACATTTGCATGGCTGCAACATGGTCTTCAGTACACACATTCACAAAACATTACTGTGGACATCCAAATGAACAAGGAAGCACAAGTAGGACAAAAGGTCTTACAGCATCTATTTACAAACCAAGGTTCATCATCCACCCAGCCACCACAAGGCTAGCAAACCGCTACAAAGTCTATGCACAGCATAGTGAATCCAGGAAAGATTCACGCTGCCAAACAAATAGTTTCTTACCTGTCGGTGTAGTTTTGCAGCTTGAAGAACTTTTCTGGATTCACTAGCGAACCCACCCTCCTCCACCAAGGAAGATAACCATAAGGAGGACAAATGGAAACAAAAGACAGAGAAAAAAAGAATCCGAAGATGGCTACCAAAGGTGGGGCTTCCGGAGAAAGTCCATCGACGTCACAGACACCAAATGGTACTACGTCGTCGACGCCCAACCAAAAAAAAAAAAAAAATACTACAATTCCGGACCCAACCACTAGATGGCAGAATAATGCACAGCATAGTGAATCCAATTAAAGTTCTTCAAGCTGCAAAACTACACCGACAGGTAAGAAACTATTCGTTATGCAACAGATGATGGATTATGTGGCAAATGCGGCAAATGTATAATTATGCTAAAATCGCTGCGGCCGCACAATCACATAATTCCAGTGGCCCTTGGTATAATAGCTGTAATGCATGGGCTGCAACTTTATTGCACGGCATTAGAGGAAAACCATACTATATTTTATGGGATGCTGACAGCTTGGCATTTACAGCTGAATGTAACTGGAGGTAGCTGAACATCATTCATCATAATTAAAACATAAGCACGTTTTGTAGGTCTTTCACCGTCTGGTAGCTACATATAAAATAACAGGCAGCTTCAATGAATAATAAATACATTTTAAAAAGTTGTTACTCAGTGGGAAATGCACTATAATACATTATGAAACCTCTATTAGTTAATACACTGCAAAGGTCTGTGTGTCACAGAATTAAATCGTGGTTGGTGCAGTGGAGAATAGTGACTTGTGTCTTTTAGTGCTATGAGGTCACAGCCTGAGACAGAACGCATTGTAAATATGTAAATTTTAATTTTTACTTGCATTACACAGTGTACAAGATAGACCGCCACAAAATGCGCAAAATGTTTTACGATAAAATGGTGCTTCCAAAATATACGGGCTGCTTCCAAAATATAGGGGCTTATTTAAAAGCCCCTTGCGCTGCCGGTGCGTCATTTTTCATGACGCTCTGGTTGCGCAGAGTGCAGACCCATATCTAGGAGGCAACGCAAAGTCACTTTGCATGGCTTTTCATGGCCTCCTAGATATGGTGTAAGGCAACGCAGCGCAAGTCGATGCGTTGCCTTACACTGCGTCGGGGGGGGGGCGTTCCATGGGCGTTGCGGTGGGTTTGAAATGCAAATGTGCACAAATTAATCTGCAAATCCTTTACATTTGCAGAATAACTTGTTGTGCACATTTGCATTTCTTGTAGACCAGCAACACACTGGTAGAAAGGCATGTTTCGCTGTCTGCCTGGCTTCGTTTTCCCAGCACAGGAGAGTCCCTGAATAATACTCCAGGGAAGGCATTTAAACTACCGGAATTAACAATCAAACGTTTTCTTTTAGCAAATGAAGGGCGCGACCCCCTTCCCATGACTCCACAGCCCCCCTGAGGGTCGCGCCCCACAGATTGAAGACCTCTGCTATAGAGCAAGAGGATGACATTCTTGTTGAAACACTAAAGTCACAAAAGACAAAGTCTCTTCTCATGCTAAAGTATTGTTATCTTCCAAACAAGACATTTTCAAGCAACCTGTCAAGTCTTGGGTTATAACCCCTAGAATAGAAAAATATAAAGTGTGCCCACTGGATCCAGCTTACATCAAAGGGAAGGTTACCCCAGACTCTCCAGTGGTGCATGCTGTTAAGAGGGCAAATTCCCACGGTACAGCGGATGCGCCCCACGCTGATGGAGTAAGAAGTACGATGCCACAGGATGCGTGTTGCCGCTCAAGCAGCCAACCACCTGCACATTGCGAACTCGGTAGGCATACTCTCTTGATACAATCGTGCCACATGGGATGAGATGCAGGAACTACAGCAACACCTCCCTGACCAATACCGACAGAGAAACTCAGCTGTTAGAAAGAGGGCAGACCAATATCTAATGCAACCATACAATGCACCCTAGACTCGGCAGACACCACTGTGCGGGAGGTTGCATTAGTGTCCTTATTAGGCGCCATGCATGGCTCAGGGTCTCTGCCCTCAAACCAGATGTGCAACAGCACCTACTAAACATCCCATTTGATGGACAACTTTATTTGGTCCACAGGTTGACGAAATGTTAGAGAAGTGGCAAAAAAAAGACACTGACACTAAAGTGATGGGAGCCCTCCAGACCTTTCGTAGGGGTCAGTACAGAGGTGCAGCCAGAGCAGGTACATCCACCGACGCAGGCACCGGACACAAACAGCAGGGCTCATACCAAGCACACTTTCCCAGAGATGCATATTACAGGTCAAACTACAGGAACAATAGAGGACGAGGGCGTGGGTTCACCCCTAAAACTCCCGCACCGCCAAAACTGACTACCTAAGCATCCCGCCACAACACATTAAACCAGTCGGGATGGCTCCAACAGTTCTGTCATCAGTGGTCAATCATCACCACTGATCAATGGGTCCTCTCCATGATCAAGGACGGGTTTTGTTTGGAACTCAGAGAGACCACACCCCCTACAATACCACCCAGCACACGTCACAAGAACATCTTACACTCCTACAGGACTAAGTCCGATCTCTCCTTCAAAAAGGAGCTATAGAGATAGTCCCAAAACATCTGGGACACTGGGTGTACTCACTATATCTTCTCATTCCCAAAAAAGACAAAACGTTAAGGCCAATCTTAGACCGAAGACCACTCAACAGTTAAATCTCCTCAGATTACTTCCACATGGTCACACTACAAGAAGTGATACCACTGCTACAGCAAGGAGATTTCATGAATGCATTCGACCTCAGACGCCTACTTCCACATTACCATAAATCCAGCGCACCACCGTTATCTGTTTCCAATTCACTACCAATTCAAAGTACTACCATTTGGAGTAACTACAGCTCCAAGTGTCTTCACCGAGTGCCTTGCAGTGGTAGCAGCTCATCTCAGAAAGGGAGCCATGCACATTTCCCCTATCTGGACGACTAGCTCGTCAAAAGTCCGGCCAAACAGCAGCGTCTGCAGGACACGCATATAATCAACCTCTTACACAAACTAGTGTATACGCTCAACGTACCAAAGCTTCACCTTTAACCACTTCAGGTACAAGCCTTCCTAGGCGCAACACTCAACTCTGTGACAGCCAAGGCGTATCCCAGTCCAGAAAGAGTCAAATTTAAAAACACTTTACTTTATTTCAACCACAAACTCAGCTCACAGTTAAGTCATGAGCGTTCTAGTATGATGTCCTCCTGTATAGCCATAGTACCAAATGCTTACCTACATATGCGTCCCCTTCAACTTACTCCAGTCACAATGGTCTCAAGCAGAAGGATATCTACAGGATCTAGTGTTGGTAGGGCCAGTGACCTATCACTCTCTGCAGTGGCAGAACAGCAACAGTCTGTTGCAAGGTCGGGCCTTCAAAGTCGAAATTCCGCACATTACCACAGATGCATCCCTTCAAGGGTGAGTGTACATATGCAAACTCAGTTCATGGTCTATGGTCAGTACATCAAAAACATCTCATCAATCATCTAGAGCTTCTAGCAATTCAGCTAGCTCTCAAAGCTTTTCAGTCATATACACAACAAGATAGTACTAATTCGTACATACAATATGACAGCAATGCACTATATTCAGGGCCACTTGAATCATGTGATTGTGCGGCTGCTGCGATTTCGCATAATTATAGATTTACCGCATTTAGAACATAATCCATAGTCTGCTGCATAATCTGCATATTTGAACAAAACAAATTTTGTTTCTAGCTCAAGCTGTTCAAAAGTTACTAAAAACGTAGCGGCACGTGTTACCGCGCAGTGGAAGGCCTTTTGCAACCTTTCTGTTGGTTATTGCTATAATTGGGTATTAAACCGGTACTATTGAGGTGCACCCAATGCCCAGAGAGTGTTAACAAGTGTGAAAAGTACAAAATAATTTAGTAATGGTATTAAAAAATTGCTGCATCATGCTACATAATTTGCCTTTTCTTGTTGCATAATGTACTCAACCATGCCGCATAATTCCAGTGGCCCGGACTATATTTTAAAACGGGGGGGGGGGGAGACTGATGGACGGGACAGACACTCCTCACAGCTATCCCTCCTATTAAAGCGCATCTGACACTGGGCAGTATCTCTCAAAATCCACCTTCTAGCAGAATACCTACCAAGGGTGGAGAACGACTTTGCAGATATGTTCAGCAGAACACATCTGTAAGGAAGTGGCTCTGTATATACTGTTCCCAAATAGGTACAGTGTGCACAGAGTCCACAGTCCCCAGAGGTTTGGCAGAGGCTAAAGTTAGATATAACCTTACTCTCTAAAGTGGTAGCTTGGTCGAGCATTAAGGCAGTATCAGAGGACAGTGTAAAGCATTTGTTGTACACACTCAGTCAGCAAATGGTCTCACACACTCAAGAACTGAACTCTAGGCCAATGGTTTTGTATCAAAGTATATAGTTGTTTTATTTTAGAACCAACAATAGGTATCAAAATATACTTTCTCCGAATGAGTTACTTTAGTTAAATACTTTTCAAATAGGCAATAGACTTTTGAATAAAATAGTTACAGTTGTTGCAATAGGCAACACAATTTCAAACACAATAATACATTGAGCTCAATGGGAATTTCTAGTTAAATGCAATAGATTACTTTTTGGATTACTTTTCTTACTACAGGACTGGATCCTAGATTCAGTCCTGGGACATCTCCTGTAAACAGTTGAGTAAAAACGTTTTGGTTACAGTTGTGATTTTTAAGGAATATTATTGTATTTTAAAAGTTGACACTTAGAAACTTTTTCACATAGAATCACCAATGTTATCCTATGGGAGGAAATTCACTTAGCAGGTAAGTGGGGTTATTGTTACTTTTTCTAACTCAGTGTTGGATCCTGGATCCAGCACTGGTGCATCTCCTGTAAACAGTTGAAAGAATGTGTTTTTGTTATACAGGCGATTTTTAACGAATATTTGTAAGTTTGCAAAATCGACACTTAGAAACTTTCAGCAAAAACCAGGCAATGTTATCCTATGGAAGGAAATTCAAGTTACCGGTAAGTACAGTTATGATTACTTTTCAGGGTCAGTGCTGGGCACCAAGATCCAGCACTGGGATCTCTCCTGATAACAGGTGAGTAAATTCGTTTTCGTAATTCGGCTGATTTTAGATGAATATTTTAAAGTTTAGAAACTCCACACTTGGAAGAATTTCCAAGTGAAACCAGTCAATGTTATCCTATGGAGGAAAATCAAGTTATCGGAAAATCACAGTTGTGGTCACTTTTTCTAATCAGTGCTGGGTACCTGGATCCAGCACTGGCATCTCTCCTGAGAACAGGCGAGTAATTTCGTTTTTGATATTCGGACGATTTTTAAGGAATATTTGTATTTTTCAAAAGTCGACACTTAAACTTTTTGGAAGAAAAAGTGTCAATGTTATCCTATGAGGAAAAATGAGTTATCGGTTTCAAGGTAAGTAATCGGTCTTTTGAGTTAGGGTTCTGGGGTTAGACTCAGGGGTCTCCCAGGGTCAGTGATGCACTGTTGTTGCACCCTCAGCGGCACTAGGGCGGCCGGGTGCAGTGTGTTGAGGCCCAATGTTATCCTATGGAGGATAGGGGGACTCCGGTTGGTGGCTGCTGGCAAGCAGGCCACGGGGTTGTGGGAGCAAAGCTCCTAGGGTTAAGCTCAGGGCACGTTGGGGACCAAGTTAGCACCAAAGGGGCACCCTCAGCGGCACTGGGGCGGCCGGGTGCAGGGTGCTGTTTTGAGGTCGGGTGCCCTGTTGATTTCAATGGAGATTCTCCGGGACAAAGAAACACTGCAGGCTCGGGGACGAGGACCTTCCAGGAGCAACCACCACTTCGAGGGGTAAGTTGGGATGTAGAGGGTTGGTTGGGCACCGTTGGTTTGGGCACACAAGGCCGTGGGGCGTCGGGTGCAGGGGTGCCTTGGGACGTCGGATTTTCTTACCCGCTCTGGTCGCGGTGGGGGGGTCCTCTGGATTGAGGCTGCAGGTGTTGTCAGGAGGCTTGAGGCAGGTCAGGGGTCGCCGAATCTCGGGTCAGGATCGCCGGGGGGACCTCCTCTGGGTATTTGCCCGCTTGGGCCGGATTCAGCGGGTGCAGAGTGTGTGGGATTCGCGGTTCCTGGCTGGCACCAGAAGCTGCAGTTCAAACACGTCCGGTGTTCACGGGAGAAACAGCTTGGAAAGTGAAGACAGGCAGGTCCTCCGGGGTTTTTGAGGTTGCTGGCTGCTGGACACGCCGGGGTTTTGCAGGAGCAGGTTCGAGGGGAGACAGGCCTGTAGGGCTGGGGCCAAGTCAGTGGGCGTCGTCCTCTTGTTAGCTCTGCACGGCTTCTCGTCCTTCTTCTTCTTCTTCTTCCTTTTCTTGTTGTTGCTGGATCTGAGGAAGGAAGGTTCAGGGTGCCCCTAAATACTAAATTTAGGGGCGTTACAGGTAGGTAAAGGGCAGGGACCAATGGGTCCCTTCCCTGGGGTGGGTACACCCCCTATCCTGCCCCTCTCCTGTGGGAGAGGGGCAGTAGCCTAGTCCTGATTGGGCAGGGCTCCCCATCTTCAAGATGGCGAGAGCCCGGAGTTGTGCTTCACCTCGCCTCCCCCACCTGAGGGGTGGGGTTGGCAGAGGCTGGCACATCCCCTTTCCTCCCGTGGGGTTTCCGCCAGTCTTCCCGCCAGATAGGGGGTCAGAACCGGTGGGGGCCAGTTGCGGAGTACAGCAAGTGGCCTGGAGAAGCTCACAAAGGCGGTATGCCTTTGAAGCTTCCCCTGCCCATCCTGGGGGAGGAGACCTAGCACCTCGCCCAGGATGTGCATTGTTGCAGGCCCAGGAGAGCGGATGACCCAGGGGTCCAGCAACATGTCTGTTGTGTGGCAGCCGGGGCAGCCCCTCAGACAAGACGTGTATTGTAGGTTAGGTTCAGGGGGCAACTCTAAGTTGCCCTCTGTCGTGCATTTTACATTAAATCCCACACTAGCATCAATGTGGGTTTAATGTGCTGAGAAGTTTGATACCAAACTTCTCAGTCTTCAGTGTAGCCATCATGGTGCTGTGGAGTTCGTAATGACAACCTCCCAGCACCATATACTCTTAATGGCATCACTGCACTTACAGTGCCCAGGAATGGCCCTGGGTACTGTAGGGGCACAGGGCTCATGCACCTGTGCCCACACCACTGGCATAGTGCACCCAGCTAGAGGGGTGACTGAGGTATGCCAGGGCAGTGTGTTTGTGGGCATGGCACACAGGGATGTGTGCCATGTCGACTGTTTAGTTCTGCACCAAGACACTCAGCCTGCAAAGGCAGGGTGTGTGTGTGTGTCAGGGTACAGGGCCTCTAAGGGTGGCACAATAAGTGCTGCAGCCCTTAGGGGCCTTCTCTGGTCACAGTGCCCCCCTGGGTACCTAGGGTACCATTTACCAGGGGCTTACCTGTGGCCAGAAATGCCAATTGGGTTTAGGCTTTAGTACAGTTTTTAGGGAAGGAACAAAGGCCCTGGGTACCTGATTGGCAGGGACCCAGGGCACACCAAGGAAAAGTGCATCAGTTATCAGGCAAAAAGTGGGGGGGTTACTGCAACAGAAACCCACTTTCCTACAACATCAACAAGTGCACGAGTGGGAGATCAATCTACCAGTCCTTCCCTCCTGTTTCAAACTGTGGAATACCAGGCATGGGTCTATTTGCCACTCACCTCAACCGCCAAAGCTTCACCTCCAGGTTTCCTCACCCACATTCCAAGGGCAATGCCCTATGGGTGAATTGGTCAGGGGTATTTGCCTACGCTTTTCCCACTCTCCCACTAATTTCATATGCAGTACAGAAGTTAACACGGATATGCCTCACACGGATCCTAATAGCCCCAACATGGGCATGGCATTCATGGTTCACTACCCTACTACAACTATCACTAGTGCCACACTGGAAACTACATATTTGGCCACATCTACTGACACATGATCAAGGGAGGGTGATGAATCCAAATCCCAGACAGCTAAATCTTGCGATCTGGCTCCTGAAATCCTGAGATTTGGGCGCCTAAACTTACTGGAAGAATGTATGGAAAACAAGCTTGTAGACCCACCTACAAGAGCATGCTATCCTGCAAAATGAAAAAGATTTGTCAATTACTGTTTAAATAAACAAATTCAACCATTGTCATGCACAGTACAAGACCTTATAAGTTTTCTCTTCCATCTACAGCAAGCAGGGTTTGCCTATACATCTATCAGGTTACACTTAGCAGCTCTAGCTACTTATATGCAAAACAGGCAACACATTTTATGGAAGGACTGGAAAGAGTCATCCCACCCTAAATTCCTCCAGCCCCAGCCTGGTACCTAAACATTGTCCTTACCAGGCTTATGGGACCACCATTTGAACCCCTTCACTCATGTGAACTTCAATTCCTAACATGGACAGTTGCTGTCCTAGTGGATATCACTTCCCCCAGAAGGATAAGTGAACTACTAGAACATACTCTACTTGAACCATTCTTCAAAATATTCCTAACAAAATTAGTACTGCGTACAAATCCAAACTTTCTACCAAAAGTAGGATCAGCTTTCCACACAAGCCAGACTATAGAGCTACCAGTGTATTTTCCTAACCCAGACAGTATCGGAAAGAGTGCTACGTACACTTGATGTTAAAAGGGCTATAATGTTCTACATAGATGGAATCAAAACCTTGAGGAAAACACAACTCTATCGTATTTACAAAGCCTCAACAAGGTTTACTCGTATGCAAAGCGGGAATTGCTAGATGGATAGTCAAATGAATTCAAATCTGTTACCACAAAGCAAAAAGGGTACTTACAGCACCTCCACAAGTTCATTTCACATGTAAACAGGGAGCCACTACGGCTTTTTTCGGAAATATCTCAATACAGGATATCTCTACAGCAGCTACATGGAATAACCCACATGCGTTCACAAAGCACTATTATGTTGATGTCTTAACCAGTCAACAAGCTAGAATGGGTCAGGCTGTACTTGTCTTTCAAACATCTACTTCAATCAGTCTCTAGCTGCTGTAAAAGAGAGCACTGCTTTACATTCAATGCTAACCATATGTATCTATGGCCAATACATGCTACAAATGGAATGTTACCCTCTAAGCATCTATTCGTAGCGTGCAGTGCCGTAGATTCATATGCACCCACCCTCCCCAAATGCTTTTTGTTAAAGTATTTTCTAATCTACTCAACACAATACTTGCTCTAATACGCAGGTTTCTCTTTTACCACTATATTGCTCCTTTTCCTTATGCTCACCCGATGAGCCAACAAAGGAGCAGAGGAACATGCACAGTACACACCGGAGCAGCAGTCACTATACCTCGCTGTAGGAAAGGGCCCCTTTTTGCATGGTTGCCCCCCACTTTCTGCCTGATGTTGATGCTATATGACTAAGTGTACCCTGGGTTCCTGCTAACCAGGTCCCCAGGGCCTACATTCTTTCCCTAAAACTGTACCTTTGCAACCCCAATTGGCACCTCTCTAGCCACATGTAAGTCCTGTGTAAAAGGTACCACAGGTACCAAGGGCACTGTGACCAGGGAAGACCTCTAAGGACTGCAGCACCTAATGTGCCACCCATAGAGGCCCTGTAACCTCTCTCACACACACACACCCACACACCCACACACACACACCCACCCACACACACACACCTTGCAGGCTGTGTGTTTTGGTGCACAGAAAAGTGAAGCGTTGACATGGCATACTTGCCTGTGTGCCATGCCTACAACCCACTGCCTATGGTATAGGTAAGACACCCCTCTAGCTGGCTGTACTATACCACTGCTGAGGGTACAGGTGCATGTGCCCTGCACCCCTACAGTGTCTAAGTCCATTCTTAAACATTGTAAGTGCAGTAAGGCCATAAAGAGTATGTGGTCTGGGAGTTTATCATTACAAACTCCACAGCACCATAATGGCCTTACTGAATTCTGGGAAGTTTGGTATCAAACTTCTCAGCACATTAAACCCACACTGATGCCAGTGTGGGATTTATTACCAAATGCACTCAGAGGACATCTTGGAGATGCTTCCTGAAAAACGACCTAACTCTAGTGTCCTGGCTGCTCGCCAGCTGTCACCCCAGACATGTTTCTGGACCCTTGGGTCTAGAGCCTCCTGCTCTCTGGTCCTGAAACAAAGCACATCCAGGGCAGAGGTGCCAAGCCTCTTCCCCCCAGGATGGGCAGTTTCCACAAAGGGGAAGCTTCAAAGGCTTGCTGCCTTTGTGAGCTGACCCAGCCATTTGCTGCTCCCATCAACTGGGCCCCACCGGTTTAAACCACCACTTGCGGGGGGGGGGGGTTCAGGAGAATCGGCAGGAAAACCATGATAGATGTCCACCTTTGTCAACCCCACCCCTCGCATGGGGGAGGGGAGGCGAAGCACAACTCTGTCCATCCATCTTGAAGATGGGGGGGACCCAGCCAACCAGAGTGAGGCTTATGCCCACCTCCCACTGGAGGGTGGCATAATAGGGGGTGTACCCACCTCAAGGGAGGGACCCATTGGTCCCGACCTGTACCTACCGAAACGCCCCTAAATTTAGTATTTAGGAGCAACCCCAAACCTTGCCTCCTCAGACAGGCAAGAAGGACTGAAGAGCCGTACTGAAGGAAGAAGACACCAACTGCCTTGGCCCCAGCCCTCAACCTGCTCCAGTGGAATCCCAGAGTGTCCAGCAGCTCCCAGAAACCGGAGCACCTGCCCTGCCTTTCCTACAAAGACGGTCTCCTGTGAGCACCGAACTTGCTCAAGAACCAGGCTCCGGCCGAATCCGCGAGTCTGCACCACTCTGCACCCGACGCCCACAGCCTGAGTGAGTGGCCCAACACTACGAGGAGGTCCCCCCAGCAATCCTAACCTGGGCCCTGGTGACCCCATACCTACTTCAAGCCTCCCGATGACGCCCGCAGCCTCTATCTGAGGGTCCCCTAGACGCGACTGGAGCTGGTAAGGAAACCAGACGATTAAAGACACCCCTGCACCCGACGCCCCACGGCCTTGGGTGGCCGAACCGACTGTGTCCAGGCAACCCCCAGCACCCCAACTTACCTTTTTAACCGGTGGTCACCTCCAGGAAGCCTCCTTACCCGAACCTGCAGTGTTTGTTCCGACCAGAGATCTCCCATTGAAAACAGGGCACCCGATGCTGATCCAGCACCCTGAACTCGGCCGTCCCTGTGCTGCTTTGGGTGCAACTCGTGTGCTAACTTGGATCCCCCTTTGCCCTGAGCTTAACCCTAGGGGCTTAGCACCCTCAACCTTGTGGCTTGTCCAAGAGCAGCCCAACCAGACTGCCCCCTAGCCCCATAGGCTAACATTGGGCCTCAGCACTCTGCACCCGGCCGCCCTAGTGCTGCTGAGGGTGCTTTTTGAATGCATCCTTGAACCTGGGGGAACCCTTGTTCTAACCCCAGAAACTCAACCCTCCAGACTGTTTACTTACCCGCAAACCGATAACCTCCTTTTTCTCCATAAGATTGCATTGACTGTTTTCCTCTGAAAAACAATTCTTTTGTGTCAAGGGTGTTTGTATGGAAACCTTAAACTGTTTGATAAACTGTTTCACCTACCTTTTTTTTTTTTTTACACCGTTTTATATAGCGCGAACTTGACCCAATACCTCTGGTATCAGAGCGCTTTACATAGCACCAGTTGCATTACATGAGGACACATTCATTTTTGTTAGGCACGGGGAGATTAAGTGATTTGCCCAGAGTCACAGGATGTTCAGAGTCATTGCGGAGGCTCGAACCCAGTTCCCCAGATTCGAGGTCGACCGCCCTAGCCGTTAGGCCAACTCCTCTCCCCAACCTCTACCTTGTATCTAGGAAATGTCCCAGTGTGATAACTAGGCATATCACACTGAGTAGAAAAAGTAATCTAAAAGTAATTTTAACTGTACTTAAATATTTTACAAACCTGTAACAACTGCAGGCTGCACGAAGGAAACTAGCAACAGCAGAGGTACCTTGGGATGCTGTAGGTCATAGGGAAACGGTGTCGAGCTCCTCAAGGCCCAGGGGCTACGAGGGTGCAGGGGTGTCCTTTGATGCCGGGTGTCTCTTACTGGAGCCTTCAGATTCACACTGCAGGCATCGTTGTGGAGTCCAGGAGGGGTCCGCCTACGCTGGACTTTGACTCCGGATCGCTGGGGAACCTTTTCTGGGTCGGTGGGTCACCTGGATATATGCCAGAGGCGTCTGGTGCAGATTGGTTAGGGATAGCGAATCCGGAGGACACCAGAGTCCTTTGGGTTGGTTTCTGGTGTACAGAGCCGCTGTCCTTGGGAGTTCTGGTAGTCTTTAAAGGCAGGCAGTCCTCCCAGGGGTTTGTGGAGGTCACTGACTGCAGGACAGGCGTAATTTCTTAACATTTTTTTTGAGGGCTGCAGACACACCGGTAGGGCTGGGGCAAAGTGAGTGGATGTCGACCGTCTTCTCTGCAAGGTGTATTCTCTGTCCTTAGGTTGGCAGAATCTAGTTTCAGGGTCTGAGGGTGGCACTTAAATACTAGATTTAGGGGCGTTTTAAGGGAGTGACAGGTGGGGCCAATGGGCACATTACTTGGGGTGTCTACACCCTCGACTATGTCGCCCTCCTGTGGGAGGGGGCATAGTCCTAACCCTGATTGGAGGGGTCCCCCGATCTTCAAGATGGCGTGGATTGAAAGATATTCCTTACCTCCACCTTAGGGGTGGAGTTTTTCCCACCGGTTTTCCCGCCCAAAGTGGGGGTGTAAACCAGGGGCTGCCATCTGCTGCTAGCAGCAGAGGCTGGGGATTGCATTACAAAGGTGGCAGGCCATTGAAGCTTCGCTCTCGAGCACTGTGCCCATCCTGGGGCTGGAGGTGTGACACCTCCACCCAGAATGTGCTTCGTATTTGGTCCCAGAAAGCAGGGGCTCTCGATTCAGGTGTCCAGAAACGTGTGGTTGTGGCAGGCTGCCTAAAGCCAGTCTGACCACACCAGGGTTGGCATATTTTCAGGGGGCACCTCTGAGATGCCCTCTGAGTAGATGGTTCAATAAATACCACACCGGCATCAGTGTGGGGTTGAGAGGAGTAGTTTGGTACCAAACACTCCTGGTTTCAGAGAAGCCCTCATGGTGGTAGGGAACTGGAGTTGTCAAGTTTCCAGCCCATGTCCTCTCTATCGCTTCCCTGGCACTTACAATATTTAAGAATAGGCTTTAATATTGTAGGGGCATATCTGCTCATGCAGACCTGCCCACTCCTGTGATATAGTGCACCCTGCCTTAGGACTATAAGGCCTGCTAGAGGTGACTTACCTGTACCCTGGGCAGTGCGAGTTGGCATGGCACACAGGCAGTGTGCCATGTCAACTTTGTCATTTTTGTCTGCGCCAGGGCATGCATGCTGCAGGGGCAGTCTGCATGGCTAGGTGAGGGGTACCTAGGGGACCCTTTCAGTTCCAATGCCCTAGGTACCCAGGTACCATTTACTAGGGACTTACAGGGGACCTGAAGGGCCTATTGTGGAACAGCTTTAGGTAAGAATCACTGGCACAGGGGACCAGGTTGGCAGGGATCCTGTGCACTACAATTGAAAATACATCAGATACCAGGCAAAAAGTGTGGGCTAACCATGTCAAAAGAGCCACTCTCTCACAATGCTACAATACAGAAAATTGTTACCTTCTACATCTACAACTCTGGCCTTGTGTTCACTTCCATATGATTACATCTGGCTGCAGTGGCCACCTAGCTACAAAGTAGACAACACGTGCCTTTGTTTAATGTACCAGCCATCAAAGCTTTTATGGAAAGCTTAGAGTGATTCCACCTCAAGTCCCACCCGCACTTACGTGAAACCGTAACATTGTTCTCACAAGACACCATTTGCACCACTACATAATTGTTTCCTCCAATTTCTATCTTGCAAGGCCGATTTTTTTGATTGCCATCACTTCACTTGTGTCAGTGAGCTCCAGGCACTCATCCTAGAAGAACCTTTCTTTCTTCCAGCTACATAGGGATAGGGTGGTTCTTCGCACCAACCCAATTTTCCTTCCAAAAGTTGTCTCCCCCTTTCCACCTTAACCAATCAGTTGAGTTACCTGTGTTCTTTCCTCAACCTGACTGTTGCGGAAAGGGCTCTTCAATCATTAGATGTTAAATGAGCTCTTATGTATTACATCAACAGAACTAATTACTTTTGTAAAACCAAAGAAGTCTGTTGCTTTTACGCCACCTCACAAAGGAAAGCCCATATCCACATCAGGGATTGCCAAGTTAATAATTAGATGCATTCAAACATGTTACTCCAAAGCCAAAAGGACTTTAACAATGCCCCCCCACAGCGCACACTACTCGTAAAATAGGGGCTTCCATGGCTTTCCTGGGAAATATACCACTAGCTGTTATATGTAAAGCACCACCCACTTTAACTAATCATTATTGTGTGGGTGTTCTAGCATGCCAACAAGCTAATGCAGGTCAGGCAGTGCTACGTTGTAGGAAAGTGGGTTTCTGTTGCAGTAACCCCCCCACTTTTTTGCCAGACTACTGATGCACTTTGTCTTGATGTGCCCTGGGTCCCTGCCAATCTGAAAGAGACACGTTAGTGATAGATTCCTTACCTTAGAATATCCCCAGGCGTCAGGCTGGATCCGGAAAGTTTTGCGTAGCAGTACCCTTGCGCGTCGGTAGGCGGCGTCGTGCGGCTCCGCGTCCGTCGCTGGCGTCGTGATCGCCGGGATGACGTCGCGGGCAGTACTTAGACGCCGCCCCTGCGCGCTGACGTCAGTTCTTCTTTTTCCGCGCCAGCAAGCGCAGATCCGGGAAGAGCAGTGCCCTGGTCAATTTTTGACCATACTTTTTGGTGATTTTTTCACTGTTTTTTCCATCTTTAAGGTGTCGTAGGGATGCCCGGCTTCAAGCGATGCGGCGCCTGTGCGCGGATGATGTCCGTCACCGACCCGCATTGGGAGTGTCTCTTCTGCCTCGGCCGAGGCCACGACACCGAGTCTTGTCCCGAATGCCAGGCCCTCAACCCGAAAGCTTTGCGAGAGCGGTCTCGAAAGCTCCTCGAGGCCCGGCATTCGGCTCCACGGAGGCCCCGGTCGCGTGAGAGGTCCAGGGGTCGCTCGCGGAGTGCACACCGGTCGTCGGCGTCGAAGTCTTCTTCGTCCGGTAAGTCTAAGCACAAGAAGTCCAAGAAGCATCGTCGCTCTCGGACTTCGCCTCGCCGGTCTCGCGACTCGGCTGAGGCCCCTCCCGGCACCGTCCCCGCGGCCCCGGACTTGCCTGTGGAGTCGCCCCCGTCATACCCGCCCTTCCCGGGTTCGGGGGCGGATCCGGCCAAGGTACAGGAGTTCCTGTCGGCCATGGCCCGCCTCTTCGGGCCTTCAGGCCCCTCCGGTGCGCCTTCGGGCCCCGCGGGCCCTGATGGGGTTGCTCCGGCGTCGCCGGCGGCTCCGGCTCCGGCGTCGCCCGGGCCTCCAGCCTCGATCCCGGCTCCGGCTTCGGCCCCGGCCTCGGTCCCGGCTCCACAACCCCCATCGACGCCGGTCGACCTCACGACACCTCCGCCGGCGCCGATGTCTCCGGTGCCGTTCTCGACGCCGCCCTGGGCTCCGGGCGGCGTCGTCCCCCAGTTCCTTCCGGCTCCGGACATGGACCCGGAGCGACGTCGCTCGACGCCGGCTCCGGCGCCGATGGGACCTTGGGTCCCAAATGTCCCTCCTCCTCCTTATTTTGAACCAGAGGAGGACCAGGAGGACTGGGAGGGGTCTGATGACCCTCTGACTCGCAACTGTCAGTATGATGAGGACTGGACAGAGAGTCTAGGGGAGGCCAGTGGTCTGGATACTTCTCCTGACACTGGCATGCTGTCTCCTCCCGTGGCTACGGAGGAGGGGGCCAATTTTGGTACGGTGTTGCGTAGGGCTGCTGGGGCCTTACGTCTCCAGCTCCCTACTTTGACGGTCAAGCCTAACATCTTGACAGAGGTGCTTCAGCCGGCAGCCTCCTCTGCGGAGACTGTGCTGCCGTTTAACGACGCCCTCACAGACGTTCTTTTGGGCGCCTGGTCCAAGCCCAACACAGGGGCTCCTGTGGATCGGAACGTGTCACGACGCCATCGCCCCGCTCCGGGCGACCCCCTGTTTCTTTCTGTCCACCCCACTCCTGAGAGCTTGGTTGTCCAAGCCTCCGCTTCCCAGACCGCCTTCCCTACCGCTCCTCCGGATAGGGAATCCAAACGCCTGGATCAGTTTGGGAAGAAAGGTTTTTCTTCCTCCAGTGCTGGCTTGCGGTCCGTTAACACCGCTTGTCTTTTGGGCCGATATACCCACTCTCTGTGGGATTCGGTGGCGGATGTTTTGCCCCAGTGCCCTGAGGAGGTCCAGGCACTGCTTTCCCGCGCCATTGCGGAAGGAAGGGATGCGGCCAAATACACTATCCGTTGTGGCCTTGACACCGCCGACTCGCTGGGCAGGTCGATTGCAACGACGGTGGCGCTCCGCCGCCACGCCTGGCTGAGAACCACTGGTTTTTAGGGATGTCCAGAATACTCTCATGGACATGCCCTTTGATGGAGTCGGTCTTTTTGGGTCCAAAGCAGACCATGCGTTGGAGCGCTTTAAGGACTCACGGGCTACTGCCAAGTCCCTGGGCCTTTCTGCTACACGCCCTCCGCTGCCTTCTGCTTTTCGCCCCTATCGTGGCCACGGTAGGGGCGCCCTTCACGTCAGCAGCCCAGCCACCGGCCCGCGCAGCAGGCGTCTTCGCGTGGCCGAGGACGTGGATTCCGCCGTGGCGGATCGGGCAACCAGCGTGCGGGTCAGGCCACCACCTCCAACCCGTCCGCGGACTCCAAGCCCTCCTAGTCCCTCCTTTCAGGTGCACGGCACGCCAGTAGGGGCAGGGTCCGCCATCACCTTCCCCACTGGCGCACCATCACCTCGGACAGGTGGGTCTTGGACATTGTCCGAAGGGGCTACTCCCTCCCCTTCGAGACCACCCCCCAGCCATGCCGCCTCAATTCCACCGCATGTCAGGGGATCACTTGGTGCTTCTACAGAAGGAAGTCACGGCCCTCTTGACCAAGAGGGCCATCGAGCATGTTCCGACCCCAGAAGTAGGGCGTGGTTGCTACTCCCACTACTTTCTGGTGCCCAAAAAGGACAAGGAGGACATGCGTCCTATCTTGGACCTCCGGAACGTCAATCGCTCCCTCCGGAAGGAGAAGTTCAAGATGCTCACCCTGGCTCAGGTCTTGACTGCCCTCGACCCTGGAGACTGGTTAGTAGCGTTGGACTTGCAGGACGCGTATTTCCACATCCCCGTCCTGCCGGCCCACCGGCGTTACCTTCGGTTCACGGTAGGCCACGAGCATTTTCAGTTCACCGTGCTCCCCTTTGGCCTTACCAGTGCCCCTCGGGTGTTCACGAAAGTGATGGCGGTGGTCGCGGCTCATCTGCGCCGGGCAGGGGTTTCAGTCTTCCCTACCTCGACGACTGGCTGCTGAAGGCGGGCTCGTCCCAGGCAGTCGTCTCCCACCTCCAGACTACGGCCGAACTCCTGCACTCGCTGGGGTTCTCCATCAATGTGCCGAAGTCGCATCTGATTCCTTCTCCACAGCTCCTTTTCATCGGAGCAGTTCTGGACACGACGCAGTTTCGGGCCTATCCTCCCGAACGGCGAGTCCGGGATATTCAGGCTATGATTCCGATCTTTCGGCCTTTATCCTGGGTTTCGGTAAGGATGACCCTGAGGCTGCTGGGCCTCATGGCCTCCTGCATCCTGCTGGTCAATCATGCCAGATGGCATATGCGGGCTCTGCAGTGGGACCTGAAGTTCCAGTGGGCGCAGCACCAGGGCAACCTGTCCGATCACGTCCAGATCTCGGAGGGGACTGCAAAACAGTTGCAGTGGTGGCTCTCGAACCGGCAATGGGTCATGGGCAGATCCCTCTCCCTTCCCCAGCCAGAGCATACAGTTGTGACGGACGCGTCCCTTCTGGGATGGGGCGGTCACATGGGAGAGGCGGAGATCAGAGGCCTCTGGTCTCCGGCGGAGTCCCGGCTCCATATCAACTTTCTGGAGCTCCGGGCGATCCGGCTTGCACTCAAGGCATTCCTTCCCTCTGTCAAAGGGAAGGTAGTGCAGGTGTTCACAGACAACACCACCGCCATGTGGTACTGCAACAAACAGGGCGGGGTGGGGTCTTGGACCCTTTGTCAGGAGGCTCTGCGCCTCTGGACATGGCTGGAACATCAGGGCATGTTCCTGATGGTTCAACACCTGGCAGGTTCTCTGAACGCCAGGGCGGACGAACTCAGCCGCAGGTGCATGATGGATCACGAATGGCGTCTTCACTCGGAAGTGGCGCAAGGACTCTTTCTACAGTGGGGAGAGCCTTGGTTAGATCTATTCGCCACCGAAGAGAACGCGCAATGTCATCAGTTCTGCGCGTTGGAATTTCCAAGGCGGCACTCGCTCGGCGACGCTTTTCGTCGCGAGTGGAGTTGCGGTCTGTTGTACGCCTTTCCGCCTATACCACTTCTACCCAGAGTGTTGAAGAAAATTCGGCACGACCGGGCCCAAGTCATTCTTGTGGCTCCGGACTGGGCTCGAAGAGTTTGGTATCCCGAGCTACTCAATATGAGCATAGATCCCCCGATCCGTCTGCCTCTTCGGGAGGATCTTCTGTCGCAGCAGCAGGGGACGGTCCTCCACCCGAACCTGTCCAGTCTACACCTGCTTGCGTGGAGATTGAGCGGCGGCAGTTGATTCCTTTCGACTTGCCTCCCGAAGTTTGTGATGTGATTCTGGCAGCCAGGCGTCCCTCCACTAAGGTGGTATACGCCTGCAGGTGGAACAAATTTGTGGCATGGTGCACAGCAAAGGCTGTGGATCCCCTTTCTGCCCCTCTTTCTGAGGTCCTTCTGTTCCTTCTCTCTCTGGCCCAACAGGGTTCTGCCCTGGGTACCATCAAGGGTTATCTTTGTGCTATCTCGGCCTTCCTCAGGCTCCCTGATCAGCCCTCCCTTTTCAAGTCCCCTGTTGTTAACAGGTTCTTAAAAGGCATTACTCACCTCTTCCCTCCTGTTCCGTTTGTAATGCCTCAGTGGGACTTGAACTTGGTTCTTACCTTTTAATGTGCGCTCCCTTTGAGCCTCTGCATAACTGTCCTCTTCGTCTTCTGACTCTAAAGGCAGCCTTTCTGGTGGCCATCACCTCCGCTCGGCGGGTGAGTGAGCTCCAGGCTCTTTCTTGCAAACCTCCCTTTCTGTCTGTTCATCCAGACAAGGTTGTTCTTCGGACGCGTCCGTCCTTCTTGCCAAAGGTGGTTACTGCTTTCCACATTGGGCAGACCATCACTTTGCCCACCTTCTTTCCGCCTCCGCATCCTTCCAGAGAGGAAGAGAGGCTCCACCGTCTGGACCCAAAACGTGCGCTCTCCTTCTATATCGACCGCACAAAACACTTCCGGGTGGATGACCAGCTCTTTGTTGGCTACGTGGGCGCCAAAAAGGTCGGGCGGTGCACAAGAGGACCATCTCCCGCTGGGTTACCTTGTGCATCAAGACCTGCTATTCTTTGGCTAAGAAGGAGCCTCCTGTTGGGCTGCGTGCCCATTCCACCAGGGCAACGGCTGCTACCACGGCCTTGGGCCGCGGTGTTCCGCTGCCGGTTATCTGTCAGGCAGCTACGTGGGCCTCGCTGCACACGTTTACTAAGCATTACTGCCTTGACAGTCAGGTCCGGAGGGACGGCTTCTTTGGCCGTTCTGTCCTCCAGGACTTCCTTGTCTGATCTTTGTTCGCAGACCCACCACCGGGGTTGGTATTGCTGGGGTATCTATTCTAAGGTAAGGAATCTATCACTAACGTGTCTCTTTCAGATGCACAAGTTACTAACTTGTGTAACGATATATCTGTAAGAGACAGTAGTTAGTGATAGATTCCTACCGCCCCACCCATCCTCCCCGTTCTGCGAACTGATTTCTAGGGTTAAGGACATCCCTTTCAGGGCCCTAGTATTTTTCAGACACCTGTGTCAGCTTCTTGCATGGCTCTGCGTTCCTGGCGCGGAAAGTCGTGTACAGAACTGACGCTCAGCGCGCAGGGGCGGCGTCTAAGTACTGCCCGCGACGTCATCCCGGCGATCACGACGCCAGCGACAGACGCGGAGCCGCACGACGCCGCCTACCGACGCGCAAGGGTACTGCTACGCAAAACTTTCCGGATCCAGCCTGACGCCTGGGGATATTCTAAGGTAAGGAATCTATCACTAACTACTGTCTCTTACAGATATATCGTTACACAAGTTAGTAACTTGTGCATCAGGTTCCCAGGGCCTGTGTTCTTTCCCCAAAGCTAACTCAATTGGCATCTCTAGCCACATGTCAGCCCCTGGTAAATGGTACCACAGGTACCCAGGACACTGTGACCAGGGAAGACCTCTAAGGGCTGCAGCACTTATTGTGCCACCCTTAGAGACCCTGTACCTTTACACACACACACTGCCTTTGCAGGCTGCGTGTTTTGGTGCGGAACAAAGTGAAGTCGACATGGCACACATCCCTGTGTGCCATGCCTACAACCCACTGCCCTGGTATAGATCAGTCACCCCTCTAGCTGGGTGCCCTATACCAGTGGTGAGGGTACAGGTGCATGAGCCCTGTACCCCTACAGTGTCTAAGTCCATTCTTAGACAGTGTAAGTGCACTGCTGCCATTAAGAGTATATGGTGCTGGGAGTTTGTCATTACGAACTCCACAGCACCATGATGGCTACACTGAAAACTGGGACGTTTGGTATCAAACTTCTCAGCACATTAAACTCACACTGATGCCAGTGTGGGATTTAATGAAAAATGCACACAGAGGGCATCTTAGAGATGCCCCCTGAAAAACGACCAGCCTCAGGTGGGTTCCCTGACTGGTACACACCAGCCTGCCACCACGAGACATGTTTCTGGACCACTAGGGTGGGAGCCTATGATCCCTGAGCCCAGAAACGAAGCCTTTCCTCTGCAGAGGTGTTCACACCTCCCCCAGGACAGGAAGAGCCATCTGTGGCAGGTGAGCTTCAAAGGCCTGGCAGCCTTTGTAATGCGACCCCCAGCCTCTCCTGCTATCAGGAGCAGGCCCCCTTCCTGTCTCCCCTCCTTTTCGGCGGCAAGACGGGCGGGAAAAACTAGCCAGCCCAGAAGGTGTGCCCACCTCTGCCAACTCCACCCCTCAGGTGGGGGAGGCGAGGTGAAGCCCTCTCTTCAGTGCCTGCCATCTTGCAGATGGCAGGCATTCCCCAATCAGGTTTAGGGATTGTGCTCTCTCCCCCACGTGGGGTGAGCACACCCAGGGTGTAGTCACCCTAAGGTCAGTAGCCCATTGGCTACTGACCTCGAGACCCCTAAAACACCCCCTAAATACAGTATTTGGGGGGCTGCCCTGAACCAAGAAGGCAGATTCCCGCAACCTAAGAAGAAAAAGGACGATGGAAGACGCCCAGCAGAGGAGATTGCAAAGAACTGACTTGGCCCCAGCCCTACCGGCCCGTCTGCAGTTTCCAGAGATCCTGCGCCAAAAATAGTCTTGTCCTGCAGCTAGCGACACCCAAAACCCCTGGGAGGACTGATTGCCTTCAACAAAGACCGGATCTCCTGTGAACAGCAGCTCTGTTCAGAAGAAACACCAATGAAAGACTCCGAGCCTGCTGAGGAAAAAGAAACCAGACTCCTGGAACCACCACTGCACCCGTCGCCTACAGCCTGAGTTCGAGTGGCCCACCGGTCCCAGCGAGGTCCCCCAGCGCTCCAAAGTCAGAGTCCACTGTGGGTTGACCCCTCCAGGACTCCCCAACGTCGCCTGCAGCCTCTGCACGGAGCCACCCCCCCCAACCGCGAGTGGCCCGGTAAGGTGAGATCCGACCCCAAAAGACCCCTGCATCCAGGAGCCCTGTAGAAAGGAACCAGAGGTGCCCTCCAACTTACCTGCCAAGCAGTTGGTTCCTCCCGGAAGTCTTCCTGGACCGAGCCTGCAGCTGAAAACCAAAACCGAAAATCCCCATTCAAAACAGGGCACCCGATCTAAAACAGCACCCTGCACCCAGCCGCCCCGTTGACGCTGCGGGTGCATTAAACCGGATCCCCCTTTGTCCTGAGTCTAACACCAGGAGCTTGGCTCCCACAACCTTGTGGCCTGCTCGTCAGCAGCCACCAACCGGAGGCCCCCTATCCCCCATTGGATAACATTGGGTCTCAGCACTCTGCACCCGGCCGCCCTAGTGCCGCTGAGGGTGTAACATAAGTGCATCCTTGACTCTGGGGGACCCCTGAGTCTAACCCCAGAACCTGAACTCCCCCTACCGAATACTTACCCTAAAACCGATAACACTATTTTCCTCCATAGGATAACATTGACTGTTTTTCTTGGAAAAGTTTCTAAGTGTGGAGTTTGAAAACCTAAAGAAATTCTTTAAAATTGAACTAACAAAAACGATTTTACTTACCCGTTTACAGGAAATGTCACAATGTAGTATTCAGGTATACTACACTGTGTAAGAAAAGTAATCTCAAAAGTAACTTACCTGTAATCTTACTGAAAATCCTATACAAAGTATATTTACTGTATTTACAAAGCATTGCATTTCTCAGAAACAATACTGTAAGTCAAAACAAAGTGCATTTACAATTGCAATCCAAACTGTTACAATCTGTATATTTACTGCAAAGTACTTATCACTTACCTGTGCCGGGCTTGCTTGGTTCTAGGAAATAAAATAACTAAAAGAATATTTTTATACAAAAACAATTGGTCTGAAGTTCAGTCTTTGAGTGTGTGATTTCATTTGCTGACTGAGTGTGTACAACAAATGCTTAACACTGTCCTCTGATTGAGGGCGTGGCTTGCCGACGACCGCGATGGCCTCTTAGCTCCGAGGCTCTGAGCCACCTTCAACCCCCAAAAATCCGTCAATTTCCTGCAGCCGTGAGCAACGTTGAGAATCGGGCGGCCGCTGCTCCGAGGACTTCCCCGATCCTCTCCTGACGGCGCTCGAGACAGTGGAGCCAGAGACCCGGCGAGGTGATCCCGTGCCGGGGCTGCAGGGAGGTCACGCAGACGTCTGGAGGGCATTTACGCGAGTGCCGGTGCTGCTCCCGGGCCCCGGGTGCGGGCGGCCCTTGACTTGGCGCATCGTCCTTCCGGCGCCGGGGGCAGTGAAGTGGCTGGCGGGCCCCCCTGGGAACATCGGGGGAGGGGGGGAGACCGCATGGATACTTAAGGCGGCGCGCCGGGTGGGCTCCGGAGCGCGCCTTTCATCAGGAACGACGTGGGCGCCATTGTCTGGCGCATTTCCTTGGACCCACCACGAGGAGTGGGACGCGGCTGTGTTCCGGACGGACTCCGGCGCGGCCTGCTTAACAGACATTTGCAGCAAGGTACTCGGCCCCTGATCCTTCTACCCCCCCTCTCTCGCTCTACAGGCGGGGGGTGGGCATTGGGAGCTGCGAGGGACTTCGCCCCAAATTTTGTGCGTCACTGCTCGCTCCCACCGGCTGATGGACAGTTGGACAGTGTTTCCCTCACGGAGGTGAGTCGGCGCAGGGGGGGTCATCGCAAGCTCAGGCAGTTGTCACTGGACGGCGGGCCCCGACCATTCCAGGGTGAATGCGGGGTGCTGAGTGTTGGTGTCGGGCATCTCAGTTGCGGGCCAGTTTCCCTGGTGGGACCACTGCAGTGACGCAGTAACGGCTTCTCCCCTCCCTCCCTACGCAGTTGGACACAGGGTGGTGGCGGACTCGGTCTCCGATCTGACCAGCGTGGGGCACAGGGCCCCCCCCCCTCTCTTCTCTCGGAGCGCGCTGGTGTCCACCTTTGCCCACAACTGTCAGTCGTCAGTTGCGACATTGGCGATATGGCTACCAATAAAGGGACTCGACAATCTGGCCTGGCCAAACTGACCAAGTTCACGCATTCAAAGACCGGGGCTGCGGAGGATGAACAGGCGGGGACTGGGGAGAAGCCACCGACGCCCACTGAGGGCCCATCCCTCGTGGACGTAATGGAGGCCATCCAGGGAGTGCGCACAGCGTTGGAGGCTAAAATAGATACCGCCATGACTGAAATTACTTTCATCCGCGCCGACCTTCGTAAAATGGGGGACAGAGTCAAGGAAACTGAGGATTCTGTCAAAACTTTATCGGCTTCATCAAAGTCCCTTGAAGCTAAAGTCAAGCGCCGGAAGCCCAGGCATCAGTCTTCGAGGCGAAGCTGGAGGATTATGAGGGGCGTGCTCGGAGAATTAACGTCCGGATTTTGGGGGTTCGTGAAAAATCAGAGGGGCAGACCGCAGACTTGTTTGTGGAGGAGTTGATACAGAAACATCTGCAACCTCGATCCCTCTCGAAATACTTCTCCGTGGAATGGGTGCCTGGGGGTCCCCCAAGGCCAGGAGCCCCTCCAAGACCCTTGCTGGCACGAATTTTCAACTTCCGGGATATAATTCTTCAGGCGGCCAGGACCGGTCCACCTCTGAAACTCGACAACGCCACTATTACCTTTTTTCCGGACTTCACCTTTAAAGTGCAACAACGGAGGTCCTTCCTGGAGGTCAAGCGAGCCCTCCGAGAGGAGGGCCTCAAGTATGCCATGCTTTTTCCAGCTAAGCTGCGAATCCTGGCGGATGGGAAGACGCGTTTCTTTCAGACTCCGGAGGAGTCTTGGGACTGGCTTGAACTGGCGTGCTTCCGCCTGTCACCGTTCGTCCCTCACTCAGGGGCACGGACTGGATAGTCCACAGGACCGCTCAGGTGGCAGTGGGACTGGCTGATTCTCGAAGTACATCCATTGCGTCCATGACTTGAACGAAGTGTTGGAACGGTGTTGGAGCCAGACAGTTATCCGGTCACGATGAGTATTGACTTGCATGTCAGGGAGTGGGTGGGCTAACGTTCTTCTCCTTGCACTTGTTTTTGGGACTTCAACCCTATTGGACTTATGCTAATCTGTCATTTTGTTTTGCTGCGTTATGAGGGGGTCGGGGTTGAGTAGTACTTTCTTTGCATGGGCTGCAGGGCCTCAGGATTTGATAGCAAATGTAACAGCTGCTATATTATTGTTTAGGGGGGTCTGTTGGGTGGTCACGCGGGTGGCTCGGCAGCGTACACGCCCTCCTTAGTTTAGATGAACGGGGATTACAGGCGCTCTGCTAATTGGGGGTGGGCAGTTTTGAGTCCACGTTGCAGGGTGGGGGGATCTAGGGTTACGATTTGGGATTTTTGTTGTTTTTTGGAGGGTTTCTATTCATTTCGTTTTACTTGGTGCAGTTTCTTGAACAATCTTATTTGCAACACCAGTTGGGTCCTGGGTTTGTGGTTTTTGCGATTTTCAACGCTCATTTGTGATGGCTTTTCATTATTGTGATTCCTGTGCCAGAGTAGAATGTTTAATTGTGTTTTCACTCGCTGGGGGTGGGGGGGGCCTCATTTTCATAGTTTTTAATGAGTGAAGACTATAATCCTAGTCCATCCAGGGGCCGCCTCAAAATACTCTTGTGGAATGTGAACGGACTGGGAGACCGCATCAAGAGGGGTATAGTGTTGCAATATTTAAAACTACAGTCCCCAGACTTGATTTTGCTTCAGGAGACACATGTTCAGGGTACATCCTACTGTGCACTTAATAGGTGTGGCTATAAACTGATTGCACATGCGGCTATACCCGTGGGTCTAGAGGGGTGGGCATTCTGGTACGCACCTCCCTCCCACTCCAGGTGTCTAAAATCACTTCCGACCCCCTGGGTAGATTTGTCTCTATCTCTGGGCAGTGGAAGGGGAGGCCTTTAAATGTAATATCTGTTTATGTCCCCCCCCAGGCTTCATTCTTCCACTCTGACCGATCTTGGCTCGCACCTGCTCAATTTACCGGAGGGTGACATGTTGGTGGGCGGTGACTGTAACGCGGCCCTTAGTGGTGACCTTGATCGTTTGCCGCCTAAACGGGGGGAATCACCTGGCAAGCACTTAATGGAATTTGTAGACGCCTTAGGCTTGATTGATGTATGGCGTGTAGGTAATCCAACGTCCAGGGAATACACTTTTCATTCCAGGGTACACGGGAGTATGTCTCGCATTGATTATTTGTTCTGTAAGGCAACCCAGCTTCCTTTCTTCCGAGTGGTATTTCCGACCACTCACCTATAGTTACCTGTTATGGAGGCATTTCTCTCTCTACCAACGCCACCCCCATCTCCCCCCCCCCCTCACCCCCCGCGCGGCTGCGAAATGACGCTCCCGCCTTGGTATCTTCGCTCACCAGCGGTACGCGCCAAACTGCTGGACGCCACCCAAAATTACTTTACTGATAACGATGGTTCTGTCGCCTCCGACGTAATACTGTGGGAGGCATATAAGACTGTGATCCGTGGGTGCGGAGTGGCAGCTGTGGCAGGGCATAAGAAGGAGAAGTGTAAACAACTACAGGATATAGAGAAGGAAGTGACAACTTTAGAAGCCGATATGGTCGCCTCCGCATCCTCGGAAATCTCCCATACATTGGCTATAAAGCAGAAAGAATACCGAGACACAGCTGAAGATGCCGCTAGGATCCATTATCGAGCCACTCAGCACCGTCTTTACGATATTGGCGATAAAGCTAGTAAGTTGTTGGCGTGGCTGGATAGGAAGGAGTTGGCCAATAGATGGGTGGGGGAGATTTTCGACCTGCAGGGTGTCCGGCACCACGATAAGCTCGGGATTGCAGAAGCCTTTGCCAATCACTTCAGGGTTGTTTATACCCCCTCATCCACATCCACCCAGGCCACGGCAGCTGAATTGCTTTCCACGTTACCCTTGCCACAACTGGATCCACAAGAGGTATCAGACCTTGACGCCGACCTGACCTCGGAGGAGGTTTCCAAAGCCATTGGGGCGCTACAATCTGGGAAGGCCATGGGTCCGAGTGGCCTCCCAATCGAACTTTACAAAATTACCGCCTCCGTTATCGCGCCCTTTTTGGTGCGTATGTATGACGGAGTGTCCCTCGGTACTTTGCCAGCGACACAGAGACTGGCTAATATTGTGGTCATCCATAAAACAGGCAAACCACCGGAACGCTGCTCATCGTATAGGCCGATCTCTCTTTTAGACCCCGAGGTCAAGATATTGGCCAAACTCTTGCCTCTTCGCCTCTCCCCATGTCTTCACAAATTGATCCACCCGGACCAATCTGGCTTTGCCAGCCAGAAATACCGCGCTTAATCTGCGCCGTTTGTTTGGGGTGCTGGGCCGGGCCTCCACTATACAGGAGGATTCAGTGATAGTGTCCTTGGATGCTAAGATGGCCTTCGATATGATTGAATGGCCCTTTTTGTTTGCAGTGTTGGAGAGATATGAGTTTGGCGCTCGTTTTATATCCTGGGTGCGCCTACTTTACGCCCGCCCATTGGCCCGGGTTTGCAGTAAACGGAGGCCGATCAGCCTTTTTTGAGCTGGGTAAGGGCACGCGACAGGGATGCCCCCTGTCGCCTCTTATTTTCGCCTTAGCCGTAGAACCCCTGGCCATATGGATTAGAGGTGACCCCTTGATTCGTGGTTTGAATTGGTCACCAGATTGTGCGGACAGAATTTCCCTCTATGCCGATGATATCCTACTTTACTTGGCCCGACCCCGGTCTTCAATCCATAGAGTGCTTCATATTTTGGCCCTCTTCCAACAATAGTCCGGCTATACGATCAACTGGGATAAATCTCTGGTTTGTTTTGAGCGGTGAGCCACCAATCCTCCCAGTGGGTTGTCCGGCCCAGCTCGTCACAAGGTTTTCGGTATTTGGGTATATATATCACCAAAGATGAAGGTGTTTTTCACCGTCAAAACTTAATCCCTCCACTCCAGCGGTTCCGTGCCGATGTGCAACACTGGAGATCTTTACCTCTCACACTCCTGGGTAGAGCCGCTCTTTATAAAATGATGGCACTTCCCCGCTTTCTCTATGCATTGCAGAATACGCCTTTTTTGGTGTCTTCCCAATACTTTCCCTCTATTGAGTCCGAGGTATGCTCCTTATTATGGAATAACGGCACACCCAGAATGGCTCTCGCCAAGCTCACTAAAAGCTGGTATGATGGGCGAACAAAGTAAACACAAGGAGATAATGGACGGAGTGCTGAAACTTTTCAAACACTCACCCCCCAGTCACAGATCTGGGTTGAATCCATCATTCTTTAGCTCGCTTTGCCACCCCAGTTCAGATATAGCTATATGCAAATCAGTCTTGACCCTGTGCCTCATGGGAACAGTCCAGACCGAACTGCCAAGCCATGTCCTCCCTGGACCGGAATCGAGCATCGTGGGACCGGTTTCGGGCTAACAGCCCTCCTCAGCCAGGCTAGCTTGAATCCAGTGGCAAAGTGAGCAAGGGACCCACGTCTGGGCATACCCTGCCAACTTAGGGCGAACAAAGCAAACACCAGGAGATAATGGACGGAGTGCTGAAACTTTTCAAACACTCACCCCCAGTCTCAGATCTGGGTTGAATCCATCATCATTCTTTAGTTCACTTTGCCACCCCAGTTCAGACATAGCTATATGCAAATCAGTCTTGACCCTGTGCCTCATGGGAACAGTCCAGACCGAACTGCATAGCCCTACCTGCCATTAAATATTATTACTGGTCCTCGCAACTGGTGGTTCTCAACCACTGGATGCATCGGCCCATAGCTGACCCGGCGTACACAATGAACAGGTATGTCTTCGGGTAACTTTCTCAGGGCTTTGTATGGCGGGAAGAAATATGCACCCAAGTACACTCCGACCTCTACTACGGTCTCTTTATGGTACTCGGCCACTGCGGCGTTGGGTTGGAAAGGTAGGATTACGAAGGCCACCCCGTTGCTTGAGTCTCTTCAGCTGGGCATGCTCTCGAGGTTCCCAGGGTTCGACAAATGGGACTTAATCGGCCTCTCGACGGTGGGTGACCTTTGGACTAGGCGGGGGTCGTCCCGTTTAGTGATTTACAACAGCAATACCATCTTCAGGCGGGGGAAACATTTCGGTACCTTCAGGTAAGTAGTGCACTACAAAAGGTGCTACCTAGAGGCTCCGACCTGCCGGTTTCCTCACCATTAGAAGATAGATTACTGGATGATTACCTCCCAGACCGGGCGATTTCCCTGACATACCGTAAGATTCTTAATAATATGCCCGACTCCATGGGTAAATTACGGGCAAAATGGAATGATGAGGTGGGAGAGCTCGATGACAGAGTGGAGGAAGGCCTTGGCATCACCTCGGGAGGTGGCGATCCGTTCTCGTTTTAAATTGATACAACTTAAACTGCTGCATAGGGCATACTACACCAGTTCGGCACTCGTTAAGATGGGTCTCTTGTCTTCTCCGGATTGCCCCCGGGGCTGCGGACAGTTAGGTACTTTCCTTCATCAATGGTGGGATTGCCCTGACCTCCAGAGATATTGGGGAAGAGTGATTTCCGACATGTCCCAAATATGCCATAAATCAATTGATGTATCCCCACGTCTGTCTTTTGAATGTTTGGGATGCCACTGACCTAACCAGGTTTGAACGTCTCTGGGTTACACTGGGATGTATGATCGCCAAACGCAATATTGCTAGAACCTGGAAGGGGGGTTTGCACTTAGACACGCGGATTGGGCATCGGACATGGACTGGTGCATGCAAGCGGAGAGGGCGGTGTACAAAAGCAGAGGTTGCCCGGGTAAATAGACCAAGGTGTGGGGCCCCTGGAATGAAAGTAGAGGTTATATTTGTACCCCACTTGACGAGACGACCGATGTAGTTGATAACGTAACACCATAGGCTGGCTGTCGCAGGGATTGATGATATAGTGTTTTCCTTTGACCCAATGTAGTCCTTTGTTTCATTTGTTTCCTGCTGTCCTCAGGAACTGTATTTTGTTTTGTAACTGCACCAGATTTTTTTTTTTTGATTTAAGTTTATTTTCAATAAGCAGTTATTAAAAAAAAAAAAAAAACTGTCCTCTGATGAAGCCTTACTGCTCGACCACACTACCACAAATAGAGTGAGGTGCTATCTAACTTTACCTCTGCCTTCCTTTGGGGTTCCACTGGACTCTGTGCACACTATACCTCACTTTGGTATAGTATGTACGGAGCCAGCTTCCTACATACGTACACTTTTCTAAACAACTGCAACACCCACAGGTTAGCCTCTGCTTTTAAAGGGCACTGCTTTTCAGTCTATGCAAAGCATGTGTATCTACAGCCACACATGCCTCGAACGGATTGTTTCGTACCCTGTAAGCATCTGTCCTTGGCATGTGGTGCTGTAGATTCACATGCGCCCACCCTCCACCCCGGACACCTGTGGCTGTTGCAGTTAGTTTACCTTTGCATACGCATGGACATCTTTACTTGCAGTCGCTTACACTCCATTCTCACCCGCCTGCGGGAAAACAATCTAACAATGGAGTCTATGCCCATGCACCTTATCACCAAGAGGAGTCTACCTTGTGACTTGAATTACTTCTTTTAAGAAAAACTGCTTGCACACATCTCGACCCAACATAAGATGGCAGGAGTATGCAAAGCATGTGAATCTACAGCACTACATGGCAAGAACAGATGCTTACAGGGTAAGTAATATAATCCTTTAAGAATGGAGTGTACTTTATCCCATATAGAATTACTTGTATATGTTAATTTTATTCTGCTGTTAAAATGCTTTTAACACTGCAAATGTTTTATTCATTTATTCTTCAGTGCTATTCTCATGGTCCGGTGGATAAAGGCTGTATTCACTCTGCATGCTTCATATCTTACTACAGTAAGTACTGTTCGACCCCTTGCTTGTCTGCACTCAGACTTAATATCAGGTACTTCGGTTGTGTTGAGAAGTATGGTGTGGCATAACATCCCCAATTTCTCAAAGGAAGAAGCAGATTATTTCTGTTCTACTTACAAAGTTATTTTACATATAGATGGAATGTAAAATGTTTCATTTTGTTGACACTTCAAAAGCTTAAACTACATAAAATGTTTGTACCATGTCTCTCTAGATACACATGTTCTGCACACTCTTATCTAGGGTTGAGCGAAAACGTTTGCAAGTTGTTTTTGTTAAATTAAATTTTGGTCATGAGATGTCCTGTGGCCCCTCACTTTAGCCCACAATGAACCAGGACAAAAACTCCTCCTCAGATTGCTTTTTTTCTCCACCATTGGGTTCGAACTTTCAGCTCGAGATCCCATATCGAGAAATTCCGGTTTGCTTCATCAACACCGTTGATCACCGGCAACTGTAGTCTTTAGTTCAGAACCACCCCAGAGCTGCCATACAGTGCTTCACTTTTAGGACTCGAGTTATATTTAGAACGGCTGTTGGAGGAGAGTGGTAGAGCGAAGATTCCTTTTTTTTTTCCGCCTGACTCCCTAGTTGTGCATACAGCCAGGAAGTGACCTTGTGCCTAGACAAGGGGGACTGCCCTTCTTCCGGATAAAAAAAGTACTGGAGTTGAGGATTGCTAGTATTATAGGTTTGCTTTCCTGTTATGACAATAATGGTAGTAGATGGAACTTTTGTTAAAGCACCTCCCGGAACCACATCATAAAGGTGTCAGGAAGTAGGGGTGCAAGGAAGGGCTGTCTCAGTTGCCAGTATGCCAGTTGCCAGTATGGCTTGGTGCTCTAGTCGGCTGATACCGCATCACTGCAAATGAATATTAGTATAATACATCATCGATATGCATGGCTCAGGGTGTCCGGGTTCAAAGCAGAGGTCCAGTAACTTCATTAATGTTCCCCTCGATGGAGATCATTAGGTGGTGTTGAAGTGCATGGGTACCCCTTTCTAAACCGTCCTGGTTATCTATGGGGATTACCAGCCATTTGTGTCGGGTCAGGTCATTATTCTTTGATGTCTGTGTGAGCCCCCTGGACCAGAAACAAGCATCCTGGGACCGGTTTCAGGGCATCATCCTTCATTAGCCAGGCTAGCCTGAATCCAGTGGTGTAGTGAGCACGGGACCCACGTCTGGGCATACCCTTCCCACTTAGGGGCGACATATGCAAAAGACATGGTGAGCAAAAAAACAATGGATTTAGGCCAAGATCTCTGTACTGGGGTGAATGTATGACATTGTTCTGCATTCTGTCCATCAATTGTTCTTTTTGCATTTGTCACCCTGAGTGGGACGGGTATGCCCAGACGTGGGTCCCGTGCTCTCCATGCCACTGGAGTCAAGCTATCCTGCTGATGAGGGGGTGAGACCCCGAAACCGGTCCTAGGATGCTTGTTTCCAGTCCAGGGAGGGCCTGGCCTGGCAGTTCGGGCTGGACTGTTCCCATTGGGCGCAGGGTCAAGAATGATTTGCATATGGCTGAGTCCAAACTGGAATGGCATGGTGAGCAAAAAAACAATGGATTTAGGCCCAGATCTCTGTACTGGGGTGAATGTATTGTATTGTAATTGCATTTGTATAGCGCTTACTACCCCTGACGAGGCGTCGAATCGCTTTTTCGGCGAGTAGCACGCTACTCCGGGACCCATAGAGGATTAGTGTTGAATTAGTATAGTGAAACATGCAAGTAAATTTTAAGTGGTGGATATGTTAGTTATTTGGATTCGGAAGGATAGCAGAAGGATAGAAGGTTTGTATTTATATAGCGCTTCTAACCCCTGATGGGGTGTTGAATCGCTTTTTTTTGGCGAGTAGCACGCTACTCCGGAAACCCATAAAGGATTAGTGGTGAATTAGTATGGTGAAATATGAAAGTAATTTGAGTGGTGGATATTAGTCAGTTATTTGGAGTGAGAAGGATAGCGGAGGAATAGAAGGGAAAGAAAGGTTTGCATTCATATAGCGCCTGTTACCCCTGATGGGGTGTTGAAGCGCTTTTCTGGCGAGTAGCAGGCTACTCCGGAACCCATAAAGGATTAGTGTTGAAAATTAGTATAGTGAAATATGAAGTAATTTGAGTGGTGGATATGTTAGTCAGTTATTTAAATTGAGAAGGGTTAGGGAGGGGTAAAAAAGGAAAAAAGGTTTGCATTTATATAGCGCTTGTAACCCTGATGAGGTGTTGAAACGCTTTGTTGGCGAGTAGCACGCTACTCTGGAACCCATAAAGGATTAGGGGTGAATTAGTATAGTGGAATATGGAATTAGAGAAGTGAACATGCTAGTCTGTTATTTTGATTGAAAAGGATAGTGGAGGGATAGAAGAGTGAAGGATTTCTTTTTTTAGGTCATAGCAGTAGGAGGAGGCTTTTGGATGAGTAAAAAGGGTTTTTGGAGGGGAAGAGTCAGAGGGAAGAGTTTAGAAAGATTAGGTTCGAGGCATATGAGCTGCAGATCGTACACTGTGCATGAGATCGCCATCTGGTGTTGGGCTCGGATGCTTGCACTTTGTTGTTGTCTTGGAAGAGTCTTTTGTAGTCACGAGATAGGTGACTCCTCCTTTGGACGATAGTGCGCATGGGCATCGACTCCATGGTTAGATTGTTTTTCCGCCATCGGGTTCGGATGTACCTTGCTGCGCTCCGGATCCACATCGATCGGTTCCCCTCTCGACGCGCAGAAGAACCTCCTACCGTTCGACGGTATTGTTTTCGATCGCGATCCCCTCATCGCGTCTCCACTCCAACACTGTTTCGAGTCCGGTCGCCGACGTTGGTCCGTTGGGCGTGTCGGCGCCATCATCCAGCATATGGAAAGGACTCCATTTAAAAATGCAGGTGTGGGGCTAAATTCCCACACACAGATCTCCACGAGATCTGTAATCTTTGCCTCTCTCCAGAACACGAGAGCCAACACTGCCAAGCCTGTGACTCCTTTCGGTCCAAAAAGACCATCCGTGATCGCCGGGCCCGACGACACGAAATGTCCAGGTCAGCCGCTCCCGCACCGGACGACATCTTTGACACAGGCTCCGACAACCCGGACACCGGAGATTTACAAATCGACACCTCCGGAGCCGAAGACTCAGGGTCCGACGACCAACTCATCACACCACACCAACGTACTGTGAGTACTGACGTCGATGCCCCTGCCCCCAAGAAACAAAAGGCTTCGGTCACACCTTCGCCTTCGGGCCTAGGTCTGCACCATCACAAAGCTTCAGGAGCCCCGCCTTCCGGCTCGACTCCCAAGCACCTAAAGCCTTCTGGCAGCTCGGGACCGAGCCAGCCACGTCCCGGAGCCGAAAAACACTCATCGGCACCGAAACACAAGACTAAGGTCTCGGCACCAACAGACCCTTCGGCGCCAAAGTCCAAGGTCCCAGACACCTCGACACCGAAGCATAACAAACCTTCGGAGTCGACAAAAAACCCTCGGTGTCGAAAACTTCACCAAAGGACACCAAACAACCTCGCAAGCCCAAACAACACTCGGAGCCGAAATCTTCGATGCCGACCAAACACGCCAGCTCAGAAGAACTCTTGGTTCCCATCGACCCAAAGCAGAAAACTCTGCACATTGACCCTATTACCGGACAGGTACAATCAGTAATACCTCACAAGAGGAAGATACAGGAACCAACCACACCTGAGCCACCTCATAAGAAGAAAGACTCTTCCACATCACCTATAAGGTCTTTCTCTCCACCTCCACAACACCTCAGCCCTCTACACTCCCCGCCTCACTCTCCTCCACCTTGTTTTTCACTACAAGGGGATACAGACAGGGAGGATCATGATGATGACATGCAGTCACCTCACAACACCTACACTGATGACGACCTTCACAGTATCCCACCACAAGACCCCTGGGACAGTTATGACCTCCCAGATATACCTGTCCCTGAACCATACCCATCAAAAGCCTCACCTCCAGATGATGCTATAGGGTTTTCACAGGTGATAAACAGGGCAGCACAATACCATGGTGTCAAGTTACACTCAGACCCCCTGGAAGAAGACTTTTTACTAGAAACTTTTAGCCAGCCTCAAAAGTCTACCCATACTCTACCTATGCTTAAAGGCATTATTAAACATGCCCCTGAGGTCTTCAAAGACCCAGTTAGGGCTAGGGTTCTTAACCCAAGGATCGAGAAAAATATAAACCTGCCCCTTCTGACCCAGCTTATATTAAAGGCCAACTCCCTCTAGACTCATTAGTAGTTGATAATGCACGGAAAAGGGCAAACTCCCAGACTACTGGTGAGACACCACCACCAGACAAGGAGTCCAAATTACTCGACGCATCGGGAAAAAGAGTTGCGTCTCAAGCAGCAAACATGTGGCGCATCGCCAATTCCCAAGCCTTACTGGCGAGATATGACAGAGCCCATTACGACGAGCTTGAAAAGCTCATTGAGCACCTTCCAGATCAGTATAAGACCAAGGCCAATGATCTAATACAAGAAGGCAAGATTGTCACAAACACCTCAATAAAGTGCGCCCTTGACGCAGCAGATACAGCAGCACGCACAATAAACTCAAGCGTTTTGCTGCGCAGACACGCATGGCTACGAATATCTGGCTTCAAGCAGGAGGTACAATCTACCATCCTCAATCAACCCTTAGACCAGGAACACCTGTTTGGGCCTAATGTGGACACTTCTCTAGAAAAAATGAAGAAGGACACAGACACAGCCAAAGCTATGGGAGCTCTACAAGCCACACCTAGCAGAGGTTCCTTTCGTCGCTCCTTATATAGAGGCGGCTCCAAAACTACAGCCACAGACACCACCTCTGCTAACTACAAAAACACCACTCAAACCTCCTCTAATAGAGGTTACTCCAGAGGTAATTACAGAGGTAATAACAGGGGTAGAGGACGCGGGTTTAACACGCGCACCTCCCCTACCACCAAACAGTGACTTCCCTCCGTTTCCCCCCGATCATTCCACTCCCGTCGGGGGAAGACTGTCAAAGTTCCTACCTGCGTGGAATTCCATCACCACCGACAGGTGGGTAATACAAATTATCCAGTATGGTTACTGCCTCGAACTCACTTCTACTCCCCCAACATACCACCCAGACAGCGTCCCATGTCCACGGAACATCTAACGCTCCTCAATCAAGAGGTTCTCTCTATGCTCCAAAAGCACGCAATAGAACCAGTCCCTCTACAACATCAGGGCACAGGGGTTTACTCACTATACTTTCTAATCCCCAAAAAGGACGGTTCCCTCAGGCCCATACTGGACCTCAGACCCCTCAACTATTACATTCACTCAGATCATTTTCACATGATCACTCTTCAACTAAATACTTCCACTACTCCAACAAGGCGACTTCCTTGCCACACTAGATCTCAAGGACGCCTATTTCCATATTCCCATTCACCCTGCGCACAGGAAATACCTAAGGTTCATAGTGGACGGACAACATTATCAGTTCAAAGTCCTCCCATTCGGGTGGCAACAGCACCAAGGGTTTTCACCAAGTGCCTAGCAGTAGTAGCTGCGCACTTACGAAGACAACACATTCACGTGTTTCCGTATCTAGACGACTGCTAATAAAAGCCAAGTCACACAACCAATGTGTACAGCACACACTCCAAACAGTTCGGCTACTACACAATTTGGGGTTCACAATAAACCATACCAAATCGCATCTCCATCCCTCCTACATACATCAGTACCTAGGAGCCACAATCGATACCTCCAGGGCCCTTGCATACCCCAATCCTTCCAGGATAACAAGTATGCAAGCCCTCATCAACAAATTCCTACCTCAACACTACCTTCCAGCTCGAGTGTTTATGCAACTCGTAGGAATGATGGCCTCGTGCATCTTTATTGTCCCTCACGCACGACTTCAAATGCGGCCCCTGCAAGAATGCTTAGCACGTCAGTGGAACCAAGCTCAGGGCCAGCTTACAGATCTGGTGTTGGTAGACAGCCGCACTCATCGCTCTCTGCAATGGTGGAACATACAAAACATTTCCAAAGGGCGGCCGTTCCTAGAGCCAGTTCCACAAATAGTGCTCACAACAGACGCATCTCTCACCGGGTGGGGAGCTCACCTCCTTACCCACACAACGCAGGGCAGCTGGACCAAGTCACAAAAACTGCTCCACATCAACCACCTAGAATTATTAGCAATATTTCTAGCGCTAAAGTCATTCCAACCGCATCTTACTCACAAGACTGTCTTAGTCAAAACAGACAACATGACAGCAATGTACTATGTACAAAAACAGGGGGGACACACTCTCTACAGCTGTCTCGCCTGGCGCAAGCCATATGGAGATGGGCCATTCCTCAAAACATTTACCTCCTTGCAGAACACCTTCCAGGAGTTCACAATCACATTACGGATCTGTTAAGTCGACAGACACAACAGATTCACGAATGGGAACTGCATCCGCAAGTTCTACAACCTTTTTCCAAATGTGGGGCCATCCACAAATAGACCTGTTCGCCACACAACAAAACACAAAATGCCCAACCTTCGCCGCCAGGTTCCCACACCCGTCGTCCAAGGGCAATGCAATATGGATGAACTGGTCAGGCAGATTTGCATACGCTTTTCCGCCTCTCCCACTCATTCCCCTAGTAGTACGCAAACTCAGACAACAGTCTCTAACAATGATCCTAGTTGCTCCCACATGGGCAAGACAACCATGGTTCACAACACTTCTCGAACTCTCAGTAGTTCCACACCACAAACTGCACCTCTCTCCACACCTCTTAACTCAGAACCATGGAGAGATCAGACACCCCGATCCAGGTCAACTGAATCTGGCAATATGGCTCCTGAAGTCCTAGAGTTCGGTTACCTTAACCTTCCACCTGAGTGTATGCAGGTCATTAAAGAAGCCAGACGTCCCACTACCAGGGCTTGTTATGCAGCAAAATGGAAAAGGTTTGCTATTTATTGCAATAACAACAATATCAACCCACTAGATGCCTCCATACAAAACATTATCTGTTACTTGCTGCATCTGCAAACATGTAACCTAGCATACTCATCCATAAGATTACATCTTGCCGCTCTAGCCGCATACTTACAAAACAGACAGCATTTGTCACTGTTTCGAGTACCTGCAATTAAAGCCTTTATGGAAGGCCTTAAAAGAATCATTCCCCCTAGATTGCCACCCTCTCCAGCATGGAATCTAAATATTGTCCTCACCAGGCTCATGGGTCCCCCATTTGAACCTCTGCACAAATGTGAGTTACAATTTCTTACATGGAAAGTAGCCTTCCTAATTGCAATAACCTCTCTCAGAAGAGTGAGTGAGATTCAGGCTTTAACCATACAAGAACCTTTTTACAAATCCATCGTAATAAAGTAGTTCTCAGACCAAACCCCAAATTCCTACCTAAAGTAATTTCTGCTTTTCACCTTAACCAATCAATAGAGTTACCCGTCTTTTTCCAAGACCCAGACTCTGTAGCAGAAAGAGCTCTACACACACTAGATGTCAGAAGAGCCCTACTTTACTACATTGACAGGACCAAACCTTTCAGAAAGACAAAACAATTATTTGTAGCTTTCTCCCCACCACATAAAGGTAATCCCATCTCAAAGGCTGGCATTGCTAGATGGATAGTCAAATGCATTCAAATTTGCTACCAAAAGGCTAAACGCACCTTAATAATTCCCCCTAGGGCACATTCCACACGTAAACTAGGGGCTTCTATGGCATTTTTAGGGAACATCCCCCTAAATGACATATGTAAGGCAGCAACATGGTCTACGCCACATACCTTTACCAAACACTACTGTGTTGATGTACACGCAAAGCAGCAAGCTGCTGTGGGCCAAGCTGTTCTTAAAACACTTTTTCAGACTACTGCAACTGATACAGGTGACCACCGCTAGGGGAGACACTGCTATACAGTCTATGCACAGTGTACGATCTGCAGCTCATATGCCTCGAACGGTAAATGCTACTTACCAGTATGCATCTGTTCTTGGCATATATAGCTGCAGAGTCGTACACGCCCACCCACCTCCCCGGAACCTGTATCTGTTCCAGTATAATCTTAATTAGATATATTCACATGGACATCTTTTTCTTCTTACTGACTCCATCTTTTCCCATCATGGCGAAAAACAATCTAACCATGGAGTCGATGCCCATGCGCACTATCGTCCAAAGGAGGAGTCACCTATCTCGTGACTACAAAAGACTCTTCCAAGACAACAACAAAGTGCAAGCATCCGAGCCCAACACCAGATGGCGATCTCATGCACAGTGTACGACTCTGCAGCTATATATGCCAAGAACAGATGCATACTGGTAAGTAGCATTTACCTTTTGGGGGATCGGTACAGTAAAGGAGGTGTCAGAAGATGCAAGGAGGGGTAGAGTAGGAGAGAGTCAAGAAAGGGTTATTTTGGGGAACATAGTAGTGGTATGGCGTTTGGGATAAATGAGAGAGTGGGTGTAGAGGATATCATGATAGATGTATAGGGTGAGAGATAGGGTAGTGAATTGGAAAGAGTAGTAGAAAAGTTTGAGATGAGTCAGAAAGTTGGGCTAGAAGATATATTGAGGGAAGTATAGGCTGAGAAATAGGGTAGTGCATTGGAAATGCTAAATTAGAACGAAAGTGATAAATATATAGATCCATAAGTACATTGAAAGTATATAGATACATAAAGGAGGTAAGTATATGCAGATTAAAGATATTGATAGAGGTAGCGGATGAGAAATAGGGTAGTGCATTGGATATGCTTTTTCAGGAGAAAAGTAACAGACACACAGATCCAAGTACATGGAGGTACATAGATGCACAATGGAAGCAAGTACATGTAGACCAAAGATGATTTTTTTTTTTTTCTTTTTTTTTTATAACATAATTATTGTACATGTTTATACAAAGCAATACACGAAGATAGGCACATCTATAGTGAAAATCAATGCTTATGTACAAAGAGACAAATACATAGGGTGGGTATAAATGAATGGGAAAATGGGCAGTATTCCTGGCCCTGGTCCCGACCAGTTTCGAACAGGCTCAAACAGGCACTCACCCTTGTCCTCTCCACCCTTGGCTGAGACGCCCTAAGCCTTGGCCGTTTATTGCCCTAGTAATCAGGTGACCCCTTCAGTCAATGGTAACCCTAGCCCTAACACTATCCAATCACAACACTAGCCCTAAAATCTAGAACCAATAGGAGACCAGGACCTCACAGCCAATCGTAGCCCTAGTCCAAGCACCCAATCAGTTCAAAAACCCTGATCTCTACGTCCAATATAGGCCCTAGCCCTACCAGTAGTCCCAACCCAAGTCCAAGCAACCAATGGCACAGGACGCCCTAGTCCCTACTTCCAATAGAAAGCCTAACCCTACTCTTAGTCCCACACCTAGTCCAGCAACCAATCACACCAGAAGCCCTAATCGCTACTTCCAATTAAAGGCCTAGCCCTAGTCCCACCCTAGTCCCAACAACCAATAGCACAGGAAGCCCTAGTCCCTACTTCCAATAGAAATACTAACCCTAGCCCTAGTCCCAACCCTACATTGATTGAATCACAGACCCAGAAACCAATCAGAACCCTCAAATGCCCAACCAAGGAGGACACTAACCCTAATCCAATAGAAACATCAGATACAACCACCAATCAGTGTACACATGTACCAAACAATATCAGACTATATAAGGTCCCAGCTACCTCAGACAAGGTTTGCTGGCCACGGAGTTGGAAGCTGCTTCTCTAATGTATGACATTCTTCTGCATTCTGTCCATCAATTGTTCTTTTTGCAATCTCTAAAAGCGGCATTTCTGCACTAGTAGTGCTAACTCCAACCTTACCAGCAATGCGTATTTATCCCTACTACTCCCCTGAGATGAGTAATTATCACTTAGAAGCATGTAAGGGAATTCCCAATGCTTAGTCTGTGATGGGAGTAGGCCTCACACTAGTAAAAACACTAGTAAACTACCGTGATATGTGAAACATAAACTTACAGGGCCTACCTTTTACTTACATAGCACCCTGCCCTTTGGGTTACCAAGGGCCTTCCATAGGGTTGACTTGTATGTAATGAAAGGGGAGTTTAAGGCTTGGCAAGTAGCTTTGCATGGCAAGTCAAAGTGGAAGTAAACTGCACACACAGACACTGCAGTGGCAGGCATGAGACATGGTTAGAGGGCTACTTATTTGGGTGGCACAAACAGTGCTACATGACCCACTAGTAGCATTTAATTTACAGGCCCGGGGCACATGTAGTGCACTTTACTAGGGACTTATAGGTAAATTAAATATGCCAATTTAATATGAGCCAATGTTACCATGTTTTAGGGAGAGAACACATGCACTTTAGCACTGGTTATCAGTGGTAAAGTACTCAGAGTCCTAAAGCCAGCAAAAACGGAGGAGGAAGACAAAATATTTGGGGTAACACTTCAGAGAGGGCCATTTTCCAACAGGTGCCTGCACAGAAATTAATGCAGCCTCTTGATTCCTCTGCACACTTAAGCAAAACATTACTTTGATTCAGATGCCAGGGTCTGCTGTCTAGTTTTGATAAATCTGTGTTTCATCAAAGTTTCGGATAGCATTTCTTTTCGCTTGTCTGAGACTCCTCCATCAAAATTTGTTGGGTATAGCTGCATAATCTTTCAAAAATAATCTAAGGAATAGTATCCATTAGAAGAAAAGTTTAGTACTTTGGTTTTGTAGTTTGAATCTTTTCTGGATTCACGTGCTGTGCATTATTCCATCTGGGGATTGGGTTTGGAATATTCTTCTTGTCCCCCATCCTTGTTGGGTATCGTCAACCATCATTATGTGGCAAGTCTGTCTTCTTGTGATGTCTCCCTGGAAGCCCTTGTGTGTGGTCCCCATCTCCAGATTTTTTTTTCCACTGTTGGGTTGAGAAGCAAAAGTCAGAGCTCCAGGATAATCAAAGAAAATTCAGAAACTGATCAATGGAGCAGTGAGCACAGAAAATGGAAGACTGTTACAATTGAAGAACCATAGATTGACAATGATTATGCATTGGACATCACCAAAAGGTGATCTGTGTGGGGGAGCCGGAATCGTTCAGGGAAATGGAGAACAAACGCTTTAGGATATGCCCCAAGTGCCACCATATTGTGCTTGCACAAAAGGACAGCCACAGCGCCTGCATCCTGTCTGCCTCAAGAGCACAGGGCCAAAGGATGCAAGTCACGCACAGTTGCAACCAAAGACACTCGGCACCAGGAAATGACAGAGGTGGGGGCACTATGCCACAATGTAGACATAGAAACAGCAAGTCTCCCTCTAGGACCTCTGTCTATCCAGTGATAATTGGTGGTGCAAGAGGAGTGTTTGACTGTTGTAGTATGTGTTGTTGAATCCAAAAAGGAAGAGGTACAGAAGAAGGCCTCGAGAGAACAGAGGTGTACCCAGGTAACCTCAAACAGTGGGCCTGAGCTGAATCCTTCTGAGTTGAGGAACCTGAAGACATTTTCAAAGTTGAAACCCTTAATGAGACAAGGGAAGTCGAAACAAAGAGAACCCCATTTGTCCTTGCACAAGGACCCTGTTGGGCGTCCCTCAGACACAGGATCAACACTAAAAGGTGATCAAGACCACAAGAGGAAGGGGGGAGTGTGAGAAAGTTCCCTGCATTGTTGCCCCCACTTTTTGCTGAATTGCTGATGTGCTTTGACTGAGTGTGCCCTGGGCTCCTGCCAATCAGGTACCCGGGGCCTATGTTCTTTCCCTAAAAACTGTATTGAAGCCTAAACCCAATTGGCATCTCTGGCCACAGGTCAGTCCATGGTAAATGGTACCCCAGGTACCCAGGGCACTGTGACCAGAGAAGACACCAAAGGGCTGCAGCACTAAGTGCCACCCTTAGAGGCCCTGTACCACTACACTCGCACGCTGCCTTTGCAGAATGCATGTTTTGGAGCAGAACAAAGTGAAGAGTTGACATAGCACACATCCCTGTGTGCCATGCGTACAACCCACTGCCCTGGCATAGGTCAGTCACCCCTCTAGCTGGGTGCACTATACCAGTGGTGAGGGTACAGGTACATGAGCCCTGTACCCCTACAGTGTCTAAGTCCATTCTTAGACATTGTAAGTGCAGTGCTGCCATTAAGAGTATATGGTGCTCGGAGTCTGTCATTACGAACTCCACAGCACCATAATGGCTACACTGAAAACTGAGAAGTTTGGTATCAAACTTCTAAGCACATTAAACCCACACTGATGCTAGTGTGGGATTTAATGAAAAATGCACACAGAGGGCATCTTAGAGATGCCTCCTGAAAAACGACCTGCCACTAGTGTCCAGGCTGAGTGGCTGCTTTCAGCTGCCTCCACCAGACATGTTTCTGGATCCCTGGGTCGAGAGCCTGCTGCTCTGAGGCCTGAAACAATGCACATCCTGTGACGAGGTGCCAAGCCTCCTCACCCAGGATGGGCAGGGTCCACGAAGGGGAAGCTTCAAAGGCTTGCCGCCTTTGTGAGCTTCCCCAGGCCACCTGCTGCTTTCAGCAACTGGTCCCCACTGATTCTGACCCCCACTTTGGGCGGGAGAACCGGCGGGAAAAACAAGTGAGGAAGAGGTGTGCCCACCTCTGCCAACTCCACCCCTCATGTGGGGGAGGCCAGGTGAAGCACAACTCTGTCCCTGCCATCTTGCAGATGGGGGGGACTCAGCCAACTAGGGAAAGGCTTATGCCCTCCTCCCACTGGAGGGTGGCATAATAGGGGGTGTACCCACCCCAGGGAAGGGACCCATTGGCCCCAACCTGTCACCTACCTGTAACGCCCCTAAATCTAGTATTTAGGGGCACCCCTGAACCTTGCTTCCTCAGACCAGAAGAAACTACAAGAAAAGAAGGACCGAACAGCCGTGCCGAAGCTAACAAGAGGAAGACGCCCTCTGACTTGGCCCCAGCCCTACCGGCCTGTCTCCACCTCGAACCTGCTCCTGCGAAATCCCAGTGTGTCCTGCAGCCAGCAACCTCGAAAACCCCGGAGGACCTTCCTGCCTTCAACCACAAAGACTTTGTCTCCTGTGAACACTGGATTTGTTCATCTCCAACCTCTCGCTCTGGTCGGACACCGCACCACTCTGCACCCGTCGTCCATGGCCCAAGCTCGAGTGGGCAAACACCACGAGGAGGTCTCCCCGGTGATCCTGGCCCGAGATCCAGCGGCCCCTGACCTACCTCCAGCCGACGCCTGCAGCCTAAGTCCGGAAGGTCCCCCAACCGCAACCAGGAGCTGGTAAGAAGATCCGACCCTAAAAGGCACCCCTGCACCCGACGCCCCACAGCCTAGGGTGGCCCAACCGACGGTGCCTAACCAACCCCCAACATCCCAACTTACCTCTCGAAGTGGTGGTCGCACCCAGAAGACCTTCGTCCCTGAGCCTGCAGTGCCTTTGCAAACCGGAGGTTCCACATTGCAAACAGGGCGCCAGACGTCGAAACAGCACCCTGCACCCGGCTGCCCTAGTGCCGCTGAGGGTGCCTCTTTGGTGCTACTTTGTTTCCCCATTTGCCCTGAGCTAAAGTCCAGGAGCTTTGCTCTCGCAACCAAGTGGCCTGCTCGTCAGCAGCTACCAACCGGAGGCCCCCTGCCCCCCATTGGATAACATTGGGCCTCAGCACTCTGCACCCGTCTGCCCTAGTGCCGTTGAGGGTATAACGCGAGTGCATCCTTAACCCTGGGGGACCCCTGAGTCTACCCCCGAACCTCAACTCCCACTACCGAATACTTACCCTAATACCGATAACACTATTTTCCTCCATAGGATAACATTGACTGTTTTTCTTGGAAAAGTTTCTCTGTGTGGAGTTTAAAAACCTAAAGAAGTTCTTTAAAAATAGTGTAACAAAAACGATTTTACTTACCTGTTTACAGGAAATGTCCCAGTGTAGTATCCAGGTACACTACACTGTGTAAGAAAAGTAATCTCAAAAGTAACTTGCCTGTAATTTTACTCAAAATCCTATACAAAGTATATGTACTGTATTCTGAAAAGCATTGCATTATCAGGAACACTACTGTAATCAAATCCAAGTACATTTACAATTGCAATCCAAACTGTTACAAACTGTATATTTACTGCAAAGAACTTATCACTTACCTGTGCCAGGCTTGCTTGGTTCTTGGAAATAAAATAACCAAAAGAATATTTTTATACAAAAACAATTGGTCTGAAGTTCAGTCTTTCAGTGTGTGAATTCATTTGCTGACTGAGTGTGTACAACAAATGCTTAACACTGTCCTCTGATAAAGCCTTACTGCTCGACCACACTACCACAAATAGAGAGTAAGGTGCTATCTAACTTTACCTCTGCCTACCTTTGGGGTTCCACTGGACTCTGTGCGCACTATACCTCACTTTGGTATAGTATATACAGAGCCAGCTTCCTACAGGGAGCTAAAGCAAGACACGCGGACTACAAAATGACTGCTTTCAACCTTGTAACTTAACAGACTGCTTGTGGTTGAAAGAGAAAAAACACTCCTTGAAGCTAAAATGGTGGTGATCCTCCAAAAGAAGAGGCGTGTTTGAATCAATAAAAGGGTTAGTTTCCTGTGAGACCTGCGGAAGACAGACATAAAAAGGAGGAAGTAGAGCTGCAACCACTGACAGTACCCAAACCCCAGGAGTAAGCATGGGTTCTACTATGAGGAAGAGATGTATGAACAGGGCCATTTCCAGAACCCAGAAGTTCAAGATTCACGTCACATCATTCCGTAGATGTGGAGGGAGGGGACTACATGGTGAACAGAGACCTCAAATCCTATCTGCACATCCAGATGAACAGCAAGTTCAAGGAATTCATCTGGCTCATCATGAACCAGGTGGTGCAGGTTTCGCCAAACAAAGTTCATCCCAATGTTTTACCTTCTGCCCTGCTTGATAGGGAATCCAAACTCCTGGACACTTTTGGATGCAGGGTTTTCTCCTCCATTAATCTTGCCCTGCCCTCTGAATACTGCCTGTTGGGCAAATTCTCCCATGCGATGTCGGACTCGGTTCCTATGGTGTCTGACGAAGCTGCTTGTTCTTTCCCAGGCCATGCAGGACGGCCATCATGCGGTGAAGTTTTCTATCCACTGCGGCCTTGATTCTACGGACTTCTTTGGTTGAGCTATTGTGACCAGCCATCCAACGATCTGCTTCGATGCTCTCCACTGGCTTTTCAAGGAAAGTCAAATCTGCCCTTATGGACATGCCCTTTGACCGGTCTCGCCTGTTTGGGGACAAGGCTAATTTGGCCCTTGTGCGCTTTCGCGGCAGCAGAAGGCAGAATATATGTATACCCCTAGCTAGACGATTGGATGGTAAAGAGCATAAAATGGTCATGCATACGCTACACACACTAAGATTTTAATTGAACTTGGACAATTCCTCCAATATTGTAGGAAAGACATTTTTAGGAGCAAGACTAAATTCCAAGGATGTCCAAGCATTCCCCACTACAAAAGAGATCCTGGCATTGACAGAGCAAACTCACCTACATGAAGGGGCCATCTCTGACAGTGAGGATTGTTGGAAATCTGATGTGCAGTATGCCCTCATGTGCCCTATTAATTCCGAATGCTAGACTCTGCGTGAGACCAATCCAAGAATGGATACAGAACCAATGGTCCCAGGCAACTGGTAGTTGGGAATTGTCTAGAGGTTGTTACTCAGAAGAGACAGAAGGAAATAGCATGGTGGAACGTAAGCAATATAGCAGTAGGCATATCCTTAAAGCCAACTGTTAGAGACCATCCCCACAGATGCATCTCCGTATGGGATGGGGGCATACATGGAGGACATGAGTATCGAGCCTGTGAAACCCAAGGGAATCTGTACAAAACATAAATGGGGTGGAACAGAAGGCAGTTTTCCTTGCACTAACAGCTTTTCCGGCTCAAGTAAAGGGGAAGACTGTACAAATTCAGACAGACAACACAACTGCAATGCTTCTCAAAAAGTTAGAGGGGAGAAGGTAATATGTTCAATCCAAGTTAGCCCAAGTCATTTGTAAAAGGGCCAGCCAGAGAGACACAACCGTAATTGCAATACACCTTCCAGGTATACAAAATGTGAAGGTGGATAGACTAAGGAGACTACCGAGCATCTTTCCCAAATCGAAAATAAAACTAATATTGAACAAGCTTTTCAGGAATGGAGCACAACAGAATAAGACCTGTTTGCAACCCCAGAAAACACAATGCCAAAACCTCACATCTTTGTACTCCCATCACCTGTCCTAGGACAATGCTCTATCTATAGACTGGTCAGAGGAATTTGCATACACTTTTCCCCCAATAACACTATTCATAAACAAGTGCGAGCAGTCACCTATGACACTAATCTTAGCAGCACCACAATGGACAGAGCAACCATGGTTCTTGGAACTGATGGCGATTGATAAATAAGGCTACCGGCCGGTCTCACAAAATCTATCAGTGCAAAGGGGACAGGTCTGCCACCAAGATCCAGTCACCCTCAGTATAGCAGCCTTGCTCCTGAAGACTTACATTTTGGCCATCTGGCACTCGCTTGGAAAACCATGGAAGTCCTGAGGGAAGCATGAAGACCAAGCACAAGAAAATGCTATGCTGCAAGATGTAGGAGATCTATTCACTGGTGTAACAAGGAAGGCCTCGTGGACAGTAAAACACACAACACTATTATCACTGGCTACCTAACCGACCTACTAGATGAGCATCTCACATAGCTTAAGGTCCATCTTTTCTTCAACACACCCGTCATTAAGAGATTTCAAGGGTTGCATCGAGGTTAGCACTGGACAGAAACTCTCATGTGGAACCTAAAATTGGTGCTGACACAATTAGTGATGGAACCCTTTGAGCCAGTGCACAAAGCAAGACCAAAATTAACACTAGAAAAAAAGCAGTTTGAATGTTATGTTAAAGGGTACTTGTAGAGCGCACAGCTACTGAGGAAGAGTGTCCCGGCGCTAATGAACCTCGAAGCTGGACTGTTGCTGTGCCTGAAGGGGGAGAGAAACCTTAAGGTTGTTGCTGGAACAGCCAGGTTTTCAGCAGCATCCTAAAGTTAAGTAGGTCCGGCAACTGTCCAAGTGTCATCAGCAGAAGTTTCCAGACTCGGGCAACCAGAACTTTGAAGGAGCGGCCATCAGTACGGGTGCGGGAAAACTTAGGGAGAAGATGACCTCAGGGTTCTGCCGGGGATATAGTGTGATACTCTCCTTCTAAGATAGTGAGCGCCTGTACCTTGTAGAGCCATAAAAGCCAAGACCAAGGCTTTAAAGCAGATTCTTTTTCGGACGGGAAGTCAGTGCAAAGCCTTCAGGTGAGGTAGGATCCGAGCTCGCGGTCCAAGCATGAGGACCGCCCTGGCAGCCACATTCTGGACCACCTGAAGCCTGTTCAGTAGGTACTCCGGGAGACCAAGGTATAGGACATTTACATAGTCCAACCTAGAGACAATGAGGGCTTGGACCACAGTCTTCCTGTGGGTGAGAGGCAGTATGGGGAGAAATTTCTTGAGCATCCGCAGGAGGCCAAAACAAGATCCTGCGATTGACTGGATTTGGGCTTTCATGGACAGAGTATCATCCAACTTAACACCCAGGTTCTTGACCGTGTTAACCGAGGCTAGGGGACGTGACATGTCTGAAGGCTACCATTGTTTCCACTCGTCCTGAGATGGAGAGCCGAAGAAGATGATCTCCGATTTCTCTGGGTTACATTTTAGTTGATTCTCTGAGCCACGTGAAAACCCCAGTCAGGCAATTGTTGATCTTCTCCCCTACAAAGTCCTCGCCCCTATCACATGTAAAAAGAAGCTGCGTGTCGTCGGCATAGGAAATTGTCGCACTGCAAGCTTCAGCCAGGGGAGCAAGGACTGACATGTAGAGGTTAAAAAGTGTCGGGCTGAGAATGGAACCCTGAGGAACCACCTTCATAGGGGGAATGGGGGCGGCGAAAGGAGGGGACCCAGACCTCTTGGTATCTATCCTCCAAAAAGGAGAACCACTTAAGCACCGTGCCACCCAGGCCGCGCTCCTGCAATCTATGCAGGAGTCGGTCATGTGGCACGGTGTCAAAGGCCGCAGAGAGGTCCAGCAAGATCAACACCGCTTTACCTCCTTTGTCTAGCTTCTCCTTAATGGACTCAGAAATTTCGAGCAGAGCAGTCTCTGTGCTGAAATTAGATCTAAAACCGGACTAGCTTTGGTGGAAAAGGTTGTTAGTTTCCACATAATCCGTAATGACTGACTTCACATATTTCTCTAGGGCTTTAGAGAAGAAAGGGAGGGGTGAGATCGGTCTATAGTTGGATGCCACCAAGGGGTCGGCAGAAGGTTTTTTTTTTAGCACCTGACCATTCCTCAGCGAGGAGTTGAGGACAATATTGGCGGCTGGGGTAATGACCTTGGCCACGGATTCCAGCACTTTTGCAGGCCCAGGGGTCTGTGGGGGAGCCTGACTTAAGGCCTTTCATAATCTCCATGGACATCTCCATTGGAAAAGGGGGAAACTGTGTTAGAGATGTACCCTCCACGGGAGCGCAGGATGTTAGAGATTCTGTGCTCCATCTCTTAACCGGGAGGGTCTCCTCGAAGGGGTCTTGGATAGTTTTGATTTTGTCATGGAAATATGAGGCAAGTTGGCTTGTCCACTCCATAGTGGGGGTAAAAGGTCTGGCAGCCGCAATCGGGGAGGAAAAGTCTTTAACAATTTTGAAAATTTCCTTGCTTTTATTACCAGATGACTCAATTTTGGAGGAGAAAAATGTTTGTTTTTTTGCCTCAGATTTTATTGTGATGGACTTTTAAGGCTTGTTTATAGATTTCTTTGACCTCTGAATTAAAACTTTTACGCCATACTCTTTTCAGCCGTTTGCAGGCGCTTTTGCTCTGCCTGAGAGCTTCATTGAACCATGGGGCAGAAATTCTAGCTGACTTGGAAGAGCGAGTGGAAGAAGGTGCAAGCAACCAGTTCTCCAAGCAGAGAGCATCACTCTCTGGATTGCCAATGAATGAAAACGGGTGATGGACAAGCGCTCAGGGCTGCTGGTGTAATTCGATGGGTCTTGAGGTAGTTGTTCAATGCTTCCCTTGAGATTGAGGGCATCTTACCAACTTACACGCCTTATTACCTATCAGGTAATGATCAGACCATACTAGAGGTAGAGGCACATCTATTTGGAGCTCTGCGTTAGAAAAAATCTGATCGAGTGTGTGACCCTTATCATGGGTGGGGTGACAAACATATGGGGACAGATTGAAAATGGCAAGGGGCTCAATCAGAGAAATGGACTCCTGCTCTGCTGGATTGTCCATATGAATGTTGAAGTCACCCAGTACCAGGAAGTGCAATCACATCGCTGCGCAGGGTCAGCACGCTACACATACTCACAGTGCAGGAACTTTACTTGCAAATCCACAAATTTGTCATGCCACCAAGCCCACAGTTCCTTCCCAAAATCCTCTCAGACGGGGGCACGTGTTAATCTAACCATAAAGCTACCAGGATTCTTCCAGCAGCCAAAGATACATGCGTAAAGTGCTGTCCACACACTAGCGTTCGTTGGGCAGTCGTAGGAAGGTGGATTTCTGTTGCAGGCCCCCCACCCCACACACACTTTTTGCCAGATTTCTGATTCACTTGGACTGGCCCTGGGTCCCTGCCAATTAGGTTCCCAGGGCCTGTGTACTTTCCCAAAACTGTACACTTGTACTTACAATTGGCACCTCTCTGGCCACATGCAAGTCCCTTGTAAAAGGTACCATGGGTACCGTGACCAGGGAAGGCCTCTAAAAGCTGCAGCACATATTGTGCCACCCTTAGAGGTCCTATACCTTAACACACACACACTGCCATTGCAGGCTGCGTGTTTTAGTGCAGAGAAAGTGAAGTCTCGACATGGCACACGACTGTGTGCCATGCCTGCAACACACTGCCTATGGTATAGGTAAGACCCCCCTCTAGCTGGGTGCACTATACCACTGGTGAGGCTACAATTGCATGAGCACTGTACCCCTACTGTGTCTAAGCCCATTCTTAGACGTAAGTGCAGTAAAGCCATAAGAGTATATGGTCTGAGAGTTTGTCATTACGAACTCCACAGCACAAGAATGGCATTACTGAATTCTCTAGGAAGTTTGGTAGCAAACTTCTCAGCATAATAAACCCACATTGATGCCAGTGTGGGATTTATTATACAATGCACTCCAGGCATCTTAGAGATGCCTCCTAAAAAACGACCATCCTCTGGCGGGTTCCCTGACAGGTAAACACCAGCCTGCCGCCACAAGCTATGTTTCTGGACTTTTGGGGTGGGAGCCTTCGCCTCCTGGGCCCAGAAACAGTCTTTCCTGGATGGAGGTGTTCACACCCCCCAAGGTCAGGAAGAGCAATCTGTGGCAGGGGAGCTTCAAAGGCCTTGCTGCCTTCACAAAGCGACCCCCAGCCTCTCCTGCTATCAGGAGCATGCCCCCTTCCTGTCTCACCTCCTTTTCGGTGGGAAGACAGGCGGGAAAAATTATGATGGCCCGGAAGGTGTGCCCACCTCTGCCAACCCCACCCCTCAGGTGGCTGAGACTAGGTGAAGCTCACTTCAGTGCCCGCCATCTTGCAGATGGCAGGCACTCTCCAATCAGGGTTAGGGATTGTCCCCATTCTCCCTCGTGGGGTGAGCATACCAAGGGTTTAGTTACCCTAAGGTCAGTAGCCCATTGGCTACTGACCTCGAGACCCCTAAAACGCCCCCCTAAATACAGTATTTAGGAGGCAGCCTTGAACCCAAAAGGCAGATTCTTGCAACCTACGAAGTACAAAAGATGCACAGCAGAGACGACTACAGAGTAGAACTGACTTGGACCCAGCCCTACCGGCCTTTCTGCAGTTTCCAGAGGTCCGGTGCCAAAAGTTGCCTTGTCCTGCAGACAGCGACCTCCAGAACCCCTGGGAAGACTGACTGCCTTCAACAAAGAGCAGATCTCCTGTGAACAGCAGCTCTGTTCAATAGAATCTCCAAAGAAAGACTCCAAGCCTGCTGAAGACAAAGAAATCAGACGCCTGGAACCACCACTGCACCCGTCTCCTACAGCCCGAGTCAGAGTGGCCCACCGGTCCCAGCGAGGTCCCCCAGCGCTCCAGAGTAGACCCCTCCAGGACTCCCCGACGCTGCCAGGACTCCCCGACGCCACCTCTGCATGGAGACACCCCCAAACAGCCAGTGGCCTGATAAAGTGAAATCTGACCTCAAAAGGCACCCCTGCATCCAGCCGCCCTGAAGAAGAGGACCTGAGGTGCACCTACATCCCCGAGCCCTCCAGCTTACCTGCCCAGCTGTTGGTTCCTCCCGGAAGACTTCCTGGACCAAGCCTGCAGCCAAAACCGCCAACTCCCATTGAAAACAACAGGGCACCAGATGCCAAATCAGCACCCTGCACCCAGTCACCCCTGTGCCGCTGGGGGTGCACCTTGTGTGCTAACTCTGATCCCCTTTTGTCCTGAGCTTAACCCTAGGAGCTCTGCTCCCTCAACCCTGTGGCTTGCCCGAGAGCAGCCACCAACCGACGGCCTCCTGCCCCATAGGCTAACATTGGGCCTCAGCACTCTGCCGCCCTTATGTTTCATATAGGTACCCTAATATAGGCCCGGGTAATATCATACACCTTCACCTACATTATCTCCCTTATACTACACAGTAACGAGCCTTTAGGATTGAACCTTTACCTAGTTCTAGTCCTGGGCGCAGAAGGAGGGTTTTCCCTGAACAATAGCGTCCTCTAACTTCATCAATGGACTCATACAGTATGAATGAATATTCATGAGGGTTCTTGGAAACCAGGCAGGGGCTCCACCACCTGCATAATATCTACGTACAAGGTTCATCCCATACGTCATCCTCAAATCCAACAATGGCTAATACAAGAAACAAGGGACAAAGAAACCCTAGATACTTTTTGTATAAATACAGCACATCTTGCTAGGGTTAGCAGAGGGAACCGAGACTGCCAGGCCGACACCCTGACCAGAGACGCTGAGGCTCCTGCATGCAGATGCCCCAGCTGACAGTGGTACAACACATCCCTCGCGGGGTGTCCAACTCGAGACCAGGACGGGGTCCCACACTCTCTCTCTCTCTCCAGGTAATGGGGTTCGACCAAATCCTAGAGGGACTCTTGGCTTCAAACCTACTCGCATGCTAGGTACACTTGGGTACATCTAGATAGGCATTGTAGGACTACGCGCACTTTTATCATGCATTTTATATTCATGTATGTATCCATGATTATTGCAAGATTGTAGAACTGTACTATCCTTTTATTTTCACTGTACTGCTAATCATATATATCTGCTACTGTCTAACGATTGTTGCAGCACTTTTGCAGCGTGAATCTTTCTGGATTCACCATGCTGTGCATTATTCCGCCATCTAGTGGTTGGGTCCGGAATTGTAGTCTTCTTTTTTTTTTTTTTTTTTTTCGTGGCCCAGGTGGGTGTCGACATACCACCATTTGGTGTCCTTCGTGACGTCGACGCGCTTCCTCCGGAAGCTCCCACCTTTGGGCGCCATCGTCAGATTCTTTTTTCCGCCGTTGGGTCTGGATCGTTACCGAAGAGTTTCCAGAGATTTGGAGAGAGAATCGACAAATCGCAGAACATCTACAAAATCACAGATTTCAACACACCCGACTACAGGTCAGGTAACCGGGACGACGAAGGAGAAGGATTTCACCTGAGATCTCGACGTCCAACGGAAAATGCGCACACGGGGCTCCCTGAGCGCGGGGATGGACCAAACACCATTCAAATTTTGCGGCAACTGCCACCACAAATACGCCTAGAAGGACAAGCATCCAGTCTGCAACCTCTGCCTGCCACTCGACCACAACAGCGAGGACTGCAAGGCGTGCTCGGCGTTCACCCCAAAGACCCTCAGAGTAAGAGAGGCAGAGAAGGGCGAACTACACCATGCAGGGGCCACCTCCATCGCTCCGAGACTTGGGCCTCTCCAGTGGAGAAGAGGACAACATCGCCGTAGGACCGGAGGACTGCACAGTCGTCGAAGTCCAAAAGAAAACGTCGAAGGAGGTAAGAGTCGTCGACCCCTAGACACTCGACTGACACTCAAGAGTGAAGCAAAGTCCTCGAAGGGAGCATTGCCGTCGAAACACTCGGCGAAAGCAACAGCACCCAAGGACAAGCAGCCCAGCGGATCCTTTGAAAAGGACTCCCAGACGGCGTAAGCCCAGGAAAAATCAAGGTCGCGAAGGCTGCCCTCGAAAAGGACACCTCGATGCCGAGAAAAGAAGGGTCAACAACAACTTCGACCTCGCAGCGAAGCGCTCAAACTCTCGACGCCGAACAAGCTGCCGAGATGGAGAGGAAGAAGAGGAGGCTCGAGGCCAAAATGGCGAGCATCCTGCAGCGAAAAAAGGACTTCGACGAAAGGATGAGCCAGTACACCATTCCGCCGAAGCCCACGACCGAGGTCGTAGGGGGCGACTAAGACCCTGAGCCGCCAAACGCCTGAACCGGTTGAGGAACAGGAGGAAGAGGCCCTGTATTACTTCGAGGGCGAAGGCGAGGAAGATCAGCAAACCTACCAGGACTCGACGTCCTCGGAGGCGCAAGACTTGGAGTGGCATTACCTAGACGCCGAAATACCGGAAGAAGGAGTAGACACATACCCTTCGAGGCCTTCACCGCCGGACGATATAGGGATCTATAATATGGTGGTTAAAAAGCTGCAGAGACATATGGAGTGAAGTTGGAGGAGGAGAAGCCAAAGGCCTGTTTTCTCCTGGAAACTCTGCTACCCACACAAACAAGAAGTCAGTTCCTGCCCTTGCTCCCTAGTGTGCTGGACCAGGGCAGGGAGCCAGCTGTATGTAGATCAGTGACCCCGAGGACAGAAAAGAAGTACAAACACTCCTCAAAGGACCCTGCATACATTCAGGGATCAGTGCCAGCTGATTCAATAACAGCATCTGCTAGGAAAAGGGCCAATGTGCCCACAAATGCCGGACCACCACCTGACAAGGAGAGTAGAAGAATGGACCTCATGGGGAGGAAAGTAGAACGGAGTGCGGCGATTCAATGGCGCATCGCAAACTCGAACGCCCTAATCAATAGGCACGCATACCAGCACTGGGAGGAGGTAGGACAACTCCTGAAGCATCTACCAGAACAGTACCAGCAAAGGGCAGCCCACCTGGTAGAGGAAGGAAAAAACATGGCTAACACATGTTTAAAGTCGGCCTTGGATGCTGCGGAAACATCCAGCAGGCAGATGATGATTGGGGTGACAGAGAGAAGGCACGCATGGCTTAGGATTTCTGGCTTCAAGCCTGAGGTACAGAACAACATCCTGAACACACCCTTCAACGGAGAACAACTTTTTGGAATGCCAGTTGACGACAAGTTAACTCAGCTCAAAAAGGACAACGAGACAGCAAGGTCCATGGGAGCACTGCAGTTCAGAGGGATGAGAAGGGGTACGCCCTCAAGAAGGCCAGCAGGTAGGGGAGGCAACCAACCTAGTACATCGCACCAAACCTTCCAACAAGGTTATCCAGGAAACAGCCAAACGCAGCAGCAGCAGGGACAGCAGCAACACAACTGGCAGTACCAGCCATGCGGCCAATCCTTTCGAGGGCGCTCAAACGGACGAGGACAAACACGGAGAGGAGGGCAACAATCCACCTCCAAGTGACTTCGCCGTAAGGCAAACGCCCACCAAGACAACACCTCTAGGGGGGCAACAAAACAAAAGACAAAACCAAAAAATGATTCGACAAAACAAACAGTTCCCCGAACATATAACACCAGTAGGAGGCAGGATAAGGGACTTCTTCCAAGAATGGAGGAAGGTCACAACGGACAAATGGATACTAAACCTCATACAATACGGCTACTGCATAGAGCTGGAAAAACAACCTCCAACCAAGAGGCCAAACTACAGGGTGCACTCGGCAAAGGAACTTTCACTCTTGCTACTAGAGGCACAGGAATTGCTCAACAAGGAGGCAATAGAGAGAGTGCCGTACAAGGAAAGAAACCAGGGGGTTTACTCCAGCTACTTCCTCGTACCAAAGGTGGACGAAACGCTAAGGCCTATTCTGGATCTAAGGTTCTTAAACAAGTTCATAAGGACACAAAGATTCAAAATGACATCTCTGCAAGAAGTAATACCCCAGATACAGGAGGGGGATTACATGGCAACTATAGACTTAAAAGACGCGTACTTGCACATCCCCGTCAACAAAAAACACAAACACCTACTAAGGTTTGTGATCAACAAAATTCACTACCAGTTCACAGTGCTCGCATTCAGACCCAAATCCGCACCAAGGGTGTTTACAAAATGCCTAGCAGCAGTAGCAGCGCACCTAAGGAGGCAAGGAATACATGTATACCCCTACTTCGACAACTGGCTCGTAAAAGCAAGCTCTTACAACCAATGCAGACAACACATCCAGGAAGTCATACAAACACTAATCCAACTGGGTTTCTCAATCCATTGGGGAAAGTCTTCAATAGAACCGGAACAGGTGAAGATATTCTTAGGGGCAGAAATCAACACCATACAGGGCAAGGTGTTCCCCAGCACAAAGAGAACCTTGGCAATACTGAAGGAGACATGTCTTTACCGCAAGGGGCAAGCTCTGACAGTGAGCAAACTAATGGGATTGATGGCCTCATGCATACACCTGATCCCAAACATTCGTCTCTACATGAATGGAATGGATACAGCAGCAATGGTCACAGGCAACAGGGAGTTGGGAAGATCTAGTGGTTGTCACACACACAGTGCATCAGGAAATAACGTGGTGGAACAAGGAAAACATATCACAAGAGAAAACATTCACACAACCAACTCCAACAGTGACCATCACAACGGACGCCTCCCAACTGGGGTGGGGCACGCACATGAACAGACTCAAGGTGAGGGGGTTATGGTCGCAGCAGGATGCGGTCAAACACATCAACTACCTAGAGCTAAAGACAGTGTTCCTATCCTTAAAAGCCTTTCAGAAGGAGCAGTACGGAAACAGGGTGTTGATCCAAACAGACAACACAACCACCATGTTCTACATCAACAAGCAAGGAGGAACACACTCGGTGGCACTATCAGGGCTAGCACAGGAAATATGGAGATGGGCCATTCCACTAAGAATAGACCTACTAGCAATACATCTCCCAGGGAAGGACAATGTGGAAGCAGACAGACTCAGCAGGCAGATGTCGGCATCCCACGAATGGGAGATCAACCAACAGGAAATAGAGAAACTATTCAGGAAATGGGGTACACCGCAAATAGACCTATTTGCAACACACCAAAATGCAAAATGCCAACACTTCGCATCCAGACAACCAGACCATCGGTCCCAAGGGAATGCGCTATGGATCAGTTGGTCAAAGACATTTGCCTACGCTTTCCCCCCCCCCCCCCGATACCACTGATACACAGGGTACTCAACAAATGCAGGATCAGCAACATGACGCTAATACTAATAGCACCTCGGTGGGCCAGACAGACCTGGTTCTCACAGATAGTAGAAATGGCGCAAGCACCAGCACACAGATTCCCCAGAAGAAGGGACCTGTTAACAATGCAGAACGGAATGGTACTGCACCCAGAGCCAGAGAGCCTCAGCCTAGCAGCATGGCTCCTGAAGACCTAGAATTTGCACACCTCAGACTACCAGCAAGCACAATGGCGGTGCTCAGGGAGGCAAGGAGGCCTACCACAAGAAAGTGCTACGTAGCAAAGTGGAAAAGATTCTCCAAATGGTGCATTAGGGAGAAACTACAGAGGAAAATTACAAAAGTCAACAGTACTGAGATACTTAACGCATCTTCTACAAAATAAACTAAGCTACACATCCCTAAGGGTGCACTTAGCGGCGATAGTGGCTTACACAAGAGGAGAAACAGGAAAGAGTTTCTTCACCTCCCAAGTAGTTAAAAGGTTTCTAGAAGGGGCAAAGAGAATCGCACCTCCAAACAGAATGCCAGCACCAGCATGGAATCTCAACGTGGTGCTAACTCAATTAATGAAGGCACCTTTTGAGCCTATTCACAAGGCTTTTCTGCACATTCTCACGCTAAAGACGGCCTTCTTAGTAACTATCACATCGCTACGAAGAGTGAGTGAACTACAAGCGCTAACAGTGCAAGAGCCCTACCTACAAATACACAATGATAGGATTGTAATGAGAACAGACCCACATTTCATGCCAAAGGTGGTGTCACGGTTCCACATCAATCAGACAATCCAAATACCAAGTTTTTTCCAAAAACCAAGCACAGAAAGGGCGCTACACACACTAGACGCCAGGAAGGCAGTAATGCACTATATAGAAAGGACAAAGGAGTGCAGGAAAACAAAGCAGTTCTTTGTATCCTTTGCCAGCAGTTTTGGGACGACCAGTTACCAAAAATACCATTGCACGGTGGATTGCACAAACCATACAACTCTGCCACACTCAAGCAGGGCAACAGTTACAAGGAGCAGCTCATGCTCACTCAACAAGGAAGAAAGGAGCAACAATTGCGTTTCTAGCAAACACACCTATTCAAGACATTTGCCAAGCCGCAACATGGTCTTCAGTGCACACATTCACTAAGCACTACTGTGTAGATATTCAAATGAACAAGGAAGCGCCAGTGGGACAGAAGGTCTTACAACACATATTCAGTAACCAGAGCTCATCTTCCACCCAGCCACCACAATAATGAGAAACCGCTACAAAGTCTATGCACAGCATAGTGAATCCAGAAAGATTCGCGCTGCAAAACGTATAGTTTCTTACCTGTCGGTGTAGTTTTGCAGCTTGAAGACTTTCTGGATTCACTAGCGATCCCACCCTCCTCCGCCAGAAAGATGAGACCGGAGGAAGAGGATTAAAACAATAGAAAGACTTTAAAAGTTAAAAGAAGTGAAAAAGTAGCAAGACAAGAAAAAAGAATCCGAAGATGTCGCCCAAAAGTGGGAGCTTCCGGAGGAAGCGCGTCTACGTCACGGACACCAAATGGTGGTATGTCGACGCCCACCTGGGCCACGAAAAAAAAAGACTACACTGCCGGACCCAACCACTAGATGGCCGAATAATGCACAGCATAGTGAATCCAGAAAGTCTTCAAGCTGCAAAACTACACCGACAGGTAAGAAACTATACGATCTATTTTACACTAGAAGAACTGTGCAATAAATTCTTATTGTAACACTTCCGACTGTTTCTTCTGTGTAACTCTCTGCGACCGAATAAGTGAGCACGAGTGTTAGAAGGTGGTTCTGACCATCTGAGCCGCCCGGATTTTTCGCTTTTTGAACACCTATTTGTTGAGCTTTTACTCTGGGAGAGCCTCATAAGTTGGGACTCACCCACAGTGAACTCATGATGGAAGGGACTGCATGTGTATTTTACCGGTGTCCCCCTGGCGCGAGTAGGCCACTGCGCTGCAGCCAGAGCAAGGGGCACCGGGCTGGTTACATGCAGGCACGTGTGGACGTGCGTGTGCACAAGTATAAGGGCTGCGCAGGGGAGATTCCTAGCGTGCGCAGCCCAGGAGCAGCTACAAATTGAATGGTGTGGCAGGACTTATGCAGAACTGGGTGGTGACATGGAATAGGCTTTCTACAATGGGAAGAAACATTTGAGGGAAAGTCAGTGTGCTTTACTGTTTTTATTCCATTATTCTCCTATGAGGATGGGGAGCACATGGGCTAGTTTTTCTTTCCTAGGACCTACAAATTCCAGACACGCACCTAAGTCCACTGTAACTTATGTGAGAAGAAGTATTCTGCAGAGTCCAAAGTCATATTTGTACTGCTTTTGGGTCATCCAGAAATGTCATATTTCTCTGAGTCCGCTCATAACCAGGGCCTGGCTGGGGCTGACCCTGCCAGGCTGAATTAATGACCTTCCTCTCCAAGCTGTAGCCTCAGAGGTCCAGCCCTGCACAACAAGCATTCCAAGGGCGGAGGCCTCCACTCCAAGAAGAGAAGATGAGTGGAGCTACAGGTTCATCTATCAGCAGCTGTCACCTGGTGCCGGGCACCAGACTGCTCTGGAGAGTAGGCAGCGAGGGGGGAAGGGGCTCTCAGAGACCATGTGGCATGAGACCCCTGGACGGCGCCATTTTGAACAAACCCAGAGGCCTGGGCAGGAAGGAGGGAGCAGGGGCAGAGAAGTGATGTTGCTGTGTGATAGGGCAAACAGACTTCCTGCCAGCCCCCTCCCCAATTCTTAAAAAGAGTTTGCACAGGAAGAGGAGCTCTCTCTGGGGTGTGGTCTGCTGAGGAAGACTGGTGCTTGAGCCTGGCACCATGGGCAGCTGGAAGGAAGAACCTCCAGACTGGCCCAGGACCCTGACTTGCGCCAAAAGGGGAGACCAGGACAAGTGACCAGAAGCCTGGGCCTCTGCGCAAGGAGAAGAGAGGCCCAGGAAGAGAGCCCGGCAAAAGGCTGGCGCAGGGAGCCAGTGAAGACCGCTCCCTGCTGCATTCACCCTCCTGGAGAGCAAGAGGGCGAAAGAAAGTGCTCCCAGTGGCTGGGGAGCGCATCCAGGAGCAAGAAGAGGCCAGAATGGAGCCGATCGGGCGTCTGGGGGCTGAGATACGCCCCCCAGAAGGTAGGCGACCCTTGACCTCTGCCAGGACCGACGACTAAGCGCGTGGGGCTCCGCCGCCGGTCCAGAAAAGGCCCCCGGGGTGGGTCAGGTCCCGGGGGCTGCCCCCAGCAGAAGATAAGTCGGGGAGCTCCATCGCGCTCCCCGTGAAAATGCCCCGGGGGGTGCCAGGAGCCCACCCTGGCCCCTGCCGAAAATGGAGGCAGGGGAGCGCCGTCGCGCCCCCCTGGGAGTAGCGTGAGGGGCCCGGGATCCCAACTCCGGGCCCCGTATGCGTGAAGCAAAGCCGGGGAGCGCCGTCGCGCTCCCCGTGAAGAATCTTCGGGGGCCCAGGACCCCATCTCCGGGCCCCGGCGGAAGAAGCTAAGTCGGAGAGCACAGTCGCTCTCTCCGTGAAGAAATGGCTGGGGGCCCGGGACCCCATCTCCGGGCCCCGAGTGGAAGGCGGAAGCGGGGGGGGAGTGCCGTCGCACTCCCCCCGTGGTAGCGGGAAGGTGGGGGGAGTGCCGTCTCACTCACCCGAAGACCCACAGACTGAGAGGCTGCCTCTGTTTCTGCCCGCTGGAGCGGGCAGACTGAAATGGATCCTCCGGCTCACGCAGCCCGCACACGAGGGCGGGGAGCCGGTGGGAGCCGCCGGGGGTGGGCTCCCCGAGCGGCTCTCCAACATGCCTGCAATGCGAGGTGTCCGGGTGGGACCGGACCCCCGAGATTTCCAAGCGGCAGGAGCAGCCGGGGGTGGGCTCCTCGAGCTGCCAGCACTCACCTGGGGGTCCGGGTGGGACCGGGCCCTCCCACAAGGTCTGGACGCAGCAAAAGACCGCCGGCTTGGGCATCGCGGCTCTCCCTGAAGCAGCGGGGGAGCCGCTATTATAATATGCACCGGAGCAGAGCGCCCCATAATGCCTTGCAAGGCAGGGGGAAATCTACTGTTTTTGGCGTCTGGTGGCCCCCAGAGGAGGGGGTCACCCCATTTGCTGGAAAGGTGCAGGGGGAGCTGCAGGAGCAACGCAGTCTCCCCCAGCACACAGATGAAAAGTCCCTCCCTGAGTCTCTGGGGACTCCGAAGGAATAACCCCTCAAGGGCTCAGCCAACAGTCCAAGCATCCTCAGGCTGGAACTTTTGTTGTACAGCTGGGGGGTGCCTAAATGACTGAACCACTACATGAAGGTCTGAGTTGGGGATGCCTGGAGAAGGGCATCCCCTGGAGGTGAAGAGGTGTAATTGCACCACAAATTCATTTAACCATGTTATTTCTTTTAGAGGGACTGAAAGGCACATGTGTAATGTGAAGTACCTGTATAAGGTGATGTCATAAGCGAAGTGGGGTTATGTTGCCAGACATTCCTGCTAGGGTGTCTGGCTGTATATGCTTAATCCTGTGATTCAACTGTGATGCCTTTTAGGGGCTTTAATTGCAATGCATTACAACTGTTATCAGCTATGATAAGTACCTCATTTAAAGTGATGCCCAAACATGTATTCTTGCTACTGTGTTAGGGAGGAACAACCCAGACTGTTAGCTACTAAGAGGTAGAGGTGCATTCTGTATGGTCAGTATACAATGCTCAGTCAGGGTTATGTGTCCCCAGGGCAGGTGTACCTATTTTTAATGCTTGTTGAGATGATGGGGTGGGTCGCCACTGGGATGGTGCCAGTTGGCAAGGCCCTCGCTCCAGGTTGTCAACCCACTGCATTAGGGGGCAAGATGATGTGCATACATGGGAGTGGTGGTACAAGACCCCCCAACCCCCGTGGGAGGGGTGGAGATGTTATGCAATGTCACAAAGTAATTCCAACAGCTTATGTATATTTGTAAATTGGTGCATAGTATTAAGTAGTGTGTGTGTTTAATAAATGTACTCTTACTTTTATAAAGCAAGGTACAGACTGGACAATCAATTGAGTGTTATTTCTGCGCACCTGTGATGGCGATTACTAGCCCACACCACCTCCCTTGAGTAAGCCTTAGACTGCTCTGCAACACTACCCTCAGAGTCAGGCGCTACACTAGGGTGTTTGGTTCCCAGTGAAGGACAAATGTGATATGTTATTTGTGCAGGCCTCACAGATACTGCCCCGTTTTCCAACAACGAGTGACTGAGCGAAAAGTAGTATATTGTTTCCACGATCCTGGGGGATCAGGGTTGTCATGTTCTGAAGTTGCCAGAAACTATCTCTCCCCGATAAGAGGAGATTCTAGTGGCACTGTGAGCTAGCTAAAACAGAACGGCTAACATTCTCGGTGGGGGTGCTCCGAGCCAGTCTGCCACCAAACCCACAGTTTGTTATCCGGAACGCGCAGATCCTGTATTGTAATATAGGAACTACACGACACCCTAGTGCTGTGGAGGGTGCTCTTTGAGTGCCTCCTTGACCCTGGGGAACCCTTGTTCAAACCCCAGAAACGCAACCCCAGAGACCGATTGCTTACCTGCCAACCGATAACCTCATTTTGCTACATAGTATTGCATCGACTGTTTTCCTTTTAAAGTTTTGAGTTGTTTGTATGGAAACTTAAGCAAATGTTTTTTAATACAAAAGTGTTTTGCTTACTTTTATCTAGGAAATGTTCCAGTGTGATATCTCTGCATACCACACTGAGTAGAAAAAGTACTCTAAAGAGTAATCTGAAAAGGAATCACAAAGTAATTACAAATACATATTGTCTGGAAATGTTTTACAAACCTGTAACAGCCAATTTCATCCAGCTTGCTTGTTTTGAACAACCTGTCTTGAAAAGTACAATGTTATCTACCTGTGCGAAGTCCTGCTTGATCCTAAAAATAAAATACAACTAAAGAAATATTTTTGATACCAACAATTGTGAGAAAGTGCCCTCTTTCTGCATGGTTGCCCCCACTTTTTGCTGAATTGCTGATGTGCTTTGACTGAGTGTGCCCTGGGCTCCTGCTAATCAGATATCCAGGGCCTATGTTCTTTCCCTAAAACTGCATTGAACCCTAAACCCAATTGGCATCGCTGGCCACAGGTCAGCCCCTGGTAAATGGTACCACAGGTACCCAGGGCACTTTGACCAGAGAAGGCCACTAAGGGCTGCAGCACTTATTGTGCCACCCTTAGAGGTCCTGTACCCTTACACACACACACACTGCCTTTGCAGGCTGCGTGTTTTGGTGCAGAACAAAGTAAAAAGTCGACATGGCACACATCTGTGTCCCATGCCTACAAACCACTGCCCTGGCATAGATCAGTCACCCCTCTAGCTGGGTGCACTATACCAGTGGTGAGGGTACAGGTGCATGAGCCCTGTACCCCTACAGTGTCTAAGTCCATTCTTAGACATTGTAAGTGCAGTGCTGTCATTAAGAGTATATGGTGCTGAGTTTGTCATTACGAACTCCACAACACCATAATGGCTACACTGAAAACTGAGAAGTTTGGTATCAAACTTCTCAGCACATTAAACCCACACTGATGCCAGTGTGGGATTTAATGAAAGATGCACACAGAGGGCATCTTAGAGATGCCCCCTGAAAACGAACCCACCTCTAGTGTCCAGGCTGAGTGGCTGCTTTCAGCTGCCACCACCAGACCTGTTTCTGGACCCCTGGGTCGAGAGCCTGCTGCTCTCTGGGGCCTGAAACAATGCACATCCTGGGACGAGGTGCCAAGCCTCCTCCCCCAGGATGGGCAGGGTTCATGAAGGGGAAGCTTCAAAGGCTTGCTGCCTTTGTGAGCTTCCCCAGGCCACTTGCTTCTCTCAGCAACTGGTCCCCACTGGTTCTGACCCCCACTTTGGGCGGGAGAACCGGCGGGAAAAACAAGTGAGGAAGAGAGGTGTGCCCACCTCTGCCAACTCCACCCCTCAGGTGGGGGAGGCGAGGTGAAGGGCAACTCAGTCCACACCATCTTGAAGATGGGGGGACTCAGCCAACCAGGGAAAGGCTCATGCCACCCTCCCACTGGAGGGTGGCATAGGGGGTGTACCCACCCCAGGGAAGGGACCCATTGGTCCCTGCCTTTTACCTACCTGTAACGCCCCTAAATCTAGTATTTTGGGGCACCCCTGAACCTTGCTTCCTCAGATAAGAACCTGCAACAAGAAAAGGACCGAACAGCCGCAGCCGAAGCTAACAAGAGGAAGACGCCCACTGATTTGGCCCAGCCCTACCGGCCTGTCTCCACCTCGAACCTGCTCCTGCGAAATCCCGGTGTCCTGCAGCCAGCAACCTCGAAAACCCCGGAGGACCTGACTGCCTTCAAGCACAAAGACTTTGTCTCCCGTGAACACCGGATTTGTTCACCTGCAACCTCCGGCTCCGGCCGGACACCGCGAATCCGCCCCACTCTGCACCCGCTGTCCACGGCCCGAGCTCGAGTGGGCAAACACCACGAGGAGGTCACCCCAGCGATCCTGACCCGAGATCCGGCGACCCCTGACCTGCCTCCAGTCGACGCCTGTAGCCTAAATCCAGAAGGCCCCCCTAATCGCAACCAGGAGCTGGTAAGAAGATCTGACCCAAAAAAGGCACCCCTGCACCCGACACCCCACGGCCTTGTGTGCCCAAACCAACGGTGCCTAACCAACCCCTATCTTCCCAACTTACCTCTCGAAGTGGCGGTCGCACCCAGAAGACCTTCGTCCCGGAGCCTGCAGTGCCTTTGCAAACCGGATGTTCCCCATTGAAACCAACAGGGCACCCGACATCGAAACAGCACCTTGCACCCGGCCGCCCTAGTGCCGCTGAGGGTGCACCTTTGGTGCTAATTTGTTTCCCCATTTGCCCTGAGCTAAGTCCAGGAGCTTTGCTCCCACAACCCATTGGCCTGCTTGCCAGCAGCCACCAACCGGAGGCCCCCTATCCCCATTGGATAACATTGGGCCTCAGCACTCTGCACCCGGCCGCCCTAGTGCCGCTGAGGGTGTAACAAGAGTGCATCCTTGACCCTGGGGGAACCCTTGTTATAACCCCAGAAGCTCAACTCCAAAGACCGATTACTTACCTGGTAACCGTTAACTTCATTTCTCTCCATAGGAATCCATTGACTGTTTTTCTCTGAAAAATGTTGTGTGGGGAGTTGATTTGTATGGAAACCTGAAAAATAATTGTGCAAAACTGATTTTACTTACCTTTCTCTAGGAAATGTCCCAGTGTGATATCTAGACATATCACACTGAGTAGAAAAAGTAATCTAAAAAGTAATCTCAAAAGTAACGTAAAGTAACTTACCTGTAATTTTCATTGCAAAGTCGATACAAAGTATATGTACAGCATTTCACAGTATTGCATTACCAGTAATTCAAACTGTAACCATTTCAAAGTACATTTTCAATTGCATTTCAAACTGTATATTTACTGCAAAGTATTTATCAACTTACCTGTGCCAGGCTTGCTTGGTTCTAGAAAATAAAATAATAAAGAATATTTTTATACAAAACCAATTGGTCTGAAGTTGTCTTTGAGTGTGTGAAATCATTTGCTCATTGAGTGGGTACAACAAATGCTTAACACTGTCCTCTGATACTGCCTTACTGCTCGACCACACTACCACAAATAGAGAGTAAGGTTCTATCTAACTTGCCTCTGCCTACCTTTGGGTTTCCACTGGACTCTGTGCACACTATACCTCACTTTGGTATAGTATATACAGAGCCAGCTTCCTACAACAATTGGTCTGAGTTTAGTCTGAGTGTGAAGTCATTTCTTGCCTAAGTGTGTACAATAAATGCTTAACACTACCCCCTGATAAAGCCTTACTGCTCACCCACACTATCACAAATAGAGAGTAAGGTATTATCTACTTTTATCTCTGTAAGCCTTTGGGGATCCACTGGACTCTGTGCACACTGTACCTTACTTTGGTATACTATATACAAAGCCAGCTTTCTACAGTCATGAACTTCCTGGACCAGATAAATCAGGCAGGAAAGGAAGCCAATTGTTTGTTTTCTTTGCACCAGCAGGCATGGGCTCACCAGTGACCAGTGTTACCATTGCACAATGGTAGTACAGATAGTCCAGACGTGCTTCCTGAAGGCAGGGCGCGGCTAGAAGAGAAACCTAGAGCACACTCCAAGGAAAAAGGGGGCAACCCTCGCCCTTATAGCTGATGTTTCTATTCACAACGTATGTACTGCAGCCACTTTGTTGTCCTTGCACACCTTCATAAAACACTACTGTTTGCGTTCAAGTCAATAGAGGTGCAGGTGGGACAAAAAGTATTAAAGCACCTGTTAGCGAGCACAAGCTCATGTCAACCCAGACTCAGTAGTCTGGTATAATTATCTTCTCAGTATAGCATATTTGGGCAAATAGTGTTCAGCGTATCAAATGATTGTGTGGTGACTTGGGGGACTAATTGCAGTGTAATGAAGCACAAATGGAATGTAAAACCCACACTTAATTGAATTGTCACCTTTCTTTTACAGTTACCAGACCTGATCCCAAAGCTTGGAACATTATACCAGTTAATGGAAAACAGAATTAAAATGTTGCAGAAGCTCTCCCGGTTTCATGGGAAACTGTTTCTTCTAATTACGCAGGTGAGCAAACCTTGAATGGATCAGATATGGTTTGCTTTTGAGTATAGGTAGAAATTGACTGCAGATTTAGGTTATTTGAGACGGTTTTCTTTTTCAGGCGCAATTTGAATTCTTAGAAAGAAAAGAATGTGATTGTCATTTACTGTTTTTCTTATGGTGTCCAGGGTGTAAACTAGTTCTGCATATGTTTGTGACACCTTAGTGTAACAATTTACGGGAGCCTCAGAAGTTTGATATTCCACATGTCCGTAAGTTTAGATTGGGTTTTCTTTTTCACAATTTCTAGAATGTGACGCATAGCTTTAGCTGTCGTGAGTGCGGATGAGATCAATACAAAGCCATAGTATATCTGGATGGTCTTGTTGTCTCTATATTATGGTGTTGATGATGTTGTGGATAATGTACTTGTTGTAGTCCTTTCACTATCTCACATGCATGAGATAGAAGTGCCACACTATGCCTATATATTCCTTTTGAAGTTATTGACGGATGCATTGGCTTGCCAATGCACTTTTTGAATGCTTCCTCCTTAGGTTTTCAGAGTTGCATGCCAGGGGCTGTATTATGGATATGGTGCACTTACCCTGTTTGCGCCACGGCACACCTTAAAACAGGTGTGCCGGGTGCAAACAGGGAAAGTGCGCCCAATTACATTGAATGCGCTGCCCTCAGGGCAGCTGCAAACTCGTGCTGCCCTGGGGGCAGCGTATTCAAGTGAAAAACGGAACAGCTTTGAAGCAGCTGCTCCGTCTGTCACACTGCAGGTGGCAACCCGCCTGCACTTTTAAGGGGGGATTAGAGATTCCCTTGCAGGCGGGTCCTGTGAGTGACTACACCCATCTGCAAGGGAATGTCTGGGGGGTCCATAGGACCTCCTTTTCCCCCTACAGAGGGCTCCCATCAGAGGGCGCACTCATAGTGCGCCACCTTTTAGGTGTGTCTCCTAACAGCTTTTTTGCCTCTGCGCCCGCGTCTCTAAAACGGCACGAGCGCAGAGGGTAAGGAATTCCCTCATTTTCATGGGGCCGTGCCTCCATGTAAATGAGTGAATGACCTCAGGTGATGGCGCCGGCGCACAGAGCGCCAGTGCTATCTGTATTACACAAGTGGCTGCACAAGTGTCTTTAATACTTCGGTAATACTAAAGTGCCCCTTGGGCGCGCAAACAGCCGCTAAAAGAAATTCGGCCCCAGATGTACTCCCGCAGAATCGCAGGTCTAATGTTTGAGGACATGGTACAACATTTACTAATGGAAAAGACATAGGATATATATATATTTTTTTTAATTATCAGCCATGTTAAATATGCGTGATGTCCACAGAGGATCTTCAACCACTTCAGTGCATCTCTTCGGCTTTAATCTGCTTATTTGCTTTCACCCTCATAACGTCAATGCGTCCAGATTTGTTTGAGTTCACATGCACACACTCATCAAAGGTGGAAGAGAATTTTTCTCCATCTTTATTCTTTTGTTGTACTGCAGGCTGTTTTACGTATTCTTTCAAGTTAAGCTCTTATTGTGTCACTCTGCAAAGTGAGTTGTGAGATTTGAAGACAAAGGAGAATAATTTGTTATTTGGGATCTGTGTGGGGAAGAATAAAACAAATTCCACTATCGATGATTTCAAAATATTTGATGCAGTTGATGAGTGCTCTGTTGACAGTATCAAATGTTGCTGATGTCTGAAGAGTAGAGTTAGCACTATCGCATCAGCCTGACTGGATTTTTCTAGATTGACAATGCAGCCTATTCTTTGCTTCATCAAAATGGTTGTTTATGATGTGCTTCTGTAATTGGATGTAACTTGCTTATCCAAGCACTTTTAGAGTAAATGGTGTTTTTAAGGTTTATCTGTAGTAATTTCCTTCTATGGGTTTGAAAGTCGGGGCTTTCAGTAGCGGTATGTTACAGGTCTTAAAATCTATGCTAATTTTCTGCTTTCCTAACAAGTTTTCAAAATGGTCTTACCCGAAGCACCTTGCGCCATCCAGATTGTGAAAAAGGATTCAAAGCATTAATGCACTTCTTAATTTGATGAGTATTTGAACATTTGCAATAGCTTTTCACCTTGTTCTCCAAAGAAAGATGAATACCCTGCACCGTTAAGCCAATAAATGGTACTCTTTGCAGGTTTCGAGCAAACATGTTGCCAAGAATGCTGCTCTCCTTCCAGAAAGGACCAAAGTCTGAATTCCTGGCGGAAGCTTTGCTATTTTGCTTGCGTTGAGAGCACGAGCCAGAACTAGCATGATCATTGGAGTACCTGCACATGAACCAGCTGACTAGAAAATCTGCTTCTAGAATGTGTGAATGACAGAGGCCACCCAAGAGCCATAAGATCACATGCCAGATCACCAAGAGAACAGACAAACCTCGCCTGTTCATAAAGTTTGAGCTTTTTAATCTTTATTCAGTTAGTGACTATTCACTGTTCCATAAACTTAAAGTGCCCTTATTGTCTCTTCCTCAGTCCAAGGAGGTCACCTGTCTTCATGACCTGTTATAAGTGGAATGTTCTGCTGATTCAGGAACAGTTTCAACCATCTCTCTAACTTTTACAGTTCAAAACATATTTACGGTCATGACTTGCTGGACTTCGAAAATCCAGTTTCCATTGAGAACTGGTGAATCTCATGTTTCCATTCAGTGCCTGAAGTCTTGCAGGGGCAGCCCATCGCAATCCCTGTCTAACAGATGACTTTCAACCACAACATTTAGAATTACATGCTGCAAATGTTAAGGACTCTAAGGGACTTATTGGTCTGCTATCACTCTTAAGTCTGCCCCATTCAGAGACCACAAAGTTTTGACTGGTTTATGAACAGGATTTTTTACTAACTGGGCACTACTGACTGTGACCCCCTGCCAGCACAGACTTCCAACACTGGAGCTCAGAAGGATCCATTTACTGCATTTTTACTTCCATTATTAGGGTCCTTGATTGGTTGAGTTCAGGGGTTTTTGTACTATTTGGAATGCTGTAAACTTACTACCAGAGACTTTAGTCTACTGATTTGTTCAGCGCTGTAGCCAATTTTCAAGGGCCTGATCCTAAAAATGCAGACTGTTTCTCAAACGCTAAACAGTTTCCTATGTATGGAATAGTCTGCATTGGGGAGTGATCCTGTGAATTCCTAGGTTTTTGAAGTCGATATGCGATCAAGCCTATACGAGAACATTAGCCATAGGGCCAGTGTCCTAGAAAAGCAAGCATGTACTACTAAGAAGTGATAAATACAATTGGGGTTGTATCTTAGATGCGGAGAGTGTTAGCACTTTGTATTTTGCGTGTTTCTTTTGGCTGATTCCATTTAACGACTGGAAATTGGAAGCACTTAGTTTTATTTTCTGTTTCTTTGATCTGCTCAAGTCTGCATTAACATCGTAGAACAGGTTATTATCAACAAAAGTTTCAATCCATAAATAGACAGATCGTGCATGTTGTGATGCGTTGCACATGGTCTTACGCTGTGGTTCTTAACTTTTACTTCTGTGGACCTCAGGGAATCACTACTGGAAGCCGGGAACCATTGCCTAAGCAATTTCCGCAGTTTGAACAGTAAAGCAATACACAGATACAGAAACACATATACATCAGAGAATATTTTAGTTAGTTCACAACACAGATAAGTAAAAGTCAAAGTTTTAATTTTAATTGGAAGGTTGGAGCATTTCAAAATTTGTTTTTGTTTTTTTTCTAAAAGAGGATGCAATATGTTGGACTCTAGCTTGTCACTTCATCTTTTTGTCCTTTAATGCATGCTCTTTGTCAGCACATACCAGTGCGTCAATTGAGGCCACCAATTGTGAATGCTAGATTCCGCTTGCTGTATTTCCGCTGTTTCCACAAATAAAGCAGAGGCTAGATACTTGATGATCGAGGCATGTGTGACTCTAGATTCACATGCTGTGCATGCTCCTGCCATTTAGTTTTGGACACGGATGTGTGCAAGTTTTACTTCAAGAAGTCTTTTGAATCACATGGTACTGTGACCTGTGATGACTCCTTTTGCTGGTAGTGTGCATGGTCATCGACTCCATTGTTAGATTGTTTTCTTTCCGCGTCTGGTTCAGACATGTGCTCCAGTTCGACACTGTTGCAGTGCGCTGTTAGGTTTACATGGTTCCTTCCCTCTGTTGGTATTGTTTCTCGTTCACATTTCTCTTTTCTCTTCTCGGGTGCTACAGCTTCAACCGGGCAACTTTCAGGTCGATCTTGACCCCACGTGGGCCTTCGCCCATAGGGTCCTCCCATCTCCCGACCAAGTCTCCCCACAATGCCTCTTCATTCTCCCGACCGAATCTTCCCATCATGCCTCCATGGTGATGGAACGGATGCCTGTCTGATACGACGCCTGCCTCTCCTTCTGCTCCATCTCAATGTTGTGTAGGAGCAGAGACTACACCCTGGACCTCTAGCCGCGATGACATGGAGCGGGGGTGGAGGTGGGGGGAGAAACACCAGCCACAACTATCAACTGCAGACGAGTAAGCTTTCTCCCCTTGCGACAGCTCCGGGTCTGATCTGGAGATTGAGGATCTTCCAGCTCAGCCAGCCATGAGTGCGGTACTCCCTCTCCTGCAATACAGCTCACAAGCCGAGCAGTCCCTTTCCAAAGGTTCTCCAACCTCTCTAGAGCGCCAGAGACAGGACGATGGGCCACCACGTCCTTCGGGCCATGGTCTGCACGGACTACCTTTGGACGCAACACCCAGGTCAAGCTCGGCACCAAAGAAACCATTGAGGGTTACTGCTTCAGCAACGCCTTTCTCAGAGCTGACTCCTTCGGCATCGAGAACAAAATCGGCTTCTGAGCGGAGAACCTCTGCACCGACCAACAAGACTGCCTCACCCCGGGTACCGTCGAGCAGATATTCCATAAACTCCAAAGAGATAAATGCCCGACAAAAACACTTGGTACATGCCCACACGGGCCGGATTCCTTCCTGCCCTCCGGGGCCTGCTGCTCAGCTGCCCAAAAGTCAGCTGTCCTTCATGGAAGCCTTGGATAGGCTTCCTCCACCAAAGCAGCGCAAGAAATTTGATAAGTCTACCAGCACTCACTTTCACAACCCACTTCTCCAGGTGACACCCTTCCCTATAATCGTCAGTGATCACCTCGCTCAGACATGGGGGGCCAAGAGGGAGGGGGATACCTTTGACACTCCTCCGGAGGGTGATTTTTGGTACTCCTATGATGATGACCCACCTGGGGATACAGATCCCGACCTGTCCGTCCCTCCTGATGACTCCGCCTTCTACCATGAACTCACTGGTAGGGCTGCCTCCTTTCACAAGGTGAATCTCCACGCTGAGCCCTTGGAGGTGAACTTCCTTTTTGAGACCCTGTTCTCCACCCAGTACCTCCCCATGCTCCGGGGAATGCTGCATCTCACCCCTGACATCTTGCAGGACCCTGTCCATGATAGGGTCATTACACCCAGTGTGGACTAGAAATGCAAAGCTTCCTACATTGACCCCCTTTACATTCGTGGCCAACTCCCGCCTTCCTCCCTGGTTGTCACTTCCGCCCTTAAAAGGGCTAACTCCCAGGCAACTGGTGATGCCCCTTCACCAGATAAAGAAAGCAAATGTGTAGATGCTGTAGGTAATAGTTGCATAATCGGCCAAACATTGCCAGATTGCCAATTCTGTTGGTCTGCTCTCCAGGTAGGACCGTGCCCATTGGGATAAGATGGAGCTCCTCCAACTTCTCTAAGGATCACAAGAAAAGGGATTATGAGATTGTCTGAGGGAAAGCAGATATCCAACACCACCATCCGTGCGCATTAGATGCCGCGGATGCTGTGGGGTGGGGGATCACCTCCAGTTTCCTTCGGCACAGGCATACGTGGCTCCATATCTCAGTTTTCAAGCCAGAAGTAGAGTAAAACTTGCTCAGCTTGCTGTTTGATGGCCAACCTCTGTTCGGACCGCAGGTTGACCAGATGCTAGCAAAAATAAAGATACAAAGATGGTGAAAGCGATGCGAGCCGTTGGAAAACCTGCCACATGCAGCTCCTTTTGCTGCACACCCTACCGTGATGGCTCAAAGACCACCTCCCCGTAGGCCTCCACCTCTTATCAGCTTCCACAAGCTCAGCAGTCCTCCCCTAGAGGGTACTTTAGAAGGTCCTACAGAGGCAACCACTCAAAAGGCAGAGGTAAAGGTGCCTTCCCCAAATGAACCACTACCACCACTAAGCCCTGACTTGCCTCTTTCCCCCTAATCACACAACACCTTTCCAGGGCGCTTACAAAGGTTATTACCTGCTTGGCAGAATGTCTTCTCCGACCAGTGGATGTTGGATATTATTCAGCATGCTTATTGTCTGAAGCTCATGTCCACACCACCCACCATTCCACCTTGCAAAAGCAAACTCTCCACAGAACACCAGAGACTATTCTGGGAAGAGGTCCTAGCGCTTCTTCTAAAAGGGGCAATAGAACCCATTCCCCCTTGAACAGGGCACAGGAGTATACTCTCTGTACTTTCTGATTCCCCCAAAAAAGACTATTCCCTCTGACTCATTCTGGACATCAGCCCCCTAAACGAATACATTCTTTCAGAGCACTTCCACATGGTTACTGTTCCGAATGACATCCCACTACAGCAACAAGGTGACTTCATGGCCACTGTCGAACTGAAGTAAGCTTATTTCCACGTACCAGTCCACCTGCTATGTGGAAATAAGTGTATTGCGGTGGTGGTCGCTCATCTGCGCAGATAGAACATCCATGTCTTTCCCTATGTAGTTAACTGGCCAGAAATGCCGCAAACACCCACACCGGTCATGATAAACTTTCATGAACTAGGGTTTACCATCAGCGCTACAAAATACCACCTCCAGATACCGCCCTACCAGGGGCAATCCCACTCCGAAATTGCCATGGCCTAGCCAAATGCTGCCAGGATAAAGTCTTTCCACTAATCCCTCATTTTCAATCACACCACCAAGTCACGCTCAGGACAAACGTGCACCCCCTCAACATGCTGGCCTCCTCTATTGCCAGAGTGCCGCATGCCCGGTTACACATGCATCCGTTGCAGGAGTGCTTAGTGCATCAGTGGTCTCGAGCAGAGAGCCATGGGGGGGGGGGCGGGGGACTTGCACTGCCATGGGGGACCGAAGTCTTGAGTGCTCGCAAGATGCAGACCGGCAAATGTATGATTTAAATGACCGATTTAAATTGACGCTACCCTGCTTTTATTGATTACACTGCTGTTATAGTTAATAAAAGTAGTTGTGGATAGCCAAGACATTTAAAAAACAATTGATTAAACGTATATTTTAGAAATCATAGCGATCAAACCTACATAAAAGTCCAGATACACTATATGCTGAGGGAGTCCACCGTGAAAGCACAACTCTAAATAAAAATGCATGCAATGCATACTTAAATAAAATTAGATACAAATAATTTATTATATATGTATGCACGACTCCTTTATTACTTTGGCATTTGAAATATATTTATTAATTCCCTACAGGTTGCAGCATCTGAGAAAACGCAAGCATCGGCTGATATAAATCAAACTGCAAAATTAGTGTATGAAGAAGGTAAGCAAAATCTTCCAGTAATTCCTGCACAATGGTGTGCACTAAAAAAGCAAAGAAAAAGGATAGAATTTATAATAGCAGTTTTAAAATTTTGAAAAAATGGTCTATGAACTTATGGGTTGCTGCACCATATCTGAAAATCATGTTACAGATTCTGATGGATATTTATTCCAGTCGTTGGGTGAAGTTTGTGGCCTGGTGCAGTGGGTCAAGTTCATTCTCCAGATCAGACTGTTAGAGGTTTCATTATTTGTTAGATAACCGGCTGGTTCAGCAAGGGGTTTTGGTGGGTACATCCTTTCTATATTTGCCTGATCTTTATTCAAGTCACCAGTTGTGATGCTTTTTTTGAAGGGTCTCCCATGCATGTTCCACTGCTCTCAGTGCAACCTCTGTTAATTGCTACTGTGTACTTGGGCTTTCTTTTTGATAAAAGTGCTAGCACCCTTTTATGAATGACAGTACATCACTCTCCCTGCACTCTGCGCACGGTCTCACACATCTGAAGGAGGAGAGGGTTCACCGACTCAAGCCAGAAAACTTCTCAGCTTTTTGATTGAGCTCACAAATACGCACTGAGTGGATGGCCAGCTTTTTATCAACTTAGCTGGTGCTAAGAAGGTCAAGACAGTCAAGAAACCAACCTTGTCCATGTGGATCAGCGTATGCATAAAGACATGTCCTGACCATAAAGACTGCTGTTGGCCTTTGGGCCTATTCCACCAGAGCAAAGTGCTACCAAAACGGCTTTGGTGATGGGTGTTCCAGTGTTGGATACATGCCAGGCTGCTACATGAATTGAACTTACGTAAACACCTTCAACAGACATGTACTATTTGTAAGTCACCCCTACAGCAGGCCTTACAGCCCTAAGGTAGGGTGTATTATATCGCATGTGAGGGCATATCCACATGAGCAGATATGCCCCTGTGCTGGTCAGTCCTATTGCTGCCAGTTCAAGTGATCAGGGAAGCCATTTTAAAAGCATGTGCTGGACACTGGTAAAAACAAGTTCTCCGGTTACATGAGGGCATCTCTGAAAATAAGGATGTTTGGTATCAAACATCTCTATTAATAAACCCACACTTATTTCAGTGTTGGCTATATTGATACATGCACACAGAGGGCACCTTGGCGGTGCCCCCTGAAAACCTACCAGGCACTGGTGTGTTGGCTGACTAGTTTTTGCCAGCCTGCCACCAGACCCAAATTTATGCCCCTCACCCCCGCTGGTTCAGCCTGACTGCCCCTCAAACCCCCCCCCCCCCAGTCAAAACCTGCAGCATCTTTACACAAAGACCGATCCCCATAGACTAACATTGGCCCCATGACGCTGTACTGCACCCGGCCGCCCCAGTGTCGCTCGGTGTGAACTCTTGGTGCTGCCTTTGACCTTGCCCCATGCTCACCTTAAGTCCAGGAGTTTGGTCTCATAAGTCGTACTCTACCTGTATGCCATCTTTATTGTTCCTCCCATAGGATAATATTGCAGCCTCTGAAAAATGCACTGTCGACTTCTTAAAAGTATTTTTCTTGCAAAACGTACTTACCTGATCGTATTGATTCTGGTGCCTAAAAATATATAAAGATACGTGTTATTTTCACAAATTGGTGAGGATCTCCTTATTGAATCATGTGCATCATTTATTGACTCGAGTGTATTTGCAGATGTCAAACACTTCTCTCTGAGAAGCCTAAGGCTGCTCGACCACACTACCCTCTAGAAGAGCACCTTAGGATTGCTAGAGCAAGCCACTGTTCACTCATAAGGGAATACCTGGACTCTTTGAGCACTATACCTCATTTTGGTATACTATATAAAGACCCAGCTTCCTGCAGAAGGTATTCAAAAAGTGCACTAGAGATGAACGCAAACATCAGCACCTAAAGAATCATTTCAGAGGAGCCGATTGCTCATTAACCTAGCCATTCCCCTGGGTGAACACACAGTCACTGAGCATTCGATTGTTACTCCATCTTGGATTTTGTGATTGAGGGGCAGTGTGGGATTGTTTGCAGTAGGTCAAACAGCAACTATTAAAAAAGGGGATAAGGTTTTCCCCCAGGAAATGTTACCCCATTGTTTAGGGAGTGGCCAGGAGTCTCCCCGCCCGACCCTCTAACTGGGGCTAGGCAGAAATGTTGTACCCACAGGCATCTCCATAGAACACTTTAATACACAAATAAAATAAATAACACTTTCTGGAACTAGGGAAGAGCAGAGCGCTGGAGGACTAGTATGCTCCCTACTGTACCCAGGACAAAGAAATTGACTACAAGGGTCAGTTGACTGATCTCCTCTGTGGCTGCAGGAACACAACAAGTTGCAAAATAACTTTTCCTGGAAATGCCCAGCTGAACAGTAGCACCTGGACAGGACTCTGCTCTTGGCCCTCTCCTACAGTCTGGGGGCCTTAAAAGTTTCCTCCTGCAGTTGTTTGGGCACCAAAAAACGTTTCTTCCAGAGCTCATAACTTAAGGGGCATTTGGGGGGAATTATCCAACCGGCAGTACCACTGCATCTAATTGAATTTCAGTTTTGTCCTGGTGAAGGTTCCCAGCACCTTTCTTAAATCTTTAAATATTCATGTCTCAGTTTCCCCTTATTGGCTGTTTGGCATTTCAGTCTTTTTCTACTCATAAAAACTTCCTATTGATTTTGGAATCTGCTTATGCTTTTTTTCCTGTGTATGCACTGCTTAAATACTTTATACGATGCCTTTGATTTAAGCCTGATTGCTTCCCATCACGTTACCAGGGATTGAGCACAGGTTTATTTTATTTAATGTGTGTAGCATCTAGCAGTTGGGGGGCCTTATCTATTGAGATGGACACTTGTCCACCCCAGACAATCCACTTTTCTACAATATATCAATGTGTAGCCCTTTCCAAGAACACAGGTGCTGTAAGTCTAGGAAAGTATTTTTAATTAAAATATCTTCACCGGTCTCCCCTCATGTACTTAATTTGTAAACAAAAACTGGAAAAGTTGTTGTCATATTAAATGGGTTTTCTTATCACTATAGATAGTCCCCTTACCTGTGGACATGGTGCATAAAAAAATTGCTTTACTTAGGTGCCTTTGTGACCACGGCTTTTCTAAGATACCCTGACATTTCATCCTTGGAGTGCTGCTTCATTCCTCTTCAAAGGGAAATAGTTTTGAGTATTTGTATGAATTAGACAAAAATGTAAATATATGATCTGTATTTTGTAGGACTACTATTGGGTATTGATAATGGCTTCGAATACTACTTTTGTATTTTGTGTGATGGGATACAGCACTCTTTGATTGCCACCCCTCTTGAAATATAAAACCTTCCATGTCAGTGTCATGGTGGTTACAGTTTTTGCCTTCCATTGCAGAGTCTTCTGAGGAAGATTCCGATGATGAAATGGTTGCAGAGAAAGATTCTGATGTAAGTATTGATGAAAATTAGACTTTCACGCACACTTGTCCTCATGCACACACAAACCCTGTTCTTGAAAAATTGTAACTTGCACTGTGCTGTATTTCATTTTAGGACAACTGGGTGGAGGAAGAGGATGATGTGGAACAGGAAGAACAATCTGACAATGATGAAGACATGCATATTGACAAAGGAATCAACGGGGATTCTGATCCAGACCCAGGGAATGAAAGTGAAGAAGAGTAACAAAGGTCGTCTTTTCCTTTGTGTAGTGGAAGAAATGGAGGACCCCAGCTTATGGAACAATTAGTCAAAATCTACTCAGCGCTGACCTGAGCCCAACATTTCTACAGGAGTGATTCTTGGAATACTCCGTTCTATCTTAGTATCCAGACTGTTTGACCATGCTGGCCTTTTTCCTCTCCTCTTGCCCTGGTATTCTATGCCACAAACAAGTAATGTTAATTTGACCTGTGGTCAACTAAATTCCATTTGGTGGAAACAATTTGTAGGTTGAATAAATAACTTATCACTGCTACAATGGGAGAAAGTTTTGAATCACACTTAACGTGGTGTTGGCAAATTTTCTGAAAAGACAATTCAGCCAAATGGTGTTTATACAGTTCGCTTCACGTAGCCGTTACAAATGGTCATTCTGCTTTTCTCCTGTAAAATATTTTCGTAATATTTGAAATCACTATCCATTTGTTTTCTGCATTGTGCTCATTTACGCTCCAGGCTTTTGTTCTTTGAACTGGAAGACCTGGGCTGTTTCCTTTTAATCCGACTCCGATTTTTATATTTATGTACAAATTAAGGTATTTTGCTTTTTTGTCATTAGAAAATAAAATTATCAGCGGATCCGTTTTTTTTTTTTTTAAGTAACTGAGCCTGTATATAAATACAGTAAGTTTAAAGATGGCCAAAAGATACCTGTTTTGAGTTTAAGGTGATTTTCTGCTTGTGAATATATAATGCAAAAATATGCATAATACTGTGGACTCTATTTTTTTTTTAATCAGTGGGTGGCAGTCAGGATTACAATTTGCTCATCTGATGAAGCTGAAGCAGTATGGACACATTTTTTAAAAGCAAGCTACAGGAAGCTTGAACCCGACAGCCACCGTTATAATGTACAGTATATTTGTCTATAAATGGGGGTGTTTATGGCAACTAATTAGCACCTTCTTTGTAAAGTGAATAAATATAATTCTCCTTTAACATGCTGTTGAATATTTCAGATTGTTGGATGATAGATGGTTTTGGAAGTTGTCTATATATAGCACATTGGTTTTTCTAGGGTCTTTTTCCAGACTCGAGGAATGTTATTTCAGATGACCAGAGCATATACATCTTACAATATTTTAGGGTGCGAGCATGGTTCTACTTTCTGCTTCATGCCTTTATTCTGCTTGAGTGCTTCTTTTCTCTGTGCCCAGTTTCAGAGGATGTTGGAAGTCAGACACACACTTTTCCTGAAATCAGCATTTTAATAACGGTCTGTTACTTCGTATTCCATGAGCTTGATCCATAGTTCTTTGCCTTGGTTGCAAAAATGGATCAACTCCAACATTTTTTTTATTGCAAGCGACATCGCCTGAATTCTTGCTGCTGGACATAGGATCTTATTTAGTCTAGAGCAGTGATACTCAAAGTACGGCCAGGGGACCGCTTGCGGCCTCCTTGACCTTTACATGCGGCCCCCAGTGAACAGCAGCATAAGCTGCTGTTTAGTTGCTGAGCACTAATATTTTTTTTAAAAATGTTAAATAAACGAGCAAGCATTTATTAACCTGCAAATAAATGCTTGCCTGTTTATTTAACATTTGTTTAGACCTCTTTACACAATCCCTGACCCACTCAGAACCCCCTACCACCACCCTCCTGGCATCAGTGCGGATCTCGGTCATACCACAGACCGTACTTTGCTGCCCCATGGCAAATGTTTGTGAGTACCCATGGTCTAGAGTGTGAGTGGGTCCTTCATTCTGTAAAAGGTGCCAGTGCAGCTTACTAGTTTCCATGCCAGTGGTTCTCCTACTTAACGAATTTCACAGCTTTCTATGAAGTGCCTAATTTTATGCATCAACACTCAATTAGAGAGGCAGCTGACAAAAACCCGCTGGAGCCAAGTGCTTGGCGGTCCTGTAATAGCCTGTTACTGGGAAAGATAACAAGATGGCCAGCATACGCAACATTAAGCTAGGTCCCTCAGAATGGCCTGGTTGACTGAGTAGTGTTACAAATCATACTCCGGGAGGTCTTTACCTGCCATAGGTGCCTGTATACTATCAGCCATTATGTCACTGTATTGCTTTTTTTAATTTTTTATCTGGACGCCCTTTCTTGCTGACCTTGAGGAACCAATTGATTGCTGTTAATTGGCTGTTGCTCATGGATTGGTTTTAAAATGGTTGTATATGTTTGATTTATGAATGTGTTTGGCACACACACCCATTCATAAAAAAACTTCACAAAGTATTCTTTCTGACAGATGCTTCTAACTACAGATTCCTCACCGTGGCGCTAGGTGGCACTGTGTGGGTTCCATGCAGCCCTAGAATAGAGTAGACTCACATATAAGTGCCACCCTTGCACGTTGACTGTTCCTTTCTTTGGAGTTCGATGTAGAACCGGAGCTTTGCTCCCATCTTTCTCAATTTTTCTGATGACTTAACGATTTCTCCTAAGTAGTAGGGAATGATGTCCACACCAAAACCAGTAGTGTTCAGGCCATGCCGCGACTGAAGAAAGCAGCTGTCTGTCAAGGACCCTCACGAGGTGCGACTTCGGCTTCAGCTTGAAGCCATGAGGTGAGTGTGTCCTTATACACCCAAAGATAATCAGAGACCAGGGGGCCAAACTACATGTGGGTTGTTAGAAATGGGATTCCTGGTTGGCTAAGGTATCCACCCATGCCAGCCAGGAGCCACCACTCTAGTCAGGTTAAGCTAGATACACGCTAAAAGATAACCTGTGGTCACCCTCTGGTAGCTTGGCACAGAGAAGTCAGGCTCATCTAAAGGGGCAATGTGTAAAGTATTTGTGAAATGCACACACTTTCACAATGAATACACTACAAAAAGACTCCACATAGGTTTAGAAAAATAGACTATTATATTTTGAACAAAACAAGACCAAAACGACAAAACTCCAATGTATAGAAGTTGAGACATTGAATTTTACAGGAATAAATGCAGTAAAGCGCTTAGAAGCAAGTACCGCTAAAAAGGTTACTTTAGGTGGCGCTGGACTGTGGCAAAGTCAAAGTTTGGGCCACCCGCGATGAAGTGCTGTCCAGCTACAGGACCAATGCAGGTCCCGGGGAACAAAATACTTTTCCTAGTCTCAAACGGCAAGATGCCTCGATGTCGAGGCCCACAGATGCAGGATGCGTCCATCTTCTCCACGCAGTGCAGGAGGTGGGTGCTGGAGTCAAGAGGCGTTGAGCAATGCGCTAGATTCTGCCATGCCGTTGAGGGGATGCGGCGATCTCACCAAGCTGCAGTGGGGGCGATAACCTCCAGAGATCAACTCATCTGACAGTGTAAGTGCTGGTTCCGAGGCAATGTTCTGATTTTACTCCCGCAACAGGGTCAATGCTCCGATTCTCCTACACACAGACAGGTGATGTGTCAAAATCTGTGTTGCAAATATCTGGGCCACTTCCAGTGAGCCAGGCTCAGGAGCAGGGGTAGAGTTTTTGATATTCCTGAGTCTCAAGCAACAGGAGGCAAGCTAACAATCTCTTGGAGATCACTTGGAATGAAGGCAGAGTCCAGCTGGGCAGCAAACAGAAAAGCAGGCCTTCCAGATCAGCAATCCAGTTGAGTCATTTAAGCAGCACAGTAGTTCTTCTGGCAGAGCTTCAGTTACAAGTCCAGTAGTGTCTAATTTTAGGGAGTCAGAGACCAAGTACTTACACCCAAAAGTGCCTTTGATGTTGGGGTGATTTCAAAGCAGCTCTCTGCAGTGCACAAGGTTCCCTTTCAAGCCAGTCTGGTCTGCTAGGCTATCTGTAGGGGGAAGGGGGTAATAAGTCATGTGTGGGGTCAGGACACTGCCTATTCAAGTTAAGTGTAAGCCCCTCCCTTCATCCTGCCCAGGCAAGGCCATCAGAATGCAAATGTATGTAGATGGATCCTCAGACACACTTATGAACAATTGGCCAAGAACTTTATCATTTACCAACATAATCCTAGGTCGAAAAAAGCAAAGACTAAAAACGTAACCTCCTGGTTCTCAAAAAAGTGCAGAACCCTAAAAAGACGGCTGACCCTTGCCTTGCGGCACAGGGACATTCCGTCAATTCGGGAACTGAGGAAGCAGTACAAACTAGCCCAAACGAAGGCCAAGAGGGATTGGGATGAAAGGAGGTGGGTAGTACTAGGAGAGTTTCTCGAGCCCCGATGCCCGCATGTTTTGGTCAATTGCGGGCAAGGGCATTCACGAAAGGTCCCCGCCCCTAGCCAATAATATCCCCCCTCATCAGTGGCAGGAACACTTCGGTTCTCTCTACTAATTTCCCTTAGCACAAGCTACGGAAGCATTAGCTCCCGATCCAGTGCAACCTTCATATGATCTAATATTCACTAGAGAGGAAATATCGGCCTCACTGGATGCAATCGTTCCCGCCAAGGCTCCAGGCCCTGACAGCATCCCAGGAGATCTTTTTAAGTCAGATAGGGAAAACTGGGCCACATACATATTAAGCCTTGCTAATGACATCGCGGGAGGAGGGAGCATCCCTGGATCTTGGAAAGGAGCGGAAGTAATTCCTATTTTTAAGAAGGGCGATAGGTCAATGCCTGCAAACTACCGGCCGATCAGCCTGATCGACTGTGTTCAGAAAGTCGTCTGTCGCTCACTTCTAGCGAAAATCACAGACTGGATGGAGGAAAATGACATTCTATCCTCCCTCCAGGCGGGCTTCAGACGAAAAACGGGCACAGTCGATCAGGTTTTTCGACTTTATATGCTCTACTGGAAGGTGGTCTTGTTGGGTAAAGGGAGTTTGTATATTGCATTTATTGACTTAAAAACTGCATTTGACCTTGTTCCCAGGGAGAATTTATGGCGGGTGCTTAGGGAGATGGGCATGCCTGCAGGTATTCTTTCACTCTTAATTAGGCTTCACAATGAGAATTTTGCCATGGTCAGGTGGGGTAGCCAGGGACAGGTCACTGATTCCATCATGGTGGAACAAGGATGTGTTCTGGCCCCAACTCTTTTCTCATTGTATATCAATCATATAGCAGAGGCCTTATCTGCCATCCCAGCAGATGCCACGACCCGAGCAAAGCAAAAAATACCTACCCTCCTATTCGCAGACGACACGCTTCTCGTCTCAAAGACCCCAAAGGGCTTGCAGAACCTATTAGACCACTTCAAGCTCTTCTGCGATGGGAGGGGGCTTGAAATCAATACAGCACAAACCAAGCTCATGCTCCTAAATCCCCATAAATCTTTTAAGGGTAATCTGTTTCTAAGTGATGTCCCACTGGAGAGAGTCGGCTCCTTCGATTACCTGGGAGTAAAACTTTGAGGACATGGCCTGGAACCACCATCTTAATAAGGCCTTCCTCAAATTTTCCCAGGTAACCGGGGTCCTGCGTAAAGAACACCGCCTCTCCCACACTAAGCCTGTTGCTCCGGCATTAAAATTGTATAGTTGTAAGGTGCTGAGCTTTGGGGGATGGTAAAAGCCAACAATCTGATATCCCTGGAGAATAGGTTCCTTAAAAATTTGGTTTCTCTCCCACAGAGTACCCCCACTCGCCCACTATTGCTAGACATAGGCATCAAACCCATAAGGGACTTAGTGAAGCTCTGCCCCCTATTATGGTATCGGCTGGTATCCACCCCGGAATTATCGGTGTATGCTGCAGCTTTCCAAGAGATTTGTGCCCTGGATTCCATGCATAAAATTGGTTGGACAAAGCACGTCAAAAGCCTCCTGTCACACATAGGTCTAGTGGGACACGATATCGGTTCTCCACCACCCCTCACTAAAAGTCAGATCAAAATCCTCTATTGGGAAGGGGTTGAGCACTCTGCCGTTTTAGCCGGCAATCGAGGGAGACTGATCGAGGAATTTAACGATATTAAGTGCAACCGCACACTTGAAAGTTACCTTGATATTATTAAAGTGCCGGCCGATAGAAAATTATATATTCAGTTCAGATTTGGCAGCCTGCCTATTAATTCATTTACAAATTCATGGCTGTCTAACAAAGCATTACCAAAGGGCTGTCCCTCTCCACAAGAATCTATTGCTCACTTCCTTTTTGCATGCAAAGCATACACTAAACCCAGGAGTAGATGGCTCTCTCCTGTTTGTAGAGAACTTGGCACTCTAGATCAGAGTGGCTCTGCGTATACTAAAATCTGATGCAAGACCTCTATTTGTGTGTGCTATTGCAAAATATTTGGGAATTGCATGGGCAATCAGAAGAAGGAGTTGAATCCTTCCCGGCCTAACCCTATGATCAGCATTCGTGTCTAAATCCTTATTAAAATATTGCTGCTATATTTGACAGTAAATTAGAAAGAGCAAGCAATATTGTTTAGCATTCTTTAAGTTTTTTTTTCCTTTTGTAAAAATGTTTAAAATATTTTTTCATGTTCTCTATTGTATAGACAGATGACTGATCCATCTCCTCGATATATCCATCACTGCCATGAATCCATGTTGGAAATGCTGTCTTAATATAACTAATGTAACATAGAGCACTTAAAACATCTCCACTAGAACTTGGCTCATGTAGGAAATGTATCTGCAAGTATGCCTATATTTTCGCAACTTGATGGTTTGTATCTATGAGGCTAATGAGATCTATACACCTCCCGTAGCTTAATTTCATGTCTATTTTTATCCTCGTGAGTTTTTACATTTAATGCTATCTTTTAAAATTGTATAATTTTATCATTGAAGTGCATCTTTTGATGTATATTGACATATACGTAATTCATCCTCTGAATCTGTCTTTTATGGTAATCTTTACCGAAATAAAGATTTGATGATGATGGATACTCAGACACACTTATCATTCCTGTGTTGTAGCTGTCTAGAGGGAATGTATAAAGTCTGTCACCCACCCCAGATGTGTTTTGGAGACAGGCTGTCAGGCACACAGAGCAGTAGGTGCAGAGAAATGTCCTTGGGCCTTACCACAACATACCGGCCTGTGTCTGCTTTTCGCTTCTTTCGTGGCTACGGAAGGGGCTACCAACCGCACCAACCCTGTTCCGGCCAGAGGGCCTGCAAGTTCAGCAACCTCTGCGGGGCTGTGGATGTGGTTCACCCTGACCCCATGGATCGGGAGGCCAGAAGTCGAGCCAAGCTACGATCCCCTCCCCCACTGCAAAACCCTCCTAATCAGGATCATTGATGACCAGTTGGTGGCAGAATACGCCATCATCTCCACCACAGGCGAAACATCACCTCGGATAGGTGGGAATTGTAAATAGTCTGAAGGGGCTACTCCCTCCCCTTCAAGACTACCCCCCCCCCCCCATCCATGCCTCCAGTGTACTATCGACTGGCGGAGGATCACCTTGCCTTACTTTTCTGGTCACAAAGAAGGATGGAGGCCTTAGTCTTATCCTCGACCTCCAAACCCTCAACTACTTCCTCAAAAAGGAGATGTTCAAGATGCTCGCCCTAGCTCGGGTCCGGTCTGCCCTGGACCCGGGAGACTGGGTGGTAGCGCTGGACTTGCAGGATGCCTATTTTTATATCAAAATCCTGCCTGCCCATCGTCGCTACCTGCGGATTATGGTGGGCAACAAGCACTTTTAGCTTGCAGTGCTCCCGTTCGGCCTCACCAGTGCCCCTCGGGTGTTCACAAAGGTGATGACGATGGTCTCAGCCCATCTGCGGAGATCAGGGGTTCCAGTCTTCCCCCTATCTCGACGACTGGTTTTTGAAGGCGGGCTCCTCCCAAGCAGTCGTCTCCAATCTCCAGACTGTGGTGAACCTTTTGCATTCCCTGTGGTTCACTATCAATGTGCCGAAGTCACACCTGACTCCCTCTCAGACCCTCCTTTTCATTGGAGCGGTTCTGGGCACGGTGCAGTTTCAGGCCTATCCTCCCAAACGACGAATCCAGGATATTTAGACTATACCAATGTTTCAGCCTCTATCCTGGATTTCGGTGAGTGACTCTGAGGCTGTTGGGTCTCATGGCCTCCTGCATCCTGCTGGTGGACCATGCAAGGTGGCTGGCGCATGCGGGCTCTGCAGTGGGACCTGAAGTTCCAATGGGCACAGCATCTAGGAAATCTCACCGACGTGGTTCCGATATCAGAGGGCACTGCGAAAGACCTGCATTGGTGGCTGACAAACCGCGATTGGGTCAGAGGCAGACCCCTCTCCCATACCCACCCAGATCTCACAGTAGTGATGGATGCGTCTCTTCTGGGATGGGATGGCCATCTGGGGGAGGTGGAGATCAGGGGACTTATCTCCGATGGAAGCCAATCTCCATATCAACCTATTGGACCTTCGTGCGATCAGATTGGCGCTGAAAGCCTTTTTACCACCCATCAAGGGGAAGCTAGGGCAGGTGCTCACGGACAACACTGCCGCCATGTGGTACTACAACAAACCAGGCAAAGTGGGTTTGTGGACTCTGTCAAGAGGCCCTGCATCTCTGGACTTGGCTGGACAGGGCATTTTCCTGGTGGTTCAATATCTGGCCGGTTCTCTGAACACCAGAGCAAACTAACACAGCCAAAGGTGTCTTGCGGATCACGAGTGGCAATGCTTTTGTCGCGAGTGGAGCTCAGGCCTCCTGTACACCTTTCTGCCCAAACCACTCCTGCCCAGAATGCTCAAGAAGATCAGGAGCGACCGGGCACAATTCATTATTGTGGCTCCAGATTGGACACAGTTTCATATCCCGAGCTTCTGGCTATGAACATAGATTCTTCTGTCGCAACAGCAGGGGAGGGTCCTCCACCCAAACTTGTCCACTCTCCGCCTCCTTGCGTGGATATTGAGCAGCGACAGTGGACAGCTTTTGACCTTACTCCCAAAGTCTGCAAAGTTATTCTGGCAGCTAAGCGTCCCACCACAAAATCGGTATACGCCTGCTGATGGAACACATTTTGTAAATATTGTACACACAACCTTGTGGCCTGCTTGCCAGCAGCCACTAACCGGAGGCCCCCTTTTCCCTTTCCCCCATTGGATAACATTGGGCCTCAGCACTCTGCACCCGGCCGCCCTAGTGCCGCTGAGGGTGTAACTAGAGTGTATCTTTGACCCCGGGGGACCCCTGAGTCTACCATCAGAACCTCAACTCCCACTACCAAATACTTACCTCAAAACCGATAACACTATGTTCGAGGCATATGAGCTGCAGATCGTACACTGTGCATGAGATCGCCATCTGGTGTTGGGCTCGGATGCTTGCACTTTGTTGTTGTCTTGGAAGAGTCTTTTGTAGTCACGAGATAGGTGACTCCTCCTTTGGACGATAGTGCGCATGGGCATCGACTCCATGGTTAGATTGTTTTTTCCGCCATCGGGTTCGGATGTACCTTGCTGCGCTCCGGATCCACATCGATCGGTTCCCCTCTCGACGCGCAGAAGAACCTCCTACCGTTCGACGGTATTGTTTTCGATCGCGATCCCCTCATCGCGTCTCCACTCCAACACTGTTTCGAGTCCGGTCGCCGACGTTGGTCCGTTGGGCGTGTCGGCGCCATCATCCAGCATATGGAAAGGACTCCATTTAAAAATGCAGGTGTGGGGCTAAATTCCACACACAGATCTCCACGAGATCTGTAATCTTTGCCTCTCTCCAGAACACGAGAGCCAACACTGCCAAGCCTGTGACTCCTTTCGGTCCAAAAGACCATCCGTGATCGCCGGGCCCGACGACACGAAATGTCCAGGTCAGCCGCTCCCGCACCGGACGACATCTTTGACACAGGCTCCGACAACCCGGACACCGGAGATTTACAAATCGACACCTCCGGAGCCGAAGACTCAGGGTCCGACGACCAACTCATCACACCACACCAACGTACTGTGAGTACTGACGTCGATGCCCCTGCCCCCAAGAAACAAAAGGCTTCGGTCACACCTTCGCCTTCGGGCCTAGGTCTGCACCATCACAAAGCTTCAGGAGCCCCGCCTTCCGGCTCGACTCCCAAGCACCTAAAGCCTTCTGGCAGCTCGGGACCGAGCCAGCCACGTCCCGGAGCCGAAAAACACTCATCGGCACCGAAACACAAGACTAAGGTCTCGGCACCAACAGACCCTTCGGCGCCAAAGTCCAAGGTCCCAGACACCTCGACACCGAAGCATAACAAACCTTCGGAGTCGACAAAACCCTCGGTGTCGAAAACTTCACCAAAGGACACCAAACAACCTCGCAAGCCCAAACAACACTCGGAGCCGAAATCTTCGATGCCGACCAAACACGCCAGCTCAGAAGAACTCTTGGTTCCCATCGACCCAAAGCAGAAAACTCTGCACATTGACCCTATTACCGGACAGGTACAATCAGTAATACCTCACAAGAGGAAGATACAGGAACCAACCACACCTGAGCCACCTCATAAGAAGAAAGACTCTTCCACATCACCTATAAGGTCTTTCTCTCCACCTCCACAACACCTCAGCCCTCTACACTCCCCGCCTCACTCTCCTCCACCTTGTTTTTCACTACAAGGGGATACAGACAGGGAGGATCATGATGATGACATGCAGTCACCTCACAACACCTACACTGATGACGACCTTCACAGTATCCCACCACAAGACCCCTGGGACAGTTATGACCTCCCAGATATACCTGTCCCTGAACCATACCCATCAAAAGCCTCACCTCCAGATGATGCTATAGGGTTTTCACAGGTGATAAACAGGGCAGCACAATACCATGGTGTCAAGTTACACTCAGACCCCCTGGAAGAAGACTTTTTACTAGAAACTTTTAGCCAGCCTCAAAAGTCTACCCATACTCTACCTATGCTTAAAGGCATTATTAAACATGCCCCTGAGGTCTTCAAAGACCCAGTTAGGGCTAGGGTTCTTAACCCAAGGATCGAGAAAAATATAAACCTGCCCCTTCTGACCCAGCTTATATTAAAGGCCAACTCCCTCTAGACTCATTAGTAGTTGATAATGCACGGAAAAGGGCAAACTCCCAGACTACTGGTGAGACACCACCACCAGACAAGGAGTCCAAATTACTCGACGCATCGGGAAAAGAGTTGCGTCTCAAGCAGCAAACATGTGGCGCATCGCCAATTCCCAAGCCTTACTGGCGAGATATGACAGAGCCCATTACGACGAGCTTGAAAAGCTCATTGAGCACCTTCCAGATCAGTATAAGACCAAGGCCAATGATCTAATACAAGAAGGCAAGATTGTCACAAACGCCTCAATAAAGTGCGCCTTGACGCAGCAGATACAGCAGCACGCACAACAAACTCAAGCGTTTTGCTGCGCAGACACGCATGGCTACGAATATCTGGCTTCAAGCAGGAGGTACAATCTACCATCCTCAATCAACCCTTAGACCAGGAACACCTGTTTGGGCCTAATGTGGACACTTCTCTAGAAAAATGAAGAAGGACACAGACACAGCCAAAGCTATGGGAGCTCTACAAGCCACACCTAGCAGAGGTTCCTTTCGTCGCTCCTTATATAGAGGCGGCTCCAAAACTACAGCCACAGACACCACCTCTGCTAACTACAAAAACACCACTCAAACCTCCTCTAATAGAGGTTACTCCAGAGGTAATTACAGAGGTAATAACAACAGGGGTAGAGGACGCGGGTTTAACACGCGCACCTCCCCTACCACCAAACAGTGACTTCCCTCCGTTTCCCCCGATCATTCCACTCCCGTCGGGGAAGACTGTCAAAGTTCCTACCTGCGTGGAATTCCATCACCACCGACAGGTGGGTAATACAAATTATCCAGTATGGTTACTGCCTCGAACTCACTTCTACTCCCCCAACATACCACCCAGACAGCGTCCCATGTCCACGGAACATCTAACGCTCCTCAATCAAGAGGTTCTCTCTATGCTCCAAAAGCACGCAATAGAACCAGTCCCTCTACAACATCAGGGCACAGGGGTTTACTCACTATACTTTCTAATCCCCAAAAAGGACGGTTCCCTCAGGCCCATACTGGACCTCAGACCCCTCAACTATTACATTCACTCAGATCATTTTCACATGATCACTCTTCAACAAATACTTCCACTACTCCAACAAGGCGACTTCCTTGCCACACTAGATCTCAAGGACGCCTATTTCCATATTCCCATTCACCCTGCGCACAGGAAATACCTAAGGTTCATAGTGGACGGACAACATTATCAGTTCAAAGTCCTCCCATTCGGGGTGGCAACAGCACCAAGGGTTTTCACCAAGTGCCTAGCAGTAGTAGCTGCGCACTTACGAAGACAACACATTCACGTGTTTCCGTATCTAGACGACTGCTAATAAAAGCCAAGTCACACAACCAATGTGTACAGCACACACTCCAAACAGTTCGGCTACTACACAATTTGGGGTTCACAATAAACCATACCAAATCGCATCTCCATCCCTCCTACATACATCAGTACCTAGGAGCCACAATCGATACCTCCAGGGCCCTTGCATACCCCAATCCTTCCAGGATAACAAGTATGCAAGCCCTCATCAACAAATTCCTACCTCAACACTACCTTCCAGCTCGAGTGTTTATGCAACTCGTAGGAATGATGGCCTCGTGCATCTTTATTGTCCCTCACGCACGACTTCAAATGCGGCCCCTGCAAGAATGCTTAGCACGTCAGTGGAACCAAGCTCAGGGCCAGCTTACAGATCTGGTGTTGGTAGACAGCCGCACTCATCGCTCTCTGCAATGGTGGAACATACAAAACATTTCCAAAGGGCGGCCGTTCCTAGAGCCAGTTCCACAAATAGTGCTCACAACAGACGCATCTCTCACCGGGTGGGGAGCTCACCTCCTTACCCACACAACGCAGGGCAGCTGGACCAAGTCACAAAAACTGCTCCACATCAACCACCTAGAATTATTAGCAATATTTCTAGCGCTAAAGTCATTCCAACCGCATCTTACTCACAAGACTGTCTTAGTCAAAACAGACAACATGACAGCAATGTACTATGTACAAAAACGGGGGACACACTCTCTACAGCTGTCTCGCCTGGCGCAAGCCATATGGAGATGGGCCATTCCTCAAAACATTTACCTCCTTGCAGAACACCTTCCAGGAGTTCACAATCACATTGCGGATCTGTTAAGTCGACAGACACAACAGATTCACGAATGGGAACTGCATCCGCAAGTTCTACAACCTTTTTCCAAATGTGGGGCCATCCACAAATAGACCTGTTCGCCACACAACAAAACACAAATGCCCAACCTTCGCCGCCAGGTTCCCACACCCGTCGTCCAAGGGCAATGCAATATGGATGAACTGGTCAGGCAGATTTGCATACGCTTTTCCGCCTCTCCCACTCATTCCCCTAGTAGTACGCAAACTCAGACAACAGTCTCTAACAATGATCCTAGTTGCTCCCACATGGGCAAGACAACCATGGTTCACAACACTTCTCGAACTCTCAGTAGTTCCACACCACAAACTGCACCTCTCTCCACACCTCTTAACTCAGAACCATGGAGAGATCAGACACCCCGATCCAGGTCAACTGAATCTGGCAATATGGCTCCTGAAGTCCTAGAGTTCGGTTACCTTAACCTTCCACCTGAGTGTATGCAGGTCATTAAAGAAGCCAGACGTCCCACTACCAGGGCTTGTTATGCAGCAAAATGGAAAAGGTTTGCTATTTATTGCAATAACAACAATATCAACCCACTAGATGCCTCCATACAAAACATTATCTGTTACTTGCTGCATCTGCAAACATGTAACCTAGCATACTCATCCATAAGATTACATCTTGCCGCTCTAGCCGCATACTTACAAAACAGACAGCATTTGTCACTGTTTCGAGTACCTGCAATTAAAGCCTTTATGGAAGGCCTTAAAAGAATCATTCCCCTAGATTGCCACCCTCTCCAGCATGGAATCTAAATATTGTCCTCACCAGGCTCATGGGTCCCCCATTTGAACCTCTGCACAAATGTGAGTTACAATTTCTTACATGGAAAGTAGCCTTCCTAATTGCAATAACCTCTCTCAGAAGAGTGAGTGAGATTCAGGCTTTAACCATACAAGAACCTTTTTACAAATCCATCGTAATAAAGTAGTTCTCAGACCAAACCCCAAATTCCTACCTAAAGTAATTTCTGCTTTTCACCTTAACCAATCAATAGAGTTACCCGTCTTTTTCCAAGACCCAGACTCTGTAGCAGAAAGAGCTCTACACACACTAGATGTCAGAAGAGCCCTACTTTACTACATTGACAGGACCAAACCTTTCAGAAAGACAAAACAATTATTTGTAGCTTTCTCCCCACCACATAAAGGTAATCCCATCTCAAAGGCTGGCATTGCTAGATGGATAGTCAAATGCATTCAAATTTGCTACCAAAAGGCTAAACGCACCTTAATAATTCCCCCTAGGGCACATTCCACACGTAAACTAGGGGCTTCTATGGCATTTTTAGGGAACATCCCCTAAATGACATATGTAAGGCAGCAACATGGTCTCACGCCACATACCTTTACCAAACACTACTGTGTTGATGTACACGCAAAGCAGCAAGCTGCTGTGGGCCAAGCTGTTCTTAAAACACTTTTTCAGACTACTGCAACTGATACAGGTGACCACCGCTAGGGGAGACACTGCTATACAGTCTATGCACAGTGTACGATCTGCAGCTCATATGCCTCGAACGGTAAATGCTACTTACCAGTATGCATCTGTTCTTGGCATATATAGCTGCAGAGTCGTACACGCCCACCCACCTCCCCGGAACCTGTATCTGTTCCAGTATAATCTTAATTAGATATATTCACATGGACATCTTTTTCTTCTTACTGACTCCATCTTTTCCCATCATGGCGAAAAACAATCTAACCATGGAGTCGATGCCCATGCGCACTATCGTCCAAAGGAGGAGTCACCTATCTCGTGACTACAAAAGACTCTTCCAAGACAACAACAAAGTGCAAGCATCCGAGCCCAACACCAGATGGCGATCTCATGCACAGTGTACGACTCTGCAGCTATATATGCCAAGAACAGATGCATACTGGTAAGTAGCATTTACCTTTCCTCCATAGGATAACATTGACTGTTTTTCTGTGAAAAGTTTCTAAGTGTGGAGTTTGAGAAACTAACATTCTTTAAAATTGCATAATCTAACAAAAACGATTTTACTTACCTGTTTTCAGGAAATGTCCCAGAGTAGTATCTAGGTATACTACTCTTACTGTGTAAGCCTAGTAATCTCAAAAGTAACTTACCTGCTATTTTACTATAAAGCCTATTCAAGTCTATGTACTGCATTTACTAAGTATCGCATTTCTCTGCATCCATACTGTAAATCAAACCAAAGTGCATATACAATTATCATTCAAACTGTATTTCAATTGCATTACTACTGTAAAGTATTTATTGCTTACCTGTGCCAGGCTTGCTTGGTTCTAGAAAATAAAATAACTAAAAATATTTTTATAGAAAAACAATTGGTCTGAAGTTGTCTTTGAGTGTGTGAATTCATTTGCTGACAGAGTGTGTACAACAAATGCTTAATACTGTCCTCTGATACTGCCTTACTGCTCGACCACACTACCACAAATAGAGAGTGAGGTGCTATCTAACTCTACCTTTGGGGTCCACTGGACTCTGTGCACACAATACCTCACTTTGGTATAGTATATACAGAGCCAGCTTCCTACATTGGTGGATCAGCGGTCGGATATACAACTTTGCATTTGTTGGCCTACTTGGTTACCACCTGATCACACGACATGACGTGCACCAATGCTGAATATCCCTGAATTGGTGTGTGTAAAAACAAGAGCACAGAGCAAGAGACAGGGTGAAAAAGAAGTGTTGGAGCCTGAAAGTATGGCCCAACCTTCCAAGAGAAAAGGTAAGAAGACTGGGGAACCAGCTTCTGTACAGCAAAAGGATCAGGACCCCTCTCCTCAAGGAGAGGACTTGGACACCCCAGAAGGAACTGAGCCCATGGAGCTTGACCCTTACCAGGTTGAACTCTTGGGCCCAGGGGGACCCTCTAGGGAAGAGCTGTGCCTTGGACAGCAGGACTGTCCAACTCTTGAAAGCCTGGGGCAGCAAGCTGCTGCACAGGAAAAGGGAGAGGTCAGTGGTACCCACAGAGTTTATTGGGAAGAGGGACTACTGTACACAGAGGCCAGAAACCCCAAACCTGGAGCCACTAGGAGAGTGGTAGTGCCTCAGAAGTACAGGGAGTTTCTCCTAACTTTAGCTCATGACATCCCCCTAGCTGGACATCTGGGCCAAACCAAGACTTGGAAAAGGCTAGTTAGCCACTTTTACTGGCCCCAGATGCACCAAAAAGTAAAGGAGTTTGTCAGCTCATGTGTCACCTGTCAGGCCAGTGGCAAGACAGGTGGCCCCTCAAAGGCCCCCCTGATACCACTACCTGTGGTGGGGGGTTCCCTTTGAAAGGGTAGGTGTGGACATAGTGGATCCACTTGAACCTCCCACAGCATCAGGGAACAAATTCATTCTAGTGGTAGTGGATCATGCCACTAGGTAGCCTGAGGCAATTCCCCTTACGACTACTACAGCGCCTGCAGTAGCCAAGGCCCTCATTGGTGTCTTCACCAGGGTGGGGTTTCCTAAGGAGGTGGTTTCAGACAGAGGTTCCAACTTCATGTCTGCTTACCTAAAACACATGTGGAAAGAGTGTGGAGTGCAGTACAAGTTTACTACACACTATCGCCCACAAACCAATGGCCTTGTTGAGAGATTCAACAAGACATTGAAAGGCATGATTATGGGGCTACCTGAAAAACTCAAAAGGAGATGGAATGTCCTCTTACCATGCCTGCTTTTCGCTTACAGAGAGGTGCCACAGAAGGGAGTAGGGTTTTCCCCCTTTGAACTTCTGTTTGGCCATCCTGTGAGGGGACCACTCTGTCTTGTCAAAGAGGGTTGGGAGAAGCCTCTCCAAGAACCCAAACAAGATATTGTGGATTATGTGCTTGGCCTAAGGTCCAGAATGGCTGAGTACATGGAAAAAGCATCCAAAAATCTTGAGGCCAGCCAGGAGCTTCAGAAGCACTGGTATGACCAAAAAGCTGCACTGGTTGAATTTCAACCTGGGCAAAAGGTGTTGGTTTTGGAGCCAAGGGCACTCCAGGACAGATGGAGTGGCCCTTACCCTATCCTAGAAAAAAAAGTGAGGTCACCTACTTGGTTGACTTGGGCACAAGCAGGACTCCCAAAAGGGTTATCCATGTGAACCACCTGAAGCTCTTTCATGACAGGGCTGACATCACCATGCTGATGGTGACTGATGAGGATCAGGAGGCAGAGAGTGAACCTCTCCCTGACCACCTCTCATACAGCCCAAAAGATGGGTCAGTGGATGGAGTTGTCTTTTCAGACACCCTCTCTGCCCAACAGCAGACTGATTTCAAGCAAGTCTTGCTGCAGTATGCTGAGCTCTTTTCCTTGACCCCTGGTCAGACAAACTGGTGTACCCATGATGTGGACACTGGTGACAGTTCACCTGTCAAAAACAAAATCTATTGACAGTCTGATCAAGTCAAGGAAAGCATCAGAGCTGAAGTCAGCAAGATGCTGGAGTTAGGGGTTGTTGAACCCTCTGAGAGCCCCTGGGCCAGCCCAGTGGTTCTAGTCCCCAAACCTCATCCACAGGGTGGAAAGAGAAATGAGGTTCTGTGTGGACCATAGAGGGCTCAACTCTGTCACCAAGACAGATGCTCACCCTATCCCAAGAGCAGATGAGTTGATAGACAAATTGGGTGCTGCCAAATTGCTAAGTACCTTTGACTTAACTGCAGGTTACTGGCAAATTGGCATGGCCCCAGGAGCAAAAGAAAAGACTGCATTCTCCACACCTGATGGGCATTATCAGTTTACTTTGGTTTAAAGAATGCCCCTGCCTCCTTCCAGAGGTTGGTGAATCAAGTCCTTGCTGGATTGGAGTCCTTTAGTGCAGCTTATCTAGATGATATTGCTGTCTTTAGCTCCACCTGGCAGGATCACCTGATCCACCTTGGGAAGTTTTTAAATGCCCTGCAAACTGCAGGCCTAACTATCAAGGCATCCAAATGCCAGATAGGGCAGGGAACTGTGGTGTACTTGGGCCACCTTGTTGGTGGAGGCCAGGTACAACCCTTACAGCCCAAGATCCAGGCCATCCTGGACTGGGCAGCTCCAACAACCCAAACCCAAGTCAGGGCATTCCTTGTCTTGACTGGGTACTACAGGAGGTTTGTGAAGGGATATGGGTCCATTGTGGCTCCCCTCACAGAACTCGCCTCCAAGAAGATGCCCAAAAGGTAAACTGGACAGTTAGTTGTCAAAAGGCTTTTGACACACTGAAAGAGGCTATGTGCTCAGCACCAATTCTCAAAGCTCCAGACTATGCCAAGCAGTTCATTGTGCAGACTGATGCCTCTGAGCTAGGGATAGGAGCGGTCCTATCCCAGACCAATGATGAAGGCCAAGACCAACCTGTTGCTTTTATAAGCAGAAGGCTTCTCCCAGGGAGCAGCGTTGGAGTGCCATTGAGAGGAGGCGTTTGCTGTGGTTTGGTCCCTGAAGAAGCTGAGACCATACTTGTTTGGTACTCACTTCCTAGTTAAAACTGATCACAGACCTCTCAAATGGCTAATGCAAATGAAAGGTGAAAATCCTAAACAGTTGATGTGGTCCATCTCCCTACAGGGAATGGACGTTGTAGTGGAACACAGACCTGGGACTGCCCATGCCAATGCAGATGGACTTTCCAAGTTCTTCCACTTAGAAAATGAAGACTCTCTAGGGAAAGGTTAGTCTCATCCATCTTTCATTGAGGGGGGGTTGTGTGAGAAAGTGCCCTCTTTCTGCATGGTTGCCCCCACTTTTTGCTGAATTGCTGATGTACTTTGACTGAGTGCGCCCTGAGCTCCTGCTAATCAGGTACACAGGGCCTATGTTCTTTCCCTAAAACTGCATTGAAGCCTAAACCCAAATTGGCATCTCTGGCCACAGGTCAGCCCCTGGTAAATGGTACCACAGGTACCCAGGGCACTGTGACCAGAGAAGGCCTCTAAGGACTGCAGCACTTATTGTGCCACCCTTGGAGGTCCTGTACCCTTACACACACACTGCCTTTGCAGGCTGCGATTTTTGGTGCAGAACAAAGTCAAGAGTCGACATGGCACACATCTCTGTGGGCCATGCCTGCAACCCACTGCCCTGGCATAGATCAGTCACCCCTCTAGCTGGGTGCACTATACCAGTGGTGAGGGTACAGGTGCATGAGCCCTGTACCCCTACAGTGTCTAAGGCCATTCTTAGACATTGTAAGTGCAGTGCTGCCATTAAGAGTATATGGTGCTGGGAGTTTGTCATTGCGAACTCCACAGCACCATAATGGCTACACTGAAAACTGAGATGTTTGGTATCAAACTTCTCAGCACATTAAACCCACACTGATGCCAGTGTGGGATTTAATGAAAAATGCACACAGAGGGCATCTTAGAGATGCCCCCTGAAAACTAACCTACCACTAGTGTCCAGGCTGAGTGGCTGCTTTCAGCTGCCACCACTAGACAGGTTTCTGGACCCCTGGTTCGAGAGCCTGCTGCTCTCTGGGGCCTGAAACAATGCACATCCTGGGACGAGGTGCCAAGCCTCCTCCCCCAGGATGGGCAGGGTTCACGAAGGGGAAGCTTCAAAGGCTTGCCGCCTTTGTGAGCTTCCCCAGGCCACTTGCTGCTCTCAGCAACTGGTCCCTACTGGTTCTGACCCCCACTTTGTGCGAGTGAACCGGCGGGAAAAACAAGTGAGGAAGAGAGGTGTGCCCACCTCTGCCAACTCCACCCCTCAGGTGGGGGAGGCGAGGTGAAGCACAACTCTCAGTCCACGCCATCTTGAAGATGGGGGACTCAGCCAACCAGGGACAGGCTCATGTCCCCTCCCACTGGAGGGTGGCATAATAGGGGTGTACCCACCCCAGGGAAGGGACCCATTGGTCCCTGCCTTTTACCTACCTGTAACGCCCCTAAATCTAGTATTTAGGGGCACCCCTGAACCTTGCTTCCTCAGACAAGAAGAAACTACAAGAAGGACCAAACAGCCGTGCAGCAGCTAACAAGAGGAAGACGCCCACTGACTTGGCCCCAGCCTTACTGGCCTGTTTCCCCCTCGAACCTGCTCCTGCGAAATCCCGGTGTGTCCTGCAGCCAGCAACCTCGAAAACCCCGGAGGACCTGCCTGCCTTCAAGCACAAAGACTTTGTCTCCCGTGAACACTGGATTTGTTCATCTGCAACCTCTGGCCGGACACCGTGAATCCGCCCCACTCTGCACCTGCCGTCCACGGCCCAAGCTCGAGTGGGCAAACACCACGAGGAGGTCCCCCCCGGTGATCCTGACCCGAGATCCGGCGACCCCTGAGCTGCCTCAAGCCTCCAGCCGACGCCTGCAGCCTAAATCCAGAAGGTCCCCCAACCGCGACCAGGAGCTGGTAAGAAGATCCGACCCCAAAAGGCACCCCTGCACCCGACGCCCCACGGCCTTGGGTGCCCAAACTGACAGTGCCTAACCAACCCCTAACTTCCCAACTTGCCTCTCGCAGTGGTGGTCGCACCCAGAAGACCTTCGTCCCCAAGCCAGCAGTGCCTTTGCAAACCGGAGGTTCCCCATTGAAAACAGGGCGCTCGACGTCGAAACAGCACCCTGCATCCGGCCGCCCTAGTGCCGCTGAGGGTGCACTTTTGGTGCTACTTTGTTTCCCATTTTGCCCTGAGCTAAAGTCCAGGAGCTTTGCTCCCACAACCAAGTGGCCTGCTTGCCAGCAGCCACCAACCGGAGGCCCCCTACCCCCTCATTGGATAACATTGGGCCTCAGCACTCTGTACCCGGCCGCCCTAGTGCCGCTGAGGGTGTAACTAGAGTGCATCCTTCACCCTGGGGGACCCCTGAGTCTACCCCCAGAACCTCAACTCCCACTACCAAATACTTACCTCAAAACCGATAACACTATTTTCCTCCATAGGATAACATTGACTGTTTTTCTGTGAAAAGTTTCTAAGTGTGGAGTTTGAGAAACTAAAGAAATTCTTTAAAATTGCATAATCTAACAAAAACGATTTTACTTACCTGTTTTCAGGAAATGTCCCAGAGTACTATCTAGGTATACTACTCTGTGTAAGCCTAGTAATCTCAAAAGTTACTTACCTGCTATTTTACTAAAAAGCCTATTCAAGTCTATGTACTGCATTTATTAAGTATTGCATTTCTCTGTATCCATACTGTAAATCAAACCAAAGTGCATATACAATTATCATTCAAACTGTATTTCAATTGCATTACTACTGTAAAGTATTTATTGCTTACCTGTGCCATGCTTGCTTGGTTCTAGAAAATAAAATAACTAAAAGAATATTTTTATACAAAAACAATTGGTCTGAAGTTCAGTCTTTGAGTGTATGAATTCATTTGCTGACTGTGTGTACAACAAATGCTTAACACTGTCCTCTGATACTGCCTTACTGCTTGACCACACTACCACAAATAGAGAGTGAAGTGCTATCTAACTTTACCTCTGCCTACCTTTGGGGATCCACTGGACTCTGTGCACACTATACCTCACTCTGGTATAGTATATACAGAGCCAGCTTCCTACAGGCAGCACTTCTCCATTTCCAGCGAGCTTGAGAATGACCTTCTGGTGGAATGCACTCCATCCTGTTTGTCTGAAGTGCAAACTCCAAACACCCTCACACCGACCAACATCTCGTTTGCAACTTATGCCTCTTGTCCGAACATCGAGAAGATGCCATTGAGGCCTGTAAGTCTTTCCGGTTTAAAAATACTCTTCTAGACCGAAGGGCTAGACAGCAAGAAATGCAGCGCAAGCAAATAGACGATGTCCCTGACCTTTTCGCTCGACAGGATGAGGAAGAAGAGTCTTCAGCGGCACAGGAGAAATCAATTTCTACCATGATTCAGAGTCTGTCAGAAGAGGACTCTACCACTCTTCAGCCAGCACATAAACATGCCGTGAGTACTTCTACCCCTGCTCCGAGAACCAAATCCTCCTCTTCCACCGAAAAAACTGCTCATGGGCTGCCACTGCACACAAGCCATGGCGCACACCGAAAACATGACTGAAGCCTCGCCCTCCGGCTCGGCTCCGAAAGTTCGGTCTGCAGCAGAGGCCTCTTTATTCCTTCCATCTGAGACCAAAACACCTTACTCTTCGGTCTCGGCACCGAAAAAAGACGTTATTTTGGAATCGAATCTTCCCCCATCAAAGACGAAGCTTCCACCACCAAAATGCTTACTTTTTGGTCCGAAGTCTGGAACAAAGGAAATCATGGTGCAGCCACCATAACAACGTACTCCTAAAAAGCAGTTGAGTTGTAGGAGGCTTTGGACATTTTTGTTCAACCCCTAAAGAAGGAGAGGATGCTGCAACTAATCCATTGCACATTCCCACATCACCTGTACCACAATCAAGACCGCCACTCCACCACCTCACTCACCACAATTATCTGAATCGGGTAACATGTCTCATTCAACAGTAGAGGATGATCAGGATATCGCAGATGAGACGCATCCAGGGGCTCCCTGGGATGACTATAATATTGATGATGCATCAGCTTATCAGGATCTCATAGCTAGAGCAGCCACTTTTCATTTAGTACGTTTATAGAAGGACTCCATAGTGGAGGATTTCCTCTTGGAGACTACTGCACAAAGAGGGGCACAATATTTACCACTCCTCAAAGCAAGAATAATTACTCCTCGCATCGATAATAAATACAAAGCACCACCATCTCACCCCATTTTTATTAAAGGTCAATTAACCCAAGACATTTTAGTTGTGTCCAATGCTTGGAAAAGAGCTAACTCCCAGACAACTGGAGAAGCACCACCACGAGAAAAGGAGTCCAAACTCATGGATGCCTCAGGTGAGTGTTGCGGCACAATGTAGGAGGCTGGCTTAGTATATGGTGCACACTTATTTAAGTGAAGCACCTTGCACTAATCCAGACAACCCTTATGGTGATTTTAGTGGTCTTAGACAACCATAGAAAGCTCTGTTAAGTGGTAGCTGTGGAGAGCAGCCTTCAGGCTTAGTCCAGAAGAAGTGTTAAGCAGCTTGTTTTACCAAAACTTTAGTGTAGGCTAAATGAAAAAGAACCACACAGTGTAGTTATAAAATAAGTATATTATACACACTCATGAACACATTGGTATATCTCCTACCTGGAGATATAAACAGAATACTCCAAATGAAAACAGGATTTTAAGCACAAATACACTGATCTCCAGGGGGAGACCAAACTGTATACTAAAGAAGTGGAATTCAAACTGCGACCAAAGTCGAGACTTGGACCAGAAGACTCGGAGGAGCTGGGGACCCAAGGAACCACCTGAGGTAAATTCACAGGAACCCCACGGAGGCTGTGTACAGAGTGGAAACACAGCCGCGTACTCAATGCAAGTCAGTGGGGAAGTCGCGGTTGCAGTTTTCAAGAAGGACCCTTCCCAGTTGACCCTGAAGAAACCCAGTGGAAGATGGAAGGTTGGAGAGTCACCCCACCCGTGGATACCCCAGGAACCAGGATACCTACACCAGGGAAGCCGGGTGCATAGGTGTGAAGTGACGTCTGAAACCGGCGTAGACCACAATGGAGGACCCCAGTAAAGATGCAGCTGGCGAAGAAGGTGAAAGTATGGTGGAATCCAAGGATGGATTCTTTAAGAGAAGTACCTGCAAGCAGAGGGGACAGCGTCTATGCCACTCAGGAGCGACCAGGAGGCACAGAAGACCAATGACCACTGATGATGGATGATTCAGGAGAGTTGACGGTGACCTTGTTGCTGTAGCTGTGAGGACCAGGCGATGCTGTGTAAGACCACGCGCTGTCCCACGTCTGAAGTCTAGAACCAGGGGGTTGGTGTCTGGGGGGAGCACCAACAAGCCTTGGCAGCAGCAACAGATGTGGTAAATGAATAAGGTGTAACGAGTTTACCGTCAACCTACAAAAGTCTCACCTACAGCCAGCTGCTACTCCATCATTTTTAGGGGCCATGCTCATCACAAATCTAGCGTTTGCATCCCCAAACACAGGCAGAATACACAACATACTAACAATAATTGAGCAATTTCAAACAAACTCACATTCCTGCCAAAACATTTCTCAGACTTCTGCGCATGATGGCATCTGGTATTTACATAGTCCCACACGCCAGAATAAATGAGACCTCTACAACGTCTCAACAATGGACTTGGTCACTGGGTCAACTACACGATCTAGTGTTGGTAAATAGCCACACGGATAGTGGAATCCACAAAATCTTTCCAAGGGTTGGCCGTTTCAAGATCCAGTTCCCCAAATAATTCTAAGCTTCCCTAACAGAATGGGGAGAACATCTCCACAACCTCACTATTCAGGGACTATGGGATTCCAAACACCAGAATCTCCATATCCATCACCTAGAGCTACAAGCTGTTCATCTAGCGATCAAAACCTTCCTAACTTACCTACAGCACTAAGTTGTCCTCATTTGAACAGACAATATGACAACTATATATTTACAAAAACGGAGGGGGGGGGGCATAATCTCTCCAATTATCTCACTTGGCTCAGAAAATATGGAAGTTAGCAATACACCACAGCATTCATCTGTTAGCAGATCATGTCCTAGGGACAAGCAATCAGATTGTGTACTTTCTGAGCAGATCACAACGACGAGTTCACATACGGGAGATTCACCCCAATGTTCTTCAACCATACCTTCACAAGTGGGGGTTTCCAGAGATAGACGTCTTTGCAACAAAAGAAAATGCAAAATGCCCACACTTCGCAAGCAGGTATCACCACCATCAATCCAAAGGCAATGCACTATGGATGAACTGGTCGTGGATATTTGCATATGCTTTTCCACCTCTCCCTACTTCTGTTAGCGGTCAGGAAACTTAGACAAACATCTCTCACCATGATACTAGTAGCTCCCATATGGGCTCGACAACCATGGTTTTCAACACTCGTGGAACTGTCTCTAGTCCCACACGAGAAGCTTCCCCTCAACCCGGACCTTCTCCCACAAAACCATGAGGCATTAAGACATCCCAATCCCAAAGAAATTAATCTTGCAATTTGACTCCTGAAGTCTTAGAGTTTTGGATACTTAAATTTACCTTAAGACTGTATGAACATTCTTAAAGAGGCTAGTAAACCTTCCACACAGTGATGTTATGCAGCAAAATGCAAACGTTTTGTAATGTTCTGTCACAATCAAGACATCAACCCTCTTCATGCAAAGGTACAAACTATTATTCTTTATCTATTGCATTTACCAACTGCAGGGTTAGCATACAGTTCTATAAGATTACATCTTGCAGCATACCTGCAGAACAGGCAACACTTATCAATCTTTAAAATTCCAGTTATCAAAGCATTTATGGAGGGGCTGAAGAGGGTAATTCCTCTTAGAATTCCCCCTGCTCCAGCATGGAACTTAAACATTGTCCTCACAAGACTGAGTCCTCCTTTGAACCATTACACTCTTGTAAATTGCAATATCTTTCATGGAAACTTGCATTTTTAATTGCTATCACTTCTCTTGGAGTCAGTGAAATTCAAGCGTTAACTCTCGAAGAGCCTTTCTTTCAACTACATTGTTGGAACTAACCCAAAATTCTTACCAAAAGTGGTTTCCAATTGTCATATTAATCAATCCATTGATTTGCCTGTTTTGTTCCCACAACCAGACACGGTGGTAGAAAGAGCATTACACACGTTAGATGTAAAAAGGGCACTTATGTATTACATTGACAGGACTAAATCATTTAGAAAGAAAAAACAAATGTTTATTGCCTTTACTCCTCGTCTAGGAAAGGCAATTTAAAAATTAAGCATTTCATGATGGATAGTTAAATGTGTCCAAACAAGCTATATAAAAGCTAAGACTTTTTGCTGTTTCCCCCAAAGGTCACTCTACTAGAAAAGTTGGAGCTTCCATGGCTTTTTTGGGGAACATACCTATTGCTGAAATGTGTAAAGCAGCAACATGGTCTAATCCACATGCTTTCACAAAACATTGTGTGGATGTATTTGCACGCCAACAAGCTAATGTTGGCCAACCCCCACAATTTAACCACTGCCTTGGGAGAGGGACTGCTGTACAGTTTATGTAAAGCATGTGTATCTACAGCACACATGCCTCGAACGGATTGTTGCCCTGTAAGCATCTGTTCTTGGCATGTAGTACTGCAGATTCACAGGCGCCAACCCGCCTGTGAATCCGCCGGTTGCAGTTTATACTCTTAATTTCCTATCAAATGCATGGCCATCTCATTGCGTACATATACATTATTATTACATTCTCACCTACCCACGGCAAAACAATCTGACGGTGGTGTCTGACCATGCGCAGTATTACCAAGAGGAGTCACTCAGTCTCGTGACTCAAAGAAAACTTCTTGGAACAAAAACAACTTGTAATGATCCGAGCCCAACACTAGATGGATGACTTATGCAAAGCATGTTAATCTACAACACTACATGCCAAGAACAGTTGCTTACATGGGAAGCAACATAATCAATCAAGCTTCACCAGTAAGGAGCATTTATCATTATCATTCCAAAGATATGAAACATGAAAAAGCTACTCTTCTCTGATCATGAATTTTAGCATAAAAGTGTTTTAAGGAATACCCAATGCTAGCCCATAATAGGGGTAGATCTCATAGTAGTAAAAAACGAATTTGGAGGGTTGTCACTACCAGGACAAATAAAGATTAAATACAAATGTCCTACCTTTAACTTACATGGCGCTCTGCCCTTAGGGTTACTTAGGGCCTACCTTAGGGATAACTTCTATGTATTAAAAGGGGAGTTTGAGGCTTGGCAAGTAGTTTTAAATGCCAAGTCGAAGTGGCAGTAAACTGCCCACCCAGGCACTGCAATGGCAGGCATGAGACCTGTTTGAAAAGCTATTTAATTGGGTGGCACAATCCGTGCTGTAGGCCCACTAGTAGCATTTTACTACAGGCCCTCGGTGTAAGTTATACCACTTTACAAGGGAGTTACTAATAAATCAAATATGCCAATTAGGTATACACCAATGTCACCATGTTAAGGGAAGAAGCACATGCACTTTAGCACTGGTTAGCAGTGATAAAGTGCTCAGAGTCCTATGGCCAACAAACAGAATCAGAAAAAACAGGAGGTAAAAGGCAAAAAGCCTGGGGAAGGACCACCCTATGGATGGCAGGTCTTATGTGTATAACCCCAGCTGGAAGTGGGGAGATATACTCAAACTCTGAGTTCTCATCATTAAGGCGGAAAAACTTCGATAGACCATCTGCTTTGGTGTGGTCTACCCCAGGTCTGTGCTCCACCCTGAAGTCCATACTGTGTAGGTAAATGGACCACCTCAACAGTTTTGGGTTCTCACCCCTCATTTGCATGAGCCACCTGATGAGTCCATGGTCAGTCTGAATCCGGAAGTGAGTGCCAAACAGGCATGGCCTCAACTGCTTAAGTGCCTAGATTACAGCAAAAGCTTCTCTCTCAATAGCATTCCATCTCTTTTCCCTGGGGAGTAACGTCATGGAGATGAAGGCTGCAGGTTGGGCTAGACCTTTCTCCAGTTGGGATAGTACTGCCCCTATGTCATGCTCCTAGGCATCTGTTTGAACAATAAACTCCTTGGAGAATTAAGGGCCCCGCAGCACAGAAGCTGTGCACGTGGCTTGCTTCAGGGAATCAAATGCAGTTTGGCATGCCTCTGTCCAAATCACATTCCTGGGCTGCTGCTTGGAAGTCAGCTCAGTCAGGGGGCCATCAATGGTGCGATATCCCTTGACACACATCCTATAGTAAAAAAAGTAAAAGGGGGGGCAAGAGACAGGTTCATTCAGCTTCCGGAGTTGACATTATTGTAATCAAAGGGGAATGAATCACTTGTGTCAATATTCCAGAGTCTCAAGAAAATTGTATCGAAGACCCTCAACCACACATTTTCAGTATGCAGTGTAAATTTCTCTGCTTGTGTGATTTGATGGATAGTATCATCATTGGGTCTATCGCTTGAGTGTTATCCAAGTGATCTAATACCCTCCACCAGGAGGAACTGTCTGGATAGCGACAGTAGTGAAGAGTTAAAATTATCTTCTTTCCTGTATCCAGTAGTTTATTTAAGTAGAAAAAGCATATGGTCCAAAGAAACGTCAGTGTGGGAGTGGATGAGTTATTGATACCCACAACACCTTGTGATAAGTCGACATGTTTCAGTTAAGGAATGCCCCTACGGGTCAGGTGGCCTTCATCAGGACCGACATGGAATAGGTCTAGAATTTAGAATGTTCTGTGCTAGTATAGGTAAGTTGAGTCACTTACCACTCTTAATCAGTGAGCACAATTGCTTGGATCTGACTTAATTTTATCTTGAAAAAAAGGAAATGGTCAGGAGAGCGTGCTTACAAAATATTGGCCCTGTTAGGCAAACAGAGCTCTGCTATCTATCACAAATGTATGTAAATATCGAAGTCATACCGTAATAATAAGGTAGGTACAGCTACTGTGGTGATGCTAAAATGTGAAGTCCAGGCAGGGTATATCTACACTTTCAGGGATAGGGGATGAGGAAGGAGTCTATTCCTCTTTGATTGCTAGCGAAAAAGTGGCTTGTCTTGGGGAGTGTTTGTTTAGGAAAAAGAGGCTCTTACTTTTTGTAGATTGTACATTTTATGCATAACGTGTAGTCAATCTAAGAAAGCACTTGTAAACGCTTGCGTTATTGTGCACAAGGTTGCATAATCAAGGAGGAAATTAAGAGGCAGTTTACGCCTGACTGTACATTTTATGCAGAATGTATGCTTTAAAAGAAATATAGTAGAACGTTTGTGAAATACTTATTGCACACAAACTCGTATAAGCACAGGAGGAGGTTAATGGACAGTTTATGACTGACTGTACATTTTGCTTAAAAATTCTGCCCTAAACTGTCAATCAGCTCATCCGCCCAGGGGATGTGGTGAGCATCTGTCGTAATCACTGAATGTAGCCCTCTGTAATCCACGCAGAACCTCAGTTTAGGTGTGTAGGAAAGTTGGTTTCTGTTGCAGTAACCCCCCCCCCCCTTTTTTGCCAGACTACTGATGCACTTTCACTTGATGTGCCCTGGGTCCCTGCCAATCAGGTTCCCAGGGCCTGTGTTCTTTCCCCAACACTAACCCAATTGGCATCTCTGGCCACAGGTCAGCCCCTGGTAAATGGTACCACAGGTACCCAGGGCACTGTGACCAGGGAAGACCTCTAAGGGCTGCAGCACTTATTGTGCCACCCTTAGAGGCCCTGTACCTTTACACACACACACTGCCTTTGCAGGCTGCGTGTTTTGGTGCAAAACAAAGTGAAGAGTCGACATGGCACACATCCCTGTGTGCCATGCCTACAACCCACTGCCCTGTCATAGATCAGTCACCCCTCTAGCTGGGTGCCCTATGCCAGTGGTGAGGGTACAGGTGCATGAGCCCTGTACCCCTACAGTGTCTAAGTCCATTCTTAGACAATGTAAGTGCAGTGCTGCCATTAAGAGTATATGGTGCTGGGAGCTTGTCATTACGAACCCCACAGCACCATAATGGCTACACTGAAAACTGAGAAGTTTGGTATCAAACTTCTCAGCACATTAAACCCACACTGATGCCAGTGTGGGATTTAATGAAAAATGCACACAGAGGGCATCTTAGAGATGCCCCCTGAAAAACGACCAGCCTCTGTTGGGTTCCCTGACTGGTACACACCAGCCTGTCACCACGAGACATGTTCCTGGACCCCTAGGGTGGGAGCCTTCGCTCCCTGAGCCCAGAAACAAAGCTTTTCCTGGGCGGAGGTGTTCACACCTCCCCCAGGCCAGGAAGAGCCATCTGTGGCAGGGGAGCTTCAAAGGCCTGGCAGCCTTTGTAATGCGACCCCCAGCCTCTCCTGCTATCAGGAGCAGGCCCCCTTCCTGTCTCCCCTCCTTTTCGGCGGGAAGACAGGCGGGAAAAACTAGCCAGCCCAGAAGGTGTGCCCACCTCTGCCAACTCCACCCCTCAGGTGGGGGAGGTGAAGCTCACTCTTCAGTGCCCGCCATCTTGCAGATGGCAGGCACTCCCCAATCAGGATTAGGGATTGTGCTCACTCCCCCACGTAGGGTGAGCACACCAAGGGTGTAGTCACCCTAAGGTCAGTAGCCCATTGACTACTGACCTCGAGACCCCTAAAACGCCCCCTAAATACAGTATTTAGGGGGCAGCCCTGAACCAAGAAACCAGATTCCTGCAACAACAACCAGAAGGACCGAACAGCCGTGAAGCAGCTAACAAGAGGAAGACGCCCAGTGACTTGGCCCCAGCCCTACCGGCCTGTCTCCACCTCGAACCTGCTCCTGCGAACTCCCGGTGTGTCCTGCAGCCAGCAACCTCGAAAACCCCGGAGGACCTGCCTGCCTTCAAGCACAAAGACTTTGTCTCCCGTGAACACCGGATTTGTTCACCTGCAACCTCTGGCTCCGGTCGGACACCGCGAATCCGCCCCACTCTGCACCCGCCGTCCACGGCCGGAGCTTGAGTGGGCAAACACCACGAGAAGGTCCCCCTGGCGATCCTGACCCGAGATCACGCGACCTCTGACCTGCCTCAAGCCTCCAGCCTAAATCCAGAAGGCCCCCCTAACCGCGACCAGGAGCTGGTAAGAAGATCCGACCCCAAAAGGCACCCCTGCACCCGACGCCCCACGGCCTTGTGTGCCCAAACCAACGGTGCCTAACCAACCCCTAACTTCCCAACTTACCTCTCGAAGTGGTGGTCGCACCCAGAAGACCTTCATCTCCCTGCCTGCAGCGCTTTTGCAAACCGGAGGTTCTCCATTGAAACCAACAGGGCGCCCGACATCGAAACAGCACCCTGCACCCGGCCGCCCTAGTGCCGCTGAGGGTGCACCTTTGGTGCTACTTTGTTTCCCCATTTGCCCTGACCTAAAGTCCAGGAGCTTTGCTCCCACAACCCAGTGGCCTGCTTGCCAGCAGCCACCAACCGGAGACCCCCTATCCCCATTCGATAACATTGGGGTTCAGCACTCTGCACCCGGCCGCCCTAGTGCCGCTGAGGGTGTAACAAGAGTGCATCCTTGACCCTGGGGGAACCCTTGTTCTAACCCCAGAAGCTCAACTCCAAAGACCGATTACTTACCTGGTAACCGTTAACTTAATTTCTCTCCATAGGAATCCATTGACTGTTTTTCTCTGAAAAATGTTCTGTGTGTGGAGTTGATTTGTATGGAAACCAGAAAAATAATTGTGCAAAACTGATTTTACTTACCTTTTCTCTAGGAAATGTCCCAGTGTGATATCTATCATGTCACACTGAGTAGAAAAAGTAATCTAAAAAGTAATCTCAAAAGTAACGTAAAAGTAACTTACCTGTAATTTTCATTGCAAAGTCGATACAAAGTATATGTACAGCATTTCACAGTATTGCATTACCAGTAATTCAAACTGTAACCATTTCAAAGTACATTTACAATTGCATTTCAAAACTGTATATTTACTGCAAAGTATCAACTTACCTGTGCCAGGCTTGCTTGGTTCTAGAAAATAAAATAACTAAAAGAATATTTTTATACAAAACCAATTGGTCTGAAGTTCAGTCTTTGAGTGTGTGAAATCATTTTCTGATTGAGTGGGTACAACAAATGCTTAACACTGTCCTCTGATACTGCCTTACTGCTTGACCACACTACCACAAATAGAGAGTGAAGTGCTATCTAACTTTACCTCTGCCTACCTTTGGGGATCCACTGGACTCTGTGCACACTATACCTCACTTTGGTATAGTATATACAGAGCCAGCTTCCTACAAGGTGTGGTTCCTGGTGGGGCAGCTTTTGGTACCAGAACCGCAAGACTGTACCCGGGCTATTTGAGTGTTCTATCACCCACAACTCCAGCATTTTGGACACTTCAGCCTTAATGCCGGACCTCGCCTTATTTGACAACCTGTAAGACTTATTTTTAACAGTGATGTTGTCCCGTGTGTCCACATCATGGGTACGCAGGTGGGTAGTCCTAGGGATAAGGGAGAACAGAGAAGAGTACTGCCGCAACACTTGGTGGCAGTCTCACTGTTGTTCAGGAGTTAGAGTGGGGGAAAGGATTACTCCTTCCACAGACCCATTCTTCTCCTTGGAGTTGTAGAGATTCACTCTCTTCTTCTTTACCAGTCAGTGAGCTCAGACCTCTCAAAGTGTGGATTGAGGCGATTTACATGCAGCACCTTGTGGGGTTGCTTACGGGTCTTGTGGTCCACCACGTATGTTGTCTCACTCTTTCTTTCAGTCACCTCATAGGGCCCAGTCTAGACATCCTGGAGGGCGTTGGGCTCCACCACCCACACTTTCAGACCAGGTTGTAACTCCACAGTGGTAGAATTTTTGTCATCCCTCTCCTTCGTGACTTCCTGGCTGGCTTATAGGTTACTGGAAGCTTGCTTCCATAACTTAGCCATTTGGCTTCTGAAGGCCAGCATGTAGCTCACTACATCCTGGGGTATCTTCCTGGGAGCTTGCTTCTACCTTAGTTCCACCAAACTCAGAGGTCCTCTAACTGGGTGCCCAAACAGCTCAAATGAGCTAAAACCCACTCCTCTCTGTATGCAAACATTCATGGTAAGAGTATATCCTATATTTTCCTCAAGGCCTCAGGCAAGCCTCTAATCATGCCCTTCAGGGTCTTGTTGTACCTCTCAACAAGCCCATTGGTTTGTGGATGGTAAGGGGTGGAGAACTTGTAGGTTACCCCACACTCCTTCCACGTTGACTGCATATAAGCAGACATTAAGTTTGTGCCTCTGTTGGACACAACTTCCTTATGGAAACCCACTCGGGTAAAAATCCCCATCGGGGTCTTTGCCACTGTAGGTTCAGTCATGATTCTCAGAGGGGTTGCCTCTGGATACCTAGTGGCATGATCCATCGGAACCGGGAAAAACCTGTTGCCTGAAGCAGTATGGGGATCTATAGGCCCTACAATGTCAATGACCATCCTCTCAAAGGGTGTGCCAAAGATCGGCAAGGGATTAAGGGAGGCTTTAAGCCTCTGCCCGGTCTTCCCACTGACTTGGCAGGTCACACAAGTCCTACAGAATGCATCTGGGGAATTCTTGATCCTAGACCGCAAGAAGTGGGGGGCAAGCCTTGCACAGGTCTGCTCTAGGCCCAGGTGTCCTGCCATGGGGTTTTGTGAGCCAGGTCCAGTAGGAAGGCCCTGTAGCATTGGGGGACCTCCTGGGCCCTTGATGTCCCATGTCAAGGAGCCTTAGGCTCACTGTAAAGGAGGTTGTCCTCCCAGTTAATGTGACTACGGGAGGCATCACCTGCTGCTTAGGCTTCAGCCTGTTGCCTCATGCCCACAGGGGTTGGACGCTCCCTCTGTGCCCTACAGAACTCCTCCTTGGTGGGTCCTCCTTCCACATGCCATCCAGCAACCTCTGGCAGGTAACCAAGGTCCACCTCCGTGAACTCCGGGGGTGGCCACCACAAATGCCCCATCTATCTCTCGGTGTAAATTCAGGGGCTGGTTTCCCATGCCCTCTGCCTCTCCCCTTTCTAGCAGCTGGCTGGGGTAGTCTAGGCTCCAGCCCTTTAGGACTCCCATCCTGGGCAGCCATGGTCTGAGATAGCACAGATCCAGTCAGGTAACCCTATAATCTCCACATGAGCCTTGAACTCTACTTCCTTCAAGGTAGTGTGCTCCAGGTCATTACCCAACAAACAGTCCACAGGCATGGCAGGACTCACTGCAACTTTCAAAAGGCCTGACACCCCCCTTCCACCCCCATTGGAACAAGGGCCACGGGACAGTGACCCTCTCTGTTGTCTGCCACCACAAGGTGGAATGCATAGGGAATTACCTGCTCTGAGGAAACCAGTGAACTCCTTACCATAGTCATACTGGGTCATGTATCCCTCAGAGCATCAATCTCTTGCCCATTGATGGTGACCAATTGCCTATACTTGGTAGTATTTGAGGGCACATGGATCTTTGGAACCATCGTACTGTCACCCTAGGATACTAGGGTAACCCACTAAACTCCCTGCCATTAACTGGGACTATCTCCTCCCCCAGCACTACGCTAGCCGCCCCCAGAATCTTTCCTCCAGTGGAAGGGTGTGCTCTTTTTGGGCACTTAGGATCCCTCTTGTAGTGTCCATACTCACCGCACTCATGGCACTTGGGAGTTCTGGGCTACTGACTCTTGTCATGGTAGTTTTTCTTCTGGTGGCCAGATTGGGAATGTGAACCAGACACTTTCCCCTGTGAGTTGTTTTAGGGGCCGGAAGAAAACATTTTTCTCTCTCCTCCTACCTCTGGTGGGAACCCTGACCGCCCTTTCTGGAGTCTCCCATCCCCCGGATACCTTTTTCAGCACTCTGGTGCTGACCCAGAAGTCCGCCTCCTCAGCAAGCTTCTTGGAGTCAGTAAGCTTTCTAGCAACCAGGTGTTGGTGCAGCTCTGGAAACAAGTATCAAGAATGTGCTCCTTTAAAAACAAGTTCTACAAACCTTCATAATCATTAACTTTGCTGCCCCTCACCCAGCCCTTCAGTGCCTTACCAGCAAAGTCCTAGAAATCCACCCATGCTTGTGTAGAGAATTTGTGACTGGCCCTGAACTGTTGTCTGTACTCCTCGGGGGTCAGCCCAACCTTGCTGACTAAAATGTCCTTCATGGCAGTGTAGTTGGTCTAGTCCCTGTCGGGCCTGCAGCGTGCCCAGCTGCCGATGCACTTCCGGCATAAAGCTGATCTCTCTAAACAGAAGATTGCTTCGCATTCTAGTGTTGTCTGCAATCTTCTGCAGGCAGTTCACTTACCTTTCACTTCCGGGGCACTGACACATAGCGTTTGTCTCCGGTGGGTTTTCGAGCCGTCTGCTTCTTCCTCGCACATCTCGGCATCCTCCTCTGTTTATGGCCTGTTGTGGATTCCTGCAAAAAAATATTGAGAAGAAAACAGATTATTTAAAGCATCAAGGACTACTATGAATTATGGTGGTAACGCGCGCTGTGCTACATGCAATTATCATGGCATAAAAACATGTATATACTTATCTAAGTGTTCTTTCTGGATTGCCATGATTATGTTTTTTTGTCAAAGCAATATTCTGTTTGGAAGTACAAGAAAATAACACGATAATGTTAGTCCAAGGTTTCTGCCATAAGAAACATGCATTTGGATTACTAAAAGGCCCTACACAATTTTTGTTAGTTTTTGTTGTTTACGTTACTAGACTAGATATTTCAAAAGGACATTGTATAATCAGTCTTTCGCCAGCCTTTCGAGATTATATTTTTATGTTTGTTGCAGTCCTAGTCTGCCATTGGGCCTTACTTATTGCCTGCTAGAAAGAGGCTTTTAGGTAAACATATGTCACATTTCTGTATAGAGAGTGAAAAGCTATAGCTATTCCGTCTTCCTCCTCAAACCTGTACTCTACCTTTTTCTTTCTCATAGATTGTATACCATTCCCACATATGCAGCTATTTTCCTAAGTTATAGAAGAGGGGAGTTATACATGTATGACTATATATGAGTTCCTGATATAATAGTTGTACTATACATAAGAAGAAATAACATAGCCACTTCTTCCCCTGTTTTTCTTCTTTATATACAGGAGGCACATAGAGAGTTTCTGGGCACCACTTACCATCCTGCTCAGTGGCAGCTGTGTTTCTCTCTCTCTCTCCATCCTCTCTTCCCCCATTCCGCCCCGATTAGCTTTGACATTATTAGACAGTCTTGGTGGAAGTTGGGAATTTGCCTCGCTATCTTCCTATCGCTCCAGCGGAAATACGGGTGAGACCGGACAGTCCCCCACCTCGAATTTAAGGAGTGTGTCCCTCCCCACTGTGGGCATGTACTGCCATAACCGCCTCCCCCCACCCAAATAAACCTGTAGGACCATGTACACTTTTAAATCCACTTCATAGGCTGCCAACTATTGATCTATGTCCTCACCATTCCATAACTGGGCACCATATCTTTTGTGATCTGGGGTCATGTGAAAACATTGCAGGTATGCTGCCACCAATATTGTTGTTGCTGGACCCCACTTTGAGGGCTCTAATATCCAGCTCTCTGAGGCTTAGGTCATGGACCATCTTTCTTTCCTCCATGTCCAGCCTCTTTTCTTCTAGAGCTTGCTCTTTCTCTAATTTAGCAAAGGCCTGCTCCCTGTCTATCTTGGCAAGCTCTAGTTTTAGTTTCCTCTCCTCCCTCCTGTCTGCCTGCTCCTCTGTGGACAGGTTGTTTGAGGACACACTGCTGCCTGGTCTAAAATGCACTTCCCGTTCTGGAAGAAAATTTCTCCCCCTCCTTTGTAGGCTGCATGACAAGACCCTCTGTCAGGTCGTGCTCTGATCGTTTCTTAGACTCATGTCCCTCCTCCTCACCCAGTTCGTCTGAGTAGGCTGCTGACCATGCTCTTATGGCTTTCTGAAGGTCTATCTTCTTGGCACTTCTCTTATGGAACACCCTTCTCTCCTGACAGAACCCCTTGAGAGGGGCTACTGTGTATGCCTCCAGGTTGGCCAGCTCGAATTCCATATTGCTGGGTAGGACCACAGTCATTGCAGAACAAGTGGGACTTGGTCAAAAGGACTTTGGAAAAATCAAAAGATGTCAAACAGGGAGAATTGAAAAAGGCTTGAATTAGTGTAAGTATAGAGTTGTAGCGAACAATGAGTTACTATATGGTATAAGTCCTATCCTCACTGCTGATCACCAATGTTAGAAATGGGATTCCTGGTTGGCTCAGGTATGCACACAGGCCAGGCAGGAACCACCACTCTTGTCAGGGTAACTTAAATGCACACTTAAAGATAACCTGTGCTCACCCTCTGGTAGCTTGGCACAGATCAGTCAGGCTTATCTACAAATGCAATATGTAAAGTATTTGTGGAACACACAAACACAGTAACACAATGAATACACCACAAAAAGACTCCACACAGTTTTAGAAAAATAGACTATTATATTCTGAACAAAACCAGACCAAACAAACAAAAATCCAATGTATGGAAGTTGAGGTATAGAATTTTAACTCTTTCGCTGCTAGAATTTCCTCCCCTCCCCCCCTCCCCGTGCTAAGCCTATTTTTTGGCTATTTGGGGTAGTTCGCGCTTAGGCCCCTGTAACTTTTTGTCCACACAAGGTATCCACGCCAAATTTGCCTCCTTTTCTTCCAACATCATGTGGATTTTAAAGGTACCCAGGGTTTGTGGATTCCCCTGGAGGGGACCCAGAAAGTAGCCAAAATACAGCTACAATTTGGGTTTTTGGGGAAAAATTGAGAAAAAGTGCTGCAGAAGAAAGCGTCTGTTTTTTCCCCTGCAAATGGTATCAACAAAGGGTTTGTGGTGCTGAAATCGCCATCTTCCCAGCTTTCAGGGACAGGCAGACTTTTGTCAGAAAACCAACATTTTCTACACAGTTTTGGCATTTTACTGGGACATAGACTATTTTTGCTCTTTTTTGTGCTTTCAACCTCCTTCCAGTTTGTGGTAGAAATGGGTGTGAAAGCAATAATGGATCCCAGAAAGCTATACATTTCTGAAAAGTAGACAAAATTCTGTATTCAGCAAGGGGTCATTTGTGTAGATAGTTCAAGTTTTTTTTTTAATAGAAACTAACAGTTGAAACCAAAAAATATTGAAATTGAGTTGAAAAAAACAGGCATTTGAGCCAACGTTTTCACCTATAACTTATTCTAAGTACGATAGATCTTTTAAAGCAATATACTGTTACATCCGCTGGACCCTCCTGGTTGTGGGGCTATATAGGACTTGTAGGTTCACCAAGAACCAGAGGAACCCAGAGCCAAACACTGAGCTGTGTCTTACAATGGGTTTTCATTGTGTACAGGGTATATAGCAATTCATTTGGTAAAATATAAAGAGTGAAAAATAGGTACTAAGGAAACCTATATATTTACGAAATGGGAGCAAACTATAGAGTTTAGAAGCAGTGGTTATTTGCACATCTCGAAAATTGTGGGTACCCATACCAGCATGTGAATTGCAGGTCATTTTTCAAAATTTCTTCATTTTTTTTTTTTTTTTTACAAATTGTCTTACATTTGGAAGGCAGAAATGCAAAGAAAGTAAATTGGTAATAACACTTTTTCTACTATTCCGTGTTTCCCTAAGTCTCCCGATAAAAATTCTACCTCACTTGTGTGGGTAGGCCTAGTGCCCGCGACAGGAAATGTACAAAACGCAACGTGGACACATCACATTTTTCCATTAAAAACTGACCCTTTTTTTTTTTTGCAATGTGCCTAGCTGTGCATTTTGAACCCTATCTCAGCCGGCACCATGGGAAACCTAGCAAACCTATACATTTTTTAAAACTAGACACTACGGGGAATCTATGATGGGGTGACTTGTGTGGCTCTCACCAGGTTCTGTTACCCAGAATCCCTTGCAAACCTCAAACTTTGTCAAAAAACCCCACATTTTCCTCACATTTCTGTGACGGAAAGTTCTCGAACCTGCGTGGATCCACAAACTTCCACCCACCCAGCATTCCCCAAAGTCTACTGATAAAAATGGTACCTCACTTGTGTGGGTAGGCCTAGTGCCCGCGAAAGGAAACGGCCCAAAACACCACGTGGACACATCCCATTTTTCCAGTGAAAACTTACCCTTTTTTTTTTTGCAATGTTCCTAGCTGTGGATTTTGAACCCTAGCTCAGCCGACACCTAGGGCAACCTAGCAAACCTATACATTTTTGGAAACTAGACACCCAGGGGAATCCAGGATGTCTTGTGTGGCTCTCGCCAGGTTCTGTTACCCAGAATCCCTTGCAAACCTCAAACTTTGTAAAAAAAAGAAGAAAAAAAACACACATTTTCCTCACATTTCTGCGATGGAAAGTGATCCATAAACTTCCACCCATCCAGCATCCTCCAAAGTCTCCCCAAAAAAATAGTACCTCACTTGTGTGGGTGGGCCAAGTGCCTGCGGCTGGGAAGGGCCCAAAACGTATTGTGGAGACATCAAAATTACCTATCACAAAACGACCTGGTTTTGCAAAGGGGGGGGAGTCACCTGGGTGTTTGGCCCCGGGGCTCAGCGGCCATCTAGGGAAACCTACACATTTCTGAAAACTAGATACCCGGGGAGTCCACGGAGGTATGGCTTGCGTGGACCCACCAACGTTTTCCTACCCAGAATCCCCTGCAAACCTCAAATTTAGCTGAAAAAAAAGCACATTTTCCTCACATTTCTGTCGGGGGTCATCATGCCGGCACAAATGTCCTAACACTCAGCGTTCCCTGAGTAAAATGATACCTCACTTGTGTGGGTGGGCCAACGGCCTGTGACTGGGAAGGGCTAAAAACATAGGGATTGAGGGGATAGCACAGCGAACTCTAAGCGCTATATTTTTTTTTAAATACATTTTTAGACTATGCTGCATTGGACACCCACACAAGTGAGGTATCATTTTTATCAGGAGACCAAGGGGAACGCTGTGTGGTAGGACATTTATGCCGGCACCGTGATCCCACACAGAAATGTGAGGAAAATGTGATTTTTTTCCAGCTACATTTGAGGTTTGCAGGGGATTCTGGGTAGGAAAACGTTGGGGTATCCATGCAAGCCACACATCCCTGGACTCCCCTGGGTGTCTAGTTTTCAGAAATGTGTGGGTTTGGTAGGTTTCCCTAGATGGCCACCGAGCCCGGGACCAAAAATGCAGGTGACCCCCCCTTGCAAAACCAGGTCGTTTTGCGATAGGTAATTTTGATGTCTCCACAATACGTTTTGGGCCCTTGCCTGTTGCGGGTACTTGGCCCGCCCACACAAGAGAGAGACCTGGGGGAATGCTGGGTGGTAGGAAATTTGTGTCAGCCCAGTGATCCCACAACTTTCCTACACAGAAACATGAGAAAAATTTGATTTTTACAGGTAAATTTGAGGTTTACAGGGGATTCTGGGTAGGAAAACATTGGGGGGGGTCCACGCAAGCCATACCTCTCAGGACTCCCCTGGGTGTCTAGTTTTCAGAAATGTCTGGGTTTGGTAGGTTTCCCTAGATGGCCGCCAAGCCCAGGGCCAAAAGCCCAGTTCATTTTGTGATAGATAATTTTGATGTCTCCACAATACATTTTGGGCCCTTGCCTATCGCGGGTACTTGGCCCACCCACACAAGTGAGGTACCATTTTTATCGTAAGACCTGGGGGAACGCTGGGTGATAGGAAATTTGTGTCAACCCGGTTGAGCCCACAGCTTCCCTACACAGAAACGTGTGAGAAATGTGATTTTTTCCAGCTAAATTTGAGGTTTACAGGGGATGCAAGCCATACCTCCCTGGACTCCCCCGTGTGTCTAGTTTTCAGAAATGTCTGGGTTTGGTAGATTACCCTAGATTGCTGCCGAGCCCGGGTCCAAAAACCCAGGTGACCTCCCTTGCAAAACCAGGTCATTTTGTGATAGGTAATTTTGATGTCTCCATAATACGTTTTGGGCCCTTGCCAGTCGCGGGTACTGGGCCCACCCACACAAGTGAAGTACCATTTTTATCAGGAGACTATGGGGAACTCTGGGTGGTAGGAAAATTTTGTTTTTTCTGATACCAGAAGATTATGAGACAGTAATGCAAGGAAAATGTGTCACTATAGTCACATTTTAAGGTTTGCATGGCATTGTGAGTAAAAAATCATTGGTGGGATCCATGAAAGGCACACCACCCAGTACTCCCCATTTTTTTTAGTTTACAAAAATAACTAAAGTTGGTAGATTTTCCCTAGAGACAAACTACGCCTTGGCACAGAAAGACAGACAAGACAGATATCACTGCCTATCCATCTGTTCCTCAAGTACACACACACACTAGTTGGATTTGGCACGAGGGTGAGTGAAAGGTTCAAAATGTATATTTTATTAACAAGAGATGTCACAAAAAGGAAATGCACTGTTAATAATTAAAAGGTTAAAAACCTGAACCAATGACTCACAGCTCGTGAGCTGTAAAGCCACATCAGGGCACCAACCTCTTTATAGGCCATTCACACACCTTTCATACCACCAGCTGCGGGCCTAGCATATTACAACGCTCACATCAACAGACAATGTAGAGACATTGTACACCCTGGCAGAAAAAGACAGAAAATACAAATATTACTTCAAAACGAACTACTCCTTAAGTACACACACATACTGGTTGGATTTGGCACGAGGGTGAGTGAAGGTTCAGAGCGTAACATTTTATTAACAAGAGATTTCACAAAAAGAAAATGCACTGTTAATAATTAAAAGGTTAAAAACTTGAACCAATAACTCACAGCTTGTGAGCTGTAAAGCCACTGCAAGGCACCAACCTCTTTACAGGCCATTCACACACCTTTCATACGTGACACACACAAGACCATTCGGACTCCCAGCCGCGGGCCCAGCACATTACAACATTCACATCAACAGACAGCACCATTCAAGGGCCCATCACTTTCCTACGCCCACATGACTGAGACATCAATCACACCGGCTGGCGGTTAACGCAGTGTTTGCAGTGGCGTTTGGCTAGCAGTGTGTGTAATGACCAGTAGCAAGCCACTACTCATACACCGCCAGCCAAGTGCCAGCCCACGCACACCGCCAGCCAAGTGCCAGCCCACACACACCACCAGTCAAACACCAGTCCACGCACACCACCAGTCAAACACCAGTCCACGCACACCACCAGTCAAACACCAGTCCACGCACACCACCAGTCAAACACCAGTCCATGCACACCACCAGCCAAACACCAGTCCACGCACACCACTAGCCAAGCACCAGTCCACGCACACCACCAGCCATGCGCCAGCCCACGCACACCACCAGCCATACGCCAGCCCACTGCCAGTCAAGTGCCAGTCCACGCACACTGCTAGCCAAACGCCACTCCAGTGCACTGCCAGCCAAACGCCACTTCATGCACACCGCCAGCCAAATGCCACTCCACGCACACTGCCAGCCAAACGCCACTCCACGCACACCGCTAGCCTAGCACCACTCCACGCACACTGCCAGCCAAACACCAGTCCACGCACACTGCCAGTCAAGCGCCAGTCCATGCACACTGCCAGTCAAGCGCCAGTCCATGCACACCTTCATCAAATCTTTTTTGAACAAGAAAGAAAACACAAACAAATTGGAACTAGGTGCAAAACTATAACTACAAACACAACAGCAGTAACTAAATACATCATTCTAATGCCAACCGTGAAACAGTACTACAAATATAAAACAATACAGACCAGGCAGTTCACTATTAGACTCACGGTTGCTCCCCAAAACTCTTTTGAGTGTGATACAATCTGAAACATGTGGGCACACAGCCCAGGATTAGAAGGACATTCAACACACTGCATACAAGTCTGCTTCCGCATACCTCTTCGCAAACAGACTCTACATCTCTTACAGGGATTGGTTTTTTTTGGGCCTGCGAGGAATTAATTTTGGAAAGTGGCGATCTTTCAATCTAGCCACATCCTCTCCAACTCTAGAAACACTTACCTGTTCCACTACAACAAGGCTGCCTATCACAGACTCCTGAAACTGAACAAAAGTCATCTTTGATGCTGGAGAACACTCCTTGAACACAACAAAAGCATTAAAAGTTGCTAAGTTGAAGAGATGGATGGCCAACTTCTTATACCAAATGTAAGACTTACGAACAGAAGTGTAAGGTTCCAACCTCTGATCTACTCTATCTACACCAACACAGTGCTTATTGTAGTCTACAATGCACACAGGTTTGCACACTTCAGCAACCTGACCCCAAACAGTCACAGGTGAAGTACTTTCATCATGGATGGTACTCAGCATGTAGACATCCCTCCTGTCCACAAATTTCACAGCTAACAGTTCATCGCTGCGCAAGGCACTGCACTGTCCCCTCTGAAGCTTTTTGCAAACAAGCTCTTTTGGGTAGCCTTTACGGATAGAGCGGATTGTGCCACAAGCATGAGTGTCCACTTTGAACAATTCCTTAAACAATTGCACAGCAGTGTATAAGTTATCTAGGTACAAATGGTGAACTTTGTTAAAAAGTCCTCTAACAAGTTCCCACAAAATTTTCTCTGAAACGCCTAAAGTGGACGGACAACAAGGGGGTCAATAGTGGGATCCCTACCAGTGTACACCCGGAAATTATAGACATTTCCGGTCCTACTCTCAGACAACATATACATCTTAATTCCATGACGTGCCCTCTTGCTAGGAATGTACTGCCTAAAGACCAAACGGCCCTTGAACCGGACCAAAGCCTCATCAACAACTATTTCTTTCCCTGGAGTATAGATCTCTGAAAATATATCTACAAAGTGATCAAGGACAGGCTGAATCTTAAAAAGACGGTCACAGTCAGGGTGATCTTGTGGCAACGCCGAAGCATTATCAACAAAATGCAGCAGCCGAAGCAAAAGTAAATACCGATCACGACTCATAATTGCAGGAAATATGGCCGTTTTCATCAAGGGACTGGTAGACCAATATGAAGCCAGGGACAGCTTCCTTATCAAGCCCATCAAAAAAGTTAAACCCAAAAACGTCTTCATATCATCCAGATTTGTGGGAGTCCACCGGGTAGCTCTAGAGTGGGCCTAAGTCTGCCACTGTTGTCCCTCAAATACGTTTTCAGCATACAAATTAGTCTGCTCAACAATCTCAGACAGAAATACATCATCCAGAAACAACTGAAAAAACTGTATAGGCAAAAAATGTTCACAATTCACTCCACACTCTGCATCACCACTAAAGGTAGGCAACACCGGCTGCACCATGTTTGGATCATCCCAGAGCCCAGCACTTCCAATGGGAAGCCTTGCTGCCCCAGGCTGCAATCCAAATGCCTTTTGCTGCACCATTGACACATCAGTGTCTTCCTCTAAAACAGGCACTTCATCCGCACTGAGAGTAGCTTCATCCGCACTGAGAGTAACTTCATCATCAGATGATTCCTCGTGGACAGAAAACTTACTGCCAGAATCTTGCACTTCCTCCTCTGCCTCAGACGCACAGTCAGTCTCATAATCATGGTCAGAGGAAGATTCAAAAAGCATACCAACCACCTGCTGTGCAGTAATTCTGCAGCTAGCCATAATCCTTACTAATAAAGGAAACTTGTCAAACAAGTCAACAACAACAAACACTTTGTAAAATAAGTAATAAACAAAATGTAGCTTTATCACAAATACCTATATACTCCAAAACGATACCACTCTCTTGCCAGAAACAGCTAGACTCTCCATCACCTACTCTGCACAGACACAGCAAGGACCAACAATATCCCACTAAAAAAGAAAAAGAAAAGAAAATTACACATAAGACAACGCAATACACATCATGCACAAATCCAAAAAGAATTTCACGCTCAAAACATAAACTAAATATGCTGCTATTATGACACCACTTACAAAAAATTCATTCATGCATGACAATAATACTCATTTGGAGTAAACACAACAAAAAATTTTTTATTACCAAATACATGCAACTACGCAAACTGAAGATCAACCACTGCCAAAACCGCAAACAAGAATCATAAGCTTTGCACTAGAATAAAAATGAGAAATAAAACATTACAATCACATATGCAAATAATGCACCAGTGCACACACAATCCACCAGCCAAGCTGGTGGGCAGATGGACCTAAAAGCATAAGGCCGATCTGCCCTCAAGGGGGGCAGAAACAGCCCAAATAATCACCCCCTAAAAGGCAAGCGACCCTTGCCCAAGGGGCCACTCCCCCAATCGCAGAAATAGATTTTGACAAAATCCCTGGTGTCTAGTGGCTTCTGCCCCCGGGCCAAAAAACGTGAGCCGATCTGCTCCCAAGGGGGGCAGAAACAGCCAAAATATTCACCCAATGAAGGGGAGCGACCCTTGCCCAAGGGGCCACTCCCCAACAACAACATTTAAAAAACCCTGATGTCTAGTGGCTTCTGCCCACCTTGGGGACAGATGGGCCTAAAAACATATGGCCGATCTGCCCCCAAAAGGGGCAGAAATGGCCACAATAATCACCCCATAAAGGGCCGCTCCCCAACAACAACATAAAAAAAATCCCTGGTGTCTAATGGCTTTTGCTGCCCTTGGGGGCAGATGGGCCTAAAAACATAAGTCTGATGTGCCCTCAAGGGGGGCAGGAACAGACAAAATAATCACCCCCATAAAGGGGAGCGACCCTTGCCCAGGGGGCTGCTCCCCAACAACCAAAAAAAAAAAGAAAACCCTGGTGTCCTAGTGGGGTACACAAAATTCAAAATAAATCAGCCGATCTGTCCCCCCCCCCCCCCAGTGGGGCAGAAACGGCCAAAATAATTGCTACCTAAAGGGGAGCGACCCTTGCCCAAGGGGGCGCTCCCCGCAAACTCGAAACTGATTAACAAAATAAAAAATCCCTGGTGTCTAGTGGGCATTCCTGCTGCACGATCGCGCCCCATGCACGATGGTACAGCAGGAATGCTCCAAAGACACATTGGAGGAAAGGAAAACCCTTTCCTTTCCTCCGATGCCTCTTTGTTTAAAACCCCCTCACCATGGAGAAACTTGCCTTCTCCCTCTGACGGGCTGGAAGCAAATGGCTTCCAGCGGGTCTGGTTGCATCTAATGACATCGGCGTGCGGTGCGTGCTGATGTCATTAATTGACGTGGAGGTGTGGTGGCAGTGGAAGGTCTTCCGCTGCTATCCCTGGTGGGGGCTCGTAGATGGGCGGCCCCCGGGTGGAGTGTCAGCGCTTCCCCCGTGGGTGGTTGCTGGGACAGCCGGGAGCTGTCCGATGCACACGCCCACCGCGACGTCAGATGGCTCCTGGCCGTCCAACGCACGGAACGGGTTAAATAAATAAATGCAGTAAAGCGCTTAGAAGCAAGTAGCCCTGAAAAGGTTACTTTAGGTTGCGCTGGACTGGGGAAAAGTTATAGTTTGTGCCAACCGTGATGGAGCGAAGGCTAGCTGCATGACCCACGCAGGCCCCGTGAACAAGGTACCTTTCCTGATCCCAAACAGCGAGATGCGGCGATGTTGAGGCCCGCAGATGCAGGATGCGTTGATATTCTCCATGCAGTGCAGGTGATGTGTTGGGTCCGAAGACGGGTGCCGGAGTCAGAGGCGTTGAGCGATGCCTGGGTTCCTCCACACAGATGAGGGGATGTGTCAATCTCACCAAGTGGCCGTGATATGCTTACGTAGCGTCGATCTCTGGAGCCAAAAAGCTGGTTCCGAGGCAATGCGCCAGCTTTACTCCCGCAACCTAGTCGATGCGCCGGTTCTGTTACACGCAGACAGGAGATGCGTTGAAATCCATGTTGCAATATCTGGGCCACTTCCAGTGAGCCAGGCACAGGAGCAGGGGTAGAGACTTTGATGTCCCCGAGTCTCAAGCAACAGGAGGCAACCCAACAAGCCTTTGGCGATTACTTGGAGTATAGGCAGAGTCCAGCTCTCGTTCAGCAGAGTCAGAGAGCAGCAGAGCAACAAACAGAGAAGCAAGCTTTCCAGATCAGCAGGCCAGTTGAGTCCTTTAAGTAGCACAGCAGTTCTTTCTTCCGAGAGAGCTTCAGTTCCAAGTCCAGCAGTGTCTGATTTTAGGGGGTCAGAGACCCAGTACTTATATCCAAAAGTGCCTTTGATGTGGGGGTGACTTCAAAGCAGCTCTCTGAAGTGCACAAGTATCCCTTTCAACCCAATCCTGTCTGCCAAGCTATCTGTAGGGGGTAATCAGTCCTTTGTGTGGGCACAAGACACTGCCTATTTAAGTGAAGTGTTAGCCTCACCCTTCCATCCTGCCCAGGCAGGGCCATTAGAATGCAGATGTAGGTGGGTACTCAGACACACCTATCCTTCTTGTGTTGTGGCTGTCTAGAGGGAATGCACAAAGTGTAGCTGACACCCACCCCAGACAGGCTGTCAGACACAGAGCAGTAAGTGCAGAGAAATGTCCACTTTTTAAAAGTGGCATTTCCAAAACAGTAATGTTAAATCCAACTTCACCAGTAAGGAGGATTTATCATTACCATTCCAAAGATATTAAAGATGAAAAAGCTACTCCTGTGTGACTATGAAATACTGCTTAAAAGTGTATTAAGGAATATCCAATGCTAGCCTATGAGAGGGGTAGGCCTCACACTAGTGAAAAACGAATTTGGGGGGTTGTCACTACCAGGACAAGTAAAGATTGAACACATGTCCTACCTTTTACTTACATGGCACCCTGCCCTTTCGATTACTTAGGCCCCACATTAGGGGTGACTTATGTAGGAAGCTGGCTCTGTATATACTATACCAAAATGAGGTATAGTGTGAACAGAGTCCAGTGGAACCCCAAAGGTAGGCAGAGGTACAAGTAGATAGTTCTTACTCTCTATTTGTGGTAGTGTGGGCGAGCAGTAAGGCTTTATCAGAGGGTAGTGTTAAGCATTTGTTGTACACACTCAGGCAGCAAATGATGTCACACACTCAAAGACTGAATTCAGACCAATTTGTTTGTATCAAAAATATTATTATGTTATTTTATTTCTTAGAACCATGCCAAGCCTGGTGCAGGTAAGTGAAATAAATGCTTTGCAAAATCCTATGCAATGTTTTACAATTGAAAGCAGGTTTAAATGCAGTTGATTGAATTACAGGTAAGTCAATGTTTCAAAATTACTTTTCAGTTACTTTTTAGATTACTTTTGTAAATCAGTGTGAAATGCCTAGATACCACACTGATACATCTCCTAGACAATACACTTTTAGTACATAGACAGTTTTTCAATGTTCCATACAAACCAACTCCACACTTAGAACAATTTTCAAGGAAAAACAGTCAATGTATTCCTATGGAGGAAATGAAGTTAACGGTTTGCAGGTAAGTACTGTTTTGTTGGAGTTGGTATTCTGGGGTATGAACCAGGGTTCCCCCGGGGTTAAGGATGCACTCTTGAAACACCCTCAGCGGCACTAGGGCGGCCGGGTGCAGAGTGTTGAGGCCCAATGTTATCCAATGGGGGATAGGGTACCTCCGGTTGGTGGCTGCTCACGAGCAGGCCACAGGGTTGTGGGAGCAAAGCTCCTGGTGTTAGGCTCAGGGCAAAGGGGGATCCGAGTTAGCACCCAAAGTACACTCGCAGCGGCGGCTTGATGCAGGGTGCTGTTTTGGCGTTGGGTGCCCTGTTGTTTTCAATGGGGATTCTCCGGTTGAAACAAAGACTGCAGGCTCGGGGTGAAGTTCTTCTGGAGGTGACCACCGGTTGGAGAGGTAAGTTGGGATGCCTGGGGATGCTGGGACACCATCGGTTGGGCCACCCAAGGCCGTGGGGCGTCGGGTGCAGGGGTGTCTTTAGGCGTCGGGTTTTCTTATCAGCTCCAGTCGCGGTCGGGGGGATCCTCCAGAAAGAGGCTGCAGACTTCGCTTGGAGTTTCGAGGCAGGTCAGAGATCACCAGATCTCAGGTCAGGATCACCAGGGAGACCTCCTTGTATTGGGCCACTCGAACTCGGGCCGTGGGCGTCGGGTGCAGAGTGGTGCAGACTCACGGTTTTGGCTGGAGTCTGAGTCTGTTGGTGAGCAAATCTGGTGCTCACGGGAGACAAAGTCTTTGGTTTTGAAGGCAGAGCAGGTCCTTCAGGTTCTTGAGGCTGCTGGCTGCAGGACACCCTGGGATTTCGCTGGAGCAGGTTCGAGGTGCGGACAGGCTGGTAGGGCTGGGGCCAAGTCAGTGGGCGTCCTCCTCTTCCTAATTCTAGCACGCCTTCTTCTTTTCTTCTGGTGGGTTCTTGTCTGAGGAGGCAAGGTTCAGGGTTGCCCCTAAATACTAAATTTAGGGGCGTTACAGGTAAGTAAAGGTTGGGACCAATGGGTCCCTTCCTTGGGGTGGGTATACCCCCTATTATGCCACCCTCCAGTGGGAGGGGGGCATATACCTCACTCTGGTTGGCTGTGTCCCCCCATCTGCAAGATGACAGGGACTGAGAGTTGTGCTTCACCTCGCCTCCCCCACCTGAGGGGTGGGGTTGGCAAAGGTGGGCACACCTCCCTTCCTCACTTGGTTTTCCCACCAATTCTCCCACCAAAAGTGGGGGTCAGAACAGGTGGGAGCCAGTTGCTGGAAGCAGCAAAGGGCTGGTGTAGCTCACAAAGGCGGCAAGCCTTTGAAACTTCCCCTTCGTGGACCCTGCCCATCCTGGGGGAGGAGGCTTGGCACCTCCTCCCCGGATGTGCATTGTTTCAGACCCCCCGAGAGCAGCAGGCTCTCGACCCAGGGGTCCAGAAACATGTCTGGTGGTGTTAGCTGGCGAGCAGCCACTCAGCCTGGACACTAGTGTTAGGTCGATTTTCAGGGGGCATCTCTAAGATGCCCTCTGAGTGCATTTTTCATTAAATCCCACACCGGCATCAGTGTGGGTTTAATGTGCTGAGAAGTTTGATACCAAACTTCCCAGTTTTCAGTAAAGCCATTATGGGGCTGTGGAGTTCGTAATGAGAAACTCCCAGCACCATATACTCTTAATGGCATTATTCCACTTACAATGTCTAACAATTGGCTTAGACACTGTAGGGGTACAGGGCTAATGCACCTGTACCCTCACCACTGGTATAGTGCACTCAGCTAGAGGGATGGCTGACCTATGCCAGGGCAGTGGGGTGTAGGCATGGCACACAGGGATGTGTGCCATGTCGACTCTTCACTTTGTTCTGCACCAAAACACGCAGCCTGCAAAGGCAGTGTGTGTGTGTGTGTGTGTGTGTGTAAAGGTACAGGGCCTCTAAGGATGGCACAATAAGTGCTGCAGCCCTTAGAGGTCTTCCATGGCCACAGTGCCCATGGTACCTGTGGTATCATTTACAAGGGACTGACCTGTGGCCAAAGAGTGCCAATTGGGTTTTGTTTTTAGTGCAGTTTTAGGGAAAGAACATAGGCGCTGGGTACCTGTTTGGCAGAAACCCAGGGCACACTCAGTCAAAATACATCAGCTGTTTAGCAAAAAGTGGGGGCAACCATGCAAAAAGAGGGCACTTTCTTACACAACCCCCCACCCCCAAACGAAAGAGATGAGGCTAACCTTTCCCTAGAGAGTCTTCATTGTCTAAGTGGAAGAACCTGGAAAGTCCATCTGCATTGGCATGGGCAGTCCCAGGTCTGTGTTCCACTATAAAGTCCATTCCCTGTAGGGAGATGGACCACCTCAAAAGTTTAGAATTTTCACCTTTCATCTGCATTAGCCATTTGAGAGGTCTGTGGTCAGTTTGAACTAGGAAATGAGTACCAAACAAGTATGGTTTTGGCTTCTTCAGGGACCAAACCACAGCAAAGGCCTCCCTCTCAATGGCACTCCAACGCTGCTTAATCCACCAAAAAGAGTAGGGAGTAAAACAATGATTATCTGTGATGGCACCTGCTGTGTAGGCTAATACTGCCCTCACTCACACAGATGTGTGACATGCTTCATCATAGGGCTGCTTTCAATACACCCCGGCGTAGCCACGCACGGGGTGGAGCAATAGGGTGGGGGAAGACAATACAACACAAAAAGAGAGACAATTTATGTCACAGTAGCTGGGAACGACGGTAATGAAAGTGCAGTGATAAGTGAGTTAAAACTAGCTCGGAAGTGTCGCTGTGACTAAGACTTTTATTCCTGGACCCTCCGGCCAGAGTTAAAAAAGTGAAGGATGGTGGTGCGTGGGAGATGCTATGTGCTCCTAACACCCCTCCTTTACTGCCAGGTGGTCAACATGTTTCGGCCGTGTGTGTGTGCCCCACGTGTAGGGTCACGCCGGCCTTCCTCAGGACTCTACCTGTCCCAGTGTATCGATACTCACACCTCCTGTTGAGATACGAGAGTATTATAAAAGTCAGATCATCCGTGTAGAGGTATTTCCTCTAGTAAGTAGTAGGATTACTAAACACAGGGAATACAAATGGACATCAATGTGAAGGACCACACAGAGGGGAGAACAAGCTGCTAGAAGTAATTATTCTCTTTCATTCATAATGCGCTGTGTGTCTCATGGTCAGTCTCTTCAAAAGGTGTACAGGGGTGTATCATACATTCCCCACAGGACAATACTAATATACCATCCTCCTGGTAACCAATGTGTGTAAAGGAGAGTGATACAATCCACTATATGAATGTATAGTCATAACTATGATTAAAATATCAGCGTCAGCCTACATCCTGCTGAAGTCCAACCAGTCACGTCCCCTGCACCACACGGGGTATGGTGCGTGTGTACTCACCGAGTTTACCCCTATTTCAAGTTAGAACTGGCGGCGGGCAAGGAGAGACCCCCTCTAGTCACACTCTTAATTGTAGGAGAAAGAAACCACAAAGAGAAAACATGAAATGTAGTCACTGTGTGATAACAAGAAATCATGCAACGTATGTCTCCAGGGGCGTGCAGAGCAGTTCTAGCAGTGGTATAGACACGTATAGATTAGCAGACGGTGTCATTAATTAGATGCATACATCTTCGCGCATGTCCTTTTGCCGTAAAACATAAGTATGCACAACGAGGAGAGACTTGTTCGCAATGCCCCCAAATTAGGTAGACAGAAGATAATCGTAATCCAGCTATATTGCCGTAAAACATTAGTATGCACAATGAGGAGAGCCCTGTTCGCAAAGCCCCCAATTGGGTAGACAGTAGGTAGTCGTAATCCTGCCACAGACACTAGCAGGGAAAATACCAAATACGTGCCCCCATCGCCAAAACCCACTCCTTACTACTCCAAGGGTGGTACTCCTCTGAAGCTGCTCGCCTTCATCCGCCGTGTAGTCACGAAGGACTGAAGGCGAGCGCCCGGCATTAAATCCTCATCTGTGTTCGTCCCGCAGGTCCGGTCACGTGTGACGTGTAGAACGCGTGATGACGTACGGGAAACCTCTCTCGTCACCAAGACGGCCCGCGTGGAGTGGCGCGGCCGTCGCCATGGTAACAGAATAAACAAAGTGCAATGTTGATACGAGCGGCCTGGAGCCCCAGGGAACGCACGCAAGTATGTCTAGCCCGGCAAGTTACATTAAAGAGGCAAGATCGCTCAGCTGTAAATGGCGGCTCTCTAGTTCACTGGTACTAAAGCTCAATGAAATGCTGGTTGGCCAACGCTGCTCCCTGGGGAGAAGCCTCCTGCTTATAAAAGCAACAGGTTGGTCTTGGCCTTCATCATTGGTCTGGGATAGGACCGCTCCTATCCTTAGCTCAAAGGCATCAGTCTGCATAATGAACTGCTTGGTATAGTCTGGAGCCTTGAGAATTGGTGCTGAGCACACTGCCTCTTATAGGGTGTCAAAAGCCTTTTGACAGCTAACTGTCCAGTTTACCTTTATGGGCATCTTCTTGGAGGCGAGTTCTGGGAGGGGAGTCACAATGGACCCATATCCATATCCTGTAGTACCCAGTCAAGCCAAGGAATGCCCTGACTTGTGACTGGGTTGTTGGAGCTGCCCAGTCCATGATGGCCTGGATCTTGGGCTGTAAGGGTTGCACTTGGCCTCCACCAACAAGGCGGCCCAAGTATACCACTGTTCCCTGCCCTATCTGGCATTTGGATGCCTTGATAATTAGGCCTGCAGTTTGCAGGGCTTTCAAAACCTTCCCCAGGTGATCCTGCCAGGTGGAGATAAAGACAGCAATATCATCTAGATATGCTGCACTAAAGGACTCCAATCCAGCAAGGACTTGATTCACCAACCTTTGGAAGGTGGCAGGGGCATTCTTTAAACCAAAAGGCATAACAGTGAACTGATAATGCCCATCAGGTGTGGAGAATGCTGTCTTTTCCTTTGCTCCTGGGGCCATGCCAGTCTGCCAGTACCCTGCAGTTAAGTCAAAGGTACTTAGAAATTTGGCTGCACCCAATTTGTCTATCACATCATCTGCTCTGGGGATAGGGTGAGCATCTGTCTTGGTGACAGAGTTGAGCCCTCTATAGTCCACACAGAACCTAATTTCTCTCTTTCCACCCTATGAATGAGGTTTGGAGACTAGAACCACTGGGCTGGCCCAGGGGCTCTCAGAGGGTTCAATAACCCCTAACTCCAGCATCTTGCTGACTTCAGCTCTGATGCTTTCCTTAACTTGACCAGACTGTCGATAGATCTTATTTTTGACAGGTACACTGTCCCCAGTGTCCACATCATGGGTACACCAGTTTGTCTGACCAGGGGCTAAGGAAAAGAGCTTAGCATACTGCTGCAAGACTTGCTTGCAGTCAGCCTGCTGTTGGGCAGAGAGGGTGTCTGAATAGATAACTCCATCCACTGACCCATCTTTGGGGCTGTAAGAGAGGAGGTCAGGGAGAGGTTCACTCTCTGTCTCCTGATCCTCATCAGTCACCATCAGCATGGTGATGTCAGCCCTGTCATGGAAAGCTTAAGGCGGTTCACATGGATCACCCTTTTGGGAGTCCTGCTTGTGCCCAGGTCAACCAAGTAGGTGACCTCACTTTTCTTTTCTATGATGGGGTAAGGGCCACTCCATTTGTCCTGGAGAGCCTTTGGTGCAACAGGCTCCAAAACCCACACCTTTTGCCCTGGTTGGGACTCCACCAGTGCAGCTTTTTGATCATACCAGTGCTTCTGGAGCTCCTGGCTGGCCTCAAGATTCTTGGAAGCTTTTTCCATGTACTCTGCCATTCTGGACCTTAGGCCTAGTACATAGTCCACAATGTCTTGTTTGGGTTCTTGGATAGGCTTCTCCCAACTGTCTTTTACAAGACAGAGTGGTTCCCTAACAGGATGGCCAAACAGAAGTTCAAAGGGGGAAAACCCTACTCCCTTTTGAGGCACCTCTCTGTAGGCGAAAAGCAAGCATGGTAATAGGACATCCCATCTCCTTTTGAGCTTTTCAGGGAGCCCCATAATCATACCTTTCAATGTGTTGTCTTGTCTTGTTTTGCTGAATTCTTTCTGGAGGCTGTGTTTGTTTCCGAAATAAACCAAACTCAAATAAAAGGAGGACTGTGTTCATTGTGGAAACGGATTCATATCTGGACTTATCGATATCATTTGAGTGAAAAAGGAAAAAAGTTGTTTTTCAGTAACTGAATTGCATAATTTGGGATTTTGGAATGTATTGATACGTGGAGAATTCAAACCTATAAGAAGGATACAATGTATTGTGTTCTATGAACCACTATCCACTACTGTGTTGGGTGTTGTGATTTTCTTGGAGAGTGCTTCTTTAGTTCCTTTACGTTGTTTATCTCTCACCATAGTGACACTGGCACCTGTATCCCTCAGGGCCTCTATTCTAGTACCATTGATCCAGGGGTATTGCAAATACTTCTTTAAGTTGGGTGGCCACACAGCTAAAGTGGCAAACTCAACTTCACCCTCAGTGACTAGAACTGCTTCAGTGCGACTACTGATTTGCTCTGGGCACACTGCTGATCCCATCTGGAGACTGACTACACCAGGAGTAGCTGTCGGAGGACTAGGGGGCTTCTTGTTAGGACAAGTAGCATCTACAGTTAAGTGTCCCAACTTCTTACAGTTGAAACACCAGGCCTTTAGGGGATCAATGTTCTTCCCTTTGTATCTATTATTGGACAGGGAAGAGTTTTGGGACCCAACCCCTGTGCAGGTTTTGGGGGCCCTTTTGAAGACTCAGGCGTTTTATCTTTGGGATTCTCACCCCCTTTCCCCTGGGGATGTTTTGTAACCCCTTTCTTTTGGTCACCCCTAGTGGCTGTTTTTGTTGCCCTTGTCTTGACCCAGTGATCTGCCTTCTTTCCCAATTCTTGGGGAGAAATTAGACCTAGGTCTACCAAATGCTAATGTAACTTTTCATTAGTGCAATTACTTAAAATATGTTCTTTCATAAACAAATTGTAAAGTCCATTGAAATCATGCATATTATTTCAAGTAACCAACCATCTAGTGTCTTAACTGAGTAGTCAACGAAGTCAATCCAGGACTGATTTTGGGTTTTGTGAGCCCCCCTGAATCTAATTCTATATTCCTCAGTTGTGAGTCCAAAGCCCTCAATCAGAGTGTTCTTCATGAGGTCATAAGACCCAGCATCTGCCCCTGTAAGGGTCAGGAGTCTGTCCCTGCAGTTACCAGTGAACAGTTCCCAAAGGAGTGTCCCCCAGTGTGACTTCCTCACTTTTCTCATTTCACAGGCCCTCTCAAAGGCTGTGAACCATTTTGTGATATCATCACCCTCCTCATATTTAGGGACAATCCCTTTGGGGATTTTAGAATCATAAGATTTCTCTTTATCCTTATTTAGTAAATTGCTGCCACCATTGATGGGAGCTAAGCCCATCTTTGCTCTCTCTTTCTCTAGAGCCAGGAGTCTGGTCTCTAGATCCAATCTTTTTGTCAACCTTACTAAAAGGTTGGTCTCCTCATTGAGGCTGTCCTCGATGTCCTCAGAAGCACCTGACCCACCTGTGTGGGATCTAGGTACTGTGAGTTGTATTTTTGGTGTCAGGGTCACTGGGGCCCTTCTCTCCCTAAAGAAGTGGGGGGGTGGAGGGTTGGTAGTTAATCTCATCCCCTCCCTCTTCTTCTTCCTCTGAGAGGTATTCACCATTTTTTTTAAACATATTTTTATTGAAATTTCACGACATCAATGATACCATCTCAAATATTCATTGTACTGACAAAGCATACATAACTGAATTGTATTATTGCCAAGAGTGCAAGATACCATTGAAATATAACCTTAGAAGAATATTCCATTAGACTCAGTGGCCCTGAATTCCTAAACAATTGTCTCAATGTTAGCTCCGTTACCCCCTTATCTACTTTTCAACTAATATCATAACCAAATAAGCACTGAACCAGACATCTCTTACAATTCCAGAATTTTTCAGGTCTTCGTGTCCTTCTATTTAATGTGACTCTAATCCTCATCCCTTAACAAACAAACAATACCCCCTCCCCCTCCCTACCACAAACTCAGCCATGCTATTTATTCTCGGGCATAATACCTCAATGCAGCGTATTACTTTCCTTAACTGGGTACAGCATACACATTCAATAGACCTCATACTAATATTGAGACACACTCCATCTCCTAGAATATCTAAAACAACTAATCCCATTGATAATAAGCTTGAGTCTGCTCAATCAGACTTAATGCACATCCTTTGCTAGAAACTCCTCCATCATTGTGTTCCATTCCAGTGATATCGTTTTTTTCCTCAAACCTCTTCGTTCTTCTGGGCTTATTTCAGCTCCCTCCGCCTTGCCCCATCGCACCATTTCATTATACCAATCTAAGATAGACGGTGGTTTAGCTGTTTTCCACCTCATTGTAATGTTACGCTTCGCCAATATAAGCGCAAGATTCATAAATTTACTAACAGGACCACTTTTCTTACCTCCAGTGCCCAATCCTAACAGACAATATTCTGGTGAATCATCATGCCTCACCGGCGCAATGTCGTGTAATATCTTATGTACCTCCGACCAGTAATGCACCAATCTCGGGCAGTTCCATATCATGTGAACTAATTTTGCATCCGGTGAATGGCATCGTGGACAACTATCCTCCACATTTGGAAACATAGTGTGTAATCTGTATGGGGTTAAATAAGCTCTGTGCAGAATCATTAATTGTATGAATTTGAATTTAGGATTTCTAGAAATTTTTCTGGGGTATTCCAGTATTACATTCCATTCTTTATCAGTAAATTCACGCCCCAATTCTGCAACCCATTTGTCTCGAGTAGATTGTAGAGGAGTTGCCGCTACTTCACGAATACCCCTATATATCCATCTGGTGATGTGGCTGCCATTCCCCATTAAATATTGCATATTTAATAATTCATGCTTCAATGGTTCCTGCCCTGTGGGAGTCCATGTTTTGCGAATATAACCCAATATCTGTGCATGTAATAGAAATAATGTGTTGGGTACCCCATGTGTTCTTACGAAGGCATCATGAGTCATTAGTTCTCCGTCTGTAAAAAAATCGCCTATTGTATGCACTCCGGCCTCCTCCCATATATGTATATTCCTGTTCGAGATAATCCCCGATTGTAGTGGCAGTCCCAATATGGGGATATTTGGGGCGTATGGGGGTATTTTCTTCGTGTATCTCCTTGCCCTTGCCCAGTATGCTAATGCCACCTTCAATAAAGGGGGCACGTGTGTAGCTGCTCCACCGCCGGGCAGCAACAACCTATGCAACTTCCCACTTTCCCAAGAGCGCCGGGCCATATCTATTTCTTGCAGGTTTTTACCCACAATCCAATAAGCTAACCATTGCAATTGACTTGCATAGCAATAAGCTCTCAAATCTGGCGCCCCCAATCCTCCTCTCTTCGTGTCCAGTTGTAACTTTGACAACCCTATTCTCCTGCGTCCAGCTCCCCATATTAATTCAATTAGTAGAGTGTCCAGCAATTTAAAAAAGTGCGTTGGAATGATTATGGGAAGGTTGGTGAAATAATAAAGCAATCTTGGCAGCAATACCATTTTGCTGATTGCTACTCTTCCTGCCCCTGAGATCGGGAGGGAAACCCAAAACTTTATTTGTGCTCTGAGCGCTGTTATCGCGCGTGTTAAATTACCATCTAGCAAGTCCTGTGGTTCTCGATATATGTGGATCCCTAAATACCTGAAGGTGACAGGCGCAATCTGAAAAGTCCAGGCACCAAATCTAACGGGGTCTGCCTGTGTAATATCTGTGAAAAAATATGCATAAGATTTGCTTTCATTTATCGTTAATCCCGATATCTTCTTGTAATTATCAAAAATATCTGATATAGGAGCAGTGGATTCCTTTAGATTATTAAAATATAATATTATATCGTCCGCATATGCGGAAATTATGTGCGTTGTAGTGCCTATTGTTATCCCCAGAGGTCCCGCCTTCTTTCGGACTGTGTGCAGTAATGGCTCCAAGGCAAGTATAAAGAATAATGGGGAAAGTGGGCATCCCTGTCTGGTACCGCGTGCTATTGTGTATTGTTTTGAGATATGGGTTCCTGTTCTAGCTCTCGCTGTAGGGTTGATATATAACAATTTCACCCAGTTAATGTATTCTTCCGGTATACCAAACTTCTGTAATGTATAGAACATGTAGTTCCAATGTAGGGAATCAAAAGCTTGGCGAAGATCTAAGGAGATGCAACCCTGGCTGCCTCCAACTCTAGCCGCATATGTCATTATCTGGTGTAATCTCCTAATATTAAGCGCTGTGCTGCGGCCTTGTACAAAGCCACATTGGTCCACGTTTATTAGTTTAGGAATGAGCTGTGCCAACCGATCCGCAAGTATCTTACTCAGGATTTTATAATCCGTGTTTAACAATGATAGTGGCCTGTACCCTGCCAACTCTACACTTTCTCTACCCGGTTTTGGCAATGGGACTACTATGGCCTGCAAAGTAGTCAGTGGCAATTCACCATTATGCAGCGAAGTTTGGTATAATCGTTTCAAGTGTGGGGTCAATAAATCAATGTATGCCATGTAGAACTCTATAGGAAGCCCATCTCCCCCCGTGGCTTTATTTCTTGGCAGGGCTTTAATTGCAGCTCTAATCTCCATAATAGTCACTGGCTTCCTCAGATCTTCCTTACAGCCAGTTAGTAATTGCGGAAGATCCAGGGCCTCAAAAAAGGAGGTGTAATCCACAGCAGTGCTCTCCCCAGGTGAGACATATAGTCTTTCATAGTATTGTTGGAAAGCAGTATTTATTTCCAATTGGGTGCAACCGTGTTCCCTTCCATTGTTTTTACTTCGAGTATAGGGGACTGAGTTGGGGCGTCCTTTATTATTCTAGCTAGGAGTGGGCCCGCCCTATCTGCTGTTGCATGTTGCCTTTGCGTGTATAGATTATAATCTACTACTCGTAATTCTTCCAATAATTCTGCGTGTTTTATATGCGCCTCTGCCAGTGATTCCCGGTGTGTGTCTTGTAGTGCCGCCATCTGTTCCAACCTACCCATGCGGTCCTCCAGATCTGTAAGCTGTTTTATCAAAGCGCTAAGGACTCCTGATCTTGTACTGATCGCTACCCCCCTCACTACGGTTTTAAAAGCATCCCACTCAATTTGTGTAGTACTCGCAGTGCCCTCGTTTTCAGTGAAATAATTTCTAATTGTATCCGCCATGGTACTTCTAAAAACTGAGTCTTCCAAAAGTGAGGGTTGTAGTTTCCAGGTCGGAACCGGCGCCGGGGCTTTCCCCCATGTTATCTTAAATTCTATGGGATTATGATCCGACAGTGTTTTCCCCAAGTATGTGGTGGCGCCAATTGAAGGTATTAAGTTCAGTGAACAGAAAATCCTGTCTATTCTCGTGTGTAAGCCATGTGGTGGCGAAAAAAAGGAGTATTCCTTACTATTTGGATGACACAATCTCCAAGCTTCTCCTAATTCCCATCCGTTAGCCCATACCTGCAACGCCTCCGCCAATTTTCTACTGCTCGTATTTTGCAGCGGGGGGTGAGATCTATCCAATTCCACATGTAGAACCATATTAAAGTCCCCTCCTATTATCCAAGGATATGCCTCCCAGCCAACCAGTACATTGCTAAGGGTTTCAAGAAATGTATCCTGCTCCAAATTTGGAGCATATATACTACCCAGGACAATATTCTCCCCATCTAATGTGCCCCGCACCAATACATATCTGCCATTCGTGTCCCGCTTCTGCTCTATGGGTTTGAAAGGGACTCCGCTTCTGAGCCATATGGCAGTCCCTCTGGCAAACGCCGAGTAGGAGGTACAGAATAACTGCCCCCTCCATTTCTTCTGTAATTTAGCTGCTTCTGTATCCCTCAAATGAGTCTCCTGTAGAAATACTAAGTTGGCCTTTCTACGGTTAATTTGTGCCAATAATCTATGTCTTTTGTGAATTGAGCCCAACCCCCTTACGTTCCAAGAGATGTATGTGTATTCATTAGTGGGTGCCATCCTTTACGTCTACTATTAGAATGTCGTGCTCCGAAAATGCCCCCACGTGTACAAGCAATGCAAATGTAATAGCTGAGTTCATGTTCCCCTTTAACAGTCCCAATACTAGGTTCCCCTTTGTAACTCTAAGGGACCAAACCATATAAACCAGTTCAACAGGAACTGCATATGTTACCCATTGTAGTGCAGTTGCCAAGGGGGGGTTGGCAACCACCAAATCTTCTATATACATTAGTAAGTAGCCAGATTCTCTATTCGGAGCAGCCCGACACAAGCCCTATATCAACATAGTAGAGACATCAACCAGGACCAGACAGTCTTTGCCATCATTGCATCTAATCTGCATTCACACCAGGCACCTCACCGCCCATCCAGCGCTGCAGCTTTCAGCCTAGATAGTCATTCGAAGTCTGTGGTGTAATGATCGGGAACAGTGCCAAACTTGTTTCAGAATCCGACAGTTCTTGGATCTCGTCAGATGAGTGGATGCGTTCCTCCAGAGATTTGTCATCAAGTTCTGCCAGTGCAGCCGCAGTTAGTAGAGCATTCCGCTGGCTTTCGGTAACTTGTTCCGGAGTGGGGCTACTGCCAGCTCTCGTTCCTGTGTGATGACTCGTATGTCTTGCATTTCCTTCTTGTCGCTGCTGTGGAGGGGCCTTGCTTCCACTAGAATGTAGGGAAGATTGCGTTGATTGAGTTGCAAATGTAATTTCTACCCAGTCCGCTACTTCGTCTGGGCTGTCAAAAAACAACGTTTTCTGCTCATGGATCACCTTTAATCTAGCCGGAAATAACAATGCGTATTTTAAGTTATCGGCACGGAGTGTTTTTTTAGCATCTTGAAAAGTGGCTCGGGCCTTCTGTACTGCCAGCATAAAGTCTGGATATAAGGAGACCTTCTTATTTTCAAAATGTATGGGAGCCTTTTCTCTTGCTGCACGAAGCAAAGTATCGCGATCTTTGTAGTTGAGTGTTCTAGCTATGAGCGGTCTGGGAGATGCTCCTGGTGGTGGCGGTCGAGGCGGGACCCTGTGTGCACGTTCTACACTGAAGTGTTCCGTTAGGCCTTCTGGTGCGACATTATCTCTTAGCCAGTTCTCAACGAAGAGCGTGGGATTAGATCCCTCGCTCTTCTCCGGTATTCCCAGGATTCGTACATTGTTTCTCCGGGACCTCCCTTCTGCATCATCATCTCTATCTTGTAAGCCTTTTAGCTGACGTTGTAACTGTTCAATTTGGGAAGATTGCATCGCTTGTTGCGGTATCAAGTCCTCCACCGCTATTTTGTTTGATTTCACCTTCTCTGCCAATTTTTTGTGGTCTGCCTGTAGTAAGTTAAGACCCACCGATAAAGTACCTATTTGTGCCTCAAGCGCCGTGCGTGAGTCTCTTATTTCCTTTAGAATTATGTCTAATTTATCCATTTGGCCTCCCTGTGCTGTAGGCGGTACAATATCTGTGTCAGTGCTACTCATCTCATCCGAGCGGTTCCCAGTGTTTGTCTCTCCCAAGCTCTATGCATCTTGTTGTTTGGTTCTGGGGCTCCCCATCTTCGTTGCACTTAATTGCGTCGGTGTCTCCAATCTGCTATGTAATCACCGCTGGAGTGCGCCTGGTTATCTACCCTCAGCACAGGGAGATCGTTGCAGCCTATCGGTATGTGTTGTCGCCTCTGTCTACTGGCGACCTTGTCTATAGTCGTCTACTAACATCACGCCTCGTTTAATGTCGCAACACTCAGCAGCTCGTCACTCAGTTCGTTTTTAGCGCGTAATAATCACTCACGTGCGCGCAAGTCCTGCACTCTTAGGGATGGATCAGCGTCTCCCGATATAACTACTGCAGGCAATTATCTTCGTAGTAGACCGCAGCAGCACTCGCTTTGAGTCATCGGCAGTACTCTGCGGTGTAGTCCTTTGGTATCCTTCCCTCTCAGCTCCTTTAGTCTCTGCTCAGCTCCCTTCTGCAGTCAGGCTCCGACCCCCACCGTGCCTTCTCGGGTCCCCAAACTAGCACAGTCGCCCAGGGCAGTTCAGCGCCTGGCCCGCTGGCACAATAAAGTATCCTGCTTTCTTCTGCCGTGCTTCAATCCGCTCTGTTATGCCAGCGCTTGCCGATGACGTAGTTAGCGGGTCCGCTCTGACTCCCAGGATCCCCTTGTGTAGTATCTAATGTAAAGTGTGCCCCCACTTTAGGGCTCACTTCGGTTTTCAGCAACACCACAACCTGGCAAGACCTTCGCCCATATCCTCTGCACTTGAGCCTTCTTCTCGATGTTATGCGCGATCAACCCCTGCCGCCATTTTGGGCCCACATAACTGCGCAGTTAGTCGCGGTCGGGCTTTCACTCGCACTTACTGGATCTGCGCTCCTTTGGACCTCCCGTTTCTATCTCCGTCTCAGTGCGACGCTGGTTTGCAGCCCATTTCGATGATCCCTTTTACGCCTGCAGTGCCGGGTCCACGCTCCGCAGGCTTTCGCACCCTCCAGCGTTTTCCAGTCCCGCAAGGCACACAATATTGTTCAGTGCCTGCGGCACGTACAAAGTCCGTTATTTCGGCCTCAGTGTGTTCCCTCTCACCTCCGCCGCATTCCGTGCCGTTGTTTCTGCACAGATGGTCCCGGTGTCCGTCAATATTTTACATCTCGTGCGGGCTTGATGCGGAGCTCCACTAGCTCACGTCCGCCATGCTCGGCGGTTAGCCACGCCCCCCGAGAGGTCTTCACCATTCTCAGAAAAATGGTCCTTAGCATACCTTGCCAACAGCTCCTGTAGCTTTTGTTTGGAGGGATGGGACCCAATGTTAATATTTTTAAGCTTGCATAGAGACCTTAACTCCCTAAATTCTAAGTGGAGATAAGGGGTGAGGCCGAGCTCCTCAACGTGGATCTCTATGCCATGGTTACCCTCACTAACGGCTGGGTTCTTGTTAATAGACATTCTAACAAAAAGTTCTAATCCCTCTTACCCCTAACTAAAGTGAGCTTTTATTTTTCTAGAATTCTTAAAGGGACTTAACCAAGGCCCTAACAAGACTTTTAGTAATTTGGAAACATTTGTCAATTCAAAAAATTAGAATTCGAATGACAATTTAAGAGTTCTGTTGTGTGATCAGGTGTTGACCAAGTCAGTCCAACCAATGCAAAGTTGTATATCCCACCGTTGTTCCACCAATGCAGGAAGCTGGCTCTGTATATACTATACCAAAATGAGGTATAGTGTGAACAGAGTCCAGTGGAACCCCAAAGGTAGGCAGAGGTACAAGTAGATAGCACCTTACTCTCTATTTGTGGTAGTGTGGGCAAGTAGTAAGGCTTTATCAGAGGGTAGTGTTAAGCATTTGTTGTACACACTCAGGCAGCAAATGATGTCACACACTCAAAGACTGAACTCAGATCAATTTGTTTGTATCAAAAATATTGGGAAAGAACATAGGCCCTGGGTACCTGTTTGGCAGGAACCCAGGGCACACTCAGTCAAAGTACATCAGCAGTTTAGCAAAAAGTGGGGGCAACCATGCAAAAAGAGGGCACTTTCTTACAACTTATATGTAATAAAAGGGGATCTTGATGCTTGGCAAGTAGTTTTAAATGCCAAGTCGAAGTGGCAGTAAACTGCACACACAGGCACTGCAATGGCAGCCTGAAACAGGTTGGAAAGGCTACTTATGTCGGTGGCACAATCAGTGCTGCAGGCCCACTGGTAGCATTTGACTTACAGGCCCTGGGTATATGTTATACCACTTTACAAGGGACTTACTAGTAAATCAAATATGCCTATCAGGTATACATCAATTTCACCATGTTTAGGGGAGAAGCACATGCACTTTATTTTATTTATTTTATTTCATTTTCCAGTTTTTCTATAGCGCATGGCTACCCAGAACGGCTTTCCCAGCGCTGACGGGAATCATGAAAAAGGATGTCTTGATACTTATCTAACCAGATGAGTCTTTAATTGCTTTCTAAAAAGTTCGATTGGAAGAGAGTTCCAGAGCCTGGATGCTAAATATGCAAAAGACTGTCCACCACTTCTAGCCCTGTTTATTCTGGGAACAGCCAGAAGGAAATGGTTGTTAGATCTGAGGGCGCGTGGTTTATTATGTGGAGCAATGAGTTGGCTCATGATATGTGTTCTCTGGGCATATTTTACTTTATGAACAATACACAGTTTTGAATTCAATTCTTTTCCTGACACGCAACCAGTGACGACTGGTCAGAGCAGAACGCGCTGATTGTGTTTTTGGGATATTCAGCAAAATTCTGGCTGCAGCATTTTGGATAGCCTGCAGCTTTCTGGTGACGTATAAAGGGCTACCCAGATAGAGTGAATTACCATAGTCTAGACGCGCCAGGATGAACCCATGAATCACTGTTCTGCGGGTTTCCACAGGAAGCCATTTGATTGTCTTCCTGAGAGCTCTTAACAGACCAAAACATTGTCCGGCCAATTTCTTAGTCTGTGAGGCCATATTGAGCTTTTTGTCCAAGTAAACTCCCAAACTTCATTTCCTCTTTTGTGGAGGGCCGGTTACTCAGACTTGGTGGCCAGGAAAGCTGTTCCCAAATGGATGGGTTATTGCCAACCATCAAAGCTTCCGTCTTGTCGCTGTTTAATTTAAGGCGACTGGTGGACATCCATTTATTCACTTGTTCCATGCAGGTAGATAGATTGGCCGCAGTTTGGCGAATACTGGATGCCAGGGAGACAACGATCTGTGTGTCGTCGGCATATGAAACCATTATATACCCAGCAGAGCATATATTATCTGCAATGGGGCGCACATACATCTTGAAGAGCGTGGGGCTCAAGGATGAGCCCTGAGGAACACCACACTTAAACTGATAGATCTTCGACAAACAGGTCCCTTCTCTGACCTGAAAACGTCTGTTTTCCAGAAAGGAAGTCAGCCATTTTAAAAGATTTTCAGTAATACTTAGTGCTTCCACCCTGTACTGAAGGATGGAATGAGAGCTGGTGTCAAAGGTTATGCTCAGATCCAGCAGGATCAGCACAGCGGAGCTGCCTTGATCTAGTATTTTCCTAAGGTCTTCCGTGGCTAGTAGAAGAGCTGTCCCGGTGCTGTGCCAGTTTGAGTTGGGTGCAGAAGATTATAGGACTCCAAAAAGTTGGTCAAATAACCATTGACCAGTTTTTCTAAAATCTTACTAACTTCAAGGAGCAGAGATATAGGCCTGTAGGTTTCTGACTTGTCAAGATCCAGAGAGGGGATATGTCCCTTTTCCAGTGAAAGGGTATACATGGTGGTCAATACTCATAGAATAAAATCTCCTCCTTTTAACAGAATGTCTACAGGAGCTGAATCTAAAGGAGATCCAGATTTAATTGTATTTGCTGCTTCCCACATGACGCTATTATTTAGTTGAGGGAAGGTCGAGAAGGTAGGGGTGGTTTCGCTATCTAAGTATTGCTCATTTGCATCTTGAGGCAGAACATCTTCACCTCCCAGGGAATCATACATGTGGATTACTTTATCCACAAAGAATTTAGCAGGAACATCACACCACTCCCTGGAAGGTGGGTGGGGCCTGCCCCAGCAACGTTGGGTTTCAGAAAAGAGTTTACTACATTATTGATCTCTCTGGAGGCTTGTGAGGACTGAGCAATTCTGTCAGCAAAGTCCATTAACCTAGCTTTCCTAATTGCATACTTGTAATGTTTCTGTGCTTTTAATAGATGGTCTTCCTTTCTTCCTCATAGAGTGACATCCACTTCCTTTCCCCTCTCTTACATATTTTCTGTAAATCTCTAATTTCTGGTGTGTACCAAGTACCATTAGTTCTGGTTCGGTGACTTTTCAGTTTTTTTTGGGATCAAAGTCTCTAGGAATGAGTCAATCCAGTTCTCAAATGCCCTCTATACAGTATTAACGTTCCCTTCTCGTGAACATAGTGAGGTCTGCAGTACATCTTTCCATTGTGAAATGTTCATCTTAGGCCATTGTCTGGTCAATTTAAGACACAGGGCACTAGGAATGAGTGTATCTTTCCCATTAATGTGAAATTCGACCAGAAGATGATCTGACCAGAGCACCGGTCATGGCTCATTGACCGTGAGATTGATTAAGTTTGTAAAAATAGAGTCCAAAATAAGTCCTTTGTTATGTGTAACATAAGTCCTTTGTTTTGCTGCCTGTGAGCACTTAATGTCGTCTAAATAAATGTTCAAGTCCCCCAACAGCGTGAAGTTAGCTGAATGAAGACTATGAAGCGCTATGATTTCCGGTATACAAATTCTGTGGCAGGTCACAATCCCGAGAATGTGAAGGAGTGTGTACGTTAAATGGAAAACTGCAGGTTTTCGCAGCCTGTGCTGTGATATGGTTTGAGTAACAAAAACAATGGTTCTGTTGGGTATTACCTAAATATTTCTTATGAAAACGCCTAGTGTTATCATATTATTCAATAATCATGAACATCAATATCTCGGTTAACCAGACACAAACAATAACACACAAGACACAAACTGTTGTCTATTTCTTCGTTTTTTAAAAATATAAATTTAATCATTCATATATATACACAAATACGTAACTAAGGCTGTCAACACAAAGTGAGGTTTTATAATAAGTGATCAAGTGATATAAGTGCTCAGTGCTAGTGCTCTGTGCGCAATATATACTTAGGGGCCGATTCCGATCTCGGCCGGTAGTGCTCCGAATCGGATTCGGCTTTACCGGATCCGATTCGGAGCCCTGTTTCCCGACCGAACCGTACGCGGGTCCGGCCGAGCGAGTACGATGCGAAATCGCCGACCGACTCGTCCGGGCGTCCCGACCGCTCCGACCGACTCGCTCCCGGCTCGAACCGCTCCGACCGACTCGCTCGGACTCGACTCGCACCGCGCAATGGAGACGTTCCCGGCCAGGTAAGTACGATGCGCGCCGCGAGCGAGTCCGACCGAGCCGCGCACTCCGGCTCGTAAGAGCTGTCGGAGCCGTACTTTGGGGGTCCGTGTCGGACCCCCTGTACGCGTGAGCCGCGCGAGTCGCACACAGGGGGACCCATGGGTCCCCCTACCTATGCGTGTACGGCGCGAATCGCTTCGCCGCGTACCCGCTGTAGGGGGCGCCCTTGTCCGACTCGCACCCATTGAGTCAATGGGAGCCCGCGTACGCGTTGTACGACCGGCTCCCATTGACATCAATGGGAGTCCGACCGACTCGAGTCCGATAACATACGGACGCATCGTACTCATTCGGTCGGACTGCACGGGTCCGATTCGGTCGGAAATCTCTCCGGGTCCGGCTCGGTCGGTGAAATTTCCGGCCCGAATCGGAATCGACCCCAAAGTGTTTAAAATATGTACATGGGAAGGAATAGGCCAGAATTTTATAAGACAACAATGACTCTACTAAATATTGAATTTTATTAGTCAAGTAGAGCCTCGATCAGTCTGGACCGTGTGCGTTATTAATTACAAAATTGGATTTCTCTATCTTGATCTGCAAGATGTATGAATAACCGGGAATTATTCAGGTGTTATTTGTGCTGTCACCCTTGACCCCCCGTTCTTTGTCCTGATGAAGACCCGTCCTGACTACCTAATGGAGCAGAGTTTGGGTTGAAACGTCGACGACCTCACACGGTCCAGACTGATCGAGGCTCTACTTGACTAATAAAATTCAATATTTAGTAGAGTCATTGTTGTCTTATAAAATTCTGGCCTATTCCTTCCCATGTACATATTTTAAACACTTTGTATATATTGCGCACGGAGCACTAGCACTGAGCACTTATATCACTTGATCACTTATTATAAAACCTCACTTTGTGTTGACAGCCTTAGTTACGTATTTGTGTATATATATGAATGATTAAATTTATATTAAAAAAAAACGAAGAAATAGACAACAGTTTGTGTCTTGTGTGTTATTGTTTTTGTCTGGTTAACCGAGATATTGATGTTCATGATTATAGAATAATATGATAACACTAGGCGTTTTCATAAGAAATATTTAGGTAATACCCAACAGAACCATTGTTTTTGTTACTTTATCTATACCCAGGTTCTGAGGGACACCGGGTCGCCCCATTATTGTTTAACTGTGATATGGTTTGGCCCTGCATTCAAAACTATCTTTAAAAATGATGGCAACCCCTCACCCGCTTTTCTTCCCAATTCGATCATTCCTAGTGATAGCGTATCCTTGGGGGAGGGCGATTGCAATGTCTGGCCCGCAGTCCTCCTTGAGCCATGTCTCGGTGAGAAAGAGAGCAGCTGGTCGTTGATCAACCAGCAGAGGATTTCCAACAAGCACCTGTCCATTCTGTTGCAGAAGGTGCTGCTGGTGCTCCTAAAAAGTGCCATTGAGAGAGTTCCGGACTTGGAAGAGGAAGTGGTTGCTACTCTATTTCTTCGTTCTGAAGAAAGAGGGGGCATGGGGCAGATTCTGGACCTCCAGCCCCTGAATGCCTTCCTGCAGAATGACATATTCAAAATTATTACGGTGGCCCTAATCCTGTCTGACCTGGGCAAACCGGCTAGTGTTTGTGGCCCGTTGTAAGGTGTATTTTTATATAGCCGTCATGCACTCCCACAGGCAATATCCGCGGCTTAAGGTAGGCCAGGAGCACTCTTGTTTGTCGTGCTCCCTTTTGGCCTCACCAGCAAAAGTGATGGCAGTGGCCGCGGCCCATCTTTGGAGGTCAGGGATACCTCTATTTCTATATCTCAACGACTGACTGTAGTCAATTGTTGACCACCTCTGACTGAATGGAAACCTCTTTGGGGTTCACTAATAACAAGCAGAAGACCTGCACTCCAGACCATTGTTATTTTGCACACCATGCCGCCTCAGTTTGAACGACCCAACCAAATGCAACTCAGTCTTGTCCCAGGGAGGACCTGGCCTGGAAATTTGAGCTGGACTGTTCCCATTGGAGCAGGGTCAAGATGGATTTGCATATGGCTGGGTCCAAACTGAGGTGGCATGGTGTGCAAAATAATGATGGACTGGGATGAGATTCAGAGTAAATACCAGTGGCTGGGAATAGTTCAAGCATTTCATCCGTCACTTTTTTTCTGCACACACTGGCCAAGAGGCAGGCCCGAAAGATCTGAGAGCCCAACACTGCTCCCATTGCATTTATTAATGGGGTGCCTGTCCTTGACATCTGCCGGGCATCTGAGGATATGGAAAGGGAAAAAAGACAAAGTAACAGCACGCAAGGGTGGCTCCTGCATGCAAATCCGTACTCCATCACTTCTGGGATGATTTGGAACCAGTGTGGAGCCGCACAGCGCCACCTAGTGGCACAAGGGAGCCGTGCTGTAAAAATTTTCCAGATCCAGTCTGACGACTGGGGACTATATTCCAAGGTGAGGAATCTGGAGTACCTTCCAGAAATCGTGTTACCAAAGTTAAGTAACTTGTTTGATTTTCTCAAAAAGAATTTAGTGTCTTTTGCCCACCCAGGGCACAATGCTTTCTATATATGCATCACAACCTTAGTCGGTGTCTTGTGATGTATGCATACGTCTAGGATGTATGCGGGTGTGGTCCATGATAGTGATGTTGATTTGGCAGCACTTTGCTAACTATATGGCTTTGGTGGCAACATGCTTTCTAGTGTGTACTCTCTATTACCATTTGTAGGTGATATTGGAATAATGGTGTGTGGTGGTATTGAGTATAGAATGATGTTGAATGTCCCTTGAATTGCAGACACAGGTCATCAGAGGTTTATTGGATGCATGTGATAAAAGCTTGATTTAATATAGTGAATACTGGGTTAAGTGTCAGTTTTGAGTAAGAGAAAAGTATTTATCTTCCAAAATCAGATGTTATTTCAATACCTTTGTGATAATGGGAGATATATCTTTAGTGTAGCATAGTCGGGAGGAGAGATGCCTACAGACTTTTGTGTGTGGTACTTCCATGTAGTTAGACAAAGTATGGTTTAGTAGTTATGAAAATACCAGTGGCCGTATTGTACATTGTGCCCCAGGAGCGCAACGGGCGTGGGCGCCTGCTTTGTGCCTCCTGGGGCACAATGGTATTACAGAAGGGGTCGCAGATGCTTTTTCGCCCCCATCTGTAATACAGATAGCACTGACGCACATGTTGCGCCAGTGATATGAGGGTGTTCCTCCATTTGCATGGGGGCGTAGCCCCATGTAAATGAGGGAATTCCTTTTACTCTGTGCCTGTGCCATATTATGGATGTGGGCGCAGAGGCAATCATGCCTTTAGGAGGTGCATTGAAAAAGCGCGACAAAAAGGTGGCACACTTTCAGTGCCCCTTGTAAAAGCAGTCCTCTGGAGGGGAGGAATTTCCTTCACTGCACCTGCCTGCATCTAGTCACTGACTGCACCCGCCTGCAAGGGGATCTCTGTCTCTCTCCTCTTGAAAGTGCAGGCGGGTTGCTGACTGCACTGTGAAATACAGAGCAGCTTTTAAACAGCTGCTCCGTATTTCACTTGAATAAAGTTCTGCCCTCTCGGGGCAGCGCAAGTACACGGCTGCCCTAGGGGCAGAGCATTGTTTGCACCAGGGCACTGTCCCTGTCTGCACCCGGTGCACCTTTTGAAAGGTGCAACATGGTGCAAATTGGGAAAGTGCACCGTATTTATAATATGGCCCCTGGTTTGTGGATGAGCTTTTACACTTTTTAGAGTTAATACTTAGCAATGACAATGTAATTACATGGCACTCATAATTTGCTTATAATCATTAATGTTTAGTTAGAAGAATTTAAAAAAGCAGCTCTTATGAACACGTAGTGGTGTACAAATGGCTTCCATACGATCATTTTCTTATAATCATAAATGTTAGAGGAATTAAATAAAGAAACTGTTATGAACCCTTACTGGTGTTCAAATGACGTTCCATGCCATAGAATAGTGAGTGTGGATATGGACAGCTGGTGTTATGAAAATGGTGTGCTTTTTGAGGATGACCATTTTTAGGTATGTCTGGAATGAAGGATTAAGAAGATACTGTTGAGTGGGACACTTGTAAGAAATCTGGTGAAATCCCAGTTAAGGATATCTGATGTTGGGTCCTAATGACACTGAGCTAATTGTGAGGCTGGGTGATGTGTGCACCCTGAAAATTGAGTAACGTTAAGCAGGACTGCCTGAAGTGTGTGAAGTCCATCCTGTACAGAAAGAAAGCATGGAAGGCAGAATAGGGTGAACATTAGTTTTGGAATCATCACTTAGAGAGTAGAGGTGTAGGAAGATGGACATGATTTAGAAATGGCATTGCATAGTTTAGTATAAAATGTGAGAAATCTTTAAGTGTATTTATTCGTAGCATTTGTGGCTTTAGATGCACATGGTCTGTGTACTCCTACCATGTTGTGTCATTTGTGAACGTTTACATCTTGTTTTTGCTCAGATAACTTTTTGGTCACAAAATGTCCTGGTAGCTGTCCCTTGGCACACAATGCACCAGGAAAAAGACTACAACTTGGATCACACCCTCTAAACATCCCCTTGTTTTGGTCGTTCCAGTGTGAGCTCCAGGACAGACAATGCTCTTCGCCTGGACCTTCAGTGCTTTGTCGATGGTTTGGGTCCAGCAACAAAAGAATTCCTCAGCACACGTCTGTTATGTCACAATATACATAAACATGCTTGATGTGAGCATAAGTAAAATACAAGTAGGTAAGTTCTTATTTCTTTTTTCCTTTTTATTTTCCGATGTTCAGACAGCCGACACGTGTTTCGTCAGCTTACATGGGAATTAATCCCGCGACTTTATCAAGGCTGCATAAAAACAGAATGAATACTCAATGTATCACCTTCTTTAAATTGGGTGTACAGAACTAGTCAGAGATTACATTCAGCGGCCGGTGCCATGCTTCATCACAATATGTTATCTCATTGGTTGTGTGCCCACATGCACAAAATATAAAACACCAGAAACATTGAAAATTTTCTTCAAATGTGACCCAATAATCCGTAGATCAAAAGATCCAGAATCCCAAAAGAAAAAGATGGAGTAAGAAGAATTCCGTGGTATAGTCTCAGTAGTAAGTGCAATATAAACCATATATAGTGCCATTCGGTAGTGTCAAAATATAATTTACTCAGACCGTGTATGACGACTCCAAGAATGAACATTCCTGGGGTGAGATCGGAGTGGAGCCCAAAAGGTGAGATAAAAGATTTTTTGTTTGAACTTAATTTAACAAAAAAACAAATTATGTTGGGTAAATACCTATTGTCTTCCTGTGTATAACCCTGTAAAGAAACCAGAAAGCGCCCTGAGTATAAATAGGACCATCAGGCAAAAGTCACATACGGCTAAAGTTGCCAACTCAAAGTAACAATTGGCCCACCTACTTTATTAGTGGTGTTAATTCCAACCCATACTGGGATTCAATATCTCGCGACGTCTCACTTCTCAATGTTAAATCCAAGGGATCCCTGTATGTCCCAGAAGTCCAGAATCTACAAAGATATAGCCAATCATGTTTCACTCCATAAGATTTATGGTTCAAAATGAATACCTCATCCAATCACATTGTAGACTAACCATGTGATATTTACCTTCCCTGAGCAATGTCAAGCTCTATTTATTCAAACCCCAATAGTCAAAATCTAGGTGCAGAATGACCAATCTAACACTGCACCATTTGTCATAACACTGAATACAGCTTGACATCACAACAAAGCTATTCAGTTTATATCCGCTTTATCTATCTCCTCATATTGATGCTAGAGTACCATTTGATCCATCTAGTAAATCGTAAAGATAAGCTTCCTCCATTCCTGTGCTATATCTAGAGTGTCAACAAGCTAAAATGAATCCGTCATGCTAGTTGCTCCATTAGCACTATCATGCTAACGATGAATCTGACAACAAGAACTCACAATATTCTATTCTTCCTTAAAGTCAAAAGCCCCTGGTCAGTTGATCCCCTTACCTTATTTCTTAGTAGTTTGATCCCACACACGGACGTCGCTCCTCGTGTTGCCGAGTACGGTGCACGAATGAGGCTCCTGGTTCCCGCCATTTTATACCGGCTTCACTCAAGTTCAATAGAAACCGAGGAAGGACAGCTATCCAGTTTCTCAGCAATCAGAGAAGAAGGACTCAAGTATAACCTAGTTGCATAACGGTGGCCATCTTGTAATGACACTGAATCCCTAACATCAGTATGTTCTTATTCATTAAGGTGCAAAGCGGTCTTCTGGCAGCAACAATACCTATTGCCTATAAAATAATCCGAAATAAGATTGCGGGGCTACCGTTATTGTGCGGGAAACGCGGTGATATAGTCCTATATGCAGACATTGCATCCTGCATTACAGACACAAGGGCTGATATTGTGTAGCGTAAGGGGTATAAAGATAAGGTGTGTAGAGGCTGTATATTATGTCATTTTCATGTGAAAGGTGCCTCATGGTCTATGATACATGCATTTTCCATGCTTCATGAACATCTATATAGTGACATGTCTATATATAAAGGGCAGTGTGAAAGTGCCAAGCAGGTGTTCCATTCTAATCCTATTTTACTAGGTGCATATTCTTTATCTCCATCTCTTCAGGGTCCTGATTGCCATAACATGGTTAATGAAATTTAAAAAAAATTGATTTCTCTCTACAAATGTTAAAACATCAGTGCTCATGGGGAAAATAACGTCATAAATGTAATTGGCATTGAGATATAAACCAAAACAAATAAACAATAAATAATAATGTAATTAGCATTGAGATATAAACCAAAACAAATAAACAATAAATAATAAGAGAAGAACATTACACACTCCGTATATTTGACTCACATACAGATGTATCTGTAATTAGCCATGTTGTAACAGTGAGTCATTGAGTCATTTATGTCTTGATGAGGAGACCTACGGAGAGTAATAGTGTGTGGGGAGCAGAACTAATACCTGTAGTGTGGCGACTCCATGTATTCATCTTCCCAAAAAGTAGTGTAATTCGGGGTCAATGTTAAGCCCTATCTCTGTACTTCGTAGTCTAAGGATCCAAAGTGCCTCTCGTCTACGCAAGGCCAATTCTCTGTTTCCCCTCTTTGGTGTCGCTGAACCTGTTCTATACCATAGAATTCAAACTGCTTATGAGCTGTCTGAGCTTGACACTGTGTCACATGAGCGGCAATGGGATATCTCACATCTCCCTGCTTGACCGCCCTTATGTGCTCGCTTATCCTCTCACGTAATGTCCTGATGGTACTGCCTACATACCTTTTCATGCATCTGCATTCAATAATATAGACAACAAATTTCGTCATACAGTTGATGTTAGTCACTATGTTGTAAACTCTGTCGCCCGGACCCTTAAACTCAGTTCTTCCGTTACAAGCCCATTTGCAAGAACTGCAGTGCCCACATCCATAGAAGCCTTTTGTCAGCGATGTCAGCCAGTTGTTTTTTCTCTCACACCTGGGGTAGCTCGGGCTAAGTATGTTCCTAAGTGACAGGCCTCGTCGGTATGTAATGTTGGGTGTGTCAGTGATGAAATCACTAAGTGATTTGTCTGCCTTGAGTAAATGCCAGTGTCTGTTCAGACTACGACGTAAGACACCAGACATGTTATTGAACCCAGTCACCATACGTACTTTATCTTCCTTACGTCGATGCTGTGAGCCTTCTCTAAGTGTGTCTTGTCTCTTTACCCTGAGTATCCTCTTCTCTGCATTCCGTAAAGTCGTTTCGTCATAGCCCCTATTTCTAAAGCGGGCTAGCACTCCCTTCTTACATTCTTCATACTCAGGTTCAAAGCTGCAGTTCCGTCTCACTCTGACGAGTTCCCCATAGGGGATTGATCTTATCTGATGTGAAGGGTGGGCACTGGATGCGTGAAGTAGTGCATTACAGGCTGTCTCTTTCCGAAAGAGTCTGCTGTGAATCTTATTTTCCCTTATGTACAGTTCTACATCTAAAAAGGAAATCATACTTTTGCTGTAATTGAAAGTAAATTTAATGTTAAAGTCATTTTCATTCAAGTACCTAAGGAAGTTAGTCAACTTGTGTTCCGTGTCGGTCCAGATCATAAGGCAGTCGTCAATATACCTACCCCAATAAAGAATGGAATCGTTCCATTCCATTCCTTGAGGGCCCCAGATCATCTTCTCCTCGAACCTGCCCATGAACAGATTCGCGTACGAAGGAGAAAATCTGGAGCCCATGGCCACCCCTGCTTCTGTCTGTACCATTGTTCTTTAAACAGAAAAACGTTATTGTCAAGGATCAGCTCGATCATTTCGATCAGCATTTCCGTGTGACTCCAAGCGCTGGCTGATCTGGTGTTCAGTATTCTCCTGATCGCACTTAAGCCGGTGTCTCTCCTGATGCTAGTGTATAGCGCCGTTACATCAAGAGTAACTAATGTCATATGGTCGTCCCAATTCAAGTCGGCCAGGACTCCTAGTATATGTTTGGTATCGCGGATATGTGATGGTAAATTCTTCACCATTGGTTGTAGAAATGTATCTACATACTCTGAGATTCTCTCTGTCGGTCCATCAATACCAGAGATGATGGGTCTGCCTGGCGGAAAGGGCATATCTTTATGAACCTTAGGTAATGTATAAATGCAGGGGTACTTTGGCCTGTCTACTCTCAAATATGTGTACTCATTATCATCCAGTAGCCCTTGGCCATGCCATTGTTTCAGGTGTCTGTTCAGGTGTTCTGTCAAGGTCCATATCGGGTTATTGGGGAGAGGCTCATAGCATTGTTGGTCACCCAGTTGTGATAACAGTTCGTTGTCATAATCTGTGCTGCGCATAACCACAATATTCCCCCCTTTGTCAGCTTCCTTAATCGTGATGTCTCTGTCATTCATCAAATTCTTAAGGGCCTCATAAGCAGTTTGAATTCTATGGTATAGAACAGGTTCAGCGACACCAAAGAGGGGGAAACAGAGAATTGGCCTTGCGTAGACGAGAGGCACTTTGGATCCTTAGACTACGAAGTACAGAGATAGGGCTTAACATTGACCCCGAATTACACTACTTTTTGGGAAGATGAATACATGGAGTCGCCACACTACAGGTATTAGTTCTGCTCCCCACACACTATTACTCTCCGTAGGTCTCCTCATCAAGACATAAATGACTCAATGACTCACTGTTACAACATGGCTAATTACAGATACATCTGTATGTGAGTCAAATATACGGAGTGTGTAATGTTCTTCTCTTATTATTTATTGTTTATTTGTTTTGGTTTATATCTCAATGCTAATTACATTATTATTTATTGTTTATTTGTTTTGGTTTATATCTCAATGCCAATTACATTTATGACGTTATTTTCCCCATGAGCACTGATGTTTTAACATTTGTAGAGAGAAATCAATTTTTTTAAATTTCATTAACCATGTTATGGCAATCAGGACCCTGAAGAGATGGAGATAAAGAATATGCACCTAGTAAAATAGGATTAGAATGGAACACCTGCTTGGCACTTTCACACTGCCCTTTATATATAGACATGTCACTATATAGATGTTCATGAAGCATGGAAAATGCATGTATCATAGACCATGAGGCACCTTTCACATGAAAATGACATAATATACAGCCTCTACACACCTTATCTTTATACCCCTTACGCTACACAATATCAGCCCTTGTGTCTGTAATGCAGGATGCAATGTCTGCATATAGGACTATATCACCGCGTTTCCCGCACAATAACGGTAGCCCCGCAATCTTATTTCGGATTATTTTATAGGCAATAGGTATTGTTGCTGCCAGAAGACCGCTTTGCACCTTAATGAATAAGAACATACTGATGTTAGGGATTCAGTGTCATTACAAGATGGCCACCGTTATGCAACTAGGTTATACTTGAGTCCTTCTTCTCTGATTGCTGAGAAACTGGATAGCTGTCCTTCCTCGGTTTCTATTGAACTTGAGTGAAGCCGGTATAAAATGGCGGGAACCAGGAGCCTCATTCGTGCACCGTACTCGGCAACACGAGGAGCGACGTCCGTGTGTGGGATCAAACTACTAAGAAATAAGGTAAGGGGATCAACTGACCAGGGGGCTTTTGACTTTAAGGAAGAATAGAATATTGTGAGTTCTTGTTGTCAGATTCTTCGTTAGCATGATAGTGCTAATGGAGCAACTAGCATGACGGATTCATTTTAGCTTGTTGACACTCTAGATATAGCACAGGAATGGAGGAAGCTTATCTTTACGATTTACTAGATGGATCAAATGGTACTCTAGCATCAATATGAGGAGATAGATAAAGCGGATATAAACTGAATAGCTTTGTTGTGATGTCAAGCTGTATTCAGTGTTATGACAAATGGTGCAGTGTTAGATTGGTCATTCTGCACCTAGATTTTGACTATTGGGGTTTGAATAAATAGAGCTTGACATTGCTCAGGGAAGGTAAATATCACATGGTTAGTCTACAATGAGATTGGATGAGGTATTCATTTTGAACCATAAATCTTATGGAGTGAAACATGACTGGCTATATCTTTGTAGATTCTGGACTTCTGGGACATACAGGGATCCCTTGGATTTAACATTGAGAAGTGAGACGTCGCGAGATATTGAATCCCAGTGTGGGTTGGAATTAACACCACTAATAAAGTAGGTGGGCCAATTGTTACTTTGAGTTTGCAACTTTAGCCGTATGTGACTTTTGCCTGATGGTCCTATTTATACTCAGGGCGCTTTCTGGTTTCTTTACAGGGTTATACACAGGAAGACAATAGGTATTTACCCAACATAATTTGGTTTTTTGTTAAATTAAGTTCAAACAAAAATCTTTTATCTCACCTTTTGGGCTCCACTCCGATCTCACCCCAGGAATGTTCATTCTTGGAGTCGTCATACACGGTCTGAGTAAATTATATTTTGACACTACCGAATGGCACTATATATGGTTTATATTGCACTTACTACTGAGACTATACCACGGAATTCTTCTTACTCCAACTTTTTCTTTTGGGATTCTGGATCTTTTGATCTACGGATTATTGGGTCACATTTGAAGAAAATTTTCAATGTTTCTGGTGTTTTATATTTTGTGCATGTGGGCACACAACCAATGAGATAACATATTGTGATGAAGCATGGCACCGGCCGCTGAATGTAATCTCTGACTAGTTCTGTACACCCAATTTAAAGAAGGTGATACATTGAGTATTCATTCTGTTTTTATGCAGCCTTGATAAAGTCGCGGGATTAATTCCCATGTAAGCGACGAAACACGTGTCGGCTGTCTGAACATCGGAAAATAAAAAGGAAAAAAGAAATAAGAACTTACCTACTTGTATTTTACTTATGCTCACATCAAGCATGTTTATGTATATTGTGACATAACAGACGTGTGGTGAGGAATTCCTTTGTATATCTGTCAATTGGCCAAGGCCATTTTGTGTTTTGAGGAGGTCAGTGGTTCTCTTCACCTTGCAGCACCGTGATCAATACAGCAAGTAAATATCAAATATTTGTGTTATCTCTCCCGAGTGGCGCCTTCATTTACCCAACTAAATACCACTGCTCATTAGGTGCTCATAGCTCAAGTGGGTGGCAGCTCCGGGTGGCACAATGACTACTTTTACTAATGAAAGGATAAACAGAGACAGAGAGGCTGAGGCCCTCTTTAATAATGTATCCGGTAATAACACTTTGATGTCAGTGGCACAGGGTGTCCTACCCCTCAGACAGGAGGGACTGAGAGAGAAATTTATCAAGCTAGAAAGATTGAGGAAAAGTGAAATGTCTAAGTGGTGGGACACGGCCACTTTAAAGCAATATACTAGGATCAAACAAATTCCCAGGGGCCTTCGATCACAGATTATACCCACATATGATGATCTAGAACCGGATCTACTAGCCGCCTGGGAGAGGGAACTAACAGAGAATTCTAATAAGCTCATGGGGATTCTAATTGAAAACAATGAGAGAAAAGTCTCACAATTACAGAAGGACATAGATCAATTAGAATCAGAAATCAGGCAACTCAACTTAACTGAGGCAACGGAGAAAAATTATGTTATTATGAATGACATTCTACAACGTCATCTTACAGACATAAAATTACGTAAGACTAGGAAGCTCAAGAGGGACGAACGTGACTATTCAAGTGGCAGAATTTTCACGTTCGCAAAGAAATATGATCACTTGATACCTAGAGAGAGTCAACCAGGCACACTTGAGGGCAAATCAGTCAGCTCCAGTTCTACATCTCTCGATACAGCACTAACAAATGGGAGTGAGTCTGACCAGGGGGATAACACAAGCAGGGTACCTAATAGTGAGAGCCGTTTTTAGCCGAAGTGATGAGAATAAAGAAAGGAAACAGGGAAAACAGACGCCCCGCCCCACCAGGAAAACAAGGAGGGGAAACAGAGGGAAGGCAGGCAGAGGAACGTCCGGGGATGAGAACCAGATCCTGGAACCAGGGGAAGTGAACAATATAAATGTTGTAAACCTGACAGAGAAATGCCTTTCTGATGATGCTTTGTCTGTTTTAACGAAAGGTATGAGTTTTTGCCCAAAAAGCATTGGTGATATCTGTGAAGTCAAAATAGATCTATATAAATTTGTAAGAAGAATGAAAATTAAGAAACATTTCAAAATGATGGACTATGGCAATAAAAATACTGAACAAAGTCATGGAGTCTTTGCCTCTAGTGAACATACCATCCAGGAAATACTAGACACCAGACTCCTCCTATCAATTACAGATTGTGAGGATGAAATTGTGACATCTGAAATGATTATGCGTGATTTGAATGTAACGAGTGACTGGAGCATTACTAGCAATTTGAAAGAAAAATCGAAATGGACACCTACGTTGTTTACGGGCAACAACATAGATATTTTTCACAAGCTAGTCAGTTCAGATCTAGACAGACAGACAGACAAGAAAACACATATCAAGACCAGAAATGATAACCTCACAAATGGTGAACGTAAGGCCCTTAAGAATTTGATGAATGACAGAGACATCACGATTAAGGAAGCTGACAAAGGGGGAATATTGTGATTATGCGCAGCACAGATTATGACAACGAACTGTTATCACAACTGGGTGACCAACAATGCTATGAGCCTCTCCCCAATAACCCGATATGGACCTTGACAGAACACCTGAACAGACACCTGAAACAATGGCATGGCCAAGGGCTACTGGATGATAATGAGTACACATATTTGAGAGTAGACAGGCCAAAGTACCCCTGCATTTATACATTACCTAAGGTTCATAAAGATATGCCCTTTCCGCCAGGCAGACCCATCATCTCTGGTATTGATGGACCGACAGAGAGAATCTCAGAGTATGTAGATACATTTCTACAACCAATGGTGAAGAATTTACCATCACATATCCGCGATACCAAACATATACTAGGAGTCCTGGCCGACTTGAATTGGGACGACCATATGACATTAGTTACTCTTGATGTAACGGCGCTATACACTAGCATCAGGAGAGACACCGGCTTAAGTGCGATCAGGAGAATACTGAACACCAGATCAGCCAGCGCTTGGAGTCACACGGAAATGCTGATCGAAATGATCGAGCTGATCCTTGACAATAACGTTTTTCTGTTTAAAGAACAATGGTACAGACAGAAGCAGGGGTGGCCATGGGCTCCAGATTTTCTCCTTCGTACGCGAATCTGTTCATGGGCAGGTTCGAGGAGAAGATGATCTGGGGCCCTCAAGGAATGGAATGGAACGATTCCATTCTTTATTGGGGTAGGTATATTGACGACTGCCTTATGATCTGGACCGACACGGAACACAAGTTGACTAACTTCCTTAGGTACTTGAATGAAAATGACTTTAACATTAAATTTACTTTCAATTACAGCAAAAGTATGATTTCCTTTTAGATGTAGAACTGTACATAAGGGAAAATAAGATTCACAGCAGACTCTTTCGGAAAGAGACAGCCTGTAATGCACTACTTCACGCATCCAGTGCCCACCCTTCACATCAGATAAGATCAATCCCCTATGGGGAACTCGTCAGAGTGAGACGGAACTGCAGCTTTGAACCTGAGTATGAAGAATGTAAGAAGGGAGTGTTAGCCCGCTTTAGAAATAGGGGCTATGACGAAACGACTTTACGGAATGCAGAGAAGAGGATACTCAGGGTAAAGAGACAAGACACACTTAGAGAAGGCTCACAGCATCGACGTAAGGAAGATAAAGTACGTATGGTGACTGGGTTCAATAACATGTCTGGTGTCTTACGTCGTAGTCTGAACAGACACTGGCATTTACTCAAGGCAGACAAATCACTTAGTGATTTCATCACTGACACACCCAACATTACATACCGACGAGGCCTGTCACTTAGGAACATACTTAGCCCGAGCTACCCCAGGTGTGAGAGAAAAAACAACTGGCTGACATCGCTGACAAAAGGCTTCTATGGATGTGGGCACTGCAGTTCTTGCAAATGGGCTTGTAACGGAAGAACTGAGTTTAAGGGTCCGGGCGACAGAGTTTACAACATAGTGACTAACATCAACTGTATGACGAAATTTGTTGTCTATATTATTGAATGCAGATGCATGAAAAGGTATGTAGGCAGTACCATCAGGACATTACGTGAGAGGATAAGCGAGCACATAAGGGCGGTCAAGCAGGGAGATGTGAGATATCCCATTGCCGCTCATGTGACACAGTGTCAAGCTCAGACAGCTCATAAGCAGTTTGAATTCTATGGTATAGAACAGGTTCAGCGACACCAAAGAGGGGAAACAGAGAATTGGCCTTGCGTAGATGAGAGGCACTTTGGATCCTTAGACTACGAAGTACAGAGATAGGGCTTAACATTGACCCCGAATTACACTACTTTTTGGGAAGATGAATACATGGAGTCGCCACACTACAGGTATTAGTTCTGCTCCCCACACACTATTACTCTCCGTAGGTCTCCTCATCAAGACATAAATGACTCAATGACTCACTGTTACAACATGGCTAATTACAGATACATCTGTATGTGAGTCAAATATACGGAGTGTGTAATGTTCTTCTCTTATTATTTATTGTTTATTTGTTTTGGTTTATATCTCAATGCTAATTACATTATTATTTATTGTTTATTTGTTTTGGTTTATATCTCAATGCCAATTACATTTATGACGTTATTTTCCCCATGAGCACTGATGTTTTAACATTTGTAGAGAGAAATCAATTTTTTTTAAATTTCATTAACCATGTTATGGCAATCAGGACCCTGAAGAGATGGAGATAAAGAATATGCACCTAGTAAAATAGGATTAGAATGGAACACCTGCTTGGCACTTTCACACTGCCCTTTATATATAGACATGTCACTATATAGATGTTCATGAAGCATGGAAAATGCATGTATCATAGACCATGAGGCACCTTTCACATGAAAATGACATAATATACAGCCTCTACACACCTTATCTTTATACCCCTTACGCTACACAATATCAGCCCTTGTGTCTGTAATGCAGGATGCAATGTCTGCATATAGGACTATATCACCGCGTTTCCCGCACAATAACGGTAGCCCCGCAATCTTATTTCGGATTATTTTATAGGCAATAGGTATTGTTGCTGCCAGAAGACCGCTTTGCACCTTAATGAATAAGAACATACTGATGTTAGGGATTCAGTGTCATTACAAGATGGCCACCGTTATGCAACTAGGTTATACTTGAGTCCTTCTTCTCTGATTGCTGAGAAACTGGATAGCTGTCCTTCCTCGGTTTCTATTGAACTTGAGTGAAGCCGGTATAAAATGGCGGGAACCAGGAGCCTCATTCGTGCACCGTACTCGGCAACACGAGGAGCGACGTCCGTGTGTGGGATCAAACTACTAAGAAATAAGGTAAGGGGATCAACTGACCAGGGGGCTTTTGACTTTAAGGAAGAATAGAATATTGTGAGTTCTTGTTGTCAGATTCATCGTTAGCATGATAGTGCTAATGGAGCAACTAGCATGACGGATTCATTTTAGCTTGTTGACACTCTAGATATAGCACAGGAATGGAGGAAGCTTATCTTTACGATTTACTAGATGGATCAAATGGTACTCTAGCATCAATATGAGGAGATAGATAAAGCGGATATAAACTGAATAGCTTTGTTGTGATGTCAAGCTGTATTCAGTGTTATGACAAATGGTGCAGTGTTAGATTGGTCATTCTGCACCTAGATTTTGACTATTGGGGTTTGAATAAATAGAGCTTGACATTGCTCAGGGAAGGTAAATATCACATGGTTAGTCTACAATGAGATTGGATGAGGTATTCATTTTGAACCATAAATCTTATGGAGTGAAACATGACTGGCTATATCTTTGTAGATTCTGGACTTCTGGGACATACAGGGATCCCTTGGATTTAACATTGAGAAGTGAGACGTCGCGAGATATTGAATCCCAGTGTGGGTTGGAATTAACACCACTAATAAAGTAGGTGGGCCAATTGTTACTTTGAGTTTGCAACTTTAGCCGTATGTGACTTTTGCCTGATGGTCCTATTTATACTCAGGGCGCTTTCTGGTTTCTTTACAGGGTTATACACAGGAAGACAATAGGTATTTACCCAACATAATTTGGTTTTTTGTTAAATTAAGTTCAAACAAAAATCTTTTATCTCACCTTTTGGGCTCCACTCCGATCTCACCCCAGGAATGTTCATTCTTGGAGTCGTCATACACGGTCTGAGTAAATTATATTTTGACACTACCGAATGGCACTATATATGGTTTATATTACACTTACTACTGAGACTATACCACGGAATTCTTCTTACTCCATCTTTTTCTTTTGGGATTCTGGATCTTTTAATCTACGGATTATTGGGTCACATTTGAAGAAAATTTTCAATGTTTCTGGTGTTTTATATTTTGTGCATGTGGGCACACAACCAATGAGATAACATATTGTGATGAAGCATGGCACCGGCCGCTGAATGTAATCTCTGACTAGTTCTGTACACCCAATTTAAAGAAGGTGATACATTGAGTATTCATTCTGTTTTTATGCAGCCTTGATAAAGTCGCGGGATTAATTCCCATGTAAGCGACGAAACACGTGTCGGCTGTCTGAACATCGGAAAATAAAAAGGAAAAAGAAATAAGAACTTACCTACTTGTATTTTACTTATGCTCACATCAAGCATGTTTATGTATATTGTGACATAACAGACGTGTGCTGAGGAATTCCTTTGTATATCTGTCAATTGGCCAAGGCCATTTTGTGTTTTGAGGAGGTCAGTGGTTCTCTTCACCTTGCAGCACCGTGATCAATACAGCAAGTAAATATCAAATATTTGTGTTATCTCTCCCGAGTGGCGCCTTCATTTACCCAACTAAATACCACTGCTCATTAGGTGCTCACAGCAACAAAAGAAGGCTATACCGGTGTAGTGAATGTTTAGACTCCGAATTGATCATCCTTGAGCCCATGGTTTTGAGTAAAGCCAGGGCATATCAAAAAAGCCTGTTGGGGCTCAGTGTTAAGAGAAAGCTTCTCAAATTTGCCCCAAATGTAACTCAAAATTACCCCGGTCTGACCAGCATTACGTGTGCAACCACAGTTTGTCTCCAGAACATGAGGAGTCCACTTGCTCAGCATGCAATGCATTCTAGTGCAAGGAAACCATTCGGTACCAACGTGAAAGATGCTAGGCACACCACAAGAGGCAGCATCAGGGTTCACTGGAAAAACCTGAGCATATGGGGCCCAGAGTACATCTTCGGGGAGAACAGCTGGGGTCTCCAGGCATTCTGCTGGTGCAAAAGGAGCAGAACCTTGAGGTGCTGTCTCCCGAAGCTTTGGAGGCTAAGGACCTGGAAGAACTCGCACTTCACTCAAAGGCGCCAGGGCAGAAACGCAACCCGTATATCCTTCATACCACCATGGTTGCTAATAGATCAGCCCTTTGTGGACTGATCTCATAAGCGCCCTCATGTCAAGGCTGAGCACTGCTCCTGAGGCAAGCCACAAGTGGCACCCCCCCTATGGTCTGGTTCCAGGCTTCAAGCCCTTTTGACCCAGGGAGATCTCCCTCTGTACCAGCAAAGCCTCCAACAAAGGTGCCAGAACACATTTCAGAGGGCCATGGGGCACGCAGGAGTTAATGGGCCCAGGCGTGGGTCTAAGACCTTTTACTCCTGATGTCCTGAGGCCTGGATCTTGAGCAACAGGGCCAAGTACCCCTTCAGCAAAGGACTCTCAGGAATAGCGTGGCCCTATTAGTCAAAGGCTCCCTCGGGGGAGATAGATACAGGCGGTGAACAATTCAAAATACAAGCAGCAGCAGCAGCAATAAATTATTGTCCAGCAAAATACTCACTATTATGAAAAAGAGAAGTGTTTTATTTTACTGCTACTAACACAAAGGGAAATGAAACATTCACAAACAACCTCCACAGTTCCCCTGAGGTCACGGCTCCAGTGGTTATTCCCCAATCACTATATCCAACATCCAGGGTAAGCCCACTAGTAGTCTGAGTTACAAGAGTCCACTTCGACTCTATTATAGGCAAAAGTGTACCAGCGCCAAAGCGCTATCAACCAAGCAAGGGGCATATTATCAAGAACGGCGTTAAAATTATCGCCGGTTTAGCGGCAGGAAACTGCCGCTAAAGCGGCGATAATGGGCTTGATAATATGCCCTGGAGAATTCCAATAGAAGCCCATGTTCACACCAGAACATGGACTTCTATTGGAATTCTCCAGGGCATGTTATCAAGCCCATTATCGCCGCTTTAGCGGCAGTTTTCTGCCGCTAAACCGGCGATAATTTTAACGCCGTTCTTGATAATATGCCCCTAAGTTCTTCTGAGGCCGACTGCCCTAAATCAGTCTTCCCTGCACCTGCAGGGTCCGAGCAACTTTAGTTCCTGAGTATGCACCCTCCGCGAGCGGTGGCGCCGCAGTAGCTCGTTCAGGTGAGCTCAGTGCATGTGGCCCAAACTGGCTGCGCTCTGCGATCCTTGAGTTACAAACACACAGTTGTGCAACCGCAGTGACGAGAGGTTCTTTGAAGAAGCTCCTGCATTTGGTCCCCCGGAGATTGTGCGGAAAATGGTCATTCACACCATGGTAACCTCCCTCTTGGATTTTGCTAATAATCCCTGTTTGAGCCTTCCTGCTTTCTTAATCCAAAGACTCCAGACTCCAGCTAGTTCAAAACGCAGCCTCAAGACTGATCCTGAGAGTTCCTTATCGGCAAGGTATCTCGCCTCATCTGAAGCATTTACATAGGCTGCCAGTAGTCAATCGTGTCACATTTAAAGCCCTTACTTTTGCTTTTAGGGCATTCGGAGGTGAGAGACTTGTTTATTTGAGAAAAACATTTTGTCCCTACAAGCAGGTCGAATAATCTTCAACTTCTGCAGGTCCCAAAATTTCCTGCGGCTAGACGGAGAGGCAGATCTTTTGCATTCCTGACGTCCAAACTGTGGGACGCATTTCCTGTTAGTCTGCATAGGGCTTCTTCCATCGCTACCTTTAAAAAAGAATTATAAAACTTTCCTTTTAACAAAGTCTAGCCTTGCCTGCACTGCTACCGCCTGAACAGTCTCTCTGGCTGTTAGCGCCGGGACACCTCTGTTGAAGCAGCCACAAGCTGTATAAATACCTTTTATTGATTTGTCCTTCCGCCAAATGTGGGGGAAGTAGTGCGAGGGTCCTGACGCTAATCCTTTGTCCTGGTGTGGGTGCCTAGGGGTCCCAACGGTGGCCTCCCTCTAGCTTGATCCTGATGAGGTCACTGTTCTTGCTGGTCCGGGTGACCCCCCCCCCCTCTGGCATACGGGGTCACCCAGGCTCTGACCCGATCGGCACAGCAGATTCCTTCACCGCGGCCCCTCCTGGCATACAGGGTCACTGGCTCACCACCGTGCAGGGGCTACGGCCCAATCCGCATGGCAATCTGTCCACAGCAGCCCCTCCTGACATACGAGGTCACCGACTACCCTCCGCACATGGGTGATGACCCGTTCGGAACAGCAATGTCCACGGCTCACTTCACAACAGCTCTTCTCTGGCATACAAGGGTTGCTGAGTTTTTCCTGCACCCTGGCAATGCCCCAATTGGTGCAGCAGCCATCTGCTCATACCTCGCAAAGAGAGTCTACTCAACAGGATTCACCACTGGACCTTGCTCCCTTCAGTGCTCTCCTCTTCCTCAAAGAGTACACTGGTCTTGGCAAGTGCTGGTGCTCTAGACTCCAGGGCAGGTGGTCTTTGAATATCTGGGTGATGTCCCATCACCCTGCTGAGAGACAGCAGGCCTTGCCTCCCCCACCCCCCGGGTCACCAATAGAGGTCATGCAGAGCTTGTCTTCCTCGCACAGCCTGACTGGCTGATTACCAGTTGACAATTTTTGGGGTCTCAAGCTCCCCTTCTTCTAGTCTATTTCCAGACTCCAAATGTGATTTTGAGTCTTTGAAGTTAATGCTGGGGGTTTGCTTCCTTTTGAACTGCCCACTCTTCTGCCCTTTCTTCCCCTAGAAAGCAGTCTTTCACAGCAGGAGTGTCTCTAAAACTGATAGCCCCACAACCCAGGCCATGGGAGTGACTAGAGTTCACACCTGGTTGTCAACCACAGTTATCAGCTCCATCTCCTTCCTGAGACTTCTCTCTGAATCAAAGAGCACCCTTTGAAGTGTACTGTGGTAGACCGCCCAGGCCCCTTCCTTGTGCAGCAATACACAAATCTGTCTGGGGGAGGGAGATTCTTCTATCACCGCCTCCTCCTCATGTTTCACCATGCAGCCCTAGATCTCCCAAAGTGGAACCTAGAGTCCTCGATGTATTCTGTCCTTTTTAGGCACACATACACCAGCACATATATTCAACATACATGCACTGCACAGCACTGTATCCTTCATGTACTGCACCACTCGCATGCACTGCACAGAACTGCATTTTCCCTGTATTGTACCATTCACAGGCACACATTCATCCAGCCCATGTACTCCACACATGCACTGCACTTTACACCAAACCGATGTAGGCCGAGGGTTGAGTTAAGCACACAGTAACAGAACTTTAAATGAGTGAGCTTGTAGGCCTCCCTACAGTGCTGAAGGTTAAAAAGGACCTGGCCACTCCTATTGATCATTACATGGTATGCTTCAACCACCACACTCATGCTGCTTAACTCCTGGTAAAATAGTACCCTCATAATGGTAAAATAGCCTTTCACTACTATGAGGGTAGTGCTTTGGGCGCTCCTACCGGTCCAACAAGACAGCAATCCTTGAGACAGGCCTGTCATGACGCACAAGCATCATCTGTGTTTGCCTATGACACTAAAAATCTGCATTAAGGATCCAGACATCAGTACATTTGGGGCACTCGGGGAAGGGATGCACGTCCGTTACCATGCGGAGGACTTTTCTGTCTCAACAGGTACACCTCCCAGATCAAAACACCCCGAACCAACTCCTGACATGGAGAGGTTAGGTGGTTGGATCGGTAAAACCAGTGGGACAGTGCATCAGCATTCCCGTGGCTCAACAAGGCTCTGTGATCCACCACGAAGTATAACCCGTGCAAAGAAATAGACCATCTCAACAACTTGGGAATTTCTCTCTTCATAGGCGTCAATCATTTCAGTGCCTTATGATACGTTTGTACACCAAACCTAGTGGTAAACAAATAAAGGCGCAACTTACGCAAAGTCTACACTATGGCAAAGCACTCCTCAATAGCCGCCCAGTTCTTTTCTCTGGGTAGTAACCTCCTACTAATAAAGTCTACCTTACGCGCTCTACCTTTGTCATTCATTTGAGCTAATTTGAGCTATGTTTGTACAATGAACTGCTGACTGTAGTCAGCTGTTTTCAGTACAGGTGCAGTGCATAGTTTCTGAAATGCTTTTTGACACTCCTCAGTCCATATCACTTTCCTGGGCTGCTTCTTGGAGATTAAAGCAATCAATGGCGTAAGTATACTTCCACAGCTGGGCACAACGTTCCTGTAATACCCTGTAAATCCTAAAAAGGCCCTCGATTCAGTCAGAATAGTAGGCAGTTCCCACTGCTCCACAGACTGAATCTTGGCTTGGCATCCAGCAGGCGACATTCCCATTCCCCACCTCAAGCCCAAGGTAGACTACAGAGGACTGCCCCACCTGACACTTGGTTGCCTCGATTGGTCAGTTTCTCCTCCTGTATCCTAGGTAACATCTGTCTCAGGTGGTCGTGCCATGAATTTTTTAATACCTTAATATCATCCAGTTAAGCCACACAGAATTCTTCCAGCCCTGTGAGAACATGGCTCCCCGGGTGCTGAAATGTGGCTGGAATGTTCTTCAACCCAAATGCCATCACCTGGAACTGACACGGCCCCTCGGGCATAGAAAATGAAGCTTTCTCCTTGGCACCTGCTGCCAAAGCAATCAGCCAATATCCACTGGTCAGATCCAAGATGCTCAAGTACTTTGCTGCACCCAACTGGTCCACAAGCTCATCACACTTGGGTTTGGATTGGATGGGTATTGGTTTTGGTTACCTCATTGGGGGCTCGGTAGTCCGTACAGACCACAAGTCAGTAGACCCTTGCTTTGGTACTAGAACTACAGGACTAGACAACGGACTACAAGATTCCTTAATGACCTCCCAGGTTCCACATTTTGGCAACTTCTGCCTTAATGCATCCCTGAAGCCTGGTCAGACATTCTGTACATCCTGCCCTTCTCTGGCAGACTGTCACATGTGTCTGTCATGCACATAGACAGATGTCATCTCTAGAGTCAGCAATAAGAAGTTGCCAACCATCCTAAAACCTCTTTACATACCCTCTTCTGCTCAGTCGTTAACTCAGGGGTTAACTGAACCCCTTCCACAGTGCCATCCTTCATGTCACTAAGCAGCAAATTAGCCTTCCTCAACTTCCTCTGCCATAGCAATGACATTCACGGTGTAGTCTCTCCAGAGGGAAGGCTTCAGCCTGTTGACATGGAGGACCCACTAAGGTTCCCTTGTGGCACATGTGTCCACCAAGTTGTTAACCTCAAATCTTGTGAAATACCTTGTATAGCCCACACCATTTGTCTTCCAAAGCCCTGGGACAAATAGGCTTTAGCACAAACACCTCGTGACCTTCCGGATACCCAGTCAGTGTAGCTTTCTGGTCGTATCATTCCTTCATCGGCCCTTGGGTTACCTAAAGGTTTTCCTTTGCCTGACTCATTTATTGCGCCAGCAACTTCCTGAGGCCAATCACAGTCTACCACATTCTTTTGTGGAGAATCTGAGGTTCCATCCATCTCTTCTCTGACTAAGGTGGGTGGACCCCGCACTGGGTGACCATACAGAAGCTGAAAGGGAATGAACCCTACCCCCTTCTGTGGAATCTCTTGGTAGGCAAACAAGAGCCGTGGTAAGAGAAGATCCCACTTCCTCCTGAGGTTCTCTGGCAAAGTTCCCATCATTTAGTACATGACCGATTATCATGACCATTTATTAAATGCTCATATCCGTTGCTGGGTGTTAACAGAGAGGTGTGGACTTTTAGACACATACTCTGCCCCTGGCAAAAACTGTGGCTCAGAGTAGCCCATAAATGATGTCGCCATGTTGTGGCCTCCACAGTTCATCCTTACTCTTTGCTCTGTTCCCTCTGGCTCCCGAACAGGCCAATGGTTCAGGTTCGAACCAATTGAACTTGGACAGCGAGTGATTAGGCATGGTGTCAATGGCATTGAAAAGGAAGAACTACCCACAAGATGGCAGACGGGTTGTCTAATGGTGCACTTGGAAGCTGCAGACTGTTATCACTCCATGTAGCGCAGTTTAGCTGATTAGGCTGCAAGAAATCTAAGATGGCCACTTTGCATGTAGGGTGCCATTTGTGTTGGAAAGAAGCCCTACAGTAACTCAAAGTAGCGTTAGCGCTGCTTTGCATTAAACGGGCGTACCATGCAACCACCCATGGATTTTGATGCAAAGCCCTTTCTACTAACATTTCTAGGTGGGGGTTTGCACCAAAAAATAAAATTCCTTTGAGGCTGGCATTAAACAAGGAGAACTACTGTTTTTATTTCTCCAAACTTTTTTGACTTTGCACTGTACAGCACACATCCAAAGTGGTAAAAGTTTTAAAGTTCATCTAAGCATGGTATTTTGTACTGAAATGGTATCATTCCAGTAAAGAACCTGTGCTAAAAATCACACAGACACTTTTCAACTATGGTGCAACGGGGTGTGTGTGTGGCTCTAGGTAGCCTGAGTGTGCACCAGCGGAATGAAGAGAGCAGGGGCTCCATATTTTAGTAGATACAGCGCTGTCCTGATCCCTTTCTCTCATGCAACACAGCAGAGCAATGTTGGCAGCGGTGTGACAACTTTGTAAATCCAATGGGGGGGGGGACAATCAATCAATAAAGCTGATAATGTGTCTTCAGTGCCACAAAAGAATATGCTAATCATCCATGGAGAATGCTGTGTATGGGCCTCCAGTGCAAAATGCCATTCCAAGAACTCCATAGCATCTCCTAGAATAATGCATCCTAGAAAGCACTTCTACCAAAATACTATACTCTAGTCTGCTGTAAAGCCATTGCAAACCCATCCATATCCAAAACAAAGAAGCTGGAACACTACTCTTAGAACAAGGCGGCCAACATCCAGTATAACAAACTCCTGACCAACAAAGCGAACAGGAATTGCAAACACAGTTCCTCCCCAGATGCCGACTTCAAGGAAATGGTCAAGGTAAGTGGGCTAGCTGGCTTAATGTCATACTTCTCTCTGACAGAAACCTTAAAAAACATCTTACTTGCCACATCCTCTGCATCCTTAGCAAGAGACATATTGAATAATGCCATAACCACAAGAGCCTTTCCCTCCACCTCAAGACCTATTTATCAGACTGTTCTTTTAGATGTAGTCAACTATGGGGCATATTCTCAAGGAGTTATCGCCGAGTTATCGGCACTACATCGCAGCCAAAGTCGTGATAAATTTATCACCCCATTCACAAGCCGGTGCTAACAGCCCATAGCACCAGTTTACACGCGATAGCAGCCGCAAAAAACATCGCCACAGATGACACCGGCAACTATCGCTAATGAGATGCAGAGTAGGCGTTCCCGTGCAAAAAGCTGCGTCACCACCACACCGCAACATTCTCAACGACCAGCCAGATCGGCGATAAGTCCACAAAACATGCGATCTGGCGCGTTAGCAGCAGGAAACTAACACCTGCTCAGTCCTGGTGTAAAGTCGGACGGCAGCCGGCACCAGAAAAGGGAGCCCAGCCCACAGCCACACCTGAAGGACAACAGATGCCATGGAGCTACTCATCATGCAGCTTGGAGCCCCAAGAGGGCCACAACACCCACCGCCACCACCCCCAGGCCCGCCACCACCCCCCAGACCCTCCCGCACCACCCCCCCCCGGACCACCACAGAGGCAGCGCAGACACAGACCGCGGACCTTCAGAAAACGCACCAGCCTCACAGACATGACACCAGAGTATGTCATTGCCCACTACAGGCTCAAAAGGACAACCATCCTCCGCATCCTGAACATCATTGCCCACAGGCTGACTGTACCAACAGAGCGGACAACCAACAGCCCTCCGCAGACAAAGCTGCTGGCTGTGCTGCACCTGTTGGCCTCTGGGACATTCCAACCAACAACCGCCAGAGTCGGAGGAGTCTCACAGCCAGCCCTATCAAAGTTCCTCACACCTGTCTTGGATGCCATCATCAGCTTGGTACCCCAGTACCTATACTTCCCCCACACTGCGCAGGAACAGCTGGAGACCAAGCAAGGATTCTACGCCATAGCTGGATTCCCGCACGTGTTGGGGGCAATAGACTGCACACATGTCCTACTTGTGCCCCCTGCTGACACTGCACACAATTACCGCAACAGAAAGCACACGCATTCCATCAATGTGCAGGCAATAGTGGACCACCGGGTACTCTTCACCAATGTCGTCGCCAACTACCCAGGCAGTGTGCATGATTCATACATCTTCCGACAGTCCATCAACCGGCGCTTCCAGGATGGCACCTACGGAAATGCAGTGCTCGTTGGTAAGTACCAAATGAACACACCACACACCTCAACTCCACAATCATACAACTCACAACTCTGGGAATGCACACGTCACAACCCACATACAACATGCCAAACAACATGCCCACCCACCAGACACGACAGCACAACTCACCGTGGGAACCTGGCCTAGCCATGTACATGAGCCATCAACGGCATGGCACCTCAGCCACACATTAGCAGAATGTGGGAAGAGGAGGGAACCAGGCATGTGCGAAGGAGGCGATGTGACCGATGAATGGGCATGCACACAATGCCAAGTGTGGCGTGGATGTGTTGGACAGACTGCAGTATGCAGATCACACACATATCCATGTCGACATACACCGCTGGTGTTTGGTGTAGTGGACAGTGGACGCAACCATGTCACCCCAGCCAGTGGGGGAGATTAAGGAAATGTAGCTTGTTACGTCCCCCCTGTAAGCGTGAGAGGAGTGGGCTGGCCCGGCGTACGCCAGGTCAGCGTATGGTTGTGAATAAAAAGCACGTATCCCTGGGCGTGGTCCTCTTCCGGAATGCCCAACGTCCCTGCCAGGGCGGCACCTCTCACCCCGCCACGAGGCCTACGCCGTGAGCGGTGTTGCCTGGGATCCTGTGCGCCTGCTGCACCCCGGGCCGCTGGTCCCCGAAGCTGTCATGGCCGCCCCTGCGCATCCAGGCATCACTGCTCACCTGCCGACACCGGCGTGTGTCAAAGAGGGCGCACCACATGCCGGTGCAAGCTCCAAGCCCGAGGCCCCCGACCTTGGCAGACTCCTCGGACCATCACGGCCTCCGCGACACAGGCCCGCGGAACTCCTTTCTCGTTGACGTACTCCACCGGCATACACAGCGGACAAGTAGGACACACATTTGGAACTGAGTCTTGATTACACCATGGCAGAGTACATGATTTAAGGCTGAGTTCATGTCACTATACTCCCTCCGATGTGGTGCCACCAAGTCTGTGCATAGGACTCCCACCAAACGTGTCTGTGGGCCCTTGCTGACTCCGGGCTTCGGCCTGCACTGCGGTCCTGCAGGCCTCACACCAATCCAATGCAGTCCGTCACAGGCAGGACATGGCCTCCTCGCCGGCTGCACACCCGCTCAGCTCTGGTGCCACTACCTATGACAGCCACAAATCTAATACAAATGCCATTCCAACGTCGTGTGTGAGAGATCCAGGAGGAGATGGCTGGACAGCGGTTGGCCCATGCTGACCGCTGCCTCCGGCCGACACTGCGGCCAACTAGGTCGCACTTTTGGAACTGAGTCTTGATTTCTTCATGGCAGTGTTCATGTCACAGTACGCAAGGAGAGGAGTAAGAGGAAGACACGCTTCAGTCCAGAGGAGAAAAGGCTCACCTTTACGGAGGTGATGGGACACTACCAACAACTGCACTGGTGCCACTGACTCTGTGCAGTCATGCCTACCACACGTGGCTGTGGGTCCCTGCTGACCGCTGCCTCCGGCACACACTGCGGTGGAGTAGGTCACACGATTTGAACTGAGTCTTGCTCTCTACATAGCAAAGTCCATGTCATTGTACAGGCCTCATCGCAGACTGCATCCCCTTCCAGCTCTGGCGCCACTGAGTGTGTGCCCTGAAATCCATGGGCAATCTCTGTTTGGACGTCGGTGGCGTCTGAGCCCATGGGCTGGAGGCTGTCTTCATCTACATGTAGCTGATACTGACAAGGTGGAAAAGTGGGGTCTGTAGCATTCAACTCCATCTGCCTGTTCCTGCTAGCTTCTGCCCTCTGCATCATGCCCTGGAAGGACACCTTCCACTGTCCTCCGCAACCCTCCGCGAAATTCCCCTTGGACATCGACGAGTACACGCTCAGCTCGCGTGGCATTACCTCAGTGCACCGCAAGTCACCGTCCCGTGGTGGTGTGCCTGTGCCGGCTGCTGTGCATCCCGGCCACAAACTCTGCTGCTCAAGTCAGGGACCCATGATGTACGTACCTTGTACTGCTGATTGTCTGCTCACTGTTGTGGTCTTGCCAGCACCAACCAACCCCTGAGTGGTGGCTTACACTACCCAACACCCATCCAGCACAGGCGTCACTGGAGATGTGAGCCTGGCAATAAATGGGGCTGGGCGCACGTGCCCATGGCCAGTCCCACGAACTCACTTAGTGTGTCCGTGTGGTTATTATGTATGCATGAGGGACCGGGGTCATTCCACATAACATTGTGCTGTGTACAGCATGCGCATCCATGTCACCGCAGGCAGTGGTGTAGACCTGGGACATGAAACCATGTCGTACCTCCCTGTGAGCGTAAGCGGGGTGGACAGGCGTACGACGGTACTGCGTAGAGGTGTGGCTACTCCACACGTGGATCTGGGTGTGGTGCAGTGTAGGCCTTGCCAAGGATGTGGTAGATGCGTGTGTCTCTGTTGTAGTGTCTGCGCCACCCGTCCCGCAATCGACGATGTTGCCATGTGGCATGCCCCAGGTGTGCGTGCTCGGCCGAAGGGGTACATGGGGGAGGGCATGCCCGCTCAGGGTCAGGGCTCACACATGCCAACTGTTGTGTGTTTCGCTATTATCGCTGCATGAGCCAAAGATGTACCCTCAACTGCATGTCGGGTTCAGCCAGGCAGGTGCTCTACATCTGTGTCAGCCCTGTCCTTGCAATGGGCCGACACACACATGGCCGGCCACATTCTGTGCAGCATCATCACTGTGTCGTAGTCAGGCTTGTGGACATGCGCAGACAGGCATGACAATGGTGTGCCGTAGGGGTGCATGTGATGCAATCGCGCTGCGCACAATAGTGAATGTGCTCGGGGGGGTGAGGTGCAGCAGTGAGGCTACGTAATACATAGTGATGCCGCTCATTAGCAACACGCAGTACATGTCATACGGGAATAACTAAGTCACACATATCACACACCAATGAACCAGTGAGCCTGCCAACACATCTTGCAGTATGTAGTCTTGACTCATGTCTCTCTGCACTGTCACAGGTGACCAAGGATATGCACTCTGCGCTTGGATGATGACATCCCTCCGAGCCCCGAACACACAGCCCCAGAGGCAGTACAATTTGGCCCACAAACGCACCAGGGGCATCGTGGAGCGCACATTTGGTGTGTTGAAGTCACGTTTCAGGTGCCTGGACGTCACAGGTGGAAGGCTCCTGTACAGCCCAGGCCTCGTATGCAAGATGATCGTTGCATGTTGTGTGTTGCACAACATATGTGTACGCAGCAGAGCCCCATGGATACGAGTGCCAGATGCACCGGACGATGATGATGAAGATGAGGCAGGTGGACCACACCCCACTGCAGCCGCAGCAGGAATTGCCCGTAGGGACTACATCATTGACAATTTCTTCTATGGTTGACGTCACATTGTGAGGGTCCTTAGCAGTAATGGCACAGTACGTTGACTGACCACAGGCACAGCATGTGCTAATAAATGCATTCCGAAACACATTCCCTGCGTGCATGTCACTCATCTGTACAGGCACTTCACTCAGACACGTGTGGGTGCGACATGTGCTGACAATTTAGGAATTTGTTAATGGACGGTGGGTGTGTCACCTCTGTGCAGTGAGGCTGTTTAGGGTGTCACATATTCGAACTGCCAGTTCTGTGTGTCACAGTTGTTAGGGTATCCCACTCTTCGGCGTTTCACATGTGTCCCAATTCATTCCATTTTGGCTGTCATTTGTGGCCTACAAGTGACAAGAGGGCTTCTTTTGGGCTCTGATATGTACCGCCATGATGCAGGGATGCAGCCTGTGACTCAAGTCCCGTGACATGGGCGACATGTACGTGGGGGGAGTCACTGCCCCTACATTGGCCCATGCTTTCATTATTGTTTGGTCATGGACATGGCACGTCGGTGTGCAGGGGGTGTTGTTTGTCCCTCTGCAATGTGAAGGGGAGATGCGGTTTCACAGTGTGTTCCATGTTTGTTTCCGCATTGGCGCAGGTTACATACCGAATGCATGTCAATGTACATTGTGGCTGTTTGTGGGGAACTGCCTATCTGATTTGGACAATGGTCATTTGTTCTGCGTCACAGCTGTGGGGTTGTGCTCGTACGTTGTCATCTCACCGTTTGTTTGGTCTGCTTTTATGGTGCATTTTCCCACCAGACGTGTGTGAATTGCAGGCCTGTCGCTGGTTTTCGCTGCTTTTTGTATCGCGCTTGGCCTCATCGCAGCTTTTTTGCGTTCGTGTTTTGCATTTTTGCGGCGTGGCGTTGATTTTATCGCGGTCATTTGACGCGTTATCTGGGGACTATCGCATGGTGTCGCCGTGTTGTGAATACTTGGTTATCACGGCGTAAATTTCCCGCGATAGACTGCGATGTTGGAGGTTGCGTTAAGTAACTTTTGCAATGGTTATCACACGTTCTTGAGAATATGCCCCTATATTTCTTGACGAGCAGTGCACTTGAACAAAAACAAACTTTTCAGTCTTTTTTTTTATATATTTCTTTTAAATCCTTTATTTTCAAATCCAAATGAGATTTCACAAAAAGGCAGCCAACGCGTTTCGTTCAATTCGGCAATAAGCCAAGAGAACTTCTTCAGGGCTGCAAACAAAATAACATAAAACATATATAAGACAACAAATCATATCACTTGACTGACGGACATAGCTACGACTTCTTAAAATATTACAGACATACTTAAATACAACATGTACAGAACATTAAGTCTTAACATCAACATAAATATTACAACACCACACAAAACACAAAAGAATTTAGATAACTTATATTTTTCTTCTTTTAGCATATTGTAATAATCATAATTTTTGTTTATATTTGTTTTTTCAAAAACCGTGAGATTTTTGTTAAATTATACACACAAACAACAAATTTTATTATATAAATTAAATTTCATATATTGATAGGCCCAACACGTGAAGGAGATACTAATTATGATGGAGACAGTGCAAAACAAAAGTTGATCACCCTCACCTCTTTAGATCAAACAAAAGGACTCAGTAGTCATTATCATTGGGCAATTCGCATGTTGGATGAATATGTAACCAATCGGCGAAAGTCTATCTTCAATTCAACATCTACAATAATTAGTATAGGTTGCTATTTAGCAATACCGACGTTTGTCTAACCGTAAAATAGAGTTACCTGAAACACCCAGGCTATAAAGGTTAGTACCTATAAACTAATCCAAAGAGGAGAAACAGTAATTTTAACGTCCCTATCTAAGACTTACCAGGTCTACTCAATGCACCAAAAGTCGTATAAGTGTGCAGAGGGATAAGTTCCCTCAATCAATATTCATAATCCCCATTGGGATAATCACCGCCTAGAAAAAGGGGGGGAAAGAAAGCATCGACATTAAAGAAGGGGGATTATGTTCAAGGCGTCAAAGATGCAAATTAAGTAACAACCATTGTTACTATAGGGATATCTCCCTTGTCAACTATGTGAACTATCTCCAATATGGTTCCCAAACTGTGGTCCAGGGACCCCTGGGGGTCCGCTAATACTTTTATAAGTAATGAAGCTAAATGTACAATTGAAAATTTTAAAACGCACTGTAAATGTGAAGGAATTTAAAACTGGAGGCTAAAAATTAAATTAGTATCCTCAGATTGATTTGTGGTAGCAGTGCAGGTGCATCAAACAGAATATAGTATAGAAGATGAGTGGCTTCAGTTGAATTGAGAAAAGCTCCAACCTTTTTATTAAAATTAAGGGGCATATTAGCAAGACCCACGTTAAAATTATCGCCGTTTTAGCGGCAGGAAACTGCCGCTAAAACGGCGATAATGGGCTTGCAAATATGCGTTATAGAATTCCAATAGAAGCCCAGGTTAGATGTCCTGCACATCTAACCTGGGCTTCTATTGGAATTCCATAACGCATATTAGCAAGCCCATTATCGCCGTTTTAGCGGCAGTTTCCTGCCGCTAAAACGGCGATAATTTTAACGTGGGTCTTGCTAATATGCCCCTTAATGTAATTTTTTTTATATAGATGTGTTTGCAAATTAAGTAAAATGTGTCATCATTTGTGTATTTGTTTGATGAATTCTTTTTTTCTGTATTTTTTGTGTATTGTTTTGAGGTTCAAATAATCGAAAATGTTTATCCCTGGGTCCCTGGCTTCCGGTAATGATTCGTGGGGGTCACCAGATTCCAAAAATGATTCGGTGGGGGTTCCCGGGTTCCAATAATGATTAAGTGGGGGTCCCCAGAAGTCAAACGTTTGGGAACCACTGCGTAGTCTATTCGGAAGTAAACTAATTTTGAGAATTGCCTTTACCCAGATCTTGCAAAACCACCTTCTGCCCAGGAAGAGGCACTGAATCTGCCCATATATCGATCTGGGATGATCAAAAAGAAAATCTATGTCACAGAGATGGAGTGGAAGGATTGCTATTGTTTGTTTTAACAGCTGTCTTTGATATTGTCCATTACTTTACTATGGAGACAGGAATCTGAGGAAGCAACCTATAATGGATTTATTTCATCCACCAAGGCAGGTACAGCATCCTCCCACTATCCCTGTTCACACCATCCATTGACTGTGGGATACCCCAAGGCTGGGACATCACATCACTCCTATTCAACCGTCTACCGCACACATCCACTAGACATAGTCCGTTCCATCAATTCGTCCTGCTACAGTTGCACCATCCTGAAACTAGAAAATCTTCAAACCAGAATCATCAAGACTTGACCGCTGTCACCGTGCCATCAACGAACGGAATCTGAGCAACCATCGGAAACTCAGCCCTACCTAATCTGTGGAGAATGGAGAAACATCCAGGGGCTTATTTACAAGGCCCTTGCGCCACTTTTGTGTCATTTTTAACATGGGAAACGTGACGCAAAAGTGGCGCAAGGGCCTTGTAAATCTGCCCCCCAGTTTACAAGGAACTGGCGCAAGGAACTAGAGACCTCACCATCAGTATTAAATGAAGTAAGAAAACTCAGAGAGTATGAATTGCAACCTTTCCCCAAACCCTCAAATTCTTCAAAGTGTGAACACTCCATGTTTTCTTGCACCCAGGCTATCTGAAACTACAGGTCACTGTTACCCTTGTCATGTCAAGAGTAAATTATGCAAATTATCTGTACCTAGTGGCCTTGCTCCCCCACTTTGAAAATTGCAGAAAATGCAAGGCACGGGAAAAGACAGCATCTAGACCTCTGCCCGTGAGAACACTTCACACCAGTGCTTCAAGGGCTTCCCTGGCTCCTTATAGACAGATGCTTTGCCTTGGGGACACTTTGCCTTGTTCACAGGCCATCCAAGGCAAAAGACCTCTGTTCACCAAAGCTATATCCACAGAACACTCCCATATAGAGTAGCACCCAGGCTGCTCATTCCCTCCAAAAGAAGCTCATTGGTGGAAACTACTTGTCTGTATAAGCAACAACATTTATGGAACATCCTCCCAGCATCCAAAGTCATCTTAAATTCAGGGAGGAAGAAAAAACAGGCTTTCGGGACGATACAAACCAACCATACAGAATCATACTGACCAACAAATTCACTCATCCACAAGAACTGTGACAATCTGACATCTACAATCGAAGAACCAGAATGCATGCAGTGCATGCAAGTGGATTGTTCCTGTGCTGCTCCTGATTGAATAGTCAGCTTATGTGCCATGATTTACTGTATGCCCTGCTCTTCTGATGGAGTGGGGGATTGACTCCATTGCCTGTGGGTGGGACGGAAATAAAATAGTACTTGCCATGGCTGCATCTGAGCTGTTCATGCCTGTGGATTATCACCCGTCACTCCGGCTTTGTTTGCCTGTGGGTCATCCTCAAATAGACTCTCCACTTCATTTTCCACGATTGCCTGTATCTAGTGCATGCCTGCTGGTTGCTCTACTATCAATAGATGAAGTCTTCACTTTATTTGCCATGCTTGCCTGTAGCCAGTGCATGCCTATTGGGTCGCTCCTGAATTGACTCTTCAAATCCTCTGCCATAGCCGCCTATAGCCATTGCTGCATAGTGTTGGCCCACTGCCTGTTTCTGGTATTGTTCAAAGAGCATTCATAAGGATTACCATTCCTATGGCACACAGATATAGGTCTAGATGATACCTGCAGAGAACCAGATAAGGAGTCAGACCTTCAAATGCTAGAACAGAAATCACATGACTAGAGTGACTACATGCAGGCCTCCCTCGAAGACTGACCTGTGGGAAGTGAAATTAAGGATTTGAGCGGAAGACAGAACTGCAGGTAACTGGAGCAGAAGACAGAACTGCAGGTACCTAGAGCAGAAGAAAGAACCTCAGGTACCTAGAGCGGAACACAGAAGTGCAGGTAACTGGAGCAGAGACAGAACTGCAGGTACCTAGAGCAGAAGACAGAACTGCAGGTAACTAGAGCGGAAGACAGAACTGCAGGCAGCTAGAGAAGATGACAGAACTGCAGGTACCTAGAGCAGAAGATAGAACTGTAGGTACCTAGAGCAGAAGACAGAACTGTAGGTACCTAGAGCAAAAGACAGAACTGCAGACACCTAAAGAAGACAGAACTGCAGGGACCTAGAGCAGAAGACAAACTGCAGGTACCTAGAGCAAAAGACAGAATTGCAGGTACCTAGAGCAGAAGACAGAACTGCAGATACCTAGAGCAGAAGATAGAACTGCAGGTACCTAGAGCAGAAGACAGAACTGCAGGTACCTAGAGCAGAAGACAGAACTGCAGGTAACTTGAGCAAAAGACAGAAATGCAGGTAGCTAGAGAAGATGACAGAACTGCAGGTACCTAGAGCACAAGACAGAACTCCAGGTATCTAGAGCAAAAGATAGAACTGCAGGTACCTAGAGCAAAAGATAGAACTGCAGGTACCTAGAGCAAAGATTGAACTTCAGGTAACTGGAGCAGGAGACAGAACTTCAGGTCAAAGTCAAAGTCAAAGACAAGCTTTATTCGATTGTTGTATCACACAACCATAAAAGCAGTTAAAAACAGGAACATATTAAATCATTAAACAGCTAAAAAAGTTTAACATTTTTCACACAATCAATTAAAAATTAATACATAAAAATACTGTATCTTTTGTCTCATTACACATGCCTGATTATGTTACAATGCTTTTCCTATGACTGACAACCTTCTTTAAAAACATAGCAACCCTCCATATTAAATATTCATTTTCCAGGTACTGTAATACAATGAACGCTGGGCGGCATTGTCTTATCCCCATAGATTTCAGAATTTTTACGATCCACATCTTTCTTAATTCATTATAAAATTTACAAAATAAAACAACGTGCATGGTGGATTGTTCTGACTGATTATCACAAGGGCACAGTTGCAAAACTCTATCCTAATCGTTCATTTTAGGGAAGCTTACCAATTTATGAAAGGTCCCAAATCTAAACCTTGTTAATAAAAGCCGGTCATACCATCCGGGGACCATTGTCAGATAAGGTTGAATACTGAGGGTTGTTAAAATCATTTGGTTGTACTGCACGGTAGGCTTTATGATCTCTTGAGTTAATCTACAAGTATCCAATAGTGAAAGACATTCTTTTTTTTAGCTCTTTCCTCGTGAGCCTCATCATAGTACAAGGATCTGTAAAATATTCTGGGTGGCCAAGGTCACGCATAAAATCTCTCACATACCTTAGCCAGGGAATTGATAGTGCTCCCTTCAGTGTTAGACTATCCGTTAAAATGGCCTGATTAAGTACAGTTTTTGACGATACCCAGATCCTGTGCCATAAAAGAATGGGCTCCATTTTTATAAGATCAGCTATGTACGCTAAACCCAATTCAGAGTGGCAGGCAAACGAGGATGTACAACTTGATACAGCTAAAATGTAACGTAAAAATGCATTTTCCACAGTTTGCAAAGAATACACATCTACAAAACCCCATATCCCAGCCCCATAGATCACTGTTGCAATGCATTTTGCCTTATATATCTGAATAAGTTCGACAGGCGGCCTTCTGCCTAACTTTCTTGAAAAATTTAGGAGAGCGCCCGTAGACTTTAAAAACCCCAATTTCTTTGCTTGGACTGCTCGAGCCCAACGGTCATTCTCGGAGAAAAGTATACCAAGGTATGAAAAAATTTTAGTAAACGCAATCTTCTGTCCGTCTATATGCATATTCCTGCATTTATGGCTACCGTGGCCACACCGCATTATAAAAGTTTTTGTGGTGTTTACTCTAAGGCCAAGGTGACACATAAAGGCTACAAAGGAGTTTAACACCTTTTGCAGACCAACTTGGGTACGTGACATCAGAACTGCGTCATCCGCGTATAGAAGCGCAGGTATTGGACGACCAGCTATTTGGGGGAGATCTTGACAGTCTTTTATCAGTGCCTTGTCAAGGCCATTAATATAAAGATTAAAAAGGAAGGGGGCGAGCACGCAACCTTGCCTAACCCCCCTCCTAATCGGAAACGGAGCAGAGCACTCACCAGTGATACTGTATCGTACTCTTGCCCTTGCATCTATATATAACCGTCTCAGAAAATTAATTATATTTATGTCCACCCCATACCCTCAAGGATCTCCCACAACCTGTCATGCCTAACGCAGTCAAACGCTGTGGTAAGATCCATGAAGGCTAGGAAGAGTCTACCCTGTTTTGCTCGTGTGTATTTTCCTATAATAATGGTCAAATTAAGGCTCTGTTCAACTGTCCCTAAGCCCTCGCGGAAACCATATTGGATATTGGACATAACCTCGTTGGCCTCGGCCCAGTCTTGTAGACGCTCCAGGATAACACGGCCTGCCACTTTTATCATCGAGTCCAACAGTGATATTGCCCTGTAGCACCCCAGATCCTGGCAATCCCCTTTTTAAATATTGGTACCTACAGTAGAAGACAGAACTGCAGGTAGCTAGAGTAGCTAGAGTAGAAGACACTTGTAGGTAGCGAGAGCAGAAGACAGAACTGCAGGTAACTGAGGCAGAAGACAGAACTGCAGGTAACTGGAGCAGAAGACAGAACTGCAGGTAACTGGAGCAGAAGACAGAACTGCAAGTACCTAGAGCTGAAGACAGAACTGCAGGTACCTAGAGAAAAAGATAGAACTGCAGGTACCTAGAGCAGAAGACAGAACTGCAGGTAACTGGAGCAGAAGACAGAACTGCAGGTACCTAGAGCAGAAGACAGAACTGCAGGTAGCTAGAGTAGAAGACACTTGTAGGTAGCTAGAGCAGAAGACAGAACTGCAGGTAACTGAGGCAGAAGACAGAACTGCAGGTAACTGGAGCAGAAGACAGAACTGCAGGTAAGTAGAGCAGAAGACAGAACTGCAAGTACCTAGAGCAGAAGGCAGAACTGCAGGTACCTAGAGAAAAAGATAGAACTGCAGGTACCTAGAGCAGAAGACAGAACTGCAGGTACCTGGAGCAGAAGACAGAACTGCAGGTACCTTGAGCAGCAGACAGAACTGCAGGTAGGTAGAGTAGAAGACACTTGTAGGTAGCTAGAGCAGAATACAGAACTGCAGGTACCTAGAACAGAAGACAGAACTGCAGGTACCTAGAGCAGAAGACAAAACTGCCGGTATCTAGAGCAGAAGACAGACCTGCAGGTAACAGGAGCAGAAGACAGACCTGCAGGTAACTGGAGCGGAAGACAGAACTGCAGGTAACTGGAGCAGAAGACTGAACTGCAGGTAACTGGAGCAGAAGACAGAACTGCAGGTACGTAGAGCCGAAGACAGAACTGCAGGTACCTAGAGCAGAAGACAGAACTGCAGGTAACTGGAACAGCAGACAGAACTGCAGGTAGCTAGAGAAGAAGACACTTGTAGGTAGCTAGAGCAGAAGGCAGAACTGCAGGTACTTAGAACAGAAGACAGAACTGTAGGCACCTAGAGCAGAAGACAAAACTGCCAGTACCTGGAGCAGAAGACAGAACTGCAGGCAGCTAGAGAAGATGACAGAACTGCAGGTACCTAGAGCAAAAGACAGAACAGTAGGTACCTAGAGCAGAAGACAGAACTGTAGGTACCTAGAGCAAAATACAGAACTGCAGGTACCTAGAGAAGACAGAACTGCAGGGACCTAGAGCAGAAGACAGAACTGCAGGTACCTAGAGCAAAAGACAGAACTGCCGGAACCTAGAGCAGAAGACAGAACTGCAGGTACCTAGAGCAGAAGATAGAACTGCAGGTACCTAGAGCAGAAGATAGAACTGCAGGTACCTAGAGCAGAAGACAGAACTGCAGGTAACTTGAGCAAAAGACAGAAATGCAGGTAGCTAGAGAAGATGACAGAACTGCAGGTACCTAGAGCACAAGACAGAACTCCAGGTATCTAGAGCAAAAGACAGAACTGCAGGTACCTAGAGCAAAATACAGAACTGCAGGTACCTAGACCAAAAGACAGAACTGCAGGTAACTGGAGCAGGAGACAGAACTTCAGGTAACTGGAGCAGAAGACAGAACAGCAGGTAACTGGAGCACAAGACTAAACTGCAGGTAACTGGAGCAGCAGACAGAACTGCAGGTAGATAGAGTAGAAGACACTTGTTGGTAGCTAGAGCAGGAGACAGAACTGCAGGTACCTAGAGCAGAAGACAAAACTGCAGGTAACTGGAGCACAAGACAAAACTGCAGGTAACTGGAGCAGCAGACAGAACTGCAGGTAGATAGAGTAGAAGACACTAGTTGGTAGCTAGAGCAGAAGACAGAACTGCAGGTACCTAGAGCAGAAGACAAAACTACCAGTACCTAGAGCAGAAGACAGAACTGCAGGTAGCTAGATCAGAAGACAGAACTGCTGGTAGCTAGAGCAGAAGATAGAACTGCAGGTACCTAGAGCAGAAGACAGAACTGCAGGTACCTAGAGCAAAAGACAGAACTGTAGGTAACTGGAGCAGAAGACAGAACAGCAGGTAGCTAGAGCAGAAGACAGAACTGCAGGTAACAGGAGCAGAAGACAGATGTGCGGGTACCTAGAGCAGAAGACAGAACTGCAGGTAACTGGAGCAGAAGACAGAACTGCAGGTACCTAGAGCAGAAAGACAGAACTGTAGGTACCTAGAGCAGAAGACAGAATTGCAGGTACCTAGAGCAGAATACAGACCTGCGGGTACCTAGAGCAGTAGACAGACCTGCAGGTACCTAGAGCAGAAGACAGAACGGCAGGTAAGTAGAGCAGAAGACAGAACTGTGGGTACCTAGAGCAGAAGACAGAACTGCAGGTAGCTAGAGCAGAAGACAGAACTGCAGTTACCTAGAGCAGAAGACAGAACTGCGGTTACCTAGAGCAAAAGACAGAACTGCAGGTAACTGGAGAAGAAGACAGAACTGCAGGTAAGTAGAGCAGAAGCTAACTGCAAGTTCCTAGAGCAGAAGCCAGAACTGCAGGTAACTGGAGCAGAAGACAAAACTGCAGGTAACTGGAACAGCAGACAGAACTGCAGGTAGCTAGAGAAGAAGACACTTGTAGGTAGCTAGAGCAGAAGACAGAACTGCAGGTACCTAGAACAGAAGACAGAACTGTAGTCACCTAGAGCAGAAGACAAAACTGCCAGTACCTGGAGCAGAAGACAGAACTGCAGGCAGCTAGAGACGATGACAGAACTGCAGGTACCTAGAGCAGAAGACAGAACTGCAGGTACCTAGAGAAGACAGAACTGCAGGGACCTAGAGCAGAAGACAGAACTGCAGGTACCTAGAGCAAAAGACAGAACTGCCGGTACCTAGAGCAGAAGTCAGAACTGCAGGTACTTAGAGCAGAAGATAGAACTGCAGGTACCTAGAGCAGAAAACAGAACTGCAGGTAACTTGAGCAAAAGACAGAAATGCAGGTAGCTAGAGAAGATGACAGAACTGCAGGTCCTAGAGCACAAGACAGAACTCCAGGTATCTAGAGCAAAAGACAGAACTGCAGGTACCTAGAGCAAAAGACAGAACTGCAGGTACCTAGAGCAAAAGACAGAACTGCAGGTAACTGGAGCAGGAGACAGAACTTCAGGTAACTGGAGCAGAAGACAGAACTGCAGGTAACTGGAGCACAAGACAAAACTGCAGGTAATTGGAGCAGCAGACAGAACTGCAGGAAGATAGAGTAGAAGACACTTGTTGGTAGCTAGAGCAGATGACAGAACTGCAGGTACCTAGAGCAGAAGACAAAACTGCAGGTAACTGGAGCACAAGACAAAACTGCAGGTAACTGGAGCAGCAGACAGAACTGCAGGTAGATAGAGTAGAAGACACTAGTTGGTAGCTAGAGCAGAAGACAGAACTGCAGGTACCTAGAGCAGAAGACAAAACTACCAGTACCTAGAGCAGAAGACAGAACTGCAGGTAGCTAGATCAGAAGACAGAACTGCAGGTAGCTAGAGCAGAAGACAGAACTGCAGGTACATAGAGCAGAAGACAGAACTGCAGGTACCTAGAGCAAAAGACAGAACTGTAGGTAACTGGAGCAGAAGACAGAACAGCAGGTAGCTAGAGCAGAAGACAGAACTGCAGGTAACAGGAGCAGAAGACAGATGTGCGGGTACCTAGAGCAGAAGACAGACTTGCAGGTACCTAGAGCAGAAGACAGAACTGCAGGTAACTGGAGCAGAAGACAGAACTGCAGGTACCTAGAGCAGAATACAGACCTGCGGGTACCTAGAGCAGTAGACAGACCTGCAGGTACCTAGAGCAGAAGACAGAACGGCAGGTAAGTAGAGCAGAAGACAGAACTGTGGGTACCTAGAGCAGAAGACAGAACTGCAGGTAGCTAGAGCAGAAGACAGGACTGCAGGTACCTAGAGCAGAAGACAGAACTGCGGTTACCTAGAGCAAAAGACAGAACTGCAGGTAACTGGAGCAGAAGACAGAACTGCAGGTACCTAGAGCAGAAGACAGAACTGCAGGTACCTAGAGCAGAAGATAGAACTGCAGGTACCTAGAGCAGAAGATAGAACTGCAGGTACCTAGAGCAGAAGACAGAACTGCAGGTAACTTGAGCAAAAGACAGAAATGCAGGTAGCTAGAGAAGATGACAGAACTGCAGGTACCTAGAGCACAAGACAGAACTCCAGGTATCTAGAGCAAAAGACAGAACTGCTGGTACCTAGAGCAAAATACAGAACTGCAGGTACCTAGACCAAAAGACAGAACTGCAGGTAACTGGAGCAGGAGACAGAACTTCAGGTAACTGGAGCAGAAGACAGAACAGCAGGTAACTGGAGCACAAGACTAAACTGCAGGTAACTGGAGCAGCAGACAGAACTGCAGGTAGATAGAGTAGAAGACACTTGTTGGTAGCTAGAGCAGGAGACAGAACTGCAGGTACCTAGAGCAGAAGACAAAACTGCAGGTAACTGGAGCACAAGACAAAACTGCAGGTAACTGGAGCAGCAGACAGAACTGCAGGTAGATAGAGTAGAAGACACTAGTTGGTAGCTAGAGCAGAAGACAGAACTGCAGGTACCTAGAGCAGAAGACAAAACTACCAGTACCTAGAGCAGAAGACAGAACTGCAGGTAGCTAGATCAGAAGACAGAACTGCTGGTAGCTAGAGCAGAAGATAGAGACTGCAGGTACCTAGAGCAGAAGACAGAACTGCAGGTACCTAGAGCAAAAGACAGAACTGTAGGTAACTGGAGCAGAAGACAGAACAGCAGGTAGCTAGAGCAGAAGACAGAACTGCAGGTAACAGGAGCAGAAGACAGATGTGCGGGTACCAAGAGCAGAAGACAGAACTGCAGGTAACTGGAGCAGAAGACAGAACTGCAGGTACCTAGAGCAGAAGACAGAACTGTAGGTACCTAGAGCAGAAGACAGAATTGCAGGTACCTAGAGCAGAATACAGACCTGCGGGTACCTAGAGCAGTAGACAGACCTGCAGGTACCTAGAGCAGAAGACAGAACGGCAGGTAAGTAGAGCAGAAGACAGAACTGTGGGTACCTAGAGCAGAAGACAGAACTGCAGGTAGCTAGAGCAGAAGACAGAACTGCAGTTACCTAGAGCAGAAGACAGAACTGCGGTTACCTAGAGCAAAAGACAGAACTGCAGGTAACTGGAGAAGAAGACAGAACTGCAGGTAAGTAGAGCAGAAGCTAACTGCAAGTTCCTAGAGCAGAAGCCAGAACTGCAGGTAACTGGAGCAGAAGACAAAACTGCAGGTAACTGGAACAGCAGACAGAACTGCAGGTAGCTAGAGAAGAAGACACTTGTAGGTAGCTAGAGCAGAAGACAGAACTGCAGGTACCTAGAACAGAAGACAGAACTGTAGTCACCTAGAGCAGAAGACAAAACTGCCAGTACCTGGAGCAGAAGACAGAACTGCAGGCAGCTAGAGACGATGACAGAACTGCAGGTACCTAGAGCAGAAGACAGAACTGCAGGTACCTAGAGAAGACAGAACTGCAGGGACCTAGAGCAGAAGACAGAACTGCAGGTACCTAGAGCAAAAGACAGAACTGCCGGTACCTAGAGCAGAAGACAGAACTGCAGGTACCTAGAGCAGAAGATAGAACTGCAGGTACCTAGAGCAGAAAACAGAACTGCAGGTAACTTGAGCAAAAGACAGAAATGCAGGTAGCTAGAGAAGATGACAGAACTGCAGGTCCTAGAGCACAAGACAGAACTCCAGGTATCTAGAGCAAAAGACAGAACTGCAGGTACCTAGAGCAAAAGACAGAACTGCAGGTACCTAGAGCAAAAGACAGAACTGCAGGTAACTGGAGCAGGAGACAGAACTTCAGGTAACTGGAGCAGAAGACAGAACTGCAGGTAACTGGAGCACAAGACAAAACTGCAGGTAATTGGAGCAGCAGACAGAACTGCAGGAAGATAGAGTAGAAGACACTTGTTGGTAGCTAGAGCAGATGACAGAACTGCAGGTACCTAGAGCAGAAGACAAAACTGCAGGTAACTGGAGCACAAGACAAAACTGCAGGTAACTGGAGCAGCAGACAGAACTGCAGGTAGATAGAGTAGAAGACACTAGTTGGTAGCTAGAGCAGAAGACAGAACTGCAGGTACCTAGAGCAGAAGACAAAACTACCAGTACCTAGAGCAGAAGACAGAACTGCAGGTAGCTAGATCAGAAGACAGAACTGCAGGTAGCTAGAGCAGAAGACAGAACTGCAGGTACATAGAGCAGAAGACAGAACTGCAGGTACCTAGAGCAAAAGACAGAACTGTAGGTAACTGGAGCAGAAGACAGAACAGCAGGTAGCTAGAGCAGAAGACAGAACTGCAGGTAACAGGAGCAGAAGACAGATGTGCGGGTACCTAGAGCAGAAGACAGACTTGCAGGTACCTAGAGCAGAAGACAGAACTGCAGGTAACTGGAGCAGAAGACAGAACTGCAGGTACCTAGAGCAGAATACAGACCTGCGGGTACCTAGAGCAGTAGACAGACCTGCAGGTACCTAGAGCAGAAGACAGAACGGCAGGTAAGTAGAGCAGAAGACAGAACTGTGGGTACCTAGAGCAGAAGACAGAACTGCAGGTAGCTAGAGCAGAAGACAGGACTGCAGGTACCTAGAGCAGAAGACAGAACTGCGGTTACCTAGAGCAAAAGACAGAACTGCAGGTAACTGGAGCAGAAGACAGAACTGCAGGTACCTAGAGCAGAAGACAGAACTGCAGGTAGCTAGAGAAAAAGATAGAACTGCAGGTACCTAGAGCAGAAGACAGAACTGCAGGTAGCTAGAGTAGAAGACACTTGTAGGTAGCTAGAGCTGAAGGCAGAACTGCAGGTAAGTAGAGCAGAAGACAGAACTGTGGGTACCTAGAGCAGAAGACAGAACTGCAGGTAGCTAGAGCAGAAGACAGGACTGCAGGTACCTAGAGCAGAAGACAGAACTGCGGTTACCTAGAGCAAAAGACAGAACTGCAGGTAACTGGAGCAGAAGACAGAACTGCAGGTACCTAGAGCAGAAGACAGAACTGCAGGTACCTAGAGAAAAGATAGAACTGCAGGTACCTAGAGCAGAAGACAGAACTGCAGGTAGCTAGAGTAGAAGACACTTGTAGGTAGCTAGAGCTGAAGACAGAACTGCAGGTAACTGGAGCAGAGGACAGAACTGCAGGTAAGTAGAGCAGAAGACAGAACTGCAAGTACCTAGAGCAGAAGACAGAACTGCAGGTACCTAGAGAAAAAGATAGAACTGCAGGTACCTAGAGCAGAAAGACAGAACTGCAGGTAACTGGAGCAGAAGACAGAACTGCAGGTACCTAGAGCAGAAGACAGAACTGCAGGTAGCTAGAGTAGAAGACACTTGTAGGTAGCTAGAGCAGAATACAGAACTGCAGGTAACTGGAGCAGAAGACAAAACCGCAGCAAGCTGGAGCAGAAGACAGAACTGCAGCAAGCTGGAGCAGAAGACAGAACTGCAGGTAGCTAGAGGAGAAGACAGAACTGCAGGTACCTAGAGCAGAAGACAGACCTGCAGGTACCTAGAGCAGAAGACAGAGCTGCAGGTAACTGGAGCAGAAGACAGAACTGCAGGTAAGTAGAGCAGAAGACAGAACTGCAGGTAACTGGAGCAGAAGACAAAACCGCAGCAAGCTAGAGCAGAAGACAGAACTGCAGGTAGCTAGAGCAGAAGACAGAACTGCAGGTACCTAGAGCAGAAGACAGACCTGCAGGTACCTAGAGCAGAAGACAGAGCTGCAGGTAACTGGAGCAGAAGACAGAACTGCAGGTAAGTAGAGCAGAAGACAGAACTGCAGGTACCTAGAGCAGAAGACAGAACTGCAGGTAGCTAGAGAAAAAGATAGAACTGCAGGTACCTAGAGCAGAAGACAGAACTGCAGGTAGCTAGAGTAGAAGACACTTGTAGGTAGCTAGAGCTGAAGACAGAACTGCAGGTAACTGGAGCAGAGGACAGAACTGCAGGTACGTAGAGCAGAAGACAGAACTGCAAGTACCTAGAGCAGAAGACAGAACTGCAGGTACCTAGAGAAAAAGATAGAACTGCAGGTACCTAGAGCAGAAGGCAGAACTGCAGGTAACTGGAGCAGAAGACAGAACTGCAGGTACCTAGAGCAGAAGACAGAACTGCAGGTAGCTAGAGTAGAAGACACTTGTAGGTAGCTAGAGCAGAATACAGAACTGCAGATACCTAGAACAGAAGACAGAACTACAGGTACCTAGAGCAGAAGACAAAACTGCTGGTATCTAGAGCAGAAGACAGACCTGCAGGTAACAGGAGCAGAAGACAGACCTGCAGGTAACTGGAGCAGAAGACAGAACTGCAGGTAACTGGAGCAGAAGACTGAACTGCAGGTAACTGGAGCAGAAGACAGAACTGCAGGTACGTAGAGCAGAAGACAGAACTGCAGGTACCTAGAGCAGAAGACAGAACTGCAGGTAACTGGAACAGCAGACAGAACTGCAGGTAGCTATAGTAGAAGACACTTGTAGGTAGCTAGAGCAGAAGACAGAACTGCAGGTACCTAGAACAGAAGACAGAACTGTAGGTACCTAGAGCAGAAGACAAAACTGCCAGTACCTAGAGCAGAAGACAGAACTGCAGGCAGCTAGAGAAGATGACAGAACTGCAGGTACCTAGAGAAGATGACAGAACTGCAGGTACCTAGAGCAGAAGACAGAACTGTAGGTACCTAGAGCAAAAGACAGAACTGCAGGTAACTTGAGCAAAAGACAGAAATGCAGGTAGCTAGAGAAGATGACAGAACTGCAGGTACCTAGAGCACAAGACAGAACTCCAGGTATCTAGAGCAAAGACAGAACTGCAGGTACCTAGAGCAAAAGACAGAACTGCAGGTACCTAGAGCAAAAGACAGAACTGCAGGTAACTGGAGCAGGAGACAGAACTTCAGGTAACTGGAGCAGAAGACAGAACTGCAGGTAACTGGAGCACAAGACAAAACTGCAGGTAACTGGAGCAGGAGACAGAACTGCAGGTAGATAGAGTAGAAGACATTTGTTGGTAGCTAGAGCAGAAGACAGAACTGCAGGTACCTAGAGCAGAAGACAAAACTGCAGGTAACTGGAGCACAAGACACAACTGCAGGTAACTGGAGCAGCAGACCGAACTGCAGGTAGTTAGAGTAGAAGACACTTGTTGGTAGCTAGAGCAGAAGACAGAACTGCAGGTACCTAGAGCAGAAGACAAAACTGCCAGTACCTAGAGCAGAAGACAGAACTGCAGGTAGCTAGATCAGAAGACAGAACTGCAGGTAGCTAGAGCAGAAGACAGAACTGCAGGTACCTAGAGCAGAAGACAGAACTACAGGTACCTAGAGCAAACAACAGAACTGTAGGTAACTGGAGCAGAAGACAGAACAGCAGGTAGCTAGAGGAGAAGACAGAACTGCAGGTAACAGGAGCAGAAGACAGATGTGCGGGTACCTAGAGCAGAAGACAGACTTGCAGGTACCTAGAGCAGAAGACAGAACTGCAGGTAACTGCAGCAGAAGACAGAACTGCAGGTACCTAGAGCAGAAGACAGAACTGTAGGTACCTAGAGCAGAAGACAGAACTGCAGGTACCTAGAGCAGAATACAGACCTGCGGGTACCTAGAGCAGTAGACAACACTGCATGTAACTGGAGCAACAGACAGAACTGCAGGTAGCTAGAGTAGAAGACACTTGTAGGTAGCTAAAGCAGAATACAGAACTGCAGGTACCTAGAACAGAAGACAGAACTGCAGTTACCTAGAGCAGAAGACAAAACTGCCGGTATCTAGAGCAGAAGACAGACCTGCAGGTAACAGGAGCAGAAGACAGACCTGCAGGTAACTGGAGCAGAAGACAGAACTGCAGGTAACTAGAGCAGAAGACAGAACTGCAGATAACTGGAGCAGAAGACAAAACTGCAGCAAGCTAGAGCAGAAGACAGAACTGCAGGTAGCTAGAGCAGAAGACAGAACTGCAGGTACCTAGAGCAGAAGACAAAACTGCAGGTAACTGGTGCACAAGACAAAACTGCAGGTAACTGGAGCAGCAGACAGAACTGCAGGTAGATAGAGTAGAAGACACTAGTTGGTAGCTAGAGCAGAAGACAGAACTGCAGGTACCTAGAGCAGAAGACAAAACTACCAGTACCTAGAGCAGAAGACAGAACTGCAGGTAGCTAGATCAGAAGACAGAACTGCAGGTAGCTAGAGCAGAAGACAGAACTGCAGGTACCTAGAGCAGAAGACAGAACTGCAGGTACCTAGAGCAAAAGACAGAACTGTAGGTAACTGGAGCAGAAGACAGAACAGCAGGTAGCTAGAGCAGAAGACAGAACTGCAGGTAACAGGAGCAGAAGACAGATGTGCGGGTACCTAGAGCAGAAGACAGACTTGCAGGTACCCAGAGCAGAAGACAGAACTGCAGGTACCTAGAGCAGAATACAGACCTGCGGGTACCTAGAGCAGTAGAAAGACCTGCAGGTACCTAGAGCAGAAGACAGAACTGCAGGTAAGTAGAGCAGAAGACAGAAATGCAGGTAGCTAGAGAAGATGACAGAACTGCAGGTACCTAGAGCACAAGACAGAACTCCAGGTATCTAGAGCAAAAGACAGAACTGCAGGTACCTAGAGCAAAAGACAGAACTGCAGGTAACTGGAGCAGGAGACAGAACTTCAGGTAACTGGAGCAGAAGACAGAACTGCAGGTAACTGGAGCACAAGACAAAACTGCAGGTAACTGGAGCAGGAGACAGAACTGCAGGTAGATAGAGTAGAAGACACTTGTTGGTAGCTAGAGCAGAAGACAGAACTGCAGGTACCTAGAGCAGAAGACAAAACTGCAGGTAACTGGAGCACAAGACACAACTGCAGGTAACTGGAGCAGCAGACAGAACTGCAGGTAGATAGAGTAGAAGACACTTGTTGGTAGCTAGAGCAGAAGACAGAACTGCAGGTACCTAGAGCAGAAGACAAAACTGCCAGTACCTAGAGCAGAAGACAGAACTGCAGGTACCTAGATCAGAAGAGAGAACTGCAGGTAGCTAGAGCAGAAGACAGAACTGCAGGTACCTAGAGCAGAAGACAGAACTGCAGGTACCTAGAGCAAACGACAGAACTGTAGGTAACTGGAGCAGAAGACAGAACAGCAGGTAGCTAGAGCAGAAGACAGAACTGCAGGTAACAGGAGCAGAAGACAGATGTGCGGGTACCTAGAGCAGAAGACAGACTTGTCGGTACCTAGAGCAGAAGACAGAACTGCAGGTACCTGGAGCAGAAGACAGAACTGCAGGTACCTAGAGCAGAAGACAGAACTGTAGGTACCTAGAGCAGAAGACAGAACTGCAGGTACCTAGAGCAGAATACAGACCTGCGGGTACCTAGAGCAGTAGACAGACCTGCAGGTACCTAGAACAGAAGACAGAACAGCAGGTAAGTAGAGCAGAAGACAGAACTGCGGGTACCTAGAGCAGAAGACAGAACTGCAGGTAGCTAGAGCAGAAGACAGAACTGCAGTTACCTAGAGCAGAAGACAGAACTGCGGTTACCTAGAGCAAAAGACAGAACTGCAGGTAACTGGAGCAGAAGACAGAACTGCAGGTAAGTAGAGCAGAAGCTAACTGCAAGTTCCTAGAGCAGAAGACAGAACTGCAGGTAACTGGAGCAGAAGACAAAACTGCAGCAAGCTAGAGCAGAAGACAGAACTGCAGGTAGCTACAGCAGAAGACAGAACTGCAGGTACCTAGAGCAGAAGACAGACCTGCAGGTACCTAGAGCAGAAGACAGAGCTGCAGGTAACTGGAGCAGAAGACAGAACTGCAGGTAAGTAGAGCAGAAGACAGAACTGCAGGTACCTAGAGCAGAAGACAGAACTGCAGGTACCTAGAGAAAAAGATAGAACTGCAGGTACCTAGAGCAGAAGACAGAACTGCAGCTAGCTAGAGTAGAAGACACTTGTAGGTAACTAGAGCAGAAGACAGAACTGCAGGTAACTGGAGCAGAAGACAGAACTGCAGGTAAGTAGAGCAGAAGATAGAACTGCAAGTACCTAGAGCAGAAGACAGAACTGCAGGTACCTAGAGAAAAATATAGAACTGCAGGTACCTAGAGCAGAAGACAGAACTGCAGGTAACTGGAGCAGAAGACAGAACTGCAGGTACCTAGAGCAGAAGACAGACCTGCAGGTAACAGGAGCAGAAGACAGACCTGCAGGTAACTGGAGCAGAAGACAGAACTGCAGGTAACTGGAGCAGAAGACAGAATTTCAGGTAACTGGAGCAGAAGACAGAACTGCAGGTACGTAGAGCAGAAGACAGAACTGCAGGTACCTAGAGCAGAAGACAGAACTGCAGGTACCTAGAGCAGAAGACAGAACTGCAGGTACCTAGAGCAGAAGACAGAATTGCAGGTACCTAGAGCAGAAGACAGACCTGCGGGTACCTAGAGCAGAAGACAGACCTGCAGGTAACTGGAGCAGAAGACAGAACTGCAGGTAACAGAAGACAGAACTGCAGGTAACTGGAGCAGAAGACAGAACTGCAGGTAACTAGAGCAGAAGACAGAACTGCAGGTAACTGGAGCGGAAGAAACTTCAGAGAGCTAGATGTGAAACCGAGCGGCAGAATGTTCAATCAGCAGAATGAACTGCGGAAGCTAGGCATGATAGAGAACTTCAGAAGATCTAGATCATGAGACATCTATGGAAAACTATCGCAGGAGATGGAGCTGCAGAAAGCTGGAGCAGAAGTCAACGCAGACAAAAATATCAATTAATCTAAAGCTAGTGTGTTTCAACACTCACTCATCTGTTCATTTTCAGTAGTATAGCAAAGACGACATGGGCCCTGGTGTAAGCAAGGAAAATGGCCCCTTTGACTGCTAGTAGGTTAGTTACATACAGCAATAATCAGTGTTCGAAGGGCCCCTCAGTGCTCTGGGCCCAGGTACCACTGCACCTATGGTAGCTACGCCCCTGTTACTTATACCTGTAGCTACACCTGTAACTACTGCGACCCGAATCAGGTTAAAAGCCCAATTTTGGTCAATTATATACAACCTCAAAATGCTTCCCATACAGGTCACACTGCAAGACAGCACTCTTCCACCCAATCACAGCCCCACGGACAGCATGCATCTAATAGAGATTTCTAGCCGCAGATTTCTTACCTTAGAATTATCATGCACAGGTTAGGCACGGTTTAGGGCAGGGTCACACCTCGTAGCATTCCTAAATTCATACGATAAGACGGGCCCTTGTCACTCAACTATGATGTTTTGCTTTGGAGTGGAAAAATGCACAATGCTGATGGGAGACAGACAGATATTTCACCTGCCAGCCCTAGCCGGTGCAGAGCTTGGGATCGCTCAGGGGAGGGTTTTTTGCAGTTTTATATAGATCTCGGCCCAAGAGTTTTACAAAAGCACCAGATTACATTACACCAGATCAGATCTCCCCACCCCCCAGAGAGATTGATTTGCCAAAATCATAGCCCACGTGGGTACTTAAACCTGGTCCGCCAGTTCCAAAGTCGGCAGCTCTAGCCCTTATGTCACATGACATCAGCTCTATCTCGCAAGATCACACAGATGCGCCAAGGGAGGAGCTGCAGCTGCTGTAGGAACCCCTTGAAAAGGCAATGCTCTCTAGTGATCCACTGAGTGTGGGGTTGTGTTTGCGGGACGTCTCGTGCGCTCTTCTGACCTTATGAGCTCTTGGTTGCAATGCCACATCATCTTGGACTGTTGCTGCTGTGTCACTGATCATCGCGGTTAAAGGATTATACCCAGGGCTTTAAGTGGGCCCGGTCCTGCCGGTGCTGAGCCCTGGCAGTTCTTAAAAGCAGGTGCTGAGACGGGTCTCTATCGGGCTCTTCATTTTTGCCCTCATCTTCAGGATGAAAAAAAAAATCTCAACTCTGCAGCAGTACCACTGCACTTCAAAGAGACTCGTTTTAGTTCTTTCACAGTCTCATCATTTCAGAACTGAAGCATTTTCAATATTGTATACAACAAAGCCACAGTTGTTGCTTATTTATCTTATGCAACTAACAACCATTGACAAAGCCAATAGTCCTGGCTTGTTGTAGGTGTAATGTTATTTGTTGTAATCATATATCTGGATGCAATGACAGAAACAGCAAAATGCCATTCGGGGGGGAAAGGGGGGGGGAACTATGCTAAGCACAGATTTTTAGCTTATGTGTTTTTCAGCCACGCCCTTAATTACATCAGCCACGCCCCTTGAAGAGAACCCCCCCCCCCCCAGTTTTTTCATCCCACTTAAAGCCCTGGTTATACCACAAGCACTTGCACGGTAAACCCTTGTCATGCACTTGCCTCCCCCTTCCACCAGTGTTAATTTGCGCATGGCTTGTGGGGGTGAACCCAGGTAATCATTTTTGGCGACCGAGACTTGCGTTTCATCTGCAGACTTTGAGCAAGAGCAAGAGAAAGAAAGGCAGAAACGTGAGAAAGAAAGAGGAGGGAGAAAGACAGGAAAATGGTGACAAATGGAGAAAGAAGGGATGAGAAAGAACCTGTACGAGTGAGATAAAGAGACAGGAAGTGTAGGGCTATTGAACTAGGGTCTACAATAGGAAACCCCAACATTTGACAGTGCTGGCAGCAGGCTCCTAAGGAATTTGTATGGCCCCTGTACCTAATTAATTATTTACTTATGTTACAATTTAACACTCTGGGCCTCCTTCAGTTGTGGCCCTACGTGGCTAGGAGTAGTGAGCGTTATTGTTAGCAACCGGCAACCTGAGCAGAAACACAAAAGTAGAGGCACATATAAAATCCAAGTCTCAGTCCATCATATATTCTTCTTGCTTTATTCCAAGATCTCTAGCTATACATCCATATTTCAATCTTCTTAACACTTGTTGTCCAAGCCACAAACCATGCCAACACATGTTTCGTCTATACGGCTGTAAGCCATAGACTTCATCAGGGCTAGAACAAGAGCAAAGCAACTAGATTACAATATGTTACTCCAGTCTCTTGCATGGATAGTATAATAAGTCCTTCACCCATAGCGTTACTGCCAGTGGTTGACATTCGATATAGCAAAAATTATAAAAAAGTGTCATGAGTCAATCCATAGAAGGGGCAACTTTACAGTTCAGTGTGACTCAATAAAAGAGGGAATAGGAAAAGTTAAAGTCAAAGAAACTCACCACTAAAGTGCATAGGTGCGCTTATTATTAAAAGATAGACATTGAAAGAGTTTATATATAAAGATATGTACTAAATCAAAAGGGAGTAGTAGAAACCAACATTACCACACCACATAGTGTTGATAATAAATGCTACATACACTTACCAAAAGAAACTAATCATAATGACTGTACTCTTAGGGTAAAGATAGGATCCCAATATTCAGAAGTATCCTAGAAGAGTAAAAAAACGCCAAGTTCATCAAGCTAAGAACAAGTAACAATAAACTGACCACAATAAAAAAGAAAAGAAAAAACGAAAAGAAAAAACCAATTACGCGCAACCAGGTCAAGTCCATCTCGTCCTACATTCCCATCTATCTAGTAATTAGATCATAGGACATCAAGTCCTAACAAAAGACGCACGTACTGCCTGGAAACGTAAATAGCATGGTGGCCACCTATCATTGCATCAAAAATCACTATAGTGAGGCTAGACTTTATTCAAACTAGCAGGCAGCGAGAGACCATTTATTGCGGTCGTAATTTTATTTAAAGTTAAAAGTCGTTTTTTCTTTTCTTTTTTATTGTGGTCAGTTTATTGTTACTTGTTCTTAGCTTGATGAACTTGGCGTTTTTTTACTCTTCTAGGATACTTCTGAATATTGCGATCCTATCTTTACCCTAAGAGTACAGTCATTATGATTAGTTTCTTTTTGGTAAGTGTATGTAGCATTTATTATCAACACTATGTGGTGTGGTAATGTTGGTTTCTACTACTCCCTTTTTGATTTAGTACATATCTTTATATATAAACTCTTTCAATGTCTATCTTTAATAATAAGCGCACGTATGCACTTTAGTGGTGAGTTTCTTTGACTTTAACTTTCCTATTCCCTCTTTTATTGAGTCACACTGTACTTTAAAGTTGCCCTTCTATGGATTGACTCATGACACTTTTATAATTTTTGCTATATTGTATGTCAACCACTGGCAGTAACGCTATGGGTGAAGGACTTATTATACTATCCATGCAAGAGACTGGAGTAACATATTGTAATCTAGTTGCTTTGCTCTTGTTCTAGCCCTGATAAAGTCTATGGCTTACAGCCGTATAGACCAAACACGTGTTGGCATGGTTTGTGGCTTGGACAACAGGTGTTAAGAAGATTGAAATATGGATGTATACCTAGAGATCTTGGAATAAAGCAAGAAGAATATATGATGGACGGTAACTAGTCATAATATCGAATTAAAAAATCGAATGGACAAAATATAGAGTTTTTAATATCGAGTGGACAGGATATCGACTTACAAAAATATAGTGGTTAAGAATATCGACATGCAGGTAAGAAATATCGATTTTAATAATATCGAAGTTAGTAATATCAATTGTTAAAATATCGTTGTTAATAATATCGATTTTTTTTGTGTGTTTTGTATGTTAGTGTTTGTGTTAAAAGTATGTATATATTTTGTAATGTGTGTTTGAAATTTTTTAAAGTAATGAATTTTATGTTAATTAATTTTTGCATAATTTAATTCTGTAGCGGGTTGTGGGTTTATAGGGGAATAGGGTGGGAAGTAATTTAATTATAATATATTTTTAAGAATTAATTAATTATATGTTAATTACTTTTTGCGTAATTTAATTCAGTAGCGGGTTGTGGGTTTATAGGGGAATAGGGTGGGAAGTAATTTAATTGAAATTAATTAATTAATTTTTTTATTAATTAATAATTTATTATTTCATAATGTATATTGTTAATTAAGTTAATTAATTCATTGCTAATTAATTATAAATTGATCAATAACAATTAATAATTAATTGGTAATTATGTTATGTTTTTTATTAATTAGAAATTAATTAGATATTAATTATTAATAATTAATTTGTAAATATGTTAATTGTGTACTTTTTTTATGAGCGGGTTGAGGGTTGATAGGTGAGTAGGGTGGGAAGTAATTTAATTTTAATGTAATTTTTATTATTTTTTATATAATATTTATTAAAAGTTATTTTATAGTGTTAATTGTGTGAATTAATTTAGATTTGATGGTTATTAATTTTATTGTTAATTGTTATTAGTTAATTAATTAATTGTTAATTAAATATGTGAATTTATTCATATTTTACAATATTGTAGGTGACGTTTATAGGGGAAAATGGTGGGAGGTAAATTAATTTTGAAAAATTCCCACCCGCTATCCAACACTTTCCCTACTGTTGGATTCGCTGGAGTTGGAATAGTAATTTTTACCCTCCCACTATCCAACACTTTCCCTACTGTTGCACTCACTGCAGTGGGAATAGAGATTTTTGCCCACCCGCTATCCAACACTTTCCATACTGTTGCACTCACTGGAGTGGGAATAGTAATTTTCACCCCCCGCTATCCAACACTTTCCCTACTGTACCACTTGTTGGAGTGGGAATAGTAATTTTCACCCCCGCTATCCAACACTTTCCCTACTGTTGCACTCACTGGAGTGGGAATAGTAATTTTCACCCCCCGCTATCCAACACTTTCCCTACTGTACCACTTGTTGGAGTGGGAATAGTAATTTTCACCCCCCGCTATCCAACACTTTCCCTACTGTACCACTTGTTGGAGTGGAAATAGTAATTTTTACCCTCCCGCTATCCAACACTTTCCCTACTGTTGCACTCACTGGAGTGGGAATAGTAATTTTCACCCCCCGCTATCCAACACTTTCCCTACTGTACCACTTGTTGGAGTGGAAATAGTAATTTTTACCCTCCCGCTATCCAACACTTTCCCTACTGTTGCACTTACTGGAGTGGGAATAGTAATTTTTACCCACCCACCATCCAACACTTTCCCTACTGTACCACTTGTTGGAGTGGAAATAGTAATTTTATCCTTTACGCTATGTAACATATTTAGTATTGTTATATTTAATGTAGTGTAAAGTATTATTATTTTTATTTTATTTATTTTAATGTTTTAACCTTATTATATTGATTTTTTTAAATTAATATTATAGGTTTATTTATATATATATATATATATATGTAATTATATTTTAAATTATGTTTTTTACATTTTATAATTAAAAATATTAATTATTTTTAATATTATTAAGATAATATATATAATAAAAAATAAAAATGCATGTTTATTTTTTTTTTACATTACATTTATTATTTATTAATTTTAACGTTTTTTAATTATTTTTAAGTGTTTTACTTAATTATATTTAATATTTAGTTAATTTTATATTACTTTTAAGACATTTAAAAAAGTCGATATTTTAGCAAACTATATTATTTACAACGATATTTAGGATTCGATATTTTTGTACTTACCTGTTTGTAGATAGGAATTCGATATTCTGTCACTCGATATTTTCTCATCGATATTCTGGCAGTGATCCCTCAGGATTTTATATGTGCCTCTACTTTTGTGTTTCTGCTCATGTTGCCGATTGCTAATAATTGTATTATATGTAGACTTTGATCTACATCTTTACAGCGTGAGGTGGTCGTTGTACGGTGACCTAGAAGCATTAACACCGATTGGAAGATTTGAATTGGAGATATTTATACATTACCCTGCGCAGATCTCCCCTACTGCCTTTATTTGTTTAGTGTAGTGAGCGTTATTGCCCTGTGCTCCTCCGGGTATGTCAGCCCCACCTGCTATGTACCCGTCTCTTCTGTTATAGCCCCTTCATGGCATCGGCCGATGTGGGGACTCCTGACAGCTGAGAAACGAGAGTACAGAATACAAGGGTGTAACTAGAAAAATGAAATACCCCCAGCTTTGAACCATACTACGAATGACGCTGAGTGAGTGAGCTGGAACCTCCCAGAAGAGACCCCTTCTGCCTTCCATTGATCTATGCGTCCATTCTTTCCCCTTCCATCCGCCATTTCACTCTTCCATCGGTGTTCATCCTTCTCTCCATCCAATTTTAATCAGTGCTTATTTTGTAAAGAAAAAAAAAAATAAGAGCCGGGCTTAAATTTTTCTCGGAAGCTGCTGGTGCGCCTGCTAAATTTCGGGTTTCTTAATATCAAGGTTGTTCTGGATCAAAGCCTGATGATTAAAAATAAGTGACGGGCTGCCTTGTCTCACCTACAACCCCCGACTCAAATTAAGCACTGACTTTCACCCATCTACCTGTTCACTCACCCACGAAACTTTCCATTCTTCCATCTACCCACCCGTTAGCTCCCTCTGTCCATCCGTCCTCTCATATATCTAGATTTCACCCACCCCTCCATGCTCACTTCTATCCATGAATTAATTTTCCATTCCAACTCACCCATCCATTCTTCCAGCCATCATGTTGCCATGCATCCATACAGCCTTTTTACCCTTCCATCATTTCACCCTTCCATCCAGCTCCCTTTCACTCTTACTCCCATTCTGCACTCCTTTCCACCTCCCTTCCTGTCCTTTTGAAATTCTCTTCTGGTTTATATCCCTTCTTCCGTTTCACATTTTCTCTTTTGTTTTCCTTATCTCGCCCCAGTCACTGTTTATCAGTCCCTTTGTTACCTAATTTCTATGTCTATTGCTAGTTTTAATTTTTTGTGCATATTTATATAGCGCGAACTCGACCCGAAGGTATTGGAGCGCTTTACATGAGCACCGTATTTACATTACACATTCAGGCACGGGGAGATTAAGTGATTTGCTCAGAATCACAGGATGTGGACGCGACCCCGAGGCTCGAACCCTGGTTTCCAATGCCAAAGTCTGCAGTCTAGCCGACGGACCACATCCTCTAGTTTACTGTGCATGGCTTGTCCGGCGCTCTCTGGATCCCTTATTTCCATACGGTGCCGTTTATGAGTGTGTGCCTTCAAAACCACAAACAGAGAGGCCCATATAGAATTAATCTATGTATTAGACACCCAGTGGCAACCCTCTCGGCTAGAGTGGGGTGTTCGTGGCGCCGCTGGTAAGACGGACTGACGTAGGTGCATGCAAGCAGAGCTGGCCTTGCACCAGCAGCACTTCTCCAGCCCACCCGCCCCGGATGTGAACCAGGATCGGTGGGCTGGGAACATATGACTGCGTATTTGCCAGGGGCAATTTCTGCCTCGTAAATGGGGGTGGCTGCTTTTGTTGAAATTTACATAACAAAATTAAATGTTCACGCCATTTACTGTAAAAAAAAAAACATACCACTTGACAGAATGGTCTGCAGAAAACCTAGACCCTGTGGCATATAATGGTACTAAATTCCTCTGTTTTGCTATTCAAAACAGTGATGCCCACTTAAAAGGGCTCATTCTGAGTAAGCAGGAATCTCGGTACATGCGGTAGGGGGTGTAAAACCCAATCGGGATTCCAACTTGTGCAAAATTACCACACTTTGGCCCCCGCTCAAATTGTACTTATAATACCTAGCAGAATTTGTGTGTTGGGAGAGGGGGGAGGGTGAGAGGGGGAGGGTTCTGCATTCTGCCCTCTTCGGAAAACCTCACCCGCGGTGTGTGTTTACAGGTGTGGTATTAAAACCGAAAATACCGAATAACTCGCACTGAGGCCCTGTTGCACCGGGTACGCCTGGCTTTTGCATGCATTCCCAGTGTTTCGGAACGCTCTCAAAGTTGTGACTGCTCACATCTGCAGGGACCACCCAGTTGGTGTCACTCACGACAATCGAATCTCTGCATTCCTGGTGGAAATTCGGCAATCTTAACACGTATCTCTGTATGTAAAATTCCGCAGGTTCTTATTCTCGGCATCAGAATCTGGAACTTCGTCGTCCAGGTCCGAAGAAACCTTTTTGCCCACAGGTCACCTCACACCTATGGATTGAAAACGTTTTGCGATTTGGGCCCTCAGTTGACAATTAGCTGCAGCCCGTCAATCATAAAATACCACCGTTAGCACCTCCTGTCTCTTTATCTCACTCTCGCGCGTTCTTTTTTTTATCCCTACTTTCTTCTTTAGTCACTTTATTCCTCTATGTTACTTCCTCCTTTCTGTCTTTCTCTGGGTCAAAGTCTTATGCTAAAAAATGAGTCCTGGCCACTAAAAAATGCATGCAGGTGCCGTCACTGAAGCACCGGCACAAATTAAGCACTGGTGACTCGTCACTCAATCATGTTACCAGTTCAAGAGAGTCTAATATCGTAGTTTGCAAATCTGCAGAGGAAATAAAACACGAGAAGCAGTGAGTTACATGGAGGGGCACAGGCAGCAGGCGTATCTGCGGAGTCCTCCACCCCTCGCTGAGGAGGCCTGGCCTCGGGGCGGGGCAGCCATGTTTGTCTTCCCAGGCCCCAGTCCGTGCCGGTACTGTCCTGGGTGGGATTATCCCTTGCTGCCCTGGGAATGCGTTTCCAAAAGTCCGTGCTGGGGTCGCCAGTGGCTATTCACTATCCGCGCTTGTCCAAAGGCTCAGGAAAGGACCCCAGCTCAATGCCAATGGGGCTGAAGCCATGTCTCACACCCCGACAGCCCACTCTACAGAACACACACAAGCTCAGGCGCGCTCCGTTGTGAACAAGGCAAAAGAAATGAGACAAGACGAGCAGGTGTGCAAGAGAGGGCGCACTCCATGCACGCCCCGACTTGGACCACACCGTCCAAGCTGTGCACAGTACTACAGGCCACGCTATTGGCTTCAAAGCACTTTACAAATATCAGCACTAGGCCCGCTGTATAGAGGGAATGCCCCGGGCGAGAGGCCTTGAGGTTTTGAGAGCTATTGGAAACAGGAAGGGGAAGAGGAGAGGGGGATATGCTGGTCCACAAAGAGGGACATGTGCAGGTCGTGAGGGAGGGAAATATGATGGTTCTTTTAGAAAAGTGTCCCTTTTTGACATGGTCACCCACACTTTTTGCCTATTATCTGATGCAATTTTGACAGAAGTGCATTGGTTTCCTGCTCACCAGGTCCCCAGTGCCAGATCTCTTTCCCTAAAACTGCACAGTTGTTTCCCCCAATCGGCAAATACCCTTAGCACCCTCTGTAAGTCCCTAGTAAGTGGTACGCCTGGTATCTAGGGCAAGGAGGGTGCCTAAGGGCTGCAGCATGAATTGTGCCAACCTAAGGGACCCCTCAGCGCCAACATGCACACTGCCATTGAAGGCTGCATGCCATGGTGCAAAGACAAAATGAAGACACGACCTGGCACACCTGTGTGCCATGCCTGCAGACACAGCATGCAGTATAGGCAAGTCACCCCTACAGCAGGCCTTACAGCCCTGAGGCAGGGTGCACTATACTACATGTTTGGATATATCTGCATGAGCAGATGTGCCTCTGTGATGTCTAAGTCGATTCTTAGATATTGCAAGTGAACAGGGAAGCCATTTTGTGTACATGCGCTGGACACTGGTGTTTACGAGTTCCCAGCTACATGATGGCTTCACTGAAACTAGAGATGTTTGGCATCATCACCCAGAGGGCTCCTTAGAGGTGCCCCCTGAAAACCTACCAACTACTAAGGAAGGAGTAGTGTCAGGAAAGAAAATTAAATACAAACTTCTTCTTAATGAATATAAGAACCTATTTATTTCTACAAAATCAAAATATTTTAGTGAGAAAATCAGCTCTGCAGAAGCTTCCACGAGGGAGCTTTTCAAAACTGTAAACTCCTTAGCGAATCTATGCAACGCTAGCACTTTCAGGTCTGACCAATCCTTCTTCAACAGAGTGGCCGAATTTTTCGGGCCAAAGTGAACCAGATCTTCCAGGCTTTCACTGCATGTCATTCCTATTCTGAACACTTTTAGGCCTGACCTTTCATCTATAGGAAGGCAGGAAATAAACAGAGATAGGGGATAAGAATTCTTTGGAAAGGTTTCTCTGCTCACTGCATCGAAGGTTGCCAAACTTATCATTTCTACGAAGTCAGGGGCCCCCATGGACCCTTGTACTCCCCACTTTTTACATGAGGTCTCAGACACAGTGTCAGTATTCCTTACTGATCAATTGAATAACATCATGATAGAAGGACAGTTTCGAGCAGCCTGGAAAAAAGCATCTGTGCTCCTGTTGTTTAAAAAGCGTCCCTTGACCCTCAGGATGTTAAAAGCTACTGGCCCAAATTGTGCCTCCCGTTACCGGCAAAGATATTGGAAAAAGCAATGAATGAGGAGATGTTGGCCTATTTACATTCAAATTACCTTCTGGACTCTTCTCAACATGGCTTCAGGTCCAACCATTGCACGGAGTCGGCCTCAGTGGCGGCCTCGGAAGAAATAAGAATGGTGGTTGACAAGGGAGGGAAGGCGGCGTTGATTCTTCTTGCTCTATCCGCCGCCTTTGATATGGTCAAGCACTTACTTCTTATTAGCCGGCTTGAGATTATTGTTTTCAGAGATACAGCACTTGTCCTTCTCAGCTCTTTTTTGTGGGATAGAGAGCAAGTTGTTGCTCTTGGTGATTTTGTCTCTGATCCTTTCTCCCTTCCATGTGGGGTGCCAAAGGGCTCCTCACTCAGCCCTACACTTTTTAATATCTATGTCACTCCGTTAGCCAATTTTATCCGTAGCGATGGCTTTGTAGTCATTTTCTACGCAGGTGACACACAAATCATGGTGTCAATAACATCTAAAGTTGAGGAAGTGGCCAAAAATGTTAGGGAGTGTATGGCTCATATTGTGAGCTGGATGGAGAAAAATTGTCTGAAACTAAACTCAGAGAGGGAATTACACCACCTTTTGGGACTCTACTTGGTGGCTGTCTAACTTAGGCCCACTCCCTTCCCCAGTGCAAAAGGCAAGAAATTTGGGAGTTGTTTTTGACAGGAAATTATGTCTCTCTGATCAGATTAATCAAATCACTTCATCTTGCTTTTTCTTACTCAGAATCTTAAAAAAAATCTTTCCTTTCATTCCAATAGATCTTCAGAAGACTGTCATTGTGGCATTAGGCATCACAAAAATTGAGTACTGTAATGCCTTCTATCTAGGCTCTCAGCAACGTTCATTACAAAAACTTCAGTCTCTTCAAATTGCAGCCACCAGGCTGCTTTTGAAAATTCCCAAATTTTTATTGGTTTTTCGGTCCATCCGCAGCCTTCATTGGCTCCCGGTCCGGGTAAGGATAAATTTCAAAGCACTATGTGTGGTGCATAAAGGCCTCCATGGGACAGGTCTGGAGTATTTTCAAAAGATTTTTATCTGGCATACACCAGGACGTACACTCAGATCAGGCTCAGCCAAACTAGTAGCCGTTCCCAGAATAAATAAAACTTTGGTACTCATTGCTCTGGATGTTGAGATCTCAATCCAATCTACTTCTCAGGCCTCCAATTTAAACTAGCTGCCTTTGCAATTGCATCAGGAACACTAGCTCCAAGACGCCCTCAGGCATTCGAGCGCTATATAAACTGGTTACTTGCTTACTTACTAGTGTGCTGACTGACTGGTGTAGACCAGCCTGCCACCACAGACAGGTTTGTTGACCCCCTGCAGGTGAGAGCCTGCGCTCTCTGAGGGCAGAAACAATGCCTGCTCCGGCCGGAGGTGCTGTCACTTCCTCCAAGCAGGATGGCTATGTGATCAGCATATCAAGGCTGGAGGCTTGAAAGGCCTCTGCCACCTTTGATATACAACCCATGGCTTCCCCAGACAGGGGAAATGCCACCCTCTGCCCTGGGCCCATTTGGCACCAGGACAGGTGGGAAACTTGCTAGTCAGGACTCAGAGGCGTGCCCCCCTCTCAGGTTAGTACCACCCCTAAGGTGGGCTACCTGATCTGGACAAGACTTTTAGAATGCCACCATCTTCGTTTTGGCGGAATTAGGCTCTCTGGGTCAGGGTTATGCCACTTCCCACAGGAAGTAGTCATATAGAAGGTGTAGACAACCTAAAGGGATGTAGCCATTGTCTACTACCTGTCACTCCCCATAACGCCCCTAAATTGAGTATTTAGGTGGCACCCTTCCCACCAGGAACTTAGATTCAACGGATCCAGAAAAAGAGGACACCGAGAGCCACGGGAAAAAGCGAGAACTGAAGACTGCAGTGGACCTTTGGTGCCAAACCTGGCTGCCAGCTCCAAGTCTCAACAAATGTGACCAGTGACTCGTCCTGCAGCTGACGAGCTTCCAAGAACCCTGGGAGACTGCCTGCCCTTCGCAAATTGCCAGCAAATCTCCCTGGCAGTAGAGGAGCTACTCCCCTGCAGTCCACAGGCCCGAAAAGCAAAGTTCGGTTCATGGAGTTACTACTCACCAGCCAGCCCGATGCCGCAGCCCCCCTGGAAGAGGAACCTGTGCTCCTGAAGGTCAGATCTGTTCCCCCACCTAGTGAGAGGACTCCAGGACCTACCGGAGCCACACAGGACCAATGCCTGGGGTACCAAACCCCTTGCAACAAGCCAAGACCATGAGAGTCCAGTCAGGACTCCAATGATTCTGAGACAAAGCAGTCGTCGAAGGACGTCAGCACCGCAGATACTCACTTCAAGAGTGGCCCAGCTGTCCTGATTTTGCACCCTCAACTGGCGAGACCGACAACTGCAATCCTAGGGGATGCACAGAGCCCATCTGACGTTTCCACTTTGCACCTGAGCGCCCCAGCCCGGGTACAGATGAACCAACGGTGCTTTCTTGTTCCCAGGACCCTTGTGACCCGAGCCCCCCGTTGGGAGCTCCCAGACTTATCCGCAAGTCCCCCTCTGCAGCCTGTTTTTAGGTGCCCCCCCCCTTCCTTTTACCGGCATAGTGCGCACAGCTACCAACGCGACCAGCACCTCTGCACCAGGACACCCCAGGGCAGGTAACGAGTAACTGTTGGTGGAACTTTGGACCTTGGCCCCTTACAGCCCTAAGTCCCAAGGAGACTCCCAGAAACCGATCGCAAATTACTGTATACCACGTGTGCCTTTTCTCCCATAGGAAATCATTGTGCTTAAAGGCGAATTTAAGTGACTGTTTTGCTTACCTGCACAATTCAATATTTAAAAAGGTATTTACTTGCTAACGAAGTTCTGTGTATCAAAATTTATATAAAAATTTGACATTTTTCTAAATTGGTCTCAGATTTATTACTGAGTGTGTGTCTCATGTATTGTCTCTGTGAGTACAACAAATTCTTAGCACTACCCTCTGTTATGCCTAACCGCTCGTCCACACTACCACAAATGAGAGCATTTGGATTGCTGGTCCTCAAAGAGGGAATGTCGGCCCCCGGGGGAAGCAGGGTCGCAGACCAGTCTTCCCCCGGGGATCTTCGCGCGGCCGGAAGGATAAGGTGAAGGGCAGGGGTCATTAGGGAGGGTTTAGGGGCGGGCCGGTGGTGCCTATAAAGGTGCTTGGGAGGGAGGTTCCGGCCTCTTTCCCAGCACCTCGCACCACCGGGTTAGGGAGGGTTTTTTGTAGAAATAAAATGTAGTCCACCCACCCACCCTACAGTCAGAAAGGGGGGAAGGGGTGAGAGTTAAGCGTGCCAGTTTAGGACAGGTTATAGGGCTCTAGGGTTGCGGAACTTTCGAGGGGTGGTGAGTCTCGGGCGGGCGGAGCCACCCCTCGGGGGGGGGGGAAGGTACACAGGTGAATGAGGGCGGAGCGCAGGATGCAAGGTGCACCAGAAGAAAGTCAAGAGAGTATGTTTAAGAGGGCTGTGAAGGTGAGAAGGGTTGTATGGAGAGGTTTACAGCAAGAATGGGGAGGAGTGTATCAGGAGATGTTTGAAGAATGGATGAGGGGTATGAGTTATCATGGTTGAATAAAGTTATATAGTTACATGTTATTTTCAATAAATGTTTGAGCTATGATAACCTTGTCCTAATAAATGGCCTTTTACGCTTCAAGTCAGCGTGGAGTGGAGTTATTGCGTGAATATGCTGGTCTTCAGAGAGGAAATATACTGGTCCACAGAGAGGGAAATATACTGGTCCACAGAGAGTGAAATATGCTGGTCCACAGAGAGGGAAATATGCTGGTTAACAGAGAGGGAAATATGCTGGTCCTCAAAGAGGGAAATATGCTGGTCCACAGAGAGGGAAATATGCTGGTCCTCAAAGAGGGAAATATACTGGTCCTCAAAGAGGGAAATATACTGGTCTTCAGAGAGGGAAATATACTGGTCCACAGAGAGGGAAATATGCTGCTCCTCAAAGAGGGAAATATGCTGGTCTTCAGAGAGGGAAATATGTTGGTCTTCAGAGAGGGAAATATGTTGGTCTTCAGAGAGGGAAATATGCTGGTCCTCAGGGAGGGAAATATGCTGGTCATCAGGGAGGGAAATATGCTGATCCACAGAGAGGGAAATATGCAGGTCCTTACAGAGGGAAATATGCTGGCCCTCAGAGAGGGAAATATGCTGGTCTTCAGAGAGGGAAATATGCTGGTCCTCAGGGAGGGAAATATGCTGGTCATCAGTGAGGGAATATGCTGGTCCTCAGTGAGGGAATATGCTGGTCCTCAGTGAGGGAATATGCTGGTCCTCAGAGAGGGAAATATGCTGATCCACAGAGAGGGAAATGTGCTGGTTCTCTAGGAGGGAAATGTGCTGGTCCACAGAGAGGGAAATATGCAGGTCCCTAGAGAGGGAAATATGCTGGTCCCTCGGAGAGGAAATATGCAGGTCCACTCTTCAGAGCTACATATTTGGGATCTGGCACTAGCAATCTTCAGCCATCAGAAAACTTAATTCCATTCCCTCCAGTTGAGGAGTTGCCTACTTCGGGACTAATTATCTGTAAGTGATCCACAGAGAGGGAAATATGCTGGTTAACAGAGAGGGAAATATGCTGGTCCTCAAAGAGGGAAATATGCTGGTCCACAGAGAGGGAAATATGCTGGTCCTCAAAGAGGGAAATATACTGGTCCTCAAAGAGGGAAATATACTGGTCTTCAGAGAGGGAAATATACTGGTCCACAGAGAGGGAAATATGCTGCTCCTCAAAGAGGGAAATATGCTGGTCTTCAGAGAGGGAAATATGTTGGTCTTCAGAGAGGGAAATATGTTGGTCTTCAGAGAGGGAAATATGCTGGTCCTCAGGGAGGGAAATATGCTGGTCATCAGGGAGGGAAATATGCTGATCCACAGAGAGGGAAATATGCAGGTCCTTACAGAGGGAAATATGCTGGCCCTCAGAGAGGGAAATATGCTGGTCTTCAGAGAGGGAAATATGCTGGTCCTCAGGGAGGGAAATATGCTGGTCATCAGGGAGGGAAATATGCTCGTCCACAGAGAGGGAAATATGCAGGTCCTTACAGAGGGAAATATGCTGGCCCTCAGGGAGGGAAATATGCTGGTCCTCGGGGAGGGAAATATGCTGGTCCTCAGTGAGGGAATATGCTGGTCCTCAGTGAGGGAATATGCTGGTCCTCAGTGAGGGAATATGCTGGTCCTCAGAGAGGGAAATATGCTGATCCACAGAGAGGGAAATGTGCTGGTTCTCTAGGAGGGAAATGTGCTGGTCCACAGAGAGGGAAATATGCAGGTCCCTAGAGAGGGAAATATGCTGGTCCTCGGAGAGGGAAATATGCAGGTCCACTCTTCAGAGCTACATATTTGGGATCTGGCACTAGCAATCTTCAGCCATCAGAAAACCTAATTCCATTCCCTCCAGTTGAGGAGTTGCCTACTTCGGGACTAATTATCTGTAAGTGAATATTTCTTCTAATGATTAGGATACGGCAGCGATGCACATTATTCGGTGCAAGGAGGCCTGGTGGCGTGCTGCGAGGGGATACGCAGGGACATTCGTTCTCCGGGTTACTGGGCCCCCGGAGGGACCTCCGCATTGACACACAGGAAAATAATGAAGAGAGCTGATGAAAAAGGCCATTCTGCGTACTACAGTGGCGACCAAGGGGGGGCCCGCGAAATGATTTACAGCCATGGGAACCGTTGCCAGGGACACCGAGTCCAACAGTCCACTTCTCATGCCCACCGCTGCTGGACCAGGCTGAACGGGGCACTCCCGCCCCTGGAAGACCCGTCGACGGCCGGAGGTGAGTGCGCGGTAAATTACCGAATGCAGGATCTACCACCAGCGGCGAAAGGGTGGTCTGGGCGAAATGGAATGATCGGTGTCCGATGACAGAGAGAAAAATGCATTATTGCATGGATTAAAGTAGATGTCATAGGGCTGGGAGAGCAATGCGTATCTTGTCATCTTAAATGTTCATTATTCTGGAATCTGTGTGTCCTTTGGCTTTGTTTTCACTAGGGTTGTCGAGTTGTCAAAACTAATATAACACAGATTGTCTGTAAATAGCGTCTGGTTTATGTTTCAAGCTCAGTGGAGGGATTTGTTGTTTCCGGAGTAAGCGGGGGGTCTTTGTTGCTTGATTTTTGTTTTGTGAAAAAACAAACATGTTAAAGGGTTATGAACATTTTTAATAACTGATTTTCATGTTAATTTTAAAACAACATTTTGAACCGTTTGCTTATTAAAGAGGAGCTCTGCCGGATCATTGTTTTGAATGCCTGATATTTCCAAAAGATAGGTGAGGGGGCTATTTCTAACAGTGGATAACGGTATTTTCTTCTGCGCCCCACCCATTCGGTCTAGGGAGTATGGGGGGGGGGAGGGGGATGGGGGGTGCTATCATTTGCACCACAGAAACTGGTTTAATTCTGTCCTAGACCGGATGCGGTCTATGGCCACTTCCAGGGTCCAAGACACATCTATGAATAACTACAAACAGGTTTGTCATGCGCACACTTTTCAAGGTGCCCCCGCCCTTGGAAGCCTACTGTCCGCCCCGGGAAGAAGATTTCCTCTCACCTAATATCACACCCGGGGGTGAAATATATTTGTGCGCAAACAGCTTCAGATTCGCAAGTTCATATATTGTTGGAGTTATCAAAAGGCGAACGTCACTTAAAAGCTAATCTGTTTGCTTTTATGAATTGGACTGGAATGTACCAATGGCTTTGCGAACCGGGCTCGTAGTTTTTAAAAAGTTTCATGGCACTGCTGAGGTGAGTGAGGCTGTTTTAAGTTTCAGATCACTCTGAATAAATCAGGGACAAAGTGTTGCTTCTCCGGGTAGAGTGCACTCAGTGCCTGCAGTTTTTGGAGCGGACACGTCACCGCGTACAATCTGTGATTCGGAGTGTGTTGTACAGACGGGTCTTCTCTTCGGGGCAGCCAGCGCCCTTACTCACTGCGATCATCACAACCAAGAATGGGGATGGTACATGATCTAACGCAGGGGTGTCCAATGTGTGCCTAGGCCGGCAAGGCTGACTATGTGAGTTAACACTCACTGCTGACATTTGCTGTGGTCTAAAGGTCACAGGTTCGAATCAAGACAAAGCCAACTCAGCTTTGCATCCTTCTGAAGTCGGTAAATTGAGTATCGTTTAAATGTGTAAGATACCATGGGGCATATTAGCAACGCTTTGCGATAACTATCGCAAAGCGTGCTTAGCGCTCATTTTCCTAACGCCGGCTATCGCAGGTTTTTATCGCGGAGATATCGCGTTATTGGCAACGCGTATCTCCAAGGCGATAAAGATTCCTGCGATAGCGGGAAATCGCCGCTTAGCATAGAACAACGCTGGTTTTCCAGCGATGTTCCCTGCAAAACGGCGATAACCTTGCTGATACGACCCTGTGGTCGTATCAGCAGAATCCACCCCCTATGTTAGGGATGGCTAAGTCAGGATTTTAGCAGACGTTAGATTTTGGCAAAAACTGCCGTTTTCGCCAAAATCTAACCTCTGCTAAAATCATGTGGGCTGCCTTGTAAATATTGCGATGTGAACATCAGCGATATTTGCAACGTAGTCCATCCGGGGTACGCCCAGTAACGCCCACTTTGCATCTCATTGGAGCTGCAAAGGGAGGCGTTGGGAAAAAGGGTGCTAACATGCGATTGTGCATGTTAGCACCCTCTTGTTGATAGGGCGATAGTTTTATCTCCGTTTTTCTGGCTCTTAAAGCCAGAAAAACGGAGATAAAGCCCTTGCTGGTATGCCCCCATGTGTTAGTTACAGCGCGTAAAAACAGCAGACGTGAGGTATGAAGCACTACACGAAAGCTACATTATTATTAGTTATCTTGGGATTCGAAGCCGGATATCCAGGTTTCAAGATCAGTAGCCAGACCTCTCGAACACATTTCTCTTTGGGAAAGTCGAGAGTGCTTAGAAACATGATAAAAACCAGGAACAAATCTTACATAAAATAGAAGATATTTACATTGAAGAATCAAAGGATGAAAACATTACAATCTTTTTTTCCTTCTTTACTTGTGCCCTGAATAAAAAATTTGCTAGCATTCGCGCCAAGAATTTTCAATTCTATTAAGGACACGGAGGCGAGGATTATGCTTTCTCTTTCTTTACTGAATTTTAACAGCAGCCAATGAAAAAACGTTTTCCATTACAATAAACTGCATTTCCCACAATGCTGAAGGAAGTGACCCGATTAGGGTCACCCGGGTCACTCAGGACCACCTCTCTGCCTTTCCAATAATGAAGAGTCGGTCAGACAGTAGAGAATACAAACCAATAAGTTTATTACTGATACGCTGCAGCGGAGCCCAGTCTGACCAGTCTCCTGAGATGACTGCCGAGGGACTGGCCCCCGTTCACACGGTAACACAAAATATACATTTCCAACACCTTTAAAATCCCTCCCAAACTGGAATTTTCCAGCTCAGGCCATGATGAACAAAGGAGGCAAACAAGGATGAGCCATGGCACAGGGCTGGGTACATGCTATCTCGACTCCAAGGCCGCACGGCCGGTGCCTACCATTCTAAGATGTGGGAACGAGTTTATCTAACAGCAAAGGTATGCAACAATGGATAGTACATTCATTAGTGCAACGAAGCTTCAACCTTGAGAAGTACAAGCTGGAGGCGCATAGGCAGCCTTTCTGCTGAGGCAGGCGTTATGAGACAGGAGCTCGACCTCGGTTACAAAACAAGATGGCGCCAAGAAAGATGGCGCCATGAATGCTAACTTAATACGAAATAGAGTATAAGCATTGCAAAGGGAGCATTTCAAGTGCGTGCATCACGAGGATAATATTTCAAATCTAACAGACCCTCCTTTTAGCAATCATGCTAAGCTTTATTGGTGCCATCAGGTAAGGGTCTTTACAATTCTAAAACAGGGAAAAGAGAAACATTCGCACATACACTACCATTGCTAAATATGGACTATCCACTAAAACTAATAGTCTAAATGCTGGACACATAGAATCAATATTCAAAAATACCCTCATCGATGTTTAACAAATCCTGAATACCCTGCATCATCATAGCCTTTGTATTAGAATCACGCCTTTGGGTCCTGGGACGTGCCTTGAACATTGATACACAGCAGGTACAACAGGCAGGGAGGCAGTGTATACACAGACAGCATGTCAAAATAATACCTGCTATGACAACCAGGAAAATAAGGATCTTTCAACCCCAAGTGGCAAACAGGCTCCAGAACCATCCCGTGAAGGACCATGTACCATTCTCCTGGTGTATATCTGAGGCTAATTTAAGCATTTTCTGTATAGCAGCGTACACAGTGGGGGCGTGGTCAGGGATGTACACACAACAGCTACTGCCGATGACGCGACAGGCCCCACCCCGATCAGCTAAGATAACATCTAAAACCATACGATTTTGAAGGGCAACAAGTCTCGTAGCCTGAACCTCTACTGTGATATTTGTCAAAATTCCTGCTGTTATATTAATGACTCCTTCCACCAACCTAGTGAGCCGCCTAATATTAAGAGTATTGGCCATAGGACCCCAGAATGGTATGATGCCTTTCATTGCGTCCGTGAACTGCTGCAATGTGGTGTCTGTCTGATCTATGTCATCACTGCTAATCATTCTCTTAGTCCGGGGCACATGGGCGCCTCTACGCTGCAGGTGGTGGTCCCTATGGTAATTAGGAGGGGCCATATACACAGGTGGCAAGAGGTAAGAAAGGTAACACCTTCCCGACCACCCTTCAGGAAGCCAAACATAACCATGAGCCCCACAGACAAAATAGACATTAGGTGGCGGGATCAGGGGTGGACTATTTGTCCCTCTCAAGCTATAAGTAGTGTTGCATCTGCTCTCTCCCACCTCTATTGCTCCAGCCCCCTGGACACAGAAAGGAGCCATGACATCCACCACTGACAAGGGTATCGGTTTATCTTCAGTAACGTTGCGGGTCGAAAGGACTGGTAGTATGCTGATGCGTTAAACTGTAGAAAGTTGTCCCTTTCCGCCTGAGACCAATTTCCTTTCCTGACTCCCTTGTACGCATGCATGCAAGAACTCAAGAACAACCTGCCAAACGGCTCTCGACCTGTGTGAGCACCGGGGGGTGCTCTATGCTGGGAACGTACATTCTGTGTCAGGGTACGAGAACTAGTACTCTTTCGTTCCAATGTGTCAGCCTGTTGAAAGGAACGGACCATGCTAAGTAATGCAAACCACCCCTCACAACTACTCATATATGACAATGGCATGGATAGCAAGTTATGGAATACCAGAAGTGTGCAGTTCCTAGGGGAAGAGAGGTCTTTTCTAAAAAGTGCCATCACACACCCCGAGGGATGTCATGCTTCATCATTGGGCCTTGCTCCTCGTCAGGCCGGCGCTGCTATGCCCAACTGGCACCCGCGAAGGGGCTCTTTGGCGGAGATCTTTTGGATGAAGGCGTAGGGTGAGTGCGGGTGTGTGGATTAAGGTAGTGCTGTGAATAGGTGGGTGGGTCTAAAATAGGTCTAGGGCCGTCCTAAATAAATGTGTTTTATTCTCAAGGGGCACTAGCCTAGTTAAAAGTAATCTGCCCTAGTTGGATATAATGTTCCTAAAAGGCTAGTGTTGTGTGTAGGGTCGACATGTTTCGTGCCTCTGTAGCCCCTAACGGGTCTGGAAGCACTTCATCAGGACCAAGGAAAATTAAAATGAGGCAATACTGGCACTACCGCTTGTCTGGTTCAGTAGTATTTGAGGCTAGTAACCAGAAGCAGTGAGCAGCCCCGGGTTGGTTGATCCCGAGGTGAAAGACCTAGGGGAAATGGGAAAAATACAAAAAGGAAAGAGAACCAAGGTTATGTTAAAAAAGCTTTTTTTGTTGCCAGGTTCTTTTCTTCTGCTGGGGGCAGCTTTCGCCTCTTCGTGCACCCTGGTGGGATTGGAATCCCAGGGTCCATCTTCACGCCAGCACCGCCATTCCACCAGACGCCTGCTGTGCCCACAGGGGACTACAAGTCCCAGCATCCTCCGCTGCTCACCCAGGTGCTGCTAACGAGGGGGAGGCGCTGTCATCGCGCTTATAGCGCTGCCTCTCCCCCGCAGCGCGGGACGCTTTTTGTTGCCAGGTTCTTTTCTTCTGCTGGGGGCAGCTTTCGCCTCTTCGTGCACCCTGGTGGGATTGGAATCCCAGGGTCCATCTTCACGCCAGCACCGCCATTCCACCAGACGCCTGCTATGCCCACAGGGGACTACAAGTCCCAGCATCCTCCGCTGCTCACCCAGGTGCTGCTAACGAGGGGGAGGCGCTGTCATCGCGCTTATAGCGCTGCCTCTCCCCCGCAGCGCGGGACGCTTTTTGTTGCCAGGTTCTTTTCTTCTGCTGGGGGCAGCTTTCGCCTTTCGTGCACCCTGGTGGGATTGGAATCCCAGGGTCCATCTTCACGCCAGCACCGCCATTCCACCAGACGCCTGCTGTGCCCACAGGGGACTACAAGTCCCAGCATCCTCCGCTGCTCACCCAGGTGCTGCTAACGAGGGGGAGGCGCTGTCATCGCGCTTATAGCGCTGCCTCTCCCCCCGCAGCGCGGGACGCGCGCGGGCAGCGCCCGTGCGAAGCCCGGGCCAAGGGCGGGCCCGTCCTTGCCTGTCATTGCCAGGAAGAGGCAGGACAGGGCCACCCCCCTGAGTTCGGGCTTTGGGGCAAACAAAACTGGTAAGACTTTCTGGGAACCTTTTAACTTCATTGGGAGCAGCTGGTGGAACCAGGGATATTGCAAACAGGCGATACACCTGAAACAATTTGCGGATATTGTTTAACTCTTTCATTCAGCTGTCCGCCAACAGACTGGTTATTTGTTAATTTGACCCTTGGGACTGTATTCTTTTGTATCTTCTTGTACTGTTTTTTACGATCGTGTGTCTTGGGGCTGTCTGATCTCCTGGATCTACCCTTGGGGTAACTTGGTATTGGTTCTATTTTTTTCTTTGCTGTGGACATGGGGAAGCGTGGCTGTGTAGCTAAAAAACATCTTCCGGTGCTGATACCGGCCCCACTCCCCCAAACCTCGATTGATAGGATGCTTCAGAGAGCTGTAGGGGTAGTCTCGACTGAAATAGAGCTTACAGAGAGACGATTATCCCTAACCCCAGACATATTTTCTCAGTTTTCTGAGCCACCAATCCCTGAACTATCTAGTCCCGGATCTACTTTTGGTCCACTAGAATCCTTGCCAGGTCCAAGTGAGACATTGCCACCACCTTTACAACATTCCCCAGTAAAGCCAACAACTCATAAAGGCAGAACGACTACTGCTCTACCTAAGGCTGCTAGGCGCAAAACGGGTAATGGGATAGGAACTAAGAAAAGGATTAGCCCAGAAATAATTCCCAGTGAGGATGAACCAGTCAGCCTTGGGGGAGTGGCAGAACCACCCTCCAACTCTTACAAAGATCCTGACTGCCCTTCATGGGTGAGGAATTTGATAGTGGAACTAGAGGAACAGATGAGAGCCATTGTCAAGGAAGAACTAGCGCTCCACCTTGGGAATATAGCTAGAGGCCAGTTGCCTGACCTGAGCTCACAGGTCAATCCTACGGTTAATATTTTACCTGCTGTAGTGGAGAAGAAAGACTGTAGTTCACAGACGGATAGAGCAGGACAACCCCCTTTAGATAGATGTGGCCTTTCTAGTGCTCCATCTTGTCCAGTTCTAACGAGTGCTGTCAAGGCAGCGGCTCGCAGCACTGTGCAAGACGGAAACACTCACTCTCATTGTGAGGAACCTGGCATCCACCAGGCCCAAGCACGGAGGACAACTCCTGGCCACAGGAACCTCACTACTGAGAATGTGAGCTCCTATCCTGCTCCTAATAATGAAGGCCCACGTAGAAGCAGACTTGCCCATTCTGAGCAGATGTTAGGTAGAGAAAGGCTAAACCCTGCAGAGAGTGAGAACTCAGGTCCAGTTTTATCGGCCACTCCAACAATAGATCTACCCCCAGCCTCACTCCCCTATGTTATAGTCCTAACTGGTGTACCTGAAATTAAACCAGGCCAGAGAGAAACTCAGTTGGAATTGAGGAATAAGTTCCTTTTTTGGCTCACCAGGTATGGACAGTTTCCCTATGACAGGGCAGGTGAGATATTACTAGTTCGAAGAGTGGGTTGGGTTGGTAAGAACACCAAATCAATCAAAGGAGACTGTATAGTTATTAATTTTAGTAATCTCCAGACAGTCCAAATCCTGGCAGACCAGTTCTCCCGTTCTTATGCACCGCTTATAGGGATTCAACCACACACCCTGGACTTTTTCTATTCTTGTAATTACCCACCACCCTGGACCCCTTGCACTAGAGTTCCAACACACTGGTTTCAACCCCATCCAACATTAGGCCAAACCCCTAGAATCCAGTACAATGTTACAGTAGCAAACAGATTTGGGGCCCTTGAAGAGGTGGATTGACTTATGTTACCATCTGATCTTACTCCTAGCCGTGGGTCTCGGGGGCCAACAGAGAGTTTAAACCGAAAAATATTGGGATCCAGCCTCAGAGTATTCCTGGCATGTCTGAAGATGCACCAGGGGAGTCTCAACCTGAACCTCATCAGGGACCTCAAGATTATGATGGTGTTAGTATAGATGTGTCGAACAATCTACCCCTTTTTACCCCTGATTTCATACCTCCAAGTATGGTTAGGAACAGCTCCCTAACGGAAGTGGGTGTATCAGACTCCGGGTCTGAGCCAGAGATTACACAAACCCCCAACCCCTCTGGCCATAAAGTATATGATGCCACTTTGAACTTAGGCCACAAACTGAGGGTCTTGTCTAGGAAAATCGCTGGTATTAAAAGTAAACTCCAAAATCCTGACTGGAGACAATTTGTACAAGATTATAACGTGTGTATGTTCCAGGAGACTTGGGCAAGAGAGGACATTGTTATGAGGGGCTATGTAACTTTTAATGTGCTAGCTACTATGGGGGGTAGAGGCAGACCATCGGGGGCCTAGGCACGTGGGTTGCTACACATCTGGACTGTACTGTTGAACAGTTGAACACTTCATCTGATGACATCCAGTGTACCCTCCTTACTTTTTCTACCAGGACTAAAATTGCCTTTATTAACATCTATTCACGCCCGGTAACTTTTGCACAGGAATCCCTGACCATAGATATGCTAACCACATTTATCGAACTAATTCCTCTGAATACTAGGATGATTATAGGGGGAGATTTCAATTGTCAATTTGAGCCTCTAGCCATTCCTACTGACTCCTCCCTTACTGATGAGGATTCCCTTTGGTTAATTCCCGAACCGCAAATTCCTCCGGTAAAGGCCTGGACTCCCTTGGTTCTCCAGATCAGTGCAGTAACACTAACTCATGCACTGAGGGCATGTAATGGTTGTACTAAGTCAGACCAACCAGGGAAGCCCACTTTTAATAGACCAGGGCAATCATCCTTATTGGATTATATCCTAGTGGAAGCAAGCATATGGCACTGGGTTGTCGACTTTGCTGTCTTGCCGAGACACGACAGTGACCATAATGCTCTGGTACTCGACCTCAAGCTCCCGGATCTTTACAGTCCCTCAATTACTAGCTCCTCCTCTGGCAGCAATTTAACACTAGCCAATAATAGAAGGAGAATTAGATGGGAAACCCTGAAGCAGTCACCAGACAAGGCTGCTGCCCTTTATTCTTTAATTATTTCACCTTTAATGGCGATGGAGGAGGCTGCCCAGACACTCAATTCTCCTGATACCATCGCTCAACTCACGGCTTCACATGTGGATCTGACCACTAGCTTGACCAACATCTTCAATCCCCTGATGCACTCTAAGGGCAAGAGGAGCCCTAAATCTACTTGGTTTAATAAGTCTTGCCGAATGGCAAAGGGCGCCCTTATTGACGCTATAAAATCCAATGATAGATCCCTGATAAAAACAAATAGGGCTCTATATAGTGATAGTATAAAGCTAGCCAAAAAGAACTGGGAGCTTGAAAGATGGGATGTAATCAAACAGGCACTCACCAGCAGGGATATGAAGGCATTTTGGATCCTAGTTCGTACAGATAGCTTCACAGAGAGCTCACCTATTGAGCCGAACATCACTGCAGACGCCTGGAAATTTCATTTCCAATCGCTGTATTCCACACAGGAAACTTTAGAGCTCATTGAGGGAACTTTGTCAACTGCAGAAAGGAACACCCTTGAAGATGTTGAAGGGTTCACTCTGGCTGAAGTGTTGAACGCAATTGGGAAGCTTCCCCTTGGAAAGGCCCCCGGTTTAGATAAGATCCCTGGGGATATATTTCGGGAACAACCCAATATCTGGGGCCCCTATCTTTGGGTAATATTTAACGCCATTTTAAATGGAATGAAGATCCCGGATACCTGGTTAGGGGCTGACATTTTTCCAGTATACAAACAGGGCTCACCCCTCCAGCCCACTAATTACAGGCCGATCCGCCTGATTGACGTCACTCAGAAGTTGTTTGCCAGGATTGTCCTGGAGCGCCTCCAGTCCTGGGTGGACGAGCGCGAAATTCTGAGTGCGTATCAGGCTGGTTTTCGTAAAAACATTTCCACTATTGACCAAATCTCCAGGCTCCAATTATTATATTGGAAAACGGTGTCAATAGAGGGTGGGAGCCTCTATTTGATTTTCGTTGATCTTAAATCAGCCTTTGATTTGGTACCTCGAGATAAACTGTGGGCGGTTCTTGAGCAAATGGGCATTCCGCCCTACTTGCTGTCCTAGATCAAGCGCCTGCATACTGGAAATTTTGCCCAGGTGAGATACGGGAAATATGGGGAATTAACTCCCCGTTTCCCAGTAAATAGAGGTGTAAGGCAGGGGTGTGTTCTGGCCCCTACACTGTTCTGTCTTTTTATTATCGCTTTGGTGGACCAATTAAATGAGGTAGCTAACAATGATGCCCCAAAGCTGGTCCGTGACAAGGTGCCAGCAATGATGTTTGCGGATGACACCTTGTTACTATCCAAGTCTCCTATGGGCATCCAAAGGATCCTCGACAGCTTCTCCCTATTTTGTAAAGACAGGGGGTTGGAGATCAACACATCAAAAACCAAGTACATGGTTTTTAACCCAAGCAAAACATCTCGCCCAAATCCCTCCCTAAATGGCACCCAGCTGGAGAGGGTGGCTGTCTTTGATTACCTTGGTGTTACGCTGTCAGAAACATTTGGATGGGGCCCGCAGCAAGAAAAGGCAGGCTTAAGGCTAGCACAGATGGCTGGGGGAATAGTAAAATCATTCAGGAATTCATCATATAGACTGCCGGGCCCGCTGGCCGAGATTTATAAAGTCCAAATCAGGAGTGCTATAAGTATGGGGCAGAACTTTGGGGTCATCTCCCTGCAGGTGGACTGGCTAAATCTGAGAATAAGTTTATGAGGCAGCTCTTGGGTCTACCGCTAAGTACCCCTCTCATCCCCTTATGTATGGATTCTGGGATTAGACCCATAGAGGAGGAGATTGGACTGCGACGCTTGACTTATTGGCGTAGACTATGGGCGACCCCCGAATTAACAGCCTACCAGTATGAACTCAAGGCGATTCTGGGTCTCCCAGGGGTGGGAAAACTATCCTGGTTTGTACACATAAGAGATATGTGCTTCCGATTAGGTCGGCCAAACCTATGGACCCACCCTGAGGAAGTGTCCCCGACAATATCGCGGCTAGAACTAGTTAAAGCTTACAGACTGTTTAGACTGGCTGAAACTCGGGGGAGCACAAAACTAGGCAGCCTAACTTCTGACTTCCTTAATTTTAAAGACCAGTATCTATTTGAGTCTTTCCTTGATGTTGTTCATCCATCTATGGCTAGGAAGTTATATATACAGTTCAGATTGGGTTCCCTGCCGGTTCATGCATTTACAACCAAATGGTCAAAAGCTTCTCCCATTGGATGTCCTGCCAAGAAGCCAAGAAGAGTCAGCCATTCATGTTTTCTTCTTCTGTCCTGGCTATAATGCAGCCAGGAGGCATTGGCTCTTACCACTTTGCAGGAACTTGGGGTATAGGCAGTGTCTGGAGGCCTTTAGATTTTTGAGAACTGACACCCATCCTCCGATTGTTTTTGCTGTGTCCCGTTTCCTCAATTCTATGTGGCATAGGCGCCGTAAGTTTTTAAACTCCCCCCGCATATGTTAAACGTCCTTTTTGTATTTTCTATTGTTTTAACACTATTAATTCATAAAATCGTTGTTTTAACTTCTTTTTAAATTTTAACATCTTTTTAACTGTTATGAAACTTGATTCATTCTTTGCACTCTGGTTATATTTTATAATGTTTATTGATGTTTTTATTGCCCAAATCCAGTGATGTATGTATTATATTTTCTGCTTTTATGGTCCATAATGACCGAAATAAAGCTTGGAAATGGAAAATGGTTAAAAAGCATTACAGTGAAAGGTTAATCATGCTATGGAAGCTTGGAATTACAATTTAGATAAAAACCAGACTTAGATACTGTGGTACAGTGCTGAAGGTTAAGATTCCAGACTAGCGTGGATGGATCTATAAAGGATTGTGGGCCAATTTCATTATCGGCGTGTAAGGAAGCATGGTGACATTAAATATTCATGTCCCACGCATCAGACTATGAACGAAACAAGCCTTCGTAGAGAGCTAAATAACATGTGTGAACGAAACAAGCCTTCGTAGAGAGCTAAATAACATGTACATTGTTTCAGGCAACCGTAAAATACGAGCTCACACACTCATGCAAGTGACCGACACATTCATTGTAAGCGTGGCAAGTTTTGTAGAGCACAGGTGAGAGTTGCTATACAAAACGCTCTTGCAAGGAACCAACACATCCATCCTGAGCGTGGTTGGTTATCAGGGCACGGGCGAAAGTGACTAGATGGGGGGCGCGCCCTCCGCAATAGAGTTACCCATACATAGTACCGGTCCCATTAGGGGAGTGTCATGACTGCGTGATGCAGTCATGTAAGTTACGGTGTGACTGCGGTGCCCGTGGTCCACCGTGTCAATGACCAAAGGCTGGAGTAACACTCACCCCTAGGGATCGTGGCTGTTACTGACGGGTTTGGCAGAGCATTTCGTTGCTCTGTATCTAAGGAGAAAAACAATGTTAAAAGATCTCTCTTACCAGGATCGACAAGGTCTGCACACACACACACGAGCCAGCTACCATACTCGCGCAGGGAGGCAGTGCAACTAGCGGCTGTCCTACCCTTGCTCCGGGACCCGTAGTTCCTGCTTCCAGGTCCGCTGTATTTAGCTCAGCATGGTGCATCATGTTTGCTTGGAGGCCTAGAGAGTCAACCTCGGCGGCCATCTTGGGGGGGAATTTTATTAAACTGACATTGTCATTGTGTATCCAAACGGATGAAATTTATAATTCGCACATGGTGGCAGGATTTGAGTGGCCGAATGGGGACGCTGTGCATATCACAGAGAGGCTCTCAAAGCAGCGTCATGTTAATGGCATGTAGGTGGTAATTACCAGTTACGGGCCGCCAAGTAAAACTTTATTTGTTGCCATGGTCAATGTAAGGAGGGTAAAGAGACTGAGTAAATATTGGGGGCACATGGTTACAGCCCGCTTGAGTGTGGATAATGGTTGTGATGGGCAGTATGAGGATTGGCCCATACCGATCGAAAACCAATAAAGACCTCCCAATGGACCCTGTATGTTGTAGTGAAAACCTATATAAGAGTGACTCAGGGAAGGGGGTGCCAGGATGTGTGTGGAACAATGGGGACGCTGTGAGTAACACAGAGTTATGTTATGGGAACTTTTAGAGCCACGATTACCCGGAGGTGTCCTGGCGCTAGTTACTTCTCCTTAATGCAGAGCTGGAAAAAAAGAGGGTTTATTTATCAAAAAGCCAGGTCTTTAACCCTTTCCTGAAAGCTAGGAGATTGGTGGCATTTCTCAAATGGAATGGCAAGTCGTTCCAGGCTTTTGCTGCACATGAAGAGAAACGTCTGCCACCCCACTGAGCTTTTTGTTGTTGGTGGAACTACGACCAGCTTGGCTCCCAGAGATCTAAGAGGTCTTGTCGGTATATACCATTGAAACTGGCGCCTTAAATGATCTGGTCCTGAGCCTTGAAGTGCTTTAAAGACCATGCAAAGAGATTTAAAATGCACCCGGTTCCTCACTGGGAGCTAGTGCAGTTTTTTTATCTCTTTGGAAATTGGGGAGAACTTGGATGTGCCCGTAAGTAATCTGGCCGCGGCATTTTGTAGCAGCTGAAGTTTATACAAAAGTCTTTGTTGTATGTTTAGATAGAGGCTGTTACAGTAATCCAGCCTCGACATGACCAATGCAGTAACTACTGCTTGCCGGCTCCCCGAAGGTAAAAACCGCAATACCTTCTTGACAGTTCTAAGGACATGCACTGTTGTTGAAGTTACTGCATTTACTTGGGCTCCAAAGGAGAGTTTCTCATCAAGTATTATTCCCACATTTTTCACCTTTTTTGCGGGTATAGAGAGTGAACCCATGGAGGCAGGCCACCAATTAGGAGTCCAAAAATTAAGATCGTTCCCAAACATCATTACTTCAGTTTTACCTGAGTTAAGTTTTAGGCAATTGTCTGCCATCCATCTCCCAACCGATTCCATACAGACTTGAAACCGTTTATCTATTCCCAGCTCTTGGCCAGGTAACAGGGACACCACAATTTGTGTGTCATCAGCGTAGTAAGTGAGACCAAACCCGAATGCACTGATAATGGGGGCCAATGATGAGACATACACGTTAAAGAGTGTGGGGCTCAGTGAAGACCCCTGCGGTACACCACATGGCAGTGCGAAGGGCTTGGACTGAAATTTACCTAGGGATACAATCTGTCCTCTTTCTGATAGAAAAGATTTAAGAAGATCCCAAGCTTTACCCTGGATCCCACATGCCCTGAGACGGTCCATCAGAATATCATGATGGACCGTATCAAAGGCCGCAGAGAGATCCAGTAAGATCAGGGCTGCCCTGCCTCCTCGATCCACGGCTTCCCTGATCTCCTCAGTGGCCTTAATGAGCGCAGACTCAGTGCTGTGTCCTTCTCTAAAGCCATATTGGGAGGGATCCAGTGCTTGTACTTCCCCCAAAAAAGTACTGAGTTGACGATTCATGATTTTTTCAACCATTTTTGCGGGGAGAGGAAGCTGAGAGATCGGGCGGAAATTGTTGGGATCCTTAGAGTCCAGGCTTGGCTTTTTCAGAAGGGGCAATATTGAGGCCACCTTCCAAAGCTTGGGGAACTGTCCTGTTTCGAACATCCCATTAAAAATGGATGCGAGAGAAAGAGCGATCGGACCGGGGGCCAGTTTTACAACCGTCACCGGGCATGGATCAAAAGGTGAGCCCGATTTGGCTCCCATTAGGAGCTCAAGAGTATCGTTTACGGTCAGTGGCGCAAATTTGTCCAGGGCAAGGGGGGCAATCCTCGTGGGTTAGATACCTCCCATGCCATGTTCAGCCCAGCATTATTAGGTCCGCTGAAGACCGAGAATATGCTCTCCACTTTATTAAGGAAGAATTTGGCAATCTCCTCGCATAGTTCCTGACTAGCCTGAACTTTAACTGGGCTCAGGGAAGCCAGGCTGGAGACAGTTCTAAACAGCTCTTTGGCTGAGTTCTTTGCCAAATCAATTTGGGTTGAGTAGAATTTTTTGTTTTGCGGAGAAAATGACTTGTTTATACTTCTGAAGGCTAGATTTATACAATTTCTTCTCTGCTTCCTTGTAGCCTTTCCTCCAGTTGCATTCAAGGCGTTTACAGATGCGTTTTAGATTTCTCACCTCCTCTGCAAACAATGGAGCGGAGGGATGTGATCTTTTGGGGAAACAGTTTTTAGTGGTGCTATTTTATCACACGCTTGCGCAAGCCATTTGGTGTAGATGGTGGTCGCCTCCTCTACACCCTGTGGTAAATGACCTGCCGTGGTAGTAAGAAGTTCCTGTAAAGCAGTCCCAACAACTCTATTGCAGGCTCTAATCTCTATCTGTCCTTTGGGATAACTACTCTTTGCGTGCTGAGCCGCAATAGTTAGTTCAAATTGAACAGCAGCGTGGTCAGACCACACAAGTGGTAGTATGCCTGTAAACGACAGACCAAGATGGTTAGAAAAAATACCGTCCAGGGTATGTCCTGCTACATGAGTCGGTCCCCTAACATGTTGCTTGAGACCGGCATTATCCATCATGTCCATCAGCATTGCTGTGTCAGGGTCAGTAGACACCTCTAAATAGAAGTTAAAATCTCCCAAAATAGTATAGGTGTTACAACAAAGACCCTCTTCCAACAGATTACCAATAGAAACAGCAAACGAGTTTCTAGCTCCTGGAGGCCTGTACAATAAAAAACCTTTAAAGGTATGATGGTCGGATAGGGTGAAATTAAAAGACAAAGCCTCACAGGCTGTGGTTGAAGCGGGCTGAAATACAGCTTTAATAGAGCTGTGGTAAATCACTGCCAATCCCCCCCCTTTTCTAACAGGCCTATTTAATGCATGGCAGAGAAACCCAGGTGGGGTAGCTTTCACTAAATCTGGACCGGAGGCCTCGTCTGTCCAGGCTTCTGTAATGAAAGCCATCTTTATTTCATTTTCCTCTATGAGCCTTGCACACTCCATACTATGTTTAACCAAGGACCTGGCATACACCAGAATGCATTTGAAAACTTGAGTGCTACGCCCGGCTACAACTGTCCTTTTATCCTTAATGGACCTAATGGGCTGATATCTAATATCGGGTAGGGTTATCTTACATTTAGGACAGGCCCCTGGGGGAGCTAACGGCATTGAGTCAAACGAAAAACATATACAATCCCTATCCTTCTCCACCCTATTCAGTTCCAGCAGAGTATTTCTGGAGTATGTGTAGATGGAGGGCTTATCTGGCAGCAAACTACCAGGGGATCTGGCGCTGGGCGCGGCCCGAGCGCAGACGGGCTTGCCTTAGGCGCGCCTGTGGCGCGCCCGCGCCAGCGTCTCAATTTGTAGCTGGAGTCAGGGAAAGCCTAGTCCGCTACCCCTTGTCCTCCCAAAATGGCTGCCCCCACCCGACTCAAACACGAGTCAAGCTGTGCCACCGAACCTCAATCCCCAACAAAGCAGATTGCAAGGATAAAGAAGGTAAAACGATTTATTTAAAATTCCGATTTTTAAAAGTAAGCGCCGCTTACAGAATGTGCAAATTACTCTGTGCAACCACGCTAAACAACTGAAATATCAACAGTTTAAAAGGCAGGTTAAAAAGGTATTGTCTCAAAATGTGCCAAATATCGCCGTGCAAAGAACAGTGCATCTAGCAGTCATCTAACATTCTCCCGGCTCAAGCCTCAGGAGAGTAACAATGCGCGCCCGCGCCAGCGTCTCAATTTGTAGCTGGAGTCAGGGAAAGCCTAGTCCGCTACCCCTCGTCCTCCCAAAATGGCTGCCCCCGCCCGACTCAAACACGAGTCAAGCTGTGCCACCGAACCTCAATCCCCAACAAAGCAGATTGCAAGGATAAAGAAGGTAAAACGATTTATTTAAAATTCCGATTTTTAAAAGTAAGCGCCGCTTACAGAATGTGCAAATTACGCTGTGCAACCACGCTAAACAACTGAAATATCAACAGTTTAAAAGGCAGGTTAAAAGGCAGGTTAAAAGGGTATTGTCTCTAAATGTGCCAAATATCGCCGTGCAAAGAACAGTGCATCTAGCAGTCATCTAACATTCTCCCGGCTCAAGCCTCAGGAGAGTCTCTCCAAAAGTATCATGTCTCTGGCATGCGGGGGGTCATTCTCAGATATGGGCCTCAACAAAACCTTTATTTGTAGGCCATGGACATTGTAGAGAAAGGTAAGGTAACTGGTATGTATTAGAGGGGGGCACAAGATAGAAACTTGCTCCAGTGTAAATAAGTAGTTCTGATGGACATGGGAGGAGTAATGGTATGTCAATTATCCCATACTTAAAGGGGCCTCACCTAGCGCTGCATATAGGCGACATGTGTCGTGAGTCGGTGGTGCCTGTTTTTGAAGGGATATGACTATTCTATTGCATTATGCATAAGTAATGAGGTAGAAGGTTGTGTCACCTCACCCTGAGCATATAGGCAGCATGTGTCGTTTGAGTCGGTGGTGCTTGTTTTTAAAGGAATATGACTATTCATTTCCAAATTGCATAAGTAGTGAGGTAGAAGGTTGTATAACCTCACCCTGAACAGCAGGTGTACAATAATGCAAATCTTCAAACTGGCCTCTTAGTGGTGCGAATTGGTCATAGAATGTTAAATGCTAATTCGAACCAGAAGGTGGATCAGGGGCGGTTGAGCTCGACCCATGGGATGTCGTCATTGAGGCCCTGGGTATGTGATGAGAGTTTAAAAACCCAATACTGCTCTTTTCTGAAGAGGGCCTCTTTTGATATTTGGGGGAAGGCTTCCAAAATAGTCCAGTATAAATCACTGGAGGTGTGGTTGTGTTCAACAAAGTGCGCACGCATCTTTGTGTTAGTTTTTTACATCTTATGTTGCTCCTGTGTTCTGTCACTCTAGTTTTAGCTGGGCGGGTAGTCATGCCTATGTATTGCAATTGACAGGGACAAGTAATCAGGTAGATGCAGTTACGTGTATTGCAGTTGGTGTGGTTGTTCTGGCGCCATGTCAGGGTGTTCGTTAATGTAATAGATTTGGTAGCCTTTGTGCTCAGAAAAGAGCCCGCAACACTAACAGGGAAACACTCCTTGAGACACAACCCAGAACCAATACTGACCATATGGGATAATTGACATACCATTACTCCTCCCATGTCCATCAGAACTACTTATTTACACTGGAGCGAGTTTCTATCTTGTGCCCCCCTCTAAAACATACCAGTTACCTTACCTTTCTCTACAATGTCCATGGCCTACAAATAAAGGTTTTGTTGAGGCCCATATCTGAGAATGACCCCCCGCATGCCAGAGACATGATACTTTTGGAGAGACTCACTCTGTGTTACTCACAGCGTCCCCATTGTGCCACCCACATCCTGGCACCCCCTTCCCTGAGTCACTCTTATATAGGTTTTCACTACAACATACAGGGTCCATTGGGAGGTCTTTATTGGTTTTCGATCGGTATGGGCCAATCATCATACTGCCCATCACAACCATTATCCACACTCAAGCGGGCTTTAACCATGTGCCCCCGATATTTACTCAGTCTTTACCCTCCTTACATTGACCATGGCAACAAATAAAGTTTTACTTGACGGCCCGTAACTGGTAATCACCACCTACATGCCATTAACATGACGCTCCTTTGAGAGCCTCTCTGTGATATGCACAGCGTCCCCGTTCGGCCACTCACATCCTGGCACCATGTGCGAATTATAAATTTCATCCGTTTGGATACACAATGACAATGTCAGTTTAATAAAATTCCCCCCCAAGATGGCCGCCGAGGTTGACTCTCTAGGCCTCCAAGCAAACACGCTGCACCATGCTGAGCTAAATACAGCGGACCCGGAAGCAGGAACTACGGGTCCCGGAGCAAGGGTAGGACAGCCGCTAGTTGCACTGCCTCCCTGCGTGAGTATGGCAGCTGACTCGTGTGTGTGTGTGCAGACATACCTTGTCAATCCTGGTAAGAGAGATCTTTTAACATTGTTTTTCTCCTTAGATACAGAGCAACGAAGTGCTCCGCCAAACCCGTCAGTAACAGCCCCGATCCCTATGGGTGAGTGTTAATCCAGCCTTTGGTTATTGACACGGTGGACTACGGGCACCGCGGTCACACCGTAATTTACATGACTGCATCACGCAGTCATGACACTTCCCTAATGGGACCGGTACTATGTATGCGTAACTCTATCGCGGAGGGCGCGCCCCCCGTCTAGTCACCTTCGCCCATGCCCTGATAACCAACCACGCTCAGGATGGATGTGTTGGTTCCTTGCAAGAGCGTTTTGTATAGCAACTCTCACCTGTGCTCTACAAAACTTTCCACGCTTACAATGAATGTGTCGGTCACTTGCATGAGTGTGTGAGCTCGTATTTTACGGTTGCCTGAAACAATGTACATGGTTTTTAGCTCTCTACGAAGGCTTGTTTCGTTCATAGTCTGATGCGTGGGACATGAATATTTAATGTCACCATGCTTCCTTACACGCCGATAATGAAATTGGCCCACAATCCTTTATAGATCCGTCCACGCTAGTCTGGAATCTTCACCTTCAGCACTGTACCACAGTATCCAAGTGTGGTTTTTATCTAAATTGTAATTCCAAGCTTCCATAGCATGATTAACCTTTCACTGTAATGCTTTTTTAACATAACCTTGGTTCTCTTTCCTTTTTGTATTTCCCCTAGGTCTTTCACCTCGGGATCAACCAACCCGAGGCTGCTCACTGCTTCTGGTTACTAGCCTCAAATACTACTGAACCAGACAAGCAGTAGTGCCAGTATTGCCTAATTTTAATTTTCCTTGGTCCTGATGAAGTGGCACCAGACCCGTTAGGGGCTACAGAGGCACGAAACATGTCGACCCTACACACAACACTAGCCCTTTAGGAACATTATATCCAACTAGGGCAGATTACTTTTAACTAGGCTAGTGCCCCTTGAGAATAAAACACATTTAGTTAGAACGGCCCTAGACCTATTTTAGACCCACCCACCTATTCACCGCACTCCCTTAATCCACACTCCCGCACTCACCCTACAGCTTCATCCAAAAGATCTCTGCCAAAGAGCCCCTTCGAGGGTGCCCGTCGGGCATTGCAGCGCCGGCCCGACGAGGAGCAAGGCCCAATGATGAAGCATGACATCCTTCGGGGTGTGTGAGGGCACTTTTTAGAAAAGACCTTTCTTCCCCTAGGAACTGCACCCTTCTGGTATTCCATACTATTGCATTGGAGCACGTGTGCAGGACCTGTTTAAATATAGCTCCTGGTTCCTCTTGTATAAATCATGGATAGCAAGTTCTCACTTCTATGAGTTACCGAGGGCAGCAGCCCACATACCCAACATTTTGTCGTATTACAAGCAGCGTGCATTTGATGCAAAGGTCTGAATGAACACATTATTTTTATAGGACTTCATGTGCTCCTCCTTGTGAGGCGCCAGGGTAACAAAGATATGCTCGGGGGGAACAGGCATAGTACCAATCAAAGTGTGCACAGGATATTTCTCCTCAAGAAAATACGTTACCCCAAGTATCAATATTAACGAAATCAAAATGATTGCTACGAACACAACTTTACTTTTACTGACCAGGAGGACCAAACAGGCCCATCCCGATCAGAACGCGGAGCTGCGAAAGGCTGCTCCTCCTCCTGAATGGGTCGACCAAAGGGATACATTCTTGTAAAACAGCGGAAAAGACTTACACTTGGAGCCAAGCTGGAATAAAAACAAGAAATTAAGGCAATATATTGTTCACTAAACGTAGGCGCTGTTGAGCACCGGTGGTGGAGCTGTTCGTCTAGCTCGGATCCAGATCCAACGTTGCAGGGCAAAACACCTTCTCCTCGGAAACACAGTTCATTCGCCCTGTTCGGTGACTGTCCGAATAACGCACCAATCTCCCTGTCCCTAAGCTCTCGTTGGTACCATGGGCAGGGTACGTTCGCCCTATTCTCCAGTCATGCAGTCCATCCCTACTAACCTGACTTTCCCTTTGGTGCACTGTTCCTCTTACGGGGGCGCAAATTGAACCTCAACACTCCAGGCACAGCGGGGTCAGAGAACAAAGGGTCAGGCTCAAGGGGACCAGAGGGCAAAGGGTCGGACTCAGACAGGTCGGTGGATTGGGGCTCAACTGGACCTGACTCAATCACAGGTGGGCCAACAAGCTGGGGCTCCCGAATGGCCTTTATTTCAGGTGGCACCGCCTCATTCAGCACTGCATGACTCTCCTCCTCCATCGGTGCCCATGTGAGCCGGGCATCCGAAAAAGGAATGAACCGTGGCACCTGCTCCGTCTCACAATCCCCAATCCCGTCCGCGACCCACTGGTCGTAGGGCAGCGGGAGGGGCACCCTCTTGCAATGAGTGCTGTGGATCCAATTCCTCTGACCGTCGACCTTCACCGCTGTCCTGGTGGCCAGAAGGACCTGCAGGGGTCCTTTCCAGCGTGGCTCCAAACCGCTCTTCTGCTGAAAATTTCGGACTAGAATCCAATCACCTGGCCGTATCTCATGGCCTGACCCTCTGGATGTTGCTGCAGTGTTTCAGCTATCTGTTGGTGAATAGAACCCACATTTTTAGTCAACTCATAAAGGTAGTCTATAAGCAAGGGGTATTCTATCTCGGAGAACCTGCGAGGTCGCCCCAAACATTTGCCGGGTGGCCAAACACGACCTCGTACAGGGACAATCCTGTTCTAGAGTGGGCTGTTACTCTTGTAGACATTAGTGCTAGGGGTAAAGCATCTGGCCACTGCAATCCTGTGATCTCTTTGATCTTGGCCATTTTCAGCTTGAGAGTACCGTTGTACTTCTCAACCAGGCCTGCTGATTGGGGGTGGTTTGCTGCATGAAACTTCTGCCTAATGTGCAACCCGTCGCACACCAATTGGATGACCTTGGCATTGAAGTGGCTGCCATTGTCACTCCAAATCAAACGGGGCAAACCAAAGCGCGGGAAGAACTCTTTCAAGAGTACCTTCGCCGTCGCCATGGCGGTGTTCTCTTTAGTGGGATAGGCCTCAATCCATTTACTGAATGCACTGACAACCACCAACACATATTTCAAGTTATTGACTCGTTCCATTTCTATGTAATCCATCTGGAGAACCTCGAAAGGGAAGGAAGGCGGTGCGAAACTGCCAACAGGAGTGGGGGTACCCTTCCCAGGATGGTGCATCAGGCAAACCATGCAGTACTTCACCAGGTGGGCAGCAACTTTGGGAATATGTCATTCCGCCATACGGGGTCTAGCAGCTTACAAATCCCCTTCGCACTGATGTGGGCTGGCCCGTGCGCCATGGTAACCACAGAGAGGACATATGCATCCGGTAGCATCCATCTCTGCTTTCCGGATTTATCAACCCAGCACCCATCCTCATCCAAATTAGCTGTGCTTTCCTGCTATATTGCTAACTCCTCAATTGTCGCCTCACTCTGAATCTCCTTAACATTTTCCAGTGTGTCCTCAAACATCCCATTTTCAGGCACCCATCTAGCTGGACCTGCCACCAACATCCTCTTCATTTTAGTTCGTGCTGTCTCCTTCACTGTTTGGTCTGCAAATGCGTTATCCCTCCCAACATCATTAGTTATTACCTTGTGAGCACTGCACTTCACTACTGCTAATTTCTTAGGGAGTGCCAGGGCTGACAAAAGTCTGTGTATTAATGGGCCGTTCTGAATTCTCATTCCATGGGACGTTACAAACCCCCTCTCCGCCCAGAGCCGCCCAAAATTATGAGCCACGCCGAACGCATACTGGCTGTCAGTATAAATATTGGCAGCCAGTCCCTCACTCAACTCGCAGGCACGAAGAAGGGCCACCAATTCTGCAGCCTGCGCTGACTGATAGGGAACCCGTGATGTCTCAACTACAGTGCGTAGGGTGGTGATAGCATAGGCCGCTGTTGTCGTGCCATCTGGTAATTTAAAACAAGAGCCATCGACATATAGCTCTCCTTGGGGTTCAGATAGGGGAACATCAGTCAGGTCTACCCGTCCTTTCGTCTCTTCCTCTGTCCGGAAGTTGCAATCATGCACGTCCGTCTCCTCACTCTCAGAAGGGAGGGGTAGTAACGTGGCTGGGTTCAGGGTGGCACATCTTTTGATGGTGACATGTGGTGCAAACAGGGTCAGCTCATAGCCAGTTAGACGTGCACTGGTAAGGTGCTGCGTCTTTGTTCTGTTCAAAAGTGTGTCCACAGCATGCGGGACCATGACTGTGAGATCAGTATCAAGGACGAGCCCTGCCGATTGTTGGATTGAGATGGCCACAGCCGCGGCCGCTCTCAAACAACTCGGGAGGGCTCTAGCGACGTTGTCAAGCAGCGCAGAGAAATAGGCACATGGCCTCTGCTTACCTCCAAAGGCCTGTGTTAGGACAGAGAGCGCGCAGCCAGCCGTTTTGTGTACATACAACACGAACGGCTTCTGATAGTCTGGGGTGCCAAGCACAGGTGCAGAGCAGAGCGCTATTTTTAGTTGCTCAAAAGCATGCTGACAGTCATGTGTCCAAGGCAGGGGTTCATGCACATCTTTAGTAGTTAGGTGCAGCAAGGGCTTTGTTGGTAAAGCAAAGTTAGGGATTCAGTGGCAACAATACGAAGTAATACCTATAAAGGTTCGCACATCACGTTGCATCTTGGGGATGGGCATCTTAGTTATAGCAGCAATGCGCTCAGGTGTTAGTCTCCTTCTCTCCTTCGACAGTAGGTGACCTAAATAGGTGACCTCCAGTCGACAATATTGAAATTTAGAAAGGGACACTTTATGTCCATGATGGGCCAAATGTAACAATAATTTAACCGTTGCATCCTTGCAACCCTTTTCAATATCCGAAGCGATCAGGAGGTCGTCCACGTACTGCAATAAGACATTACCTGAGGGAAGGACGGGGGAGTCCAATTGGCCTTTTAAAGCTTGGCTATAGATACTGGGGCTTTCAGTATAGCCCTGAGGAGCCCAACAGAATCTAAAACGTCTGCCGGCCAAGGAGAAACCAAACAGATACCTGCTCTCTGGGTGTATGGGAATGCTAAAAAACGCATTCTTCAAATCAATGACAGAAAAGTATGTGGCAGAGGGAGGAATCATGGTCAGGAGAGCAGTGATATCAGGGACAACAGGGAACTGAGGGACCACAATCTTATTCACCTCACGCTGATCAATCACAAAGTGGTAGACATCGGGATGATCATCTGGGGAACCCAATGGTGCCTTTTTTAAGATGGGAAGAATAGGGCTATTGCACACATTCGCAATGGTCTCCTCAACAACCCCAGACACAATTAAATCTTGTATAATCTGCAATAGCACCCGTTCTCCTGCCTTTGGTATCTTATATTGGGGAAGATGAGGCAAAACAGCATTGTCCTTAACCCTGATGGAGACCGGAGGTATCTGCAATAACCCTACATCCCTATCACCTGTAGCCCACAATGTCGTCGGCACCTCTTGAAACTCAGCAGGAAGGGTCTGATCCTTTGACAAACATTGCTTGTAATTCACTACATTGGGTCCTATAGTCATATAGACGCCATCCGGGGAGCACGAAATAGTCGCATGTAACTTTTTCAACAAGTCCAAACCCATCAAATTCTCTCCACAGTTAGATGTCAATAAGAATGGCGAATCTACAGTAAAAGGGCCAATAGTCAGAGCCAGTGGCTCAGAGATGGGGCTCACAAGCGCTATACCTGAGAAGCCTAACAAAACGTTATTTTGGCCAGACAGGGCTGCCCCGGTGAACGAGAAACAGAGCTATTCATTGCGCCTGTGTTCACCAAGAATTTCTTCGCTGAGCCCTGCAGATCAGCAGTAACATAGGGTCCCCGCTGATCCACATGGATCTGAACTGATCCCCCACCCTGCCCTTGGCTGTCCTAGCTGTGGGTAAGTCCCGTCACTTCGTCCAAATCATAATCGTCATGGTAATACTGTCGCCCTCTTGGATCATCAAAATAGTTCTGATCAGACCGACCTGGCTGCTCCTCACCTCCCCGGCCTGCGTCGTGCCACCTGCTCCCCGGCCCCTTCCTCTGGACCTCCGTCCCCTCGGGGCTTCAACCCTTTGCAACAGCGTCGGACACTCACTACGCCAGTCCCCCTCCTCCTTACAATAGGTGCACTGGTTCGGCCCCACGGGTGTAGTATTCCTGCCAGTGCGGGGCAGCTTCCTGGCCGGACCAATGCCTCGTTCTCTACCGTGCCCCCGGGCGCCTGTTGCATCAATACCTTCGTTTTCAGCTCCTTATTCTTCTTCTCCACCTTCTCCTCATTCTCTCTGTGCTCATAATACTGTGCCATACTTAATATCACCGATGGAGAGGAGATAGTCCAAGTGCTCTCTGAAGCCTGCAACCGAGTCGTGATCTCAGGAAGCAGGTTCGTAACAAACCGGTTAACAAACAGCCGAGCACCTCCCTCCATCGACAAATCCTGTCCACTGAAATCCAAAAACACCCCTTCAAACCTAGTGAAAAAGTCGGATACACTTTCATCTTTCTTCTGGCGACATGCTGTTAACTTATCCCAATCAACTCTTCTAGGTGGGATCAAGGAGTGCATATACGTAATTATTCGGCCCGGCAGAGCTAGTATCTCAGCCTTAGGCTTCTCGCCTGGCTTCCTCTCTTTGTCCCATGCCCTGATCTCACCCCAAGTTCCACCCAACTCTACTACGTGGTCCTGCGTGTGCACCTGCCGCCAAATATCAACCGGCACCAGAAAACCGAAAAACATCTCGATGTCTGTCAACGTTATCACCGTTGATGACGCAGCCTCTGTCACCTCCTTGTAATAAGCAGTCGGATTTTTCCTAGGGTCAGGCAACTGAGTCTTAAGAGACAAAACCTCACCCTTTTCCAAGGAGTATAAACCCACTGTTCCTGGAAACGGGCCTCTACACGCTGCCTGATGACTTGGTCCTGCCCATTTCGAAGCTCTGGTATTTCGGGTTGGTAGATGGGATGCACTTCCCTCATCAGGAACTGAGACACTGCAGTCGGGCTCTTTTGGATCAACCTGCCACAGTATCCAATCAACGTGGCAACATTACTAAAAACATCATTAGGGGCCATACCAGCTGCATACACACTGTCCCGAATATCATAAATAATTTGGGGGGCAACACCATTAAAACACTGCTCCCACAACCCAATCAGAGTAGCCGACATATTCATGACGGCGTGCTGTTGCACAAACGGCTCGTAATATTTCAGTACACTCCACACATCCTCCACACTGTAAATCGGATTCCGGGCCCACTGGGAGGCCTGGTAAGCCACCATCTTCTTCTCTGCATCACCTACATCAGGCCGAATCAACACTCGCCCCATTCTTTCCTTAGCAGCCGCCCACTCCCCATCATCCAGTCCCCGCACTGGTGTCCCAGCGCACAACAAGGGCGAGGAAAGGGAGTGAAGGGAGGACACACTCGCGGATGTTACGAGAAATAGAGACACCAATGTCTGTGTGGTGGGTGTAAGCGATAGGGGTAGAGAAGAACTGGAGGTAATGGGTACAGTAGATCGGCCTGTAGTCGCTGCAGCCTCTGCCGATGGAGCCGAAAAGGAAACAAGGGGTGCTCCATCTGAAGCGGCCGAGTCAGGGGCAGGGGAACTAGAGGCGGGAGCATGGGAGGCGAGGTGTTGGGTCGGCGGGGCTGCTGGATATATCCTCTGCGGGGCATAAGGAGGTGGTAGCCGTACATCTAACAGATCCTCCACAAAGGGATCGCCTTCTTCACGTGTAACATAAGACTTGTCACATTGCAATCGAAACTTCCGGTCAGCACACTCTATACCCCTCTCTATCTTCTCTCTCATACGCTATAGCCTTTTGCGTTACTGTCTGTGTCTTCCCCCTCCGGGCCTCTTTCTCCGCTTTTGTACGTCTTTGCTTAGCCTCCTTTTGCCATACCTGAAGATTGTCAAACATGGACTGCCTACTTCTTTTTGCAAACAATTTATCCTGCAAGAAGTTCAATTTCTGTTCATCAAAGGTACCTGTCAAAGGCCACTGTAACTCGGCGTTGTCCCTCGTATATTTGTGCCATAGTGTACTAGACATAATAGGGCCAAGGCCGTGCTTCACATACATGTCGAAGTTTGGGGTGCCTTCCGGAGGCGCAGGCTGCCTCTCTTCCAATCGAGCATCAGCAGAACAACAGCGGTACCCAAAACAGCAAACCTTGCTAAAACAGGGCATCTTCAAGAACAAAGAGGAAAAGAAAATTTGCTACTTGTGCCCGACAAATGACTTACCAATTCTTCCCCACAGGTCCGTCCTCGGACCGTATCGAACGCTCAAAGACCAAAAACCAGTCCTCAGACTGCATCAACTTTCAAATCAAGCTCCACATCACAAGTTCCAAACAGTAGTCAAACCCCAGGCGTTTTCAAGAAAAAGCCGAATTACCATGTCGCCTGGCAGAGGGTCCTCAGACACCCTGTATCTCCAAAGCGGTCCGCAGACCTATCAAGCTCACAAACAAACCAAGAAATGGTCTCCAGACCATATCCAAAATTATTCAAGACGGCACCATATTTACCAAGAATCAAGACAAACTCACCTGGTGCACACAGGTCGAACAAAGTTATTCTCCACTGCCGACTCTTCGGACCAAACGGCCAACTAAAAGGGTTTCGCCTTTTAGGGCCCCAGCCGGGATGACCACTAGACAAGGCCCCGCCCGATCAGACAGGCGGGGCAGCTGCGAGAACTAAGCTCGGTCGTGTGGGGATCCCCGATCCGCCCGTCCGACCGGACGTGGCCCCATCCCCCACACCCGGTTGCGGGCGAGGATGGGACACCCGATGGAGTCCCTGTTCGGGCGCCAAATGAAGGAAGTTACCCGATTAGGGTCACCCGGGTCACTCACGACCACCTCTCTGCCTTCCCAATAAATGAAGAGTTGGTCAGACAGTAGAGAATACAAACCAATAAGTTTATTACTGATACGCAGCAGCGGAGCCCAGTCTGACCAGTCTCCTGAGATGACTGCCGAGGGACTGGCCCCGTTCACACGGTAACACAAAATATACATTTCCAACACCTCAAAAATCCCTCCCACACTGGAATTTTCCAGCTCAGGCCATGATGAACAAAGGAGGCAAACAAGGATGAGCCATGGCACAGGGCTGGGTACATGCTATCTCGACTCCAAGGCCGCTCGGCCGGTGCCTACCATTCTAAGATGTGGGAACGAGTTTATCTAACAGCAAAGGTATGCAACAATGGATAGTACATTCATTAGTGCAACGAAGCTTCAACCTTGAGAAGTACAAGCTGGAGGCGCAGAGGCAGCCTTTCTGCTGAGGCAGGCTTTATGAGACAGGAGCTCGATCTCAATTACAAAACAAGATGGCGCCAAGAAAGATGGCGCCATGAATGCTAACTTAATACGAAATAGAGTATAACCATTGCAAAGGGAGCATTTCAAGTGCGTGCATCACAAGGATAATATTTCAAATCTAGCAATGCTCAGTAGAACCACCAATAACCATAGAGACTGTCACAGTATAAGGCACTCTTGAACATGAGCACTTCCTTTTTCTTTGCTTTAAACGAGCAACGTCCATGTAAATACACAACTTGTTCCAATGATGACAGAACCTTGTTGAAGAAAACTGGAACCACTTGACGTAACCGATTCAACAGAAATCCATGTATAAGACAGAAGCGGAAACAGCCGTCCATGACATCCAAATAAGGGATCGCTTATTCCCCTTTTTGTTCAGCTCCTGAAACAGAAATAATAAATCGTAACAACTGTGATGTACAAGAGCATCGGGTGGGTAAAATAACAGTCATAACAATGCATCATACCCTGGGCGGGATAATCCTCGCCTCCGTGTCCTTAATAGAATTGAAAATTCTTGGCGCGAATGCTCGCAAATTTTTTATTCTATTACAGGACCGGAGGCTTCGGATTATGCTAGTTAAACACTTTTCAAGAACAACAGAAGATATATCGCCCAAAAGTTTGTAATAAAACTGTTTAAATGTAGAGTCGGATGACCAGTCCGCTGCTCTCATTATATCTTGCACACTGGAACCCAGCATAAATGACTTTGAAGCCATAGCGCCTCTCACTGAGTGAGCACCAAATATTTCAGTATTAATACCAGCTTCAATCATGATATATCTGAGCCATCTGGCGATGGTGGCAGAGGTAACAGATTTAAAAGGTCTTTGTAATGCAATTAATAGCCTTGAACAACCCTCCGGCCTGAGAGGTCGGGTACTTTCCTCATATACCTTAAGGCATTTGACCAAACACAACTTATCATTAGTAGGAAATGCAAAATAGTCAATAGAGCAAGAAAAAGTCTTTGTTCTTGCAGAGATAACAAATGAAACCCCTTCCGGGAAGAAAACTCTACCTGTTAGGTCCAGTACTCTGGCATCGGAAACCTGCCAGCAGGCCGATAAACATAAGAGCATAGCCAACTTAGCCGTTAATTGTTTTCTAGAGAGACTTGAATTATCTGGCCAACTGTCAAATAAATTCAATACCTTAGAAACATCCCATAAAACTGAATACTTAGCCTTAGGGGGATTCGCCACTCGTATTCCCTTGAGAAGTTTGCATACCAAAGGATGCATACCTACCGGTCTCTCGTCGATCCAGGAATGCCCAGCCGAAATGGCTGATCGAAAGTTGTTAACTGACATGTAAGATAATCCTTCGGACGCTCTCTCAGAGAGAAAATTCAATACTTGTGAGAGATCTGCCTCCACGGGATCCACATGTCTCTCCAAGCACCAACCCAACCATGCTCGCCATGCTGAGGAATACCTTTTCCTGGTAGAGGGAGCCCAGGCCTGCTGCATGAACTCTGAAGCTTCTTTCGAAATTCCTGGCAACGTCCACTGTTGCCTGAAAGCCTCCAGGCCATCAGGGACAACTGCCCCGACATGACTAGTGGATGCAGTTCCCCTTGAGGTCCCCGGAGGATCGCCGACGAGCATGGCAGGAGCAGCGGTAAGTCGCACGTTAGCTCCAATAGAATAGGAAACCACGGTTGTGCTTTCCACACTGGGGTGACCAAGATCATCTCTGTCTACTTGGTTCGCTACCCTGGGAATGAGGATGAAGGGGAGAAATGCGTAATTCAGCGTCTTCGACCAGTCCTGAGTGAAGGCATCCGTGGCCTTCGCCTGAGGGTATGGCCTCCAACTGAAAAAGGACTCCATTGAGTCCATTGACTCCATTGAGTCTGGAGGCAAAGAGGTCTATCTGGCAGGGGCCCCAAATGGAATGGATCATGTGAAAAAGCGAGGTGTGGAGTTGCCAGTCGCTGTAGTCCCTCAAGTGACGGGAATTCCAGTCCGCTATTGTATTGTCCTGACCCGGAAGGTACTCCGCTATCACCGTGAGCTGGTGAGACAGGCAATAATGCCAAAAATCCTTGGCGATCTTGGCCAACATCCGGGACTTGGTCCCGCCTAGCTTGTTGATGTATCTCACCGCTGATATGTTGTCCATCCTGAGAAGGATGCAACAAGCTACCCTCTTGGGTGAGAGAGTTCGGATCGCAAACGACCCCGCAAGGAGCTCCAAGCAATTGATATGCAGTGCCAACTCCTTGAGAGACCATCTGCCCCCTGTCATCACTTCCCCGCATCGCGTCCTCCAGCCCCACCGGCTGGCATCTGATTCTATTACTATCTCGGGGCGAGAGCCAAATATGGCTCGGCCGTTCCAGGCATCTACATGGGCTAACCACCACTTGAGCTCCTCCCTGGCCTCCTCCGAGAGGGGAACCTGATCCGAGTATGAGAGTCCCTTCTGAAGGTGCTGTATCTTTAGCCGCTGAAGGGCCTGGTAATGTAAAGGGCCCGGAAAAATTGCCTATATTGAAGAGGCTAGAAGCCCTACCAGGCGAGCAATAGCTCTCAACGACATGACCTGCTTGCTCAATGTCGCCTTCAGTTCTTTCTTCAGATCTCTCAATTTGGATTTGGGCAACTGAAGTTGGGCTGTCTGAGAGTTGATCATAAAACCCAGAAACTCTATCGGCTGAGTCAGGCGTAGGATTGACTTGGCCGCGTTGATCACAAAACCCAGATTCTCCAAAAGCTGAATTGCCATCTGTAGATGCTGGGCTGCTAGATGGGGAGTTGCAGCCATGATGAGCATGTCGTCTAGGTAAATTATCAGACGAACTCCCTGTTCCCGGAGGTGTGCGGTCACTGGCTTCATCAACTTGGTGAAACACCAAGGAGCTGAAGAAAGACCGAAAGGCAGGACCAAATATTCCAGCCATCTGTCCTGCCACCGGAACTGCAAAAAGCGCCGGTGTGGAGGAAAGATCGGCACAGTTAAATAGGCATCCTTGAGGTCCAGACGGACTATCCAATCCCCTTGTCTCAGGATGTCTGTCAATAAATGTATACTCTCCATTTTGAAATGTCTGTATTGGACAAATTGGTTGAACTCCTTTAGATTCAAAACTAGCCGGTATCCACCTCCCCTTTTTTGCACCAGGAAGACATTGCTGCAGAATCCCACGGGACTGCTGTTGCAGTAAGCTACTGCGCATTTCTGCACCAAGTCTACAATTTCGCGCTCTATAATGGATCTGTCTTGTTGGGAAAAAACCAACTGCTGTGGAATAAACTCTTGGGTTGGGGTCTGAAAAAACTCCATGTGAAAACCCTGTATGGTTTGTAAGACCCATGCATCCCGTGTAAGCGCTGACCAATTGTGTAGAAACAAACAAACTCGACCCCCCAGAGGGTGTGAGTCCAAACCAAGCACACTTACCTGAGGTAACTTGGGGCTGGAAGTTGCCCCGCTGGCCTCCTCTGTGATAGCGGCGGCGGAAGGATCTTCTGGTCGGGTAGAAGGTACCGCCCCTAGTGGAATCATTCCAGTCCCCTCTACCGCGACCGTAACCGCCTCTGGGAGGGCCTTGATGGTATGGGCGGCCTGGCGAGCGGCCCCTGCCTCGCCCGGCCCATCCAAAAAGGCCAGCCTGGAAAATCTTTTTAATGTTCGTCTGGGCCTTCTCCAATGACGTGAAGGTACCCACTTATCTTGTCACGTCCGTGACAAATTGATCCCCAAACAGCAGACCTTCCGCCAACGGCCCCGCCTCTGCGGAGGCCAACTGCGTCAGGTTGGAATCCATCCGAAGTAATAACGATTTGCGTCGCTCTGCTGAGATGGCGCAATTCGCATTGCCCACAAAGCAAATAGCCCTTTGTGTCCATCCCGCCAAAATATCGGGGTCCACCGGAACACCGGTCTCCCTGGCCACTAACGCCATCTCCAAGATCTTGGCCAGAGGCCCTGTCACATCCAGCAGTTTGTCCTGGCACCCCGCCAGGCGCGATCTATCCCTTTCTTGGGGTATTTCGCAAATTTCTTTAAGAACGCCAGCATGCTGGGGTCAATATCCGGTGTGTTAGCCACCTTATTCGGTATGTCGGGATGGGGGCACTCGGACCGCAGCCTACTGCGCACCTCCTTATCAAAATGCCTGCGGAGGTTCTGGTGGAAATATTCACAAACCTCCGGAGCCGGAGCCCAGTCCGAGGACTGTGGATGGACGATGTCCATGGGATTAAAATTGAAAGGACTCACAGTTTGGAATGAGGCGGGTTCGGGAGGGGTTACATGCACCCTCTTGGCCTTCTTCTTCCTAGGAGGGGACTTGTGGGCTGAGGAATCCGTGTCTGTTCCTGCATCTGTGTCCAGGGCTATAGTGGGAGCGGGCGGCGCTGAAACTGGCACGGAATATTGATGATCCGTTCCGGAGGTCTGGGGAAGGGAAGGCAAGGCTTGTGCGTGAGGCCATGAGGGGGCTTTGGCCTTGCCCCTGCCGTCCGATGATTTATGCGCCGGGCCTGCAACATCAGAGGCCTGAAGTCCGTGCCGCTTAGCAAATCTCTCCAGCTGAGCGGTGATAGGCTTAAGGGCCGCCGCTAACGCCTGGTTCACCGTTTGTGGGACTGCAGTCTCAATAGCCCGATTCACGGACTGCTGCACTGATGCGTCAAGGGCATCCACCAAGCTGTCCTCCAAAAGGGGACCCTGCTGCTCCTCATAGTATGAGTAATCCTCATCTTCAAACGCGACCCAGTCCTCCACAATGGAGCTTTTCACGAGGAAGCGCAGATAGAAAGTGTAGAATGCAGTATCCAATAAATTCCAAAGGAATTACAAGGGGGGAGTCACCCACTGTGCACAAAACTCCACAAACTCCTCAGCCCAGCTGTAGTCACTATTATTCCAGCCTGGTAGGGCGTAGGCGAAAGCCTCACTCAATATATATATATATATCTATGATACGTGGCCTGCCCCTGGCCTGGGCCTTCCAGATTATTCCAGCCAAGGAGGGCGTAATTCTGACCAAAATCAGCAAAACCGCGGTTCTAGGAAGCTTTTGAACTTCCCCGCGTGTATTTTGGGCATCGCATAGCCCAAAGTAGCCCAAAAGTAGCCCAAATGGGCTACGCGACACCAGCTCTCTCAGAAATGCGGGCCCGACGAGGGGGGGGGGGGGCACCACTGCTGCCAGGAAAATGGAGGCGCACCTCCTGGGCTCAATTTGGGCACAGAAGGGTTGCGGCGGGCCGGGAGGTGCACCGGAGCTGCCCCTGTACACGCCGCAAGCCGACTCTTAAAGAACCAGCAGAGGATCCCGCAGGTACACCTAAGCACATGCGACCGCGGAACTTCTCGTGAGGATTTGGGAAATGTTAACAAATGCGTTCACCTGATAACACAATGCTGGCAGCGTACATTAGACAGATAATAATGTTATACCAATAATACAATAATATGAAGTACATTAAGAAACCAAGATGGAGCACTTATCTCGGCTGCGAGCAGCAAAGAAAGAGGAATTGCTCATGTTCAAGAGTGCCTTATACTGTGACAGTCTCTATGGTTATTGGTGGTTCGACTGAGCATTGTGGGGAATGTAGTTTATTGTAATGGAAAACGTGTTTTCATTGGCTGCTGTTAAAATTCAGTAAAGAAAGAGAAAGCATATTCTGAAGCCTCCGGTCCTGTAATAGAATCATGGGTAGCGCTGACCTCCATCTTAGGATGGTCTCGCGAGGCAGCAGCATTCTTACCCAGCATTCCTCCCTTCCTCCGTGACACCTCATTGGGTGCTCTAACTCCTTCTATCGCTACTCATGGTAGCTGCGGCTGACAGCGTGACCCTTTGACCTCCTAGCAAGGCTTTTCCCTAAACCCAGATGAGACTGCTACAGGTCTGCCAACGCACACGGTGCTGCTGTGTGACACACGGTTTTATGCCTCATCACAGAGCCACACATGAAGAGAGACAATCACACTCAAGCTGGATGCCTTGCACAGAACAGGTTTCCAGCTCAGGTGTGTGAACGCTCTACATAGCTGATCTCCAAATAAAAATATCACATGACCTGGGAGGCGGTGCCATATGACTTCCTTCCTGCTGTGGGGGAGGGTAGCCATTTAGGCAGAGCAGGGTGTCCAAAGCCTAACTCACAATGGCCCCGCCCCCGTCAAGGCCACACCCCCTTTTACTGTACACTCACACAGTGAAAAATATTCTTAGGTTATCAGGCATGCTGTTGTCTTGAAACCGGTGCCTGGTGAAGTGTAGGGGACCATCAGTGCTTGAGAACAACATTGGGACCACGCGCAACCAGCAATGGGTACCCAGCCGCCAGGTGGGCTAATGTGCATCTGGGACAGCATGAGTGGGCACTCCATGGCACAGACAGTAATGTAGGGTTTTTTCATCTCTTCATATGCCTCATATGTGATTTTTGTTTATTTTGTATGGATCTGCTTTTTTTTCTTCCTTTCTTTCCTTAATCCTCTAACTCCTGAGGGCCCTTTCCTCCATCGGAATAGGATGGTCTCACGAGACAGCACCCAGTCCTCTTCCTACCCTCTGTTGCTCCTCATTGGGTGTGTAACTCTCTTTCCTCCTCTTCCTGCTCTCTGCCTCCTCCAGTCATTGCTGTTGGTAGTTGTGGCTGATTTCCACCTCACCACGTCCTGGTTGTACATCATAGACCCACCATTGAGGTGCCCAGGGCTTTAAGTGGGATGAAAAAACTGGGCGGGGGGTCTCTCAAAGGGGCGTGACCGATGTAATTAAGGGCGTGGCTTACAAACACATAAACTGAAAATCTGTGCTTAGCATAGTGTGCCCTTCGACTGGTAGTTTGCTGCTTCTGTCCTTGCATCCAGGTATATAATGCAACAAGTAACAAGCCAGGACTATTGACTTTGTCAATGGTTGTTAGTTGCATAAGATACATAAGCAACAACCATGGCTTCATTGTATAAAATAAAAAAAAATATTGAAAATGCTTCAGTTCTGAAATGATGAGACTGTGAAAGAACTGTAATGAGTTTCTTTGAAGTTATATCCAAGGCAGTGAAGGGCGGCACTGCTGCAGAGTTTTTTTTTTTTTCATCCTTAGGGTAAAAATCTCAGCACTTGCTTTTTAGAATTGCCAGTGCTGAGCACCAGCGGCTTTCTCCTTTACTCCTGCTGGCTGGACACCATAGGCCCTTTACTGAGGGGTCTGTGGTTTGCACCTCCAGCGCCTCTGGGTCGTACCTCAAAGACCCTCTACAGAGTTTTCTGGAACTATTCTTGATCTGCACCTTCTCCTCTTCTAGGTGGACCCCTTTTACGTCTTACTGAGGAGTCAGTGTATTACGCCTCCTTCACTGTAGGTGGTACATCATAGGCGCTCTACCCGGACTCCCCAAGATATTGTGATCCAGTTTGTCAGATTTAGGAGCTCAAAATTCAAAACTCATAGCCAAAACCATCTAAAAGTTCCCATAATTTTGCAACACGTATAATGCAATATGGAGTTACCCTGTGTTCCTCAGAACCTGGCGCAATCACGTTATGTATTTACAAATGGTTCTGTCGGATCTATTTGCAACATATATATGTATTTGAAGGAGTCTGTATTTACCGACTGGGTCAGTAAACACATATATAATCAAAAACATTGGGTTTCATAGAAATATGTATTGTTTGAAAACTAGTTCATTTCACTAGAGAAATGACATGAAAAAGGGTGTTCCGTGCGCAATGTGAAAAAGCGCTTGTGCAGTAAAGTGCACATGAAATACAAAAGAGTTAACACTTTCAGGTTATATACCTCTTAAGTCTGTTCACTGAATTCTTGAGGCTGGTTCAACTTCAGTCATAAGTACAGTGTTTCAATGCCAGCCCATGTACATAGTACAGACAATTAAGCTTATTTGACGTTTCGACCCCAAAAAGTAGTGTGACAAAACGAATCTTCCTCAGGACGGCGAGTAGAAGCACCATAAATTCACGTGCGAAAGTGTTCAAGGGTTTCATTGCGTCATCTTAGCACCGCCACAAAGAAACATCCTTAAGGACTATTCCAAAATAAATTACTCCAGTGGGTAGCCTCAATTGTGCAGGTGGTTTTGTTAAATTATTTGTAAATTCTTCACATCCACTCAGGTAGTTCTCCAGGCATGCGTCGGTTTAACTGAATAAAAGAGAGGCCAAAAGCTCTAGGAAACCCTCTGAACACCGATTAATGATATATTTTACTACTAAACAAGCAGTCACAAGTGGAATTACCTTGCAAGCACTAGAGTCATGATTTGAATGGTGCAGCAGGTGCAGTGGCACAGGGGCCAAAGATCTAGGAAATCCATTGAACATTGATTATTGCTATATATTTCACTACGAAACAAGCAGTCACAAGTGCAGTGACCTTGCATGCATTAGGGTAATGATTTCAATGGTGCAGAAGGTGCAGTAACACAGGGGCAAAAAGGTCTAGGAAATCCACTGAATACCGATTAAAGCTATATTATACTACTGCCCCCAACTCGGAACTAGCTATGGCCGCTATCCCCCACTCCCTAGCAACAATCTGCCATCTCAGTGCTCCCTATGGCGCAGTGCGAGCGTCGCCTCCTGCTGCACTTCCGCGCTTCCTGACCTTTCCTCTCTCTCCTCATGAGATTTCTCCCTCGCAGGCTTCCTCTTCTCTTCAATTAGGACACTGGCACACCTTAAAAGTGTATGGATCACTCTTTTTCACAACACGAGCAGCTTTTATAAAAAGCACTTAAAAGTTCTATAAAGTATTTCAGCGCTTTTTAAGAGCACCAATTATATTGCACAAAGACACTTTTTTATGGCACTGGGGAGACTACAGGATTTGGTCAGGATCACACGATGTTGAGCCGACGTAGAGACTCGAACCCGGTTCCCCAAGTCGGCAGCTGTTCCCATTATTTCACATCTTTATTATGGTCACCTGCAACATGTACAAAAAACATTGACAAAGACAATAGATTTTGCATAGGCAAAACCTATTGGCTTTGCCAATGCTTATTCTTTATTATTACATACAATACAATCTTTAAATACATACCTTCAGGATGTGCGCTGTATAAAAACGTCTCCAAAGTTTGATTTTACTCAAATGTCCATGTAAAATAGCAACCCTGGCCATCCAAAGAGTGCATATAATTGACGTGCCTCTTAGATCACTATTGGCATTGTCAGGGTGGGTGGAAACACGAAAGTTTCAAAATTCATGTTTGAAAACTATTCCTTCAAAAAAAAAAATACTACTTGCACTGATTTAGTCTGATGTACTACTACTACTAAGATGAAACAGTTCTGCATGTGAATAAAATACATTTTTGGAATTTTTGACGAGACTTTTTCATATTTTACATGTTTGTTCAGAATGTCTTTAAAAATGAAGGTGGCCCAAAAGTTAACTGTGCAGGACACCCTAGTTACCTGCTTTCTGTCACGTCGATTAACTTGTAAATAAATGCTTGTCGTTTTGAACAGGGGGCCTCATTCAAAGGTCAGGAATGCACTTGTGGCCCCCAGACTATATATCTACTCGGACGTTATAGTGTAGATTATACAGCAGCGCTGGCTTCAGTGCAGCACAGCTGCAAGTATTAAAAAACGCTATAACGCAGTCAACGCTGGCTGTGTCATAAAGCTTTTTTTCTTTATTTTCAGCCATTTGCAACATGGCTCAAAAACACTGGCAAAGCCAATAGATCTCGCAAAGGCAAAACCTACTGGCTTTAACATAACAAAACGTGTATTTGTAAAGCGCTCGTTCACCCAAGAGTATATTGGCGCTGAATAAAAAAATGTTTTTTGTTACCCAACTCAATGGTACTCATTTTATCAACCTCAGAAGTATGAATGGCTGAATGGACCTGCTGGGATTTGAAGCTGTGACCATGCGGTTGAACACAGCCTCCTACAGCGGATGCATTAGTCCACTAAGCCACCAGACCCTGCTTTGCCAATGCTTGTCCCTATCTGCACCTCTACACGCTAACAAGGAAGGCAGCAATGCTGATTATTAAAGGGACCCTGGAGGCATCATCCTTTCTGTGGCTTCCATTGGCCGCTCTGAGTGGATCATAAGAGAAAGAGACACATTTCCTCCCAGGTGGAATGGGCGAGTCATTTTTAGGCAATCTCCATGAGGACCGTGCCTAACGAATATATGTTAGACCTACACTGAATCGCGAGGTGTGAGGGTGGTGGGAGTGACAGATTTCCACGGTGGTGTGAGCCCAGGATAGACCTCTCTGCAGAGAGGAGCTGGGTAAGATGTTTGTGAGTGTTTAACCCTTTCTACTTTTTGTGGGCTCTTCTCTCCCCCTGAGGGCCCTAGTAGCCGGAGAGTGTATTATGGAGACCATGCAGTAGAAATGTCTATTCCTATAAACTGGCAATGATGAATTCATTTATGGATAAGTGGTTGACCGCCTGCCCTGAGGGGATGTGGGAGGTGCTATTTTGTAAACATGCCAAATGCATATAGTGAAACCTAAAAATAACAGTTCGTACTTGCTAAGGGCAAAAAAACAAAAAGCAAAACATTAGACTGCTTAGCAATGCAACATTTTCACACTTACCTATAATTTGTTTTGCAAAGAAGAATGCTGTACACAATTACTCTTGACTGCTTCCTGAAACAACTGCATGTACAATAACTTCCTTTTCAACTTTGCCCCAACAAAGGATAAACAAAAAAAGTCCAGTACTGCTGAGAAATTTGCACACTCATGCTGCCCTGTCAAATCCCATACTCCTGTGTACAGGCAAAACAGGATAGAGAAGGATGGGCTTCAGTGCTATTTAATGAAAATATGATAAAGTCTCTTCAAAACTTAAAAAGTGTGGGGCATATTAGCAAGACCCACGTTAGAACTATCGCCGCTTTAGCGGCAGGAAACTGCCGCTAAAACGGCGATAATGGGCTTGCTAATATGCATTATAGAATTCCAATAGAAGCCCAGGTTAGATGTCCTGCACATCTAACCTGGGCTTCTATTGGAATTCTATAACGCATATTAGCAAGCAGCATTATCGCCGTTTTAGCGGCAGTTTCCTGCCGCTAAAACGGCGATAATTTTAACGTGGGTCTTGCTAATATGCCCCTGTATTTCTTTAACAAAGAAGCTTTGACACTAACAGGCACATTATAGCACTGCATTGAGAAGTACTAATATAAAGTGGTTTTTTTGTACAACTGGTAGTCTGAACTTATATGTCTGGAAGTGCTTTTATATGCGGTAATGAAGAAAAAAAGAGTTTTAGTGAAATAAGATAACAGAGGTACATTAAACCATGACATATTAAATACCCAAAACCCTAAGGCTGTATGTAAATCACTGCGCTGTAGTAGGCCTCCGTATCCACGCTGCCACCTCTTGAGCCAACCTGGTATTCAACTCATGGCTACAACAAGAGAGCAAACTTTCCCAGCCACTGCCAGCCCTGGGGAAGAAGAGCCGGCAATCGCTGAGAAACAAACGCGGCAGTGCGACTACTAGACAAAACAAGGGGCGAGTGAATACCAAGCAGAGCATGACTAAGAGATGGCAGGTTTAATGAGTGAATTATTGTTTAAAGAACTGGAAGAAATACATCTAAATCTTGGGTTTCCCACTTTAGCAAGTGTGTGATCCTATGTAAGTCCCGGGACGATTGTCTTTTTACGCAAACTCTCTCAAAAAATGTATGGGCACATCGTGCCCCTCCGATTCCGCCCACTTCGACCGCTGATTGTTCACCTAGTAGTGGGCTGTGGCTACAGCAGTCCAAATTTCACAAATGTAGAATGATACGATGAACTCATAGTTGAGTGGGTCAAAGCAGAGGAGATCACTTTTACTAACAAATATGTGTAGCTCCCCAAACATGGCCGTCAATGTCCTTTTGTTTCTAAAGGCATTTCAAAAGGCAATTACAGGAGCCAGTAGGTTAACACCTAAACTAACCTGCCTTGTAACCTGAAAGGACTTTAATCTCAAACCCACATGCCGATTGGTTACAATAGTCCGTGGACTCCGTGACTGTCCGCAGCAAAGGCGGCAGGAGGCAATCGCAGCAGCAGGGAGGAAAGCTGAAGATGTTTCTTCCTGAATATATGTCGGTATTAGACTTAAACACCCTTCTCTGATTGTTATGAAAAACGTCAGACCTTTTTCCAAATTAACAAATTATAAATAAACATGCAAAACATCCTGGTGCAGTTTACAAAATTTGTGATGGGGTAAATTTTGTTCTGGACCAACAGTATTTACATTGCTGTCCATATGCCCTGCTCCCCTTCCCACCACAAACAAAATGTGTGTCAAAGTATTACATAGTAATCAATATATGGCATTTTTTTCCTTATCATTCTTATCGCTTGAGGCCGAATTTCCATTGAGTGCATTCGGGCAGTATATTTATTGTCATGGAAGAGAGGGCTGCGCTTTCTATCTGTTGCTTTTTGTAGCTGTTGTGTGTTGCTTTGGAAACAAGATGCGGCTATGTCTTCTGTCGAGAGCCGCCTCCTTGAAGAAAAGTGATGTGAAGAGGGTGGTACGGGCCACTCCTTGTTACAGCTGTCATGTAGACTCTTCTCCATATCATGGGTAATACTGAAGTCCAATCATTTCCAAAGCTAAGAGGACTTCGAAATCTGCTACATGCAGTTTCATGGTTCACATCTTAAAAGAAGCCTGCTTGTACCAGCAAGAGAAGAGCAGTTGGTTGAATCGCGGAGACTAGATAGAGGTTAATAAAATGCTTTGGGTACATATAACTAGTAGGTCAGTAATTACTCATAGGGATCTCACTGAAAAGTAATCTATGAAGGGTACTACAAGTCTCTCTTAAAAAACCTGAAGCCAATCCTATACCATTAACACTCACCTGTATGGCGACCAGCAAGGACGACACCAACAGGCTGAGGACCCTCATCCAGCCCACCGGACAGAACCACTGGGGGAGACTGAGCACCAGCAGCACTCCCTGCAGACCGGAAGTTCAGCCTGACCGCACAGAGGGAGACAGACACCAACACAGCGACAGAGAAAGACTACAGAGCTGTTCTGGGTGCCCGCCATGCTGGAGTGGGGCAACTTGCAGTTCAGGATTGTGAGTGATGAGAGTCCGCAGAAAGGAGATGCAAAATTACATCACTGATGCTGACGTCGCAACCAGAGTCCTCTGAGCAGAGTACAGTCCAGGGTAAAGGGAAGAATGGGGACCCATAGCTATAATTACGCATTCTTTGGGGTTATTCTTGCAGTGCTGCTCGACAGAGACCAGAGGTTATTTTAAACTGAGAGAGAAGGGTATTTCTGATTAGTTGAACGTCCTACCCCGAACCTCCATTAGGGCAATGTCCTCCTCTGGATCTGTTTCGCCATGTGGGTTTCGGCAAGCAGGGAGACAAATTCCAAACCAAAATGGCCACTATGAAAACAACGGCGCAAAATAACATATTAAATCTGAAAGGAATCTCACTGAAAGGGAGAGACTCCTTTGCCTCCCTAGGCTCGGTCAAAATGAAACAAGAGAGTGCGTCGCCCGTGAAGAAAGTTGAAGCGTGACAAATGAAGTGGCCATGCGCCTTTCTCTTATCAACAGGGCACACAAAGTAAACAAAACACAAACATGTATAAGTAGTACTCATTCTAATGTAAACACAAAACAGTAAAAACACCTAAAAAAACTGCAACACAAATATTGTGTTTTTGAAATATAAAATGCGGCGTACGTGCAGTGCTGAGACGAAACAACAAAACACGAACACTTATAAGAAGTGCTCGTCCTAAAGTAAAAAAAGCGTTCCAAAGACATGAGATACAAGGGGGCAAGTGGAAGAGTACAATTCCTGCTGCAATACTCCATGGGATTTAACAATTGAGAAAAAGGTGGGACACGCAGCAAGCATTACCCACTTAGAAGGAACGGTTTTTAAATGACACTGTCAAAAGCAAATCAAAATCTGTGGGCAGGCTATAAGTCCACAGATTGAATACAGCATGTCCCGAAGACAGCACTTGCACGCTGACTAGGCTCGACCTAAAAAACATTAGCACTGTAAAGAATTTACCCACCAGCCTCATTGCTCAGGACTGTGGTTGGCAGAAGCTAAATCTGAATGACAGTTGAACAGACCAATGACGTAAGAGGTCTGATACAAAGTAGCTATGCATTCATATATATGCATATTTTTAATTGATTAATTTTTTTGGTTACGAGGCTGGTGAGACAGCTCATGCTGTCACTATGCCAGGCCTGAACTGACATAAAAAAAGATGGGTCACAAAGCATAAAATAACGAACGGCACAATGCTTTTAATATCAAAAAGTTCAATTGTATTAAGAAGAGTGACCCATGCGGAAAAAGAATTTACCCGGTGGTTGTAAAACCATTCACTAGTTGTTTAACACAGTGAATGCAGTGGTGGCTCCTCCGTTAAGGTAGAGGAGTGACACCCTACTGCCTTGAAGCAGTAAAAAAAGGAAAAAATAAAATTATAATAACGTAATGTTATTATCATTTTATCTTGTCCTCCTGCTGCGCAGCTTTGCGTAGCGGGGGTAAAGGGGAGGAGTGGTAGAACCCTCCTAAGTGCGCAATGACTGTTTGGCCGGCCCTCTTGGGGCTCCCAAAACAGTCATGCACACTTTCCCTGTTCTCCATGCAGGCTGCATTGCAGCCTGCATGGAGAACATGCCCAGGCCCCCAGTCCCTGGCTGAGCGCCGAACCACGTGCTCAGACCTATCACAACTCTGCATTGCAGCATTGTGATTGGTCAGAGGAGCCTAGCTGTGTTTCCTAGAGTCCGAGACGGAGGAGAGCAGGAGCGGAGACGCAGGACCCGGCGGCAAGGTAAGTATATTTTATTTTTTATTTTACATTGTGCCCCGCCCTCCCTGCCCGCCCTGCCACCCACGAGCTGTGCCGGCCTTCACCGAGTGAATGAAAATAATGCTGTACAAATGATGACGAAAGCATGTAAAGGAAATCTAGTTTCAAGACACAATCATATTTACCTACCATGAAATATGGGAAAATATGTACAAAACATAAGATAAACAAGCATTTGCAATGCAATAGGTCTCGCATTATTAAAGTTTGAGCTATTGGCATTGCTAAATAATGCAACACCAATAGCTCAAACTTTAATAATGCGAGACCTATAAGTGGGGAGAGCATGGGAGAAAGAGTAGTTTAGGGGGACCAAGGAGGCAAAAAGTTACGGATGCTGCCTCGAAAAAGAAGGTAAAAGTTATGATTTGAGGGGGAAAGGAGGTGAAAGTTACAGTTAAGGCTGGAAAAAAAGAAGGTAAAAGTTACAATTTGTGGGGGAGGCAAAAGTTACAGTTAAGGCTGGATAAGAAGGCAAAAGGTACAATTTGAGGGGGAAAAAGGAGGCAAAAGTTATGGTTAAGGCTGGAAAAGAAGAAGGCAAAAGTTGTCATTTGTTGGGGGGAAGCAAAAGTTACAGTTATGGCAGGAAAAGTAGAAGGCAAAAATTACAATGTGGGGGAGGAGGCAAAAGTTATGGTTAAGGCTGAAAAGAAGAAGGCAAAAGTTATGATTTGTGGGGGTAAAAGGAGGCAAAGGTTACAGTTAAAGCTGGAAAAGAAGAAGGCAAAGTTATGATTTGGGGGAGGGAAGGAGGCAAAAGTTATGGTTAAGGCTGACAAATAGAAGGCAAAAGTGACGATTTGAGGGGGAAAAAAGGAGGCAAAAGTTTGAGGGGCACAGTTTGAGGGGAAAAAGGAAGTGAAAGTGAGCACAGATTTGGTGGAAAAAAACAACGGTGTCAAGGACTGACAGCGCGGTGCAGGTTCGAGCGGGGGCTCAGTCTGCAGCAGTGGTGGGGAGCTGGCCAGGGTCATATATACTCAATGAAACATTTTGTACAAATGGGCAGCACTGAGTCCCTACAATGGCACAAACTTCACGCTTGGCAGCCAAGACACAATCAAGAGCCATTTTGTTTTGTAAAAGGACAGTCCGTTGTGCTTCTAATTGATGAATCCTAATTCTATGGCGGTAGAATTGACAAGTTCTTCTAACATATCAGTTTCAATTTGAATTTCATGTATTGATAGTCTTATCCGATTGATAAATAAAGGTTTCCTTCTTGGTAAGCAGGAGTTACGTAGCCAATTCACCTAGGTTAACAGGTTGTACGTTTATTGCAGATGATAGATTACATGTGAGTTACCAGTATGCCCTACCAGAAGCAGCATCTTCTCTGCCCAGTCACTCTCTAACTGCCATCCATCCTTACCGTCACTCACCAAGGTTCTGCAACATCATAAGCTTGGCTGAGTAGGACAGGAGGCAGGGGAATGGAGCAGGAAGGCACCACAAACATATTGTATCACAGCAAATCTCCTTTCCTTACAAAATAGTAAAATTACAAATAGAACTAAGAGTCACTAGGTTGGTTAAGCCCGATAAACTGTTCGCACAATGGGTGCATCAAATCCCATCCACACGGAACTGAGAGCATACCTATACACAGACCACACAGACCCAATTGAAATGAAACCTTTACCAGGTGCAGTGCCAGGGGAGCAACATTTTCTCCTTCTACAGCCACAGGATTATGATCTACTGCAAACATCCTCTACAGTGTACTCTCACAGGACCAGGGACACACATTGCACATACCTTCTACTGCCCACACTTACAGTACCACAGACACATACTCCACATACGTTACACTGCGCACTCTTACAGGACTAGGGGCATCCACGTACACGCTACTGCATTCAGTCTCAGGACCAGAGACATAAACCACACACTTACTCTCTACTGTCCACTCTTGCAGGACTAGGGGCATCCACATACCTGCTACTGCATTCAGTCCCAGGACCAGAGACATAAATCACACACTTTCTCGCTACAGTCCACTCTTGCAGGACTAGGAACATCCACGTACCCGCTACTGCATTCAGACTCAGGACCAGAGACATAAATCACACACTTTCTCTCTACAGTCCACTCTTGCAGGACTAGGGACATCCACGTACCCGCTACTGCATTCAGTCTCAGGACCAGAGACATAAATCACACGCCTTCTCTCTACAGTCCACTCTTGCAGGACTAGGGACATCCACATACCCGCTTCTGCATTCAGTCTCAGGAACAGTGACATACATCACACACTTTCTCGCTACAGTCCACTCTTGCAGGACTAGGGACATCCACGTACCCGCTACTGCATTCAGTCTCAGGACCAGACACATAAATCACACACTTTCTCGCTACAGTCCACTCTTGCAGGACTAGGGACATCCACGTACCCGCTACTGGATTCAGACTCAGGACCAGAGACATACATCACACACTTTGTCTCTACAGTCCACTCTTGCAGGACTAGGGACATCCAAGTACCCGCTACTGCATTCAGTCTCAGGACCAGAGACATACATCACACACTTTCTCTCTACAGTCCACTCTTGCAGGACTAGGGATATGTACTCCACATACCCGCTACTGCATTCAGTCTCAGGACCAGAGACATACATCACACACTTTCTCTCTACAGTCCACTCTTGCAGGACTAGGGACATCCAAGTACCCGCTACTGCATTCAGTCTCAGGAACAGAGACATATATCACACACTTTCTCTGTACAGTCCACTCTTGCAGGACTAGGGACATGTACTTCACATACCCGCTACTGCATTCAGTCTCAGGACCAGAGACATAAATCACACACTTTCTCTCTACAGTCCACTCTTGCAGGACCAGTGACATTATGTAAATCACCCTCTATGGTGCACTCTTTCTGTACAAGAGCAAACTCTCTACTGCACACTCTCGCAAGACCAGGCACATATACTATATACTGACCCTTTACTGTGCTTTCATTTAAGACTACTGAAATATACTCAACAAATCCGGTACTGCACACTCTTGCAGGACCAGGGAAATATTGTACACACGTTCTACCGCACTCTCCTTCAGGACCTGGGACATACGTTACACTCAGTATCTACTTGCAGGACCATGGAAATGTATTCACACACCCTCTACTGTGCATACACACACAGAACCCTTGCAAATACCTTAAGGCCACCACCTAAAATGGTATTTATCAGACACTATATCATCCAGCACCCAAGCATAAAAACTGTTCCACCACTACAAACTTCACGTATAATAAGCATAAACAGTTGCGCATTCAATAACATTATAAACTTTAGCACACAAAACAACAATGTGCCAGCTCTCCAGTGAGCAACATCTCACTCAAACCCCCACGAAAAAAACAGCCTAGTTATGGCATCACACTTTAATAACCCCATTTAAACACACTACATGAAATTCTAAAGCCTTTAAGTCAGCAGTTCATACACTTTACACAAGGGGACTGGTTATCAAATGCACACAGAAATATTATGTCTCACCATCCAACAACAGCGCTCAGACAGTTCTCTATCACTGTTGCTTTCACTAACACCAGAACAGTAAGACTGTTCTAGCCTCCTCCAAATATAAACACAAAACAATTAGGGGCTGATTTAAAACTTGGTGGACAGAGTTTACTCTGTCGGGATGGTGGAGGACATAATCTCTGTCATCTCGAGAGACCTCTGCCCACCAACTACCATCATGATGGTTCCCGCCAATGTAGGAAAAGTTTGACAAAACCTTCACAGCGCTACTCACCCTGAACAGCTCCGGTGATATGGTGCTTGAGATGGACTCCTGGAAGGTTTGAGAGGAATGACCCTGCCTTTGCGTCCCTGGGAGTGATCTGGCATGCGGCGGTTCCCCTTCAGCAGGCTGTGCATGTTGCTGGGCTTCCTCACTCGCTCAAGGAGAGTTCGGCGAGCGGTCACGCTGGTGTGGACGAGGCTGACCGGCCTCCACCGCGGAGCTGTGTTCCGGATCTTGCGATGCCGCTTCGCACAATAAGCCCGCAAAAGAGAAGGAGAAAGATCGGAGGGAAGTGTCACAGCCAGCTCACTCGACACGCCGAATCACAGATTTGAAGAAGGGGGACGATGGGAGCAACACGGACGCCAAACGGAAAGCGATAGCTGGAGCCCCGGCACACAATCTAGTAGAGAATCTGAGGTCACCGAAAGACCTGTGGGTCATGACCGGCAGGCATTCACAGGCAGAATCAAAACAGCATGTAATCCCATCAATCTTCAGCTTGATCACACAGCACGCTGGTCCTGTCTAGCTGAAAAATAAAAGCCAGTGGTGCGCGCGCACCACAGAGGAGCGGGGGAGGGAGCGCGGCAGCGGCAGCAGACGAACACGCGCTGCTGCGCGTTCTGGCCACCGTCGGGAATGGGCGCGGCAAAGGCGGGACATGCGCCCGCCTTGCCTAATCGCGTGCCTTTTTTTGTAAAAACGCACGCTACAGTTAATGAGGGCTTCTGAAAACAAAACCACACGTACGAGCGTGTGGGTCGTTTTCAGAAGCCCTTCTAGAGGTCTCGCTGCGCGAGCAGTGCTGCGCACTGCAACGCTAGGCGCGAGACCTAAAGGTGTAAGACATTTAAAAATGTCTTACGATATATCAATAGTGTTTTATTTATGCCTTATTTTATGTATGGCTTAAATGAAACCCTCCATGTATTTCTAGTCTACATGTTTCTGCCTCATTTAAAGCCCACTATGGGTCTTTGGCATTCAACAGGACTGTTATGCCTGTGGCTATACTACTAAAAGACCGCCTAGTGATGGGCTGATGTCTGGCTATGTGTAGGTAAATCAAAGATATAGTGACACATAATAGAGACAGTGTTCTCAGGATCTGAGTAGTATGGAAGAAAGCATACAGTTTTACTGCCAAACGTGCACTCCTGGTGGTAAAGAAGTGTATTTAGGAGTCACTTAAATTCACAGCAGGAAAAACAGATCCATTTATAGAGATCTATCCGTGTTGGTTATCATGCATAAAAAAGGCCAGCCCCGTACTTTTTGCAGTGCCGCAACTTTTGACAATTGTGACAAACAACCCTGCTAGACACTCGGGAGGAGATTTACTAAGATTTTACACTGCGTTTGAGTCACAAAAGTGACGCAAATCGGTGCAAAATCTTTTTTCCAATTTACTTACCTTTGCTAAACTTGTTTAACGCTGGAAATAACGTGAAAGTAACGCAAAGTAAGCACTGCTTTGCATTACTTAGTGCCAAGGGGACGTACCATGGGTGGAGCATGGGCGTTCCCATGCAACCACCCAAGGTTTCTGACGCTAAACTCGATTTACTAAATAAGGTAGACAGGGTTTAGCGTCAGAAAACTGTGCCCTTTTGAAGTAGGCGCAACGAAGGAGAAATGCTTTAATTTCTCCATCCTTTTCTGACTTTGTACGTTTGCTGCAGTTTACAGCACACATGCAAAGAGGGAAAGGGTTAAAGTCAGTCTATGCATAGTATTTTATACTGGAAGGGTATTCTTTCAGTACAAAACTTATGCTAGACTCACGGAGACACCCTTGCACTATGGTGGCAAAGGTGTGTCTGTGGCGCACCACAGCTGATTTCAGCACTGGCGCTAGGGAGAGGGGAGGAGAGGAGAGTGTCATATTTCTGTAACTATGGAGCTCTCCTCCTCTATCCTTTTCATGCAGGGCAGCATTTGCGGCTTCTGCACTGCACTGCATAAGTAAGTGGTAAATCTGGCCCTCGGTGAGTACCCAGCCAGTAGTGAAAATACAGTCTCCAATCTGATCTTATGGCATCTTTTGAACTGAATGGTACGTATGCACTACCCCAGCCCTTGTGGCAATGCAGGCTTCATGGGAGAGAAAGGCTTTGTGTTAAAAAAAAGTCATAGAGGCGTATGGGGGAGCTGAGAAGAGTGCTTTTGGCGAGCAAAAACAATTTGATTCTGTACCACCATCTTACCTTACTTTTCAGCTAATAGCATTTGCTGCATAAGTGTCATTTGCGCGCTGTATGAATCATCCCTCCACAGATGGAACTGGCAGTGTGGTGTAGGAACATCACGCCCATTCTGACCATCATTAATTATCCCTACAGTATGGCGGAGAAGGTGGTCTATGAGAGTAGGGGTTGTCCCCAGAAGTGGGAGAGGGTCTGGGGCAAATGGAATGTTTACAGGGGAAGTCCATGTGCGGCCCCCACTGTTATGTCAATAGCGTCCCCAGTTCATGAGGGGGAGGTACCGATTGGGCCCCGGGTGGGATGAGTATTAGATAGCTCAACAAAGGGAATTAGCCAAAAATGTCACTGCAATGATTATTAAACAAGTGTAAAATACTGTGGTGTTGTATTGTATGATAAACTGCTTAAACCTAATAAAAAGATATTTTAAAAAACAATTATCCCTACAGTAACTCTACTGCCACTCCTAACATTAACAAATGCCACAACTGACACCTCTGCAGCTATTGACACCACCAACAAGGTTCAGCACACTGCTCCAACAATCATTAATGTCACTGGTACCACAAAACCAATGGAGTGCAATCACAACAGGGTGTATGCAAAAATATATGTTGTTGCAGTGAACATGGTCACCAAATGAAGACCTTGTAAAACATACTATAGGAGAAGTCATTGCAGAGTAGGATATACGTCACACAAAGTACAGCCCATGATGCATGAGGTAAGGGAGTCACACTTGAAAAGCTTAACAAGCATTGGTAATGCAACGGTTTCGCCTATGTAATGAATAAAGAGCGGTTTTCATGAATAATGGAAGAAGGAAAGAGCTCCCTGACAGATAACACAGGAGTGGAGAGGATGTGGCACAGTGGCCAGAGCTATTGACTCGAGTTTTGTGTCACAGAAAAGGGGTGCAATCGCTGTGCAGGGCATACAGTGATTCATATGCTTTAAAATAAATTATATCGATTTTCAAAGCACGTGCAAACTGAACATTGCAAAGGACATTGTGTCTTCTTTCATTTGTAATTAATAGCTGTGTGTACAGTCTCTGCATCCAATCACGTTGATGCAGTCAGCTCTTTCAGCAGGGCCGGACTAGCCGTTGCGGGCACCGGGCGTTTCCCATCAGCAGTGGTAGGGACAGTGGAAATGTGGTGGTGGTGTCAACTCTTCGCAGCCAGTGTCCTGCTTCCGGAGGATGTTACCAACTGCAGTTTGTGAGGCACCATTTGTTAGTGCAGCAGTGTGTATTAATGTGTCTGTTGCACAGACATGCAAGATGGACTGGAGTTCATCGTTGGTGGAATGGATATGGCAGTCTTGCGTCATGGCCATGGGGAATCCTTCATTACTTCTACGAATTTGATTACAACGGCTAAGTCAAGATAAAACATGGTGAGAATGTTATCTTCTTATATTCACAAGGGAGGGAGTTGTTTATGTGGCCAGCCTCTAGGAACTATCCTGCCGTGGCCTCCACGAAGCTGTGACCAGGGCTGGCTTTAGCGCTGGTGGCGCCCACTGTGACAATCTTTGTTGGCCTCCCCCAAAAACTCCTTCTCCAGAAATTTCCTCACTACCACCAGTGTCTCTCATCGCTCCATAGCCCATTTCTAAAATTTGTTGTATAGCACTACTCATACCAGTGTAGGGTGTCAGGGCACTTTACATCACACACACATTATACAGAGACAATGAATCATGCCTGTGTAAATCAGTCTATAGATAATGTAACAGAAGACAATGAAGATTACAAGATGTAGGAATCACGTCACCCAGATTAGTAACCAGTGTTTAGTCTGGAGAAGCACAAACTCAGGATTTAAAAAGTACGACAGTGGTTGGCTCTACTTATAAGAATGTAATTCTACCCAAATGAACCCTTTTAAGAAACATTAGGATAATGAAAGACTGGGGAAAAAACATAATGTTCTAACCTATACCATGCAGTTTGCATGCAGCTCTTTGATGACAATTCATAGCTCACTGTGCTATATTAGGGTTGTAACTTATGAACTTCAAATAACAAAAGGATCTTTGTGACAAAAGCAGTAACCTACTGAGCTATCCAAATAAAATAGAGGTTCTGTGAGCTGCATGGTGCATGTTCTTTGCAGCAGCCATCAGTAGCGGCTGGCACGGATCGGGGGTGGTGAGGCAGGGTGGCAGGTGGGGTTAGAAAGAAAAAAGATACACTTACTTTTTCACTGCATCTCTCTTCCGTTGTCTCTCCCGGCTGGAACAGAAGCACACAGGCTCCCATAAGCCTGCAATGCAGTGTTGTGATTGGTCTGTGTGGCGTGGTTCGGCGCTCAGACAGGCAGTGGTATCCTGTGCATGTTTTCCACCCAGGCTGCGTATTACAGCCGGTGGAGAACATGCAAAGTGCGCATGACTGTTTGGCCGGCACAAGACGGCTGGCCAAACCGTCATGTGCACTGATAGAGTTCACTCACCACTCCTTCCCCTGCTCTGTGAGCAGAGCAGCCCTGCCCGCCTCGCAATACTGCTTCAGCAGGGAAAAATACAATTATAATAACATTGTGTAATTATCATTTCCTTTTTCCTTTTTTTACACTGCTGAAAAGCAGTGGGGCAACACTCCTCCGCCTTAGCGGAGGAGCCGCTACCTGGCAGCCATATTAACCCTCTGTGCTACTTTATCATGATTGAAAACTGCTACTAGACAAAACTCCGATCGAACATTAAGCGCCAATAATCTGAACTCAAAGCTTACTATTGGAATTGTAAGGCTTTTCAGTGCGATCTTTGATTTGTGGAAAGCTGCGTTCATCTTCTGTATAAACTGTATGATGAGCAATGTTTTAATAAAAAGAGTTATAAAAAACATTAATCACCAAAGTTATTGTGACATTTTTATTGTTGCCTGAAAACTGCTGGACACACATGGAACTCTGCAGCAAGTGCTTTTTTAACCTGTATTATTTCTAAACATGGCACCCCTGAGGTCAGCAACAGGTGCAGCTGCACCAGTCGCACAGCACTAGAGCTGGCCCTGCCTGTGATGGTAAATTTGTGACATCTGGTGGAAGAACTGAATATCTGAAACTCTAAAATATGAGTCACATTTAACTGATATAGTATCATAGAGTGGTGAATATTAAACCTGGTAGTATTATCTCAATTAATCTGTTTGCTTGTCCTGTCATTAATTACTCAATGTTTTAATTGTTATCTAAATTACTAGGTTATTTACTGATAGTGGTAAGTCCACTAAGGCCAATTTTAAGCAATAAAGCTTCACACTAGATGAGGGTGTTAAAGACAGATGTATAATCTTGTGGTGATCATAATGCAAAACAACTTTGCTGTGATTCTCTCACGGGTTGTGAGGCGTTGAATGTGCATATTTGATTCTGGTCAGTATCCTTGTGCAGAACAGTGTGGCACAGTAGGTGAATACTTGCATTGTGCAATGCAAGTTTTTCTATGTAATTTGAGGGCGGTGGGAAAGCGTCGCGAGGGAGAGGTAGCAAGACAGCAAGGCTCTGTGAAGAAAATGCGTCCTTTGTGACTTACTGAAAAGTAAGAGGGGTTATAATGAGCAGCAGTCAGAGTCAGTTTCAACCAGGAGCAAACTCAACTATGGCAATAGCTTGCTCCTAGTTCTCGCCCTTCACTCCTTCTGCCCATTGTACAAAGTCATAAACTTTGGAAATATACACATTTTCGAATTCCGTCGGTGTACACCTACCTCATTCAACTACCACCAAATGAGCTGGTTTGTAACCACACACAGGGTGCTGGTACTGCTTTAACTGAACATGTACTTCTCTGGGCATTGTCTGCTGCTTATGCCATAGCTAGCAGGGGTTGAGCAGAGCCTCTCAGAACTGTGCTCTAAGCTAACCAGAGTGGGTTTATTAAGTTGGTAGGGGGTGCCCCCCCAAATTATTAACCCCATTTCAGAAACCCGCTGTATACCTACAGGAAACCTATGATCTGCAAATCAGTTCCTTCTTGTGCCAGTCAAACCACAATATCCCGCTTCAGCATCCTGGTCTTTTCTCCAACTAGGATTCCACCCCTGGAACTCCCTCCCCCAGACCTCTATGCAGATCACTTTATTTCATGAGTTCATCGCTGGGCTCAAAAAACACCCCATGGGCCTCTTGGCCCAATCAAGGCCTCACCTCTCTGGTGTCATGGACCCTCCCTTCTGTCAATAATGGTAATAAATAGCATATTACACTTTGAGCATCTGCATATAAACAAAGTATTACCTTGTAATTGCTATCACCTATGAACCGCCATATTTGCTATCTTCTCTGCTTGCGCGCCCGAATGACCACAAAGTGATGCATCGCCGTCTTACAGAAATGCTTGAAGTCCCCTTTATAATAGTAAATTAGGCCCACTAATTCAATGGGAGCAATCATTATGCATTAGGCTATCAAGTAAAAACCCAAGACAGGAAACACTAGGCCCACATTTACTGAAGTATTGCACGTGACCAAACGGCATTAAAAAAAGACAGGTTTATTAAATATGGGCCGTAGTGTCACGCGAGCGGGTAGACTGGTTCCCAAATTCACTAGGATTCATTAACCATCAATCAATCAAATAGTCTTTATTCGACCTAAATGAGGTCATAAAAGAAAACACAGAATAAATACAAAAAAATGTAAATAACACATTATAAAATGATTTAACAATAAAAACACACTTAATGAGATAGGTCATGTCAGTTCATTGTTTTACCCCTTTTAAAAGCTCACTTCCATAGATTTTCTAGTTCTAATAGCGGATTTAAAAAAGAAAGCATGCTAAAACATACATCTAGGGAGTAAAACAAGCTCCCCCACACCGGCGGGGCCCTGACTTTATTAGTTGGGGCTTTAAAAAGTGCTTCCGTGAGAATTTGTACAAGCAGCAGAAAAAAGTAAAGTGCAATAGAGACTTCTCAGATTTGTTGTGGCATGGACAAGGCGGTACAACATTTGCCTCTGTGTTAAATACGTTTTTAAAACACAATAGTCAGTGTATTGGTCCTGGTCTAAAACGAAATAAAAGGGATGTCTCCCAGCGTTAAATATAAGACAGGTTCTACTGAGTGGAAGAATCTGAAATAAGTCAGCACAGGACATTTAGATACTTCTACTTTCATTCTGGTTTCTTCGCAGTGCTCTAACAAAGCAGTTTTGACCTTTAATTTGTCCGAACTGTTTATTTTGTTAGGATCGTTGACCAGGGTGGACAGTCCCAGGGAGTCTAATGATTTGCGGATGTAACCCAGCCATGGAATAGTGGCACCCTTCTCCTGGCTGAGACAATACGAAACAATGTCCCTGCACAGGGATGCTGCCGGGTTGGTCCATATACTGACCCACAGCAATAGTGGAGCTATCTGGACCTTGTCTACAATATCACCCTGTTTGAGCTCTGAGTCTGAATAGATAATATAACTTGGGGTAGACGGTGGTAATTGCAGAATTCTACGGAGAATACGATTTCCCTCTGACTGCAAAGATGAACTCTTATGTAGGCCCCAAATCTCGGCTCCGTGTGTGGCTGTTGGAACACATTGGGAGTTGTATACCGTCAGCGTGGGTGTGATGATGGTCCCTCCACAGCGGCTCTTCTGCAATGGCAGAGGAGCGTCGCCCCACTGGCTCAGAGCCAGCAGAGGAAAAACAAAACAATATTTTACTATTGTTTTATTTTTCACATGCTGGCTCAGCCAGCTTGTGCAGGGAGGGGCGGGGCGCGGGCCATGGGAGGGGGGAGGACTGGTTCCTGCACTGTAACTGTGCATGTGTGTTTGGCCGGCCTTCTCAGGCTGGCCAAACTGTAGAGATGATGCTGTGAGAAGATGTTGAGATCAGTCCAGTTTTATTGTAGAATAACTACACAGCCTAATCATCGAGGCAGATCTACATCAGTTTCCAACCGCTCCCAACCCTTTTCAAATCACAGTGCCACCTAACAACCAAACAGCTAGGCAACCCCTGAACATTCTACAGGATGTCACCAAGAATGGAACACTGGGCAAAGAACTACAGCTTAAGGCTGTAACACATCTAAAGAAGGATATAACATACCCTCCTTTCTCACTTAAAAAACAAAAACAAAATAACAAGAGAATAGAGAACTAAGAAAACATTAATACACATAATACTGAAATGGATAAATAACACAAGCTTGGTAAAAAAACATTTCACATCCGGTACCTTTTGGGAATAACCCTTGTTCTTGCATTTCTCCTAAGTGAAACCTCAGAAGGTCCACTAACCACTGTACCGGGAGATAACGATGAAGAGCATGGAGCGACATTTTTAATTTTTACAACTTTACATACATTCCACCACTTTCCCCCTTCAACCTGAATAGCATTCCTTCCCACCTTAGTGACAGAAACGGGTGGACCAAACTTGCTCTCACCCTTCTTGACGTGAAAAGGAGACTTAATGCGTACCCTGTCTCCAACTCCAACGGGAACCATCTTTACGCTTCTCTTTTTGTCAAACCATGTCTTTTGTTTGTGTTGTGAACAAGAAACATTTTCCTTACCAACTCCATAAGAGAATCAATATCAGGCACAGCTTTAATCCACCTGTTCATCCAGGCAGGTTTGAAGTTAGTATTAGCTTTTCTTCCCCTTAGGAGCTCAAAAGGAGAAACTTTTGTTGTAGAGTGGGGAGTTGTCCTATAGAACCATAACATGCTTTCCAGAGAATCAAGAATGTTACAATTTCCAGCTTTGGCCCACCTAATGCAATCCCCCACCACCCTATTCATATGCTCAACAAGCCCATTGGATTGGGGATGGTAAAGTGAACTCCTTACATGTTTGACATTGCATGATTGTAGGAAATTCCCAAAGTCTAGACTGGTGAATTGAGTACCATTATCTGTTACAATGGTCTCTGGAAACCCCTCCCGCATGAAAACGTCCTTGAGAAAGGATAAGATGATGCTAGTGGATGCTTCCCTGACAAGTTTTATTTCTGGCCACTTTGAGGCATAATCGATCAGAACCAGCACAAAACGACACCCTCCAGGTAATATATCAAGAGGTCCCATGATGTCCAAACCCACTTTGGACCATGGTCCAGCAGGACATTCAATGGGAATCAGCGGCGGAGTAACTACTTTCAATCCTTTATCGGCCGACCGGCAAATGCGGCACAAATCTACAACTTCATTGATCTCACTGTCCATAGAGGGCCACCAGAAACATTCCCGGATACGTCTCTTAGTGAGTGTGGACCCTAAATGACCCTCGTGGGCACCAGTGATAATACCTCTCCTAAGATTCTGTGGAGGAATGAGTTTGTCAGCACGAAGCAAAATTCCACCCTCCAGGGAGATTTCCGACTCAACTTTCCAAAAAGGCTGTATGTTTTGAGGAAGGACACGCTCTCTGGGCCATCCAGTTCTAACAAACTCACAGACTTGTTGCAGAACGTCATCATCAGCAAGAGCCTTCAACCACTCATCTTCAGTGCCAACACCATGCTCTAGTAAATCAATTGAAGCTATCAGACAATCGTCGGAATCCTCCTCCCCACAGTCAGCCAAATCTGCGTCCCTTTTTCCATCATCTATGGGAAAGCGAGACAAGAAGTCGGCCCTGACGTTCCTGCCACCAGAGACATGGACAACATCGAACTGGTACTGCATAAGCCGTGACACCATACGAAGGATTCTAGGAGAACAGCATTTACCAGTTCCTGCACCAAGTATATTGACCAAGGGCTTATGATCGGTTCTCAACAGAAAACGCCTTCCCCAGACATAGGGACGGAACTTTTCAATGGCCCACAAACAGGATAAGAGTTCCTTCTCTATAACTGAGTATTGAAGTTCACTGTTCCTTAGAACCCTAGAAGCAAAAGCAACAGTATACTCAGTAGTGTGCTCATCTTGGGTTAGAACTGCCCCCAACCCCACTTGACTCGCATCAACCGTTATGCAAGATGGCAAACTGGGGTCATAAGGCTTGAGAGCAGAACTATTTTTTAAACAATCTTTAACAGAGCTCAATGCAGAGGCGCATTCATTTCCCCACACAAAACTTACTCCCCTTCTGAGGAGAGAACTGATAGGACGTACGAGAGTGGCATAGTTGGGAATGAACTTAGAATAGTACTCCAGAAGTCCGAGCAAGGACTTGACTCCTGTCTTATCGAGTGGGGCAGGAGCATGAGTGATGGCATCTAACAATCCCTGTCTAGGCCTGATTCCTTCCCCAGAAATAAGGTGACCTAAGTATTCAATTTCCTCACAAAGGAATTTACACTTATCCGACTTGACCACTACCCCACGGTTCTTGAAAATTTCAAGAACCTTTCTGAGTACATTTTCGTGCGAAGGAACATCTTTAGAGTGTATTAACACGTCATCCTGAAAAACCAGGACCCCATCGATACCTCCCAACATGTTCTGCATGACTCGTTGGAAAACGGACGCCGCAGAGGCAAGCCCAAACGGCATCCGTTTGTACTGGAAGGTACCCAATGGTGAGACAAATGCCGTGAGAGGTCGTGATTCTGGATCTAGCTCTACCTGATGATACGCACAGGCTAGATCCAGTTTGGAGAAATAGCGCGACCCCCTGACACATGCAAAAAGATCATCAATTTTGGGCAAAGGGTGAGAGTCGACCCAGATCTCTCTGTTGAGAGACCTCAAGTCCACACAGACGCGCAACTTACCACATTTCTTGCGCGCGACGACCAAGGGTGAAAGCCAGAGTGATGACTCTGTAGGTTCGATGATCCCTTGGTGGCACAGGGACTTGAGTTCAGATTCAAGATCATCTCTCACACTGAAAGGTACACCCCTCAATTTATGTTTTATTGGAACAGCTCCATCCTTTACGACAATTTTATGTCTGAAACCTAGTATGGTTCCAAGATTCCCTGAAAAGACAGATGGAAAACGTTCATTCCATCCTCTTGAATCATGTTCATCTGAAACTACCAGAACTTGTTCTGACGTACCTGGTCTGAGGATCATTTTGAATAGACCCTGATGATACCACCCCACAATATTCAAACCCTTGATTGCAACATAGATCTTTCCCCAAATTTTCCTCCCCTTGAAAATAAGTTCGTCCTCGAAGAACCCAAGAAGGTCAATTTTACGTCCCTCATACGAGACAGGAGAGCGATCAGGAGGCTGGAGAGCCCTATCTCCCCAAGTCTCATTGAACAATCTCTGTGTTATCATGGTAATCCTAGCCCCAGAATCAACGAGAAGATTTAGTGGTTTACCTCCTACACATATCTCGACAATGGGATCAACACACTCAGGGGATTCATGTACATTGGAGATAACATCATGAGAATCAACAATTACTGAGACTACATCGGAATCAGATTCTTGATCTGATTCTAAAACACATGCTACAGTTCTTCTACGATTTTTCTTTTTCAAGCAAACTTTTTCGAAGTGTCCTGTTTTTTTACAATAATTACAGACGGCATTGGCCCCGGGACACTTTCCCCTTTTTGATGAGGTGGATTCCCACATCGGTAACACATTTGCTTGAAATTCTGGAACTCTTGCTTGAAGGTTGAACCTCCTTTAACCACATTCGGGTTCTTTGAAGAACTGTATTTTGAAGGACCTTGTTGATATGTAGAATATCTGCTCTTATTGTTTTCAGCAACACTATTGACGGCGTCAACAGGCTTAACTTCTAGCTCCTTCAGCGAAACCTGAGAAGTCTCGATGCTCTTAGCAATTTTAATAGTATCTTCCAAAGAAGGATTAGCTAAAGACAACAATTTTTGACGAATCTGTTTGTCTCTGCAGTGGCACACAAATTGATCCCTGATCAACTGGTCCGTAAAAACGTCAAATTGACAGACGGAGGCTAGCATACGTAAGGCAGAAATGTAGGAATCCACATCCTCACTTTCACATTGTTGTCTCTTTAAAAACTTGTGGCGTAGAACCATCAAGCTAGGTTGTTTATCAAACCTTGTTTTGAGTTTGATGATGGTGTCTTGGTAGACGTCAACAACATCTTCTGGAGGATGATTAATTTCAGGAATATGCTTAAAAATCAATCTTCCCTCAAAACCCAAGGAATGGAGTAGAAGGAATTTTTTGCGATCGTTGCTAAATCTGGAAGCGCCAATGGCACCAAGGTAAGTTTGAAAAGCATCAAACCATATCTCCCACCGAACAGGAGGTTCACCTGGGGATTCGAGAAAAGAGGGAGGAGTAGTCACAGACTGCATAACAAAAACAAATGGAGAATGGAGGAAGAAACCAGGTGGTGAATAGGATATAAAGAACTAGAGAAAGATAAATGAGACCTGGAGATAAAGGATGAAGAGGGAGAGTAGTAACTCAGGTGGGGGAAGTTGAGAGAAAAAAAAAAAAAGAGTTTTGAAGTGGTGTGCGAATCACCGTAAATTCATCCGCACAAAATGCCCCCAAAAAACTGGTGTGCGAATCACCGTTTAATCATCCGCACCAGGCAGGTGTGCGAATCACCGTGAAGACAAGTACGGGGAGCAAAGTGATGTGCAGCTTTCCGGATAAATGTGAGAATATTGTAATTGTACACAAAAAGCACATTGAAGAAGAATGCCTTCGTTTAAAAAAAAATGATCCTAAAACAAGAAGACGAGCCAATACAGACTCCTCCCGTGCTGATCCTTGGTAAACGGGAGCTTGAGGGGTTGCTAAGCAACAAATACAGCGTTGCGTGGAGCGTAGAGGCCAGGCAGGTCAGGCAAGATGAGGCCTACTGTTGCGCATGTTCACGGAACGCAACGTGAGGCCTGAGCGCTGGAGACTTGCAAGAGCCGGGAGGGCGCAGCGGGAATACAAGCAGCACGCAAAAGCCGGCAGGGTGCAGCGGGGACACAGACCGTATGCAGCGAAAGAGCAGAGCCCCCCTTTGAAGACACGTAGAAACAGAGGATCGGTGACCGGTGAGGTTTTTACAATCCTTAAACAAAGTCTCTGATACGATCGTGACGGGATATTTAGCCCGTGTGAGTTGGCGATGTGATCTGTCACTCGATGCTTGGGAGATGGGTAACGATGCGTCGCTGAACAAAAAATGAACAGTCTTACCGCAAGTCAAGGACAGCTTGAGTCGAACAGATGCACGCAGGGTCCTGAGTGTGGCTGTGTAGTAGGATCGTCGCCACAAATTGTAGAGATGACGCTGTGAGAAGATGTTGAGATCAGTCCAGTTTTATTGTAGAATAACTACACAGCCTAATCATCGAGGCAGATCTACATCAGTTTCCAACCGCTCCCAACCCTTTTCAAATCACAGTGCCACCTAACAACCAAACAGCTAGGCAACCCCTGAATATTCTACAGGATGTCACCAAGAATGGAACACTGGGCAAAGAACTACAGCTTAAGGCTGTAACACATCTAAAGAAGGATATAACACAAACACACATGCGCACTTAGGTTTCTCCAACCTGGCTGCATTGAAAAGCCGGACTGGAGAAACAGCACAGACTCCCTATCCTGAGCAGAGTGTCAAAGCATCCTGCTCAATCCAATCCCTGCACTGCTCTCATGCTTGTGAGCAGTTGAGGGATTGCACAAGGAGTCTCTGAGGATGGCCCAGGGCCTGCTGGGACCCAGGAAGCATCGGAGAACTGAGACACGAGGAGGCAGAAGCAGCATCAGGTAAGTTTTTTTTTTAAACCCGCGCTCTCCCCCCTTCGCTCACCTTCTCCACCCGACCTCCACTGTTTACATGCATCGGCCACCACTGGGTCCCTCTGCTACCAGATCTTGTCAAATTGAGCACTGACCTGCTAACCTACTGAGTTTCAGACAGGCATTATTTAGCTGAGAATGGCAAGTTCCTAGACAACTAAAAGTTACACCCAAGTAACAAAAGTCTCTAACACTGGTAAGGGTCTGGCTGTTGATATTAAATCTAGTTAACCTGGATTTACAGGGCCCGCATGCCAAAATATGTGACTTACCGTAGTTAGTCACTAGATTAATTAACTAGGTTCGCTGGTGAGCTAGTCACACAACTGGATAGACACAGAACCACAGCATTTCAACCATCAATCAATCAATCAATCAATCAATCATGTCACTTATAAAGCGCACTACATACCCGCGAGGGTCTCAAGGCGCTGGGGGAAGAGGGGGGTGGTGCTGCTACTGATCGAAGAGCCAGGTCTTGAGGAGTCTTCTGAAGGCCAGTAGGTCTTGGGTCTGTCGGAGGTTGGTGGGGAGGGTGTTCCAGGTCTTGGCGGCGAGGTGGGAGAAGGATCTGCCGCCGGCGGTCGTTTTCTGGATGCGGGGGACTGTGGCGAGGGCGAGGCTGGTCGAGCGGAGCTGGCGGGTGGGGGTGTAGAAGCTGAGTCGTCTGTTGAGGTAGGCTGGTCCGGAGTTGTGGAGTGCTTTGTGTGCTTGGGTGAGGAGCTTGAAGGTTATCCTCTTGTTGACAGGGAGCCAGTGCAGGTCTCTCAGGTGGGGTGTGATGTGGCTGCGTCGGGGATGTCGAGGATAAGACGTGCAGAGGCGTTCTGGATGCGTTGCAGCCGTCTCAGGAGCTTAGCCGTCGTTCCTGCGTAGAGGGCGTTTCCATAGTCCAGCCTGCTGGTGACGAGGGCCTGGGTGACTGTTTTTCTTGTTTCGGTGGGGATCCACTTGAAGATCCTGCGGAGCATTCGGAGGATGTTGAAGCAGGATGAGGAAACGGCGTTGACCTGCTTAGTCATGGAGAGGGTGGGGTCGAGGATGACCCCTAGGTTGCGTACGTGGTCGGTGGGTGGCGGGGCTGTTCCCAGTGATGTTGGCCACCAGGAGTCGTCCCAGGCTGAAGGGTTGGAACCAAGGATGAGGACCTCCGTCTTGTCCGAGTTCAGCTTCAGGCGGCTGGTCCTCATCCATTCGGCGACGGCCTTCATTCCTTCGTGGAGGTGGGCTTTGGCGGTGTGAGGGTCTTTGGTGAGGGAGAGGATCAGCTGGGTGTCGTCGGCGTAGGAGATGATGTTGAGGTTGTGCTGTCGGGCGACGTGGGCGAGGGGTGCCATGTAGATGTAGAACAGCGTTGGGCTGAGGGAGGAGCCTTGGGGTACGCCGCAGATGATCTTGGTGGCCTTGGATCGGAAGGGGGCGAGGCGGACGCTTTGTGTTCTGCCGGAAAGGAAGGATGTGGTCCAGTCCAGGGCCTTCTCTTGGATCCCGGCGTCGTGAAGGCGTGTTCGTAGTGTGTGGTGGCAGACCGTGTCGAAGGCGGCTGATAGGTCCAGGAGGATGAGGGCTGCTGTTTCTCCGTTGTCTAGCAGGGTCCTGATGTCATCGGTGGCGGCGATGAGGGCGGTTTCGGTGCTGTGGTTGCTGCGGAAGCCGGACTGGGAAGGGTCCAGGATGTTGTTCTCCTCGAGGTAGCGGGTCAGTTGTTTGTTGACGATTTTCTCGGTGACCTTCGCGGGGAACGGGAGCAGAGAGATGGGTCGGAAGTTCTTGAGGTCCTTGGGGTCTGCCTTGGGTTTCTTGAGTAAGGCGGTGATCTCGGCGTGCTTCCAGCTTTCCGGGAAGGTTGCTGTCTCGAAGGAGATGTTGATTATTTTCCGGAGATGGGGCGCGATGGCTGTACTGGCTTTGTTGAAGATGTGGTGAGGGCACGGGTCTAGCGGTGAACCGGAGTGGATGGTGTTCATGATCTCGCTGGTGTCCTCGTCGTTGATGTTGGTCCAGGAGAGCAGGCGGTTGGTGGTTGTGGGGGCAGTGGTCTCGGTGGTTGCCGGGGCGGTCGTGGTGTTGAAGCTGTCGTGGATGTCGGCGATTTTGCGGTGGAAGAAGGTGGCCAGTGAGTCACACAGGTCTCGCGACGGCTGGATGTCGTTGGTGTTGGAGCTGGGGTTGGAGAGTTCCTTCACGATGTTGAAGAGCTCTATGCTGTTGTGTGCGTTGTTGTCTAGGCGGTCTTTGAGTGAGGCCCTTTGGCGGATCTGATGAGGTGATGGTGACTGCGGGTGGCGCTCTTGTGGGCGGCGTAGCTGTCCGTTCGTGGAGCCAGATCTTCTCCAGTTTTCGGCATGTTCGTTTGGAGGCCTGGAGGTCTTCGGTGAACCAGGTGGCTTTCTTGCTGGTGTGGCTGTTGGGCGGATTCTTGAGCGGGGCGAGGGTGTTGGCGCAGTCGTCGATCCACTGTCTGAGGTTGCGGGCGGCGGTGTCGGGGTCGGAGGGTTTGGCGGGTGGGCTCAGGCGAGGGTTGTGGTTAGCTGGTCTTCCGTGACTCTGCTCCAGCAGCGGCGAGGCATTTGTTCGGTGCGGTGGTGCGTGGTGGGCTTCCTGTAGGTGAAGTGGATGCAGTGGTGGTCAGTCCAGTGGGGTTCGGAGGTGTGGTTGAAGGAGACGTGTGGGCTTGCGGAAATGATGGAGTCTAGCGTGTGGCCGGCGGCGTGGGTGGGTGTAGTCACGAGCTGTCTGAGTCCGAGGGTGGCGAGGTTGTCGATCAGGGTGGTGGAGTTGGTGTCCTTGTTGTTCTCGAGGTGGAAGTTCAGGTCCCCGAGGAGGATGTAGTCCGTGGAGGCGATGGCGTGTGTGCTGGACGAAGTCAGCGATGGAATCGCTGAACTGTGGTCGGAGTCCGGGGGTCTGTAGATGAGGGTTCCTCTGAGGGTGGTGTTGGGATCGGTGTGGATCTGGAAGTGCATGTGTTCGGCGGTGCTGAGGGTGTCGTCGGTGTTGGTTGAGACTCTGAGGGTGTTCCTGTGGACGATGGCGATGCCTCCTCCGACTCCGTTGTTGCGGTCCCTGCGGGTGATCTTGTATCCGTCCGGGATGGCAATGGCGATGTCGGGGGCTGAAGCGGGATTCAGCCAGGTCTCCGTCAGGAATGCGACGTCTGGGGAGGTTGAGTCGAGAAGGTCCCAGAGTTCGATGGCGTGTTTGCGGGCGGAGCGGGTGTTGAGGAGGATGCATCTGAGGTAGTTGGGTTCTTTCCTGGGCGGTGGTTTGGCGGGGCGGGTGCTGGCGAAGCTGCAGTTCCGGGCAGGTGAAGGGCCCTTGGGTGCGCTTCGGGGTGGCCTGGTAGCAGGCGTGATCTTTTCCGGGGTTGAGTGCGTGGAGGGTGCTGGCGTCGTATCGGCGTCTGTTGATGTGGCGGGCGCGGGGGATGCCCGGACCAGGGGGTCTGGCGCTGGGCGCGGTCATGGCGCAGACGGGCGCAGACGTGCTTGCCTTAGGCGCGCCTTTGGCGCGCCTTTGGCGCGGCCGCGAAGCGGCCGCCATAAATGGGGAGGTGGGAGGGAGGAGCAGGGAATGGGGCAGCGAATGGGCAGTGAGGGGGCGGGGCCGCAGGGGCGCAGCGGCGGGAAACAGGCACAGAAGGGAAAACGAGCACAATCAGGGCATCAAGGGGGCACAGAAAGGAAAAAGAAATGAGCACAATCAGGGGCAGCAAGGGGGCACAGAAAGGAAAAACGAGCACAATCAGGGGCCGCAAGGGGGCACAGAAAGGAAAAAGAAATGAGCACAATCAGGGGCAGCAAGCGGGCACAGAAAGGAAAAACGAGCACAATCAGGGGCAGCAAGGGGGCACAGAAAGGAAAAAGAAATGAGCACAATCAGGGGCAGCAAGGGGGCACAGAAAGGAAAAAAACGAGCACAATCAGGGGCAGCAAGGGGGCACAGAAAGGAAAAAAACGAGCACAATCAGGGGCAGCAAGGGGGCACAGAAAGGAAAAAAACGAGCACAATCAGGGGCAGCAAGGGGGCACAGAAAGGAAAAAAACGAGCACAATCAGGGGCAGCAAGGGGGCACAGAAAGGAAAAACGAGCACAATCAGGGGCAGCAAGGGGGCACAGAAAGGAAAAAACGAGCACAATCAGGGGCAGCAAGGGGGCACAGAAAGGAAAAACGAGCACAATCAGGGGCAGCAGCAGGGCACACAGACGGAGCTGTGTGGTGGGGAGCTACCTACCAGTCAAGGTCAGGGTCGCTCTCTTCACCACGCAGCGGCCGCCATAAATGGGGAGGTGGGAGGGAGGAGCAGGGAATGGGCAGCGAATGGGCAGTGAGGGGCGGGGCCGCAGGCGCAGCGGCGGGAAACAGGCACAGAAGGGAAAACGAGCACAATCAGGGCATCAAGGGGGCACAGAAAGGAAAAAGAAATGAGCACAATCAGGGGCAGCAAGGGGGCACAGAAAGGAAAAACGAGCACAATCAGGGGCAGCAAGGGGGCACAGAAAGGAAAAAGAAATGAGCACAATCAGGGGCAGCAAGGGGGCACAGAAAGGAAAAAAACGAGCACAATCAGGGGCAGCAAGGGGGCACAGAAAGGAAAAAAACGAGCACAATCAGGGGCAGCAAGGGGGCACAGAAAGGAAAAAAAAACGAGCACAATCAGGGGCAGCAAGGGGGCACAGAAAGGAAGAAAAAACGAGCACAATCAGGGGCAGCAAGGGGGCACAGAAAGGAAAAAAAACCGAGCACAATCAGGGGCAGCAGCAGGGCACACAGACGGAGCTGTGTGGTGGGGGAGCGACCTACCAGTCAAGGTCAGGGGTCGCTCCCCAACCATCATCAATAAATTACATTTATATAGTGCACAGCTACTTCAAAAGAAGCGTCCCATCACTAGCAGAGAAACTGAACACAACCGTGGGCAAGTGCGGAGCAATTGGCACTAAACCTCATCAAAAAGGAAAGTTTTTTACTTCAGTTTGGAGATGATCATTCTAGAAAAATTATAATTTACTGGCCACAAATTGGCTGTATCTATAGATATAAAATATTGTTTACTAAATGTGCTCAGCATATCTGAATGATGTGTGTTTGGCCTCAAACACCTCCTTTAGTGGTTTCTGGTCTACCCCAGTTGACCTGCTCTCTTGAACTCATTCTGAGCGGGGGTGGAGTTCTGGCCGGCTGACGGCTGATGCAATCTGCCCAATCACTGCGTGGGAAAGGCTTCTGTTTACAGGTGCTTGGAGTCCTGGACTGGTGGCTGCAAAGCAGGTTTCAGACAGCCCTCTATCTGATCAGCTCCTTGGGTTTTCTGTGGTATGCGCTTTACTGTTCCTTAATGGCCTTTACAACTGAATGTTCTATAACCTTCATTGTAAAAACCCACAAATTAAGCTTCGGTTTCACCAAGAGGCCAAGAATGCCTCTATTGGCGCCGGACATTGTGCACAAGCAGCGATGTCACATGTTAAGCTGGTGAGGTGATGGACTTAGACTGAGACTGCACAAAAGCAGCGATCACTGTACCAGCTACGTGGGCAAAATACAGGGGTGCAAGAGCTACTACACTATCAGCAGGAATTATGCGATTGTGCGGTCGCTGGGATATTAGCATAGTTGTAGATTTGCCACATATTCCATAATCTGCAGATTTTAACCCCCCAAAAATTGTTTCTAGCTCAAACAGTTCAAAAGTTAGTAAATGCAGTGACATGTTGCATCGCAGTGGAAGGCCCTTTGCAAAGGTTGACTGGTCCTCTGTCTGTAGCTTATTGATATATTTGGGTGTTCAACTGTTATTAATGAGGTGCAACTAATGCCCAGACAGTGTTAATAAGTTTAAAAATGACTAAATATTGAAGAAATACCATCACAAAATGTGCAACATAATGCCGCATAATTTGGCTTTTCTTGCCGCATGATTTACTCAACCCTGCCACATAATTTGACCCTCCCCTGCCACATAATTCCAGTGGCCCTGACTATGAGGGTGACTGCTCTTTCTGTGGGGCTCACTTCCCAAGCGCCCATGTCTTACTATTAACCTTCCCTAGAATTAAAAGAGAATTTTTGCAAAATTCCGAATAAAACATAAAACCTTCAGAATAAAGCATTTTACACTGGAAAAAAATGTAAAAACATAGATTTCATGGAAGGGTGTGTGTTTGATGAGTATTATTATTATTATTATTATTGGGCTTTTATTAATCGCACATATCACCCAGAAGGGTCTCACAGCGCTATAGCGGGTTCATTAGAGGAAGTTAACCACGGCATAGACTGTGTTTAAAACAGCCTGGTTTTCAGCTCTTTTTTGAATAGTCTGTGGTCCGTGATGGATCGGAGGTGTGTCAGGAGCTTGTTCCACTGTTGAGGGGCTATGTGGGAAAAAGATCTGCCACCATTTCTAGCAGTTCGGGCCCTAAAGGGGATCAATAGATGTTTTCCTCCTGACCTGAGATTGTTTTTGGCACATCACAATTGAGTTTACTCACCAGATACCGCGGCCCATTTCCATAAAGGGACTTGTGTGTAAGAAAAATTAGCTTGAAACGAATACATTTCCTAATTGAAAGCCAATGTAGGAATTTTAAGCTGGGGGCAGATGGGGACCGAGATGGAAGATTTAATACCAATCTGGCAGCAGTGTTTTGCAACACCTGGAGTATCCTCATTAATGGATGCCATTAAGGAGTTTCCATAGTCTAGGCGACTGATTATCAGACCCTGAACCAGTGATTTCCTGGGTTCCAAATGAATACATTGGAAGATTTTTCTGAATTTGCATGATGCCATAGCAGGTGCCCAGGATATGGTTAACCTGGTCCTTCATGGACAGTTTGTCGTCTATTATTACATCTAGGTTTCGTACCATGGATTTTGGGGAAGGACAGAGGCCCAGGCTCATCAGCCACCAGTCATCTGACCACAGTTTTGTGCTTTTCCAAATAATATTACCTCGGTCCTACTTGTGTTAAGTTGGAGGTAGTTGGTTTGCATCCAGTTAGTTATGTGAGTCATACAATTTTTAAATCTGGTTTTAGTGTCAGCTGGATTGGGTCCCAGGGTAATTACCAACTGGGTATCATCTACATACGAGATTACTTAGAACCCATAAGATCTAATTACCCTTGCCAATGGTGCAACGTAAATGTTAAATAGCATAGGGCTGAGTGCCGATCCCTGGGGGACTCCTTTGTCAACCGTTGAACTAGGGGAGACTAGAGATTCTAGTTGTACTGTGGTGGTCAGTCCTTTTAAGTAATTTCTCAGCAAGTTGAGGACTTTGCCTCCGTCTCCTATCTCCTGTAGCCTCTGTATTAAGATTATGTGAGAGATAGTGTCGAAGGCAGCCGATAGATCTACGAGGACCAGCATTGCTGCCTGCCCGTCATCTAGAGAGAGTCTTATGTTGTCAAATACCTCTACCAGGGATGTTTCTGTGCTATGACCAGCCCTAAAGCCCGACTGGGAAGGGTCAAACAGTTGATAGCTTTCTAAATATGTTGTTAGTTGTTTATTGACCAGGGACTCCATTACCTTCCCAAAAAATGGAAGCAAGGACATTGACTGAAAGTTACTAAATTCTTTAGGATCTGCCGATGGTGTTTTGAGGATTGGTTTAACCCTTGCTGATTTCCATTTGATAGGAACAGTCTCCAAATGTAAAGACATGTTGAAAAGGTCTGTGAGACTGTTAAGTATGTTAAGTAGAACAGGGGATAGAATTGACAGAATGTGGGGTGGAGCAAGGTCTTCTCGTGAGCCAGATTGTGTCTTGTTAAGGGCAACTCTAACCTCCTCCTGAGTTAGTGTGGTGAAGACATCTAAATGTACTGTACAAGGAACATTCATAAATTCAGCCTCAATGTTTCCTTCATCTATCCTTTGTTTGGGAAAGGTGTTATAAATGTTATCAATTTTTTCCTCAAAAAAGATGGAAAATCTGTCTACCCAGTCTTGTGAGGATGGACTGACGGTCTGGCAAGGTGAGGGGTTTGTAAATTCTTTTAGGATTCTGTATAATTCCTTGTGGGAATTTGGAGCCTTGTCAATTCTATTAATGATGTGAGTTTTCCTGGCTCCCTTTATATTATTTAAATAGCGCCTATGTATGTTTTTGTAAGCTAGTCTATCCTCCATAGCTTTCGTTGCTCTCCATTTGCGTTCCGCTTTCCTACTTGCCAGTTTGTCAATTTTCAGAGAGTCAGTAAACCAAGGTGAGGTTTTGGCTTTAAAGTTGACTTTGCTACTGACTTTTGACACTGGAGCAATTTTGATTAGTGATTAACTGGCTAGTGGCCATGTCAGAAGAAAGTTCTGCTTGAAAAGTAAAGTCTCCTATGAGAAGAAAATTGTTAGTATATGTGGGGCAATGAGTTCGATCAGGCGATTACTAAAATTGGTCTTAGGGCTGGGGGGGTCTATATACAAGAGCACCTCTCCAGGATCCCTTGCTCTGTTTTTCTATTCTGAAAATGCGAAGTTCGATCCAGTCAGAGGTAAGAGTTTCCACTGTACTGATCTTTAATCTTGTGCCGAAGGCTATTGCTAAACCACCCCCTCTTTTCTTATTTCTATCTAATCTATAAATTTATGGTCTGGGGGAAAGGCCTTTGACACATCTGGAAGGGCTGTAGAGTGTAGCCAGGTTTCTGTTATAAAACAGATATCCAGTTTCTCTTGTCGTGTAGTTCCTATATTACCCATACAGGACCTGTGCGTTCGGATAACATAAACTGTGAGTTTGGTGGCAGACTGATTCTGTGCACCCCCACCGAGAAATGTTAGCCTGTTTGCATAAGCTAGCTCACAGTGCCACTAGTGTCTCCTCTTATCGGGGAGAGAGTAGTTTCTGGCAACCTCAGAACATGACAACCCTGATCCCTCAGGATCGTGGAAACAATGTACTACTTTTCGCTCAGTCACTCGTGCCTACTTGTCTTGTTTCAGAGATACAAAGAATAAACAGCCTGGGCGTTTCAGTAAGGGTTTATTGAACAATTGTTATTCTTGTGTAGAATATATGAGCTGCAACAACCATTAGACAGTAGCAGAGATATATGATTAGCAGTACAGTGAATATAAATGGATAGTACAGTTCTACCATTTTGCAATAAGCATGAATAAATACATGAATATAAAATGCATGATAAAAGAAAGCGCGTGCTCCTACAATGCCTATCTAGATGTACCTGAGTATACCTAGCATGTGAGTAGGTGTGTAGCCAAGAATCCCTCTAGGATTTAGTCGAACCCCATTACCTGAAGTGTGAGAATGTAGGAGCCCTTCTTGGTCTCGAGTTGGACACCCCGCGAGGGATGTTCAGACCACTGTCAGCTGGAGCGTCTGCATGTAGGAGCCTTAGCGTCTCTGGTCAGTGTGTCGGCCTGGAAGTCTCGGTTCCCTCTGCCTAACACTAGCCAGATGTGCTGTATTTATGCAGAAAGTATCTAGGGCTCCTTTGTCCCTTGTCTCATGTAATAGCCATTGTTGGGTTTGAAGATGACGTATGGGATGAAACTTGTACGTAGATATGGTGGGGTAGGTGGTGTAGCCCATGCCTGGTTTCCAAGAACCCTTATGAATATTCATTCATACTGTGTGAGTCTATTGATGGAGTTATAGGACTCTATTGTTCAGGAGAAACCCTCCTTCTGCACCCAGGACTAGAACTGGGTAAAGGTTCAATCCTAAAGGCTCGTTACTGTGTAGTATAAGAGGGATAATGTAGGTGACGGTGTATGATATTACTCGGGCCTATATTAGGGTACCTATATGAAACATAACACCCACTCCTCTTCGGAACAGTCAACAATGATAAAAATGCTAGCGAACCATTTCCTCTATTAGGTAGTAGCGCATTAAAACCATCACAGAGTGTTGTAAAAACATTGTCTTAAAATCAGTTTTAAAAACAGTCTCAGTGGGAAGAAAAATAATTTTTTTAAAAAAAGCATTTCTTGGAATTGCTACTTAAGCCAAAGTCCTAATTGAGTTCGTTTATATAAGTCGAACCACTATAAGCGTCAGGAGGCCATGTTTTTCAGCAAAAGTGTCAATTTAAATGAAATGTTCCAAATTTAGTTGAGTTTTGGAGAAAAAGAACAAACTGAATTGTTTCCCAGCACACGATGAGCCAATTTTAGATTAAGTGTCCTGGCTGGGAGACGCAACATCGTCGTTGCTTGCTGCTGCAGGGGACGGTCCTTGTAACACCTTGCAGAGTACGTCAATGGAGCACAAATGATATTCAGAGCTGCCAATAGCTGGTGTAGTGTCAGCTGGTGCTGTAGTCGATACCTGGGTGCTAGTGGTGCTAGTGGTGGAGCTGATGCTTAACCCAGTTGTAAAAGGCACCTGCGGATTCTCGAGGAATGCAGCCATCAAGATGGGAATACGCTGGGGACATTGCCGAGCGTGGGCCTTCAGGGGTTCCAGCCGGGTATTCAAGTCCGCAGGCGTGTCCGTTGCAAGTGTCAGACAAAGATCCAACACGCATTCGTCACCACAAAACAGGCATCGAAGAACAGGTAAGATGCAGTCCATCCTGACTGTTCTAATCTAGGCCTGGGCGGTGAACTTTGCTCCGTTCGCGGAGTTTGTGGAGTTTTCTGCACTTCGCACTCCGCGGAGCTCGCGGAGTGCAGAAAACTCTGCTTCGCGATGTGCAGCAGAGTTTTTTCCCCGCTCGCGATCGCGAATGGTAAGTTCGCGAGCGCGAGCTGCCGCTCGGGTAGAATTTCTACCCGAGCGGCAGGAATACCAGCACAAACTGCGGTTCGCACTGCACTCCGCCACTCGAGGAACTTCGCAGAGTTTTTTTGTAGCTACGCGGAGTTCCGCGTAGCAAAACTCCGCGAACTACGCCCAGGCCTGGTCTAAACGATGGGAACCAAGAGGCGCTTAGTTCCCTTAGGCGAGGTGTGCCCAGATGTTGTACCATGCGTTCTCGGTACTTGTGCTCCAAGAGTGGTTTAGCCATCTCGTTGGTGATTGGACCGTCCATTGCGGAGCAGAAAAATGACAATCAGGATTCCTGCGCTAGAAAGCAGGATCAGCGGAAGACCTCCAAAAACCCTTCCCAATACTGAGTGTATAAAGTTTGGGATAACTCCGAGGATTGTCTGAAAGGTGCTTAGAAATCCTGACCCTATGGTCTTAAATAGGTGTACAATACCACTCGTATCGGACATATTAAAGATACTACCCACCATTTCTGCAAAATGAATGGGGCAGTTTGTACGTATAAGCACCTGTATCTCAGTCGAGGTCCTTGCGATTTGAAGATCAAAGGTCTCTCGAGCGGAGGTTAAGGGTACGGTTTGCTGCAAAAGCATGGCTTTCAGTCTGCTCAAAGTATCAAATTGTATAAAGGAAACATTCAATGAAGGCCATAACGGCGCCTCCCTGACTGTACTTGTTGGGGGAAACAATACTTGCATACAGCAAGTAACCCTGGAGTTCACAGTGACCAGATAGGCAATGCCCGGAAGCATCCCACAGCAACCTTGATCGTTCAGCATCAAGTAACTCCCATTCGAGAGCAGCTCGAATACCGGTGTGAGAGCAGCTCGAATACCGGTGTAATCACAGCTACTGGAGTCCCTTTCATGTGGCAGGACAAGTTTGCTATTGAACCATTGCAAGCTCCGTGCAGTGAAATGTCCTGGCACATGAGAGAACCGCTTAAAGTGCTTTTGCAGTTTGTACCGCTTAGAAACACTTCTCGATCCCCACTCCGGCATCGAAATCTGTATGGTAACTTCCAAGATTCCTTAATGTATTCCTTACCCATCTTCTCATATTTTGCTGCCTGCCTTTGCTCAAGGCAATATTGAAACTGAAAAGTAGTGACCGGTAGAGTTATGTGGCCATGGATGAGCCACTCAGTGGACGGGGATTCCGCTACCGTGAATGGTAATCTATCCAGTTTTTCAATACGCTGCATTGTATATTTTGCTCCCCTTTGTGCCACTTCCATCTGTTTATCTGTTAGATTGTATTCAGAAAACAGAGACGTACTGTTGATAAAATGCCAAGGCACATAGCCTGCACGCAAAGATTGCAGCGTCCAGCTTAATAACATAATAGAACGTAACTGAGATTGCCCGTGTTGTAATATGGCTAAATCCTGTTCCAGTATGTCTATTGCAGAATATACAATGTTGCCTAAGGAATATATCCCGGAGGTCAAAGTTGTTAACCCATTATCTACCACTGCTAGAGATTTCTCTAAGTTAATACAGTCTATTTCCCGTATTCTCTCTGCGGCCTCTTGTTGAGATATTTTCCAATTTTCATTGTAGTAGAAATAAATGCCAGCATATATGAAATGTTTCTGATGGTGTTTCCTAGGATCTAGTAAAAATCCCTAAGATCCATGTCTTGTGAGAGTAAGGCTAAGTGTTGTTTCACTTCTGTGAGTGTTGAGGTTTCTAGCCAATCAAGGCACAACTTCCCAACACTGTAGGATGTCCTATCCCTGGGTGTTCTCTTTGTACATAGCGTGGGTCTGGCCTATGGATACTGAACCCTTCGGTTAGACCCCAGAACCTTTTCTGACATGCGTTCGTGTCTAAGGGCCAAACCACCCATTTTTCCCAATCGGGGTCTGTTCTATTGTACTGTAAAATGTCATCTATTGTTGCCCCTTCTTTTGAAGTCAAATTTTGCCACCCCTCCATCTGTGATGGTGTTGGAAATCGAGGTGTGTTCAGGTCCTTGTTCTTGGCTAGTCCAACACAGGATGTCTGTTGCACAGTGTCATTCAGAAATATTATCTGCTGTGGAATGAGTCATGCTCTAAATAGCGCTTCTGTTCCCTGGACTTGCCAGTCCCTAGAACCCCAGCCTGATTAGGAAGCAGAGTAAATCTGTTTGGTGTTTGTCAACATAATTTTCAGTGCCGATGTGGGTGTAACCTTATAATAATATGAGGTCGGGTCAGTGGTGTTAAACCCTGAAAAATATGAAAATTTCTGTGCAAATGTATGCGAACTACTCTTAGGTGGTGTAGGCCAATGTCCCCACTGGTGGTACTCAAAAACATTTCTAGGTGAAATAGATTTGTGCAGGAAATGATGCCCATAATGTTGGTAACAGTACAATGTGTCATAGTCTGAATTACCTTCTAACATTTCATTGTTTGGAAATGCAGCAGTTTTTTCTAAATCAGACAACATGTTATTAACAGTTTCAGAGTCCCAATCATCAGAATATGTACTGGAGGTAATGATATCACTTAATGAAATTTTAAATACATGTGAAAGTTTTAAAAGTTCAGTCGGACCGAATATATCGAAATCAACTTTGTCCCAAACTATACCGTCCGGTATAGGAACTGCTGTGATGTTCACTGATGACAAGTCTCTTTGTTCACGATGTGAAGATTGATGTGGTTTTAAAATCAAATTAACTTTTGGGCTGTAGAGCTTTGTTGAAGGTATCGTCCATTTATAAGCATGCTGAAAGTTATAACTAAGCCTAGCCAGAAAAGAAAAAATAGAATCCCAGTAATTACCCAAAGTTCTAACCAAGGCGATACCAGGTAAGTCTTTTTGAGAAAGTTTAGAAAGTCTTTAGCTTGCTGCTTGCGTGATTTTTGGGCTGGCGTCGTTTCCGGTTTGCTTGGATCCAAAGAAAACGTATCAAAGTTCATGAAGTAGCCAGAAGCAGTTCGATCAATTGTAGGAATTACATCGGGATTTGTTGAAATCGCATTTTGCTCTCGTCAAGGCATGTTGATGTAAACATCCGTATTTGGTCTTATTGCAACTTGTGTGTTGTTTTGAGTTTGATTTTGAAGTTCGGGTTCAAGGGGAATGAGTTGCATAGCATTGTTGCATAGTCCTTCATCCCACACAGGAGGCTCTTCAAACGTGATGAGTCTTTCTGTTTGAACTTCTTGGATTGTAGCTAGAGGAGGGCGTCTGCTGCTGTGGAGTCCACGAGGCCTACTGTTCAGTATCGGCCACATAGTGTGGTTTGATTAAGTCGATTGAGACAAATCTTTTCTCCTTTTTCCCGGCAAGAGGCGGCAAAAGTACAGTTCTTGTTCCTCGAACTGCTAGGACAGGTACAGGCTTTCTGTATGATGGTCCAAATTCTTTTTTGTCCGCTATTTTCTCTCTGACCAGATCCCCGACTTTTGGGATCCAGATAGGTCTTGCCGTGACTGCCTTGACTTCCCCAGTGGCGGTATGTTTTAAGTGGACATTGCTTTGTTGTGTCCTGGATTCATTTAGATCCTGTAAAACAGCCAAACGATCATGGATATCAAATGGTTTCTTATCCGCCACTGCGCCTTCACAATCAAGATCAGGTACCAACATTCTCGTCCCAAATAGGACCTCATATGGAGTGACACCCCCTAGAGAACTTCTTGGCTGGTTATTGAGTGCCCGTTGTACCCCATATAGGTGATTGACACAACTACCGCCCTTGCCTAATACCCTAGTTGTTAAAGATTGCTTTAAGTCCCGGTTCTTCCTCTCCACAACCGAATTTCCCTCAGGATGGTACGGAGAGAAGTACCGCAATGCTACGCCCATACCTTCCATGGCCTCTTTGTAAGCCCGAGAGCTAAGCGCCGGGCCATGGTCAGAATGTAACGTGCCAACTGCGTATGTCCCTATAAAGACTCGCAAATCTTTGATAACAGTTCGAGCGTCAGCCAAGTACTGAGGCCAAACCCATAGGAATCTTGAGCAGGAATCCACTGCAACCATGAAATACTTGTAAGCCCCATCAGATTGTAAGGGACCGCAGGGGTCCAGATACACACATGCGAGAGGTTTATCAGATATTAGTAGCGGTGTCTGCGCCGGGCGTGTTATGGTGGAGCCTTTCATCTGTGGGCAGATGTCACATTTCAAGACATAGTCTTTAGTTTGTTTTGTCAGACCTGGCCACCAATAGCGCTGTTTCAACAATGAAATAGTCGCTGTAACGCCTGTATGCGCAGAGCCCAAACCCTCATGTGCAGCAATAATTAAACCTTGCCTATGATCCATATTTGGAATTACTCTATCCCCCACTCCAGGAATCTGAGCATATGGAATGTTGTTTGCATCTAACTTGTAGGAGTACTTGAGTGGAAATTTCTTTGGTACTGCTGAGCTGCCTTTGCCCGAAGCAATGACAGCAACCATAATCTCACCGTCTATTCTCGTTTTAGAACGAGTGATTGCAGCTACGGAAGCCGTTCGCACAGCCCCTTTTTGCGGCTTCATCAGTCAATGAATTCCCTTCAACGTGAACGCCATCACGTTGATGACTCAGTGTGTGTATCACGTGAGCCCTCGGTAGTTCGTTCTTCAACTCAACTACCTGTTCCCATAGCATTTTATGCTTAATTGTGCCACCTTTTGCGTCTTTGAACCCGTTTTGTTCCCAATTATATAAATATTCATTGTATGATTGCACACAGTAAAAGGAATCACACACAATTAGTGTGGGAAATTTGTGATCCGTATTTACAAGTGCAAGTATCAGTGCTTTTAACTCTGCCAACTGAGCCGTGCAGTCTCCTAGAGATTGCGTTTTGGTGCAACTCGGATGGAACTTTCCATCCCGCATGCGACCTTTAACGATAGCACATGCTGCGCTATAATGTTGCCTAATCCCTATGGCCGGTTGAGCAGATACGTCAGTGTAAATAATATATTCATACTGATCAAGCTGCAAAATCTCATTTGGTAGAGGATATTCTTGTTCGTATTGTAGGAATGCGTGTTTATAGACTTGGATCAAATCTGTATTCAACGTCCGTTGCAGTAAGAGAATTAGCCCATTGTATCCACCTTGGATGTAAGGCTTTTGCGTTTGGAATGCTAGCCTTTGTAACAGCTTCTAAAGCTGGTACTGGGGTTACGACAATTATGCGTTTCCCCTGAGCCAGGGCTCTTTCTCTTGCTATAGCGGTCTGAACTGCTGACAGGATTTTTTCTGTTGAAGTGAAACGCATTTCTGCGCTTGTGTACAGGTGTGATTTGTATGCGATTTATACCGTTTCTCCTTCATTGAAGGTTAAGTAGGTGTACCCGCATTGACCCGCTATTACACGGATCACTAAGTTGCGTACATTTACGCGTGTCTGTAAGTGTTTGGAAGCTATCATATCTTCTTGTAGTGAACGTAGGATGTTTGTGTGTTCCTGTGTCCAATGTCTGACTGAAAAGTCAGGTTTTATTAAGTCGTAGAAAGGTTTTACTCTTTCTGCGTAATCCAAAATGTATATTCTGCCGAAATTTAGGAATCCCAGTATTGACTGCAAATGTTTTAGTGATTTTGGAGGTTGGAGCAGCGCACACTTTTCTAAAACGTTAGCTGCCAGGCTTTTCCCTTCACTTGAAAGCTCATATCCTAAAAATAGCACATTGAGGTGGGCTATTTTTGATTTCTTAAAATTAAATTTGTAGCCCACAGAGGCGAATCCCATAATAATGGTGCTCACCCTGGTCAAGTGCCTTTTTAAGTCATCGTCCGTTAGATAAATATCATCCACATAGGACAATGCTTCTTCATCAAAATTTTGGAGTAACTCGGTTACTCTTGCTGAGAATACCCCCGGGCTGTTCTTATACCCCTGGGGGAGGCAACAAAATTGTCGCTGGGACCCCAACGCTGAGAATGCGGTCAAATACCTGCTTTCAGGCGTTATATTTTGGCAGAAAAATCCATTTGAGATATCTAGTGTAGTTTTGTATTTTTTCCGCACAATGTTATTCATTAATGCAGCACTGTGTGCGTTTTGGACAGCAAATGTCTATATGCATGTGTTTAAATGTCTGTGATCTAAAACTAGACGATATGTATTGCCGGGTTTCATGACATTAAACAAAGGATTGTTCATTGGTGAGGTGCATGTTTCAATCACCCCTTGGTATTCAAGTTGATCTAAGATCTCCCTGACCTGTTTTTTAGCTTCTTGCTTTATTGGGTATTGCCTCTGAGCATTCGGTGAAACTTTTAACGGGATCACGTGGTGGGTTGAATCCTCATCCCAACCGGCATGATTTTTGTATAGTGCTGGAGCTAGGGCAACCGCCCACTCCTGTGCATATGCATGTTTAAGATGTATGGGAACGTGGTCGGAGAATGATGGAAAAATTACATTTTCTCTTCTGGGGCACTCCATAACAAATGCTGGCGGCCAATCTTGTTCTGCTTACAGGATGTCATAACCAGATGATAGGTTTTTCCAAAAGAGACCTTTAACTTTCCTGGGCTTGTCCCCCTCAATTTGGAGTGTTATTTCGTGTAACTTATGTGGGACGCTCACCCTTGTATCTGGTGTTTCCACAGTGATGTAATCATTCAAGTCCGCTGTCACCAGAAATTCCATCAGGTTCCGGCGAACTATTGTTACTTCTGCCGCACTGTCTAGCATCGTCAGAGCCCATTCCCCGTTCAGAAGCTGCGTCCTCAGAATTTTGGGCATGTCTGATCTTCAGGCCTGCAACTTTCTTCTTTTTAAACTGAGGTTTAGATTTTGGCTTTTCTTCTTTTTTAGAAGTGTAGTCTTGAGCGTGCTGCTTGTCTCTGGACTTTGTACGCTCCTCTTTGTGTTCTGACTGCCCTTCTCTCTCGGAGTTTTTCGTCGAGCCCTGAAAGGAATGAGAGGAACGTGTATCAGTATCTTGACACCTGTCAGGTTTCCTAATATTATCCCTATTCCTGAGATTATACCTCTTTTCAGAGGGCTCCTGTGGAGGAGATCTACCTCAGGATTCAGATTGTTTCCCTTGAAATTTTGTTGTTTTTTATTATCCCACTTCTTTTTAGAAGAAGTAGGTGTCTGCTTGGAAGTGTCCTTTTCAGGACTTCCCATCAGTTGTGGTTTTAAAGCTTTCCCACCTAAACTGTCTCTGCCTAATTCTGCATACGCAGTTTCAATTATTTTGGGTAGTTCGTGTTGTTGATCCAACGGACTGAACTCCCTTAGGCGTTGGTGGATTGCCACTGAAGCTGCTTCCCCTTTAATATTAGCTAGTATTATGGCTGATACCTGGTCATAGTTATTTAAGAACTTCGGGGCATATTATCAAGAACGGCGTTAAAATTATAGCCCCTTTAGCGTCAGAAAACTGCAGCTAAAGCGGCAATAATGGGCTTGATAATATGCCCTTGAGAATTCCTATAGAAGCCCATGTTCTGGTGTAAACATGGGCTTCTATTGGAATTCTCAAGGGCATATTATCAAGCCCATTATCGCCGCTTTAGCGGCAGTTTTCTGACGCTAAAGCGGCGATAATTTTAACGCCGTTCTTGATAATATGCCCCTAAATCCCCAAGTTCAGAGCAGGTTCTGCTCCGTACTCGTTTTGTATTTGTCTTAATACATCTGGTATCACCGCTAATGAAGGAATACCATGTGTCCTGGTATATATGGCAGCAAAGACTGTACCCCAAGAGGTGCAATCCTCTACTTGTGGTGTTATCCCCATGGGCAAGCAGATTGTTAGCATTCTGTGTTTTTCATACGGGGTAGTATTCGGGAATACTGCCTCGAGCGGAGTTATTTTCTGAGCTACCCAGAATGGCATTTGTTCACGTTTCGTGGGCATCTTGCCCATTACCGCGTGTAACGTTTGTGGTGTTATTTTAGTTGCAGTACCCTGAGAATGAGTTCCATTGGCTGCAACTGTTGCTGGTTGGACTGTGAAAGTCCTCATGACGAATTGCGTCAAGTTTCTGTAGATTTTAATTAAATCCTTGTGTAGTAAGAGTAAGTCTGTCTGCGGCATTGTTTCAATGTCAGGATGTAGTGTATAGGCCGCTAATATTGGCCATGTTGCCCCGTCTCCTCCGAGCGGCCTCTTACTCTGTGTCTTATATGGGGTAGGGCGCCTTTAAACCAGTATAGGTGTTCCTGGTATGTAAGTGGAACCTCTATGTCCTCGCACGGACCATATTCCACTGGTGCATCTCCTTCTGTATAGTAGTGAAATGTCTGTGTTCTCGCATCTGCTGCTGGGAATGTAACCCACGAATAAAATATCTCTGTTTTGTTTGATTCGTGTGCCTCAATCACGAAAGCTACCAAGCCACCCCTAGCTGGTAAACCATTTTCTAATAGTTTCAGGGTGATTGTATGTCTGAATTTAGGTGCAATTTGAATTCCACCTGTATCTTTTTCTCCTGTTGAGAGCTGTAGATTTACTCTTAAGTCCTCTCCTGACTCAGTCATTTTTGAAAAGAAGAAGTTTGTTCAAGGGAACTAAGATAAGGTGTTATGCACAATTTTTAGGAACAAAAATGTCCTTCAAGCTTGATTAACCAGCAGCCAATAAATAGGATTTTTCACCTACTCATCTGTGGCGGAGTTTGTGCCCACCCACTCCAGACGTGTCTGATGTTTTGTGAGTAGGGGTCTCTGAGAATAGCACGACTGAACTACTCAGGTTCTACTGTTAAATAAGTACCTAACCAACGTTGGCGGCGTCATGTCGTGTAGTTCCTATACTACCCATACAGGACCTGCGCGTTCGGATAACATAAACTGTGGGTTTGGTGGCAGACTGATTCTGTGCACCCCCACTGAGAAAGCCTGTTTGCATAAGCTAGCTCACAGTGCCACTAGTGTCTCCTCTTATCAGGGAGAGAGTAGTATCTCAGAACATGACAACCCTGATCCCTCAGGATCGTGGAAACAATGTACTACTTTTCGCTCAGTCACTCGTGCTTACTTGTCTTGTCTCAGAGATACACAGAATAAACAGCCTGGGCATTTCAATAAGGGTTTATTGAACAGTTGTTATTCTTGTGTAGAATATATGAGCTGCAACAACCATTAGACAGTAGCAGAGATATATGATTAGCAGTACAGTGAATATAAATGGATAGTACAGTTCTACCATTTTGCAATAAGCATGAATAAATACATGAATATAAAATGCATGATAAAAGAAAGTGCGTGCTCCTACGATGCCTATCTAGATGTACCTGAGTGTACCTAGCATGTGAGTAGGTGTGTAGCCAAGAATCCCTCTAGGATTTAGTCGAACCCCATTACCTGAAGTGTGAGAATGTAGGAGCCCTTCTTTGTCTCGAGTTGGACACCCCGCGAGGGATGTTCAGACCACTGTCAGCTGGTGCGTCTGCATGCAGGAGCCTCAGCGTCTCTGGTCAGTGTGTCGGCCTGGAAGTCTCGGTTCCCTCTGCCTAACACTAGAAAGATATGCTGTATTTATGCAGAAAGTATCTAGGGCTCCTTTGTCCCTTGTCTCATGTATTAGCCATTGTTGGGTTTGAGGATGACGTATGGGATGAACCTTGTACGTAGATATGGTGGGGTAGGTGGTGTAGCCCCTGCCTGGTTTCCAAGAACCCTTATGAATATTCATTCATACTGTGTGAGTCTATTGATGGAGTTATATGACTCTATTGTTCAGGAGAAACCCTCCTTCTGCACCCAGGACTAGAACTAGGTAAAGGTTCAATACTAAAGGCTCGTTACTGTGTAGTATAATGGGGATAATGTAGGTGACGGTGTGTGATATTACCCGGGCCTACATTAGGGTACCTATATGAAACATAACACTCTGTGTCTAACAGACTCCATACCTCTAGTGCATGTTTGGGTATGGATCGTGCGTTAAAATAGAGCCCCAATAGTTCTCTGTTCTGTTCCGTTGTATTCATTCCACTTGTGCCGGTTGAGGAAGGCCTATGGGGAAGGGTGAACTTGCATTGGTTCCAATTAAATGGAAGTTCACAGTTTGATGCAAGAGTAGATGGATTTACGGTACAATGTGTACGTTTTGTGTTGTCTTGCTCATTTAAGTGTTTAAGTTCCCTACTTGAGTAGCGGTATGAAACCATTGTATGATGAGGGAATGTCTGTGATTACCAGCTCTCCAATGGGAAAGAAAACGGGCAGTGGTCCTTGCGGCGGTCAGGCGCGGACGGGCGCAGACGGACTTATATATATGCCAAAGGAAACCTTCCTGCTTGAGGAAGAAAAAACTACACGGAGACGTAGGGAAATCGATTCCCATTTATTTAATAAGGCCACTCCGGACAGGACGCTTTTCGGCTGTTGAACAGCCTTTGTCACCTAATGAGCGTCATTTGCTTACAACATATATACTCCCCTTCAGCACTAAACATAAAGAAAATACTGTTTAAGTCTCACTAACAGCTAGGTTAAACACTTGATAATCGCCGCACTTGCTCAGGATCACAGAGTTCATCACAACAGGTTATCAAGATCACTTTTTAACATTTCAAGCGCAGACAAAAAACAATGTAATACAGCTGTATAAATCAGTTAAAGTAAATCCATTACGTGCTGAATAGCACAGTCATACACTGCGACCTGCTACTTCATTTGAAAACCGTGAGTCTGTGCGGCAGTTCGTTATAATCCTTCACTGCAATACAGTCCTGTGCGCTAAAAAATAACATCTAATGTGCTGAAGTACTGCTTAAACACACATAACAGCTCTTTGAACAGTCTGTGCAGCCTCTTAATACACTGCTAATTAAAAGCATATCCCAAGGTCGTATTTAGCAGCCATGATTCATCAAAATTCATATAATTTTTTACTTCCTTTGTTTCAGTGGTCGATGAAATTGTTAGGCCCAGATTCTCATAGCTGTCAGGCAACGCAGCACAGCCACCAAAGAGGCTGCACTGCATTGCATGACAGGGAGAGAGCAGGAGAGTGTCATATTCACAGAGCTATGACACACTCATCCCCTCTGCCTAGCGCCAGTGCTGATTTCAGCTGCCGTGCGCCAGGCACACACCTTAGCGCCATAGTGCTAGGATGTGTGTCTGAGTCTAGCATAGGTTTTGTACAGGAAGGGTTCCCTTCCAGTACAAAATACTATGCTTAGACAAGTTTAAAAGTTGTTCCTACTTTGAATGTGTGCTGCACAGTAGGTAGTTATAGTTAGGATGCAGTTTCCATAGGAAGAGTGTTTTTTCATTTGCCAACAACTTTGGCGTCAGTTGACGAATCCTCCCAAAATTTTCAAAACTACCGGGGCAGTCACTTCAGCTTCTGTATTGAAAGTTTCGGGGTGATCCGTCAAGCGGGGGCCGAGAAAAAGGGGGGGGTCCCAAAATGCTTTTTCTGATGTTAATTTCCATAGGAAACTTTAGACACGGCTACAGCCCGGACTGTTGAACGGAATTACACCAAATTTGGCAAGAAGATAGCTCTTGGTCCAGAAAGCACTCTTTTTGTTAAATGGTGTAAATTCCTTCAATAGTTGCTGAGAAATGTAAAGATTTCTCAGATATACAACTGTGGCCGCGGTGGATCCGCGACCCCTCCCAATCTCGTGCCTGAGATCTGATTGGCTGCCAACACTTCAAACCAGGAAGTGTTGGCAGCCATCTTGTGACTCGGTTGAACTGAGTCACAGGAAAAACGTAAAAAGAAAAGCGGGCTGGGTAGAAACACCCTGACCCCCTAGGCCTCTTGGAGGGGTCCCCCAGGGCCCCAAAAAAGCCTTTTTTTTAAAAACATTTAGCGGGATCCACGGTGAATCCGCGAATCCTGCCGATTTTTTTTTTTTTACGAAGCGCTTCGTTTAATTAGGCCCCCGGGTGGGCCAGGTCCCAGGGGCAAATAAAAATAATGATGGGGGGCTGCGTGGGCCCCCGCAGCCCCGGGGACCGCCACCTCCCCATGGCTATATTTAAAAATAGTGCGCTGGGGCTCCGGCTCCCCACGCAACCCCGGGGACCGCCACCTCCCCGGGGCAACTGCATACTAAATTATATACGAGGCTTTATTTTTCTTGGAGGGGGGCCACGCGGCCCCCCTCGTGGAGCCGTAGATGGCCCTGAGGACAGCCACCCCCCAGGGCTGGCTCCAGCAAAGTCCCAGGGTGCCTACCCCTGGGACAGTGCAGTTTGCTATGGCTTGGCGCCAAAGCAAACACTGCTCTGCTTCATGGAAGCGAGAGCATTAAAAATGCTCTCGCTTCCATGAAGTGGAGCAGAATTGCTTTTGGACAGAGGGAGCTGCATGTTTGCAGCTCCCTCTGTCCAAAAGCAATGCCGGCTCCCGCAAGAGGCGGTGAGCCGGAAGGGACCGCGGGGGTCTTCAGGCTCCCCCCGCGGTCTCCAACAAGGTGGCCATGCCCCAGGGGATGGGGTCTCACAAAAAGAGGCCCCGGGTCCAAAACAATGAAGGTTCAAATGTGGCATAAAGATGGAAGTGAAACTAAAGGGGATATCCCTTTTTAAGGACAGTTCCCCTCACACACCAAAAGGTGTCATGCTTCATCATAGGGGTACCTCCTCACGTGAGGAACCTAGTCCTCACGCGGGCTACAACCCCCTCGCTGCGAGGGAGGAGCACAGGGATGTTTTAATTTGAGAGGTAGGGTGTACTAAAACCCTATGTGAGCTAGGTGTGATAGAAAAAGTGTGCAGTGCTATAATATAAGTGAATTAAAACCGACTACAGGGTCAGCTGTGACTTTAATAGCGCTGCCCGGTGTCAGGATTAAAAAGCAGGAATTGCTTGTGGACACAGAGGTCAGTGTTTGAAACCGCTGTGTGCTTACAAGACCAACATGTTTCAGCCTCAAAAACCTATATTAGTGTCTAGGCTTTCGTCAGGGTCGGAAATGTACCTACTGCAAAATGACAAATGTGAAGAACATAAAGATGAACTATAATGGTTTCATACTGAACCAGAAAGTGGTTTCTTTGTTCAGTACATCAATGGTCTCCCTGTATTTGGAAACAATGGAAAACATATCATCCAAGCAAATATATAGAACTGTATATACAAATGCAAGCATAATAGATATCAATATTACCACTTCGAATCCACAGCTCATTGTTTGTGCAAAGAAACGGATTCATCATTCTCTTAGCTAAACCCACATCAAATACAATTTATTGTTGCAAATCCGGAGTTTACCGTTATGGAAAGCAAACCGGATGCGTAACTCACCAATGGGGAAGATCGAGTTTACTGCATCTGTCCTGGCTCCTTTAGCCATGTGGTACCACGCCACGACCTGAAGAAAACGGTACGTGGCAATTAAAAAGAAGAGAAAAAGGAGAAAAGACCTATTCAAGGTAACTATGGCTGTATAATGTTTGAATACGTATCCGGGTTAAAATGAGGTAACATTTACTTCTAATTAATACTGGCCTGAGAACAATGGGGGACACAGATACCAAAAGGACTCAAACAAGACATACAATGTGACAAAAGGGACAGGCACTCCTCAGAGTTGTAAGAGGGAATTGATCCTTGACATACAGAACAATAGGAGGTGTGCTAATCACACATGCCAAAAAACGAGTGGCCATTGATAATAAACAATTACACTCCTCTGGCTGCTAAAGCAGAAACAAAAATAAAATAAAATAAAATAAAAAGACATGAGATGACTGGGGCCCTGTTGTAAAAGGTCACCAGGGGAAGCCAAGCAAAGCATGCGGTAACATGATGCCAGAATATGTGAGGCTTCAGGAGGAATCGGGGACCTCATTGCAAAAATGCACATACGGCCGGGAGAAACTCTGGTAAGGAAGCTCCAGGACCTGTAATGAACAAGCGTGCAAAAGCGCTTACCGTAACGGGTCCTCGAAGCGCCAGGTCATGATCCACGGACAGGTAGGAAAGAGCCTGCCGCGCTTGGGCGTTTTTAAAGAGAAGGAGAGTGGCTGCACCTGGGAATTCACCAGCGTGACCGGAAATCCGGCAGACAGGCAGGAAACCTGGGAAGTGTAGACCTCAAAACCCGTCGCTATGGAAACTAGCGCGACATTGTAGAAAAAAGGTTATATAGCATATATAGCCCAGGGGGACTAAAAACGGGGCTTATATTTTTAGAAAAAGGGAAGAAAGAGAGTGATTACACCTGAGATCTCACTAGCCTTACCGGAAGATCCGGCGGAAGAGCAGGAGAACTAGAAAAAGTAGTCCTCAAAACCCATCGCTATGGATACTAGCGCAGCTTAGTATTGACAAAGTGTGTTTAGCCCGAAAGGGTTAAAAGCGGGGCATGCCGGGATCAAAGGGGTGTACCCAACAGAATGTGGAGACATTACGGCACTGTTGTGCATATGAATATTGATATAAAAACTAGCTACATATAGGGTGCAGGCTAAAAGGCACCTGTGCATATGAATATTGATATAAAAACTAGCTACATATTGGGTGCAGGATAAAAGGCACCTGTATGTTGAAGGAAACACCGGCCAACGCATTATATACATTGTGCGAGCGTGCCAAGGAGCATTGGATGACTAATCCCTAACAAGGTAGTTGCTGTAGCAACTAGCACAAACATGACTGGGGCTCAATCAGTGCTTTTGTAGAATAGAGTGTAGACACCTGGTGCTCTAATTCCAAGGCGGGAACGCGCCGAGGAAAGAAAGAGAGGGGATACCTGCTCATAAGTGAGATATCCCAGAAAATGTACAAAAAATACCGTGAATGATACTGATGGATCAAAATACGGTAGTACTCAAATCTATGTCAATGTGCGGACAGTGGATAATCAGAGGGTGAAAGGGGGCCACTGGCCTAGGCCAATGCCAACCACGGTATGTCATCGTTGAGTCCAGAAGCCGCTGTGTCTAATCTGTACACCCATCTTTGCTCAAGTCTCAGTAATTTTGTTGCTAAACCCGGTGTGGTGGCAGTGATCTTAGGTTTATCAAGAACAGTCCAAATGAGTGTGTCAGCGCCATGTTTGAAATCAAAAAAATGTTTTGTGAGTTTCGTCACTTGTTTTGCGCATCTGATCATGCTTTTATGTTCTAAGATGCGAACACGAACCTTTCTAGTGGTCATCCCTACATATCTTAACCCACAGGGACACGTCAGTAGGTAGATGACCCTTTCACTGTTACAATTTGTATGTTCTTTAAGCACCCATGGTCTCGTGGTGCCAATGTCTATGCTCTTTGTAACTCTTGTTTGAGCACAAGCGGCACAATTGCCACAAGGGTAGTGCCCTTGGACAGTCGGTAAGTTCCACAAAGTGTTGGTTCTTGATTTGTCTACTGGTCGTGGTCTAGTGTGAATCAATGTGTCTTTAAGACTGCGACTGGGAAGGGGGGCCACACAGCCCCCTCCCCATTAAAAAAAAGATAAATAAAGGCATGGCCCCAGGGGATGCGGTCCCCAGGGCCGAAATTGGCCTTAGGAGGGAGCCGCAAGGCTTCCCTCCCATTTAAAAATAAATACATAAATAAAGGGCAGCCCCCGGGGGATGGGGTCATCGGGGCCAGAATTGACCCACGGAAGGGGGGCCACGTGGCCCCCCTTCCTTTATTTTTAAAAAGTAGAAAAAAAGGAAAAGGCCGGGCTCCAGGGGATATGTTGGAGAGGGAGGCTGCACAGCCCCAATCCGCAATTAAAAAAAAAAAAGACTGGCCCAGGGGATGGGGTCCCTGGGGCAAAATCGGCCAAGGGATGGGTAGCTACGCAGCCCCCCTTCCCTGAAAAAATATTTAATTAAAGAAAAAAACCTTTGGCAAGTCACCGGAGGCCACGCCCCCTTCACCACCACTCTGCAAATGCGCCTCCTGGCACGATGGTGGTTGGGGAATGAAATCCCCTTGAATGCTGAGGGTCTTTGCGGGCCAACAAGCCCTCTTGCTACCTCCAGTAAGTCCCAGAGGGCGGGATTGCTGAGGGAACCTAAAAGCCATGCCCCCTTTCTCCATCACTATGTAAACGCGCCTCCTGGTGCGCTTCTAGTTGGGAAATGAATTCCACTTTACTCCTGAGGGCCTCAGGACTAAAGTGGACTACTTCCCCCAACCAGTAGTGCATCAGGAGGTGCGTTTGCAGAGTGGTGGAGAAAGGGGGCATGGCCTCTGACAACCTCTTAGCAATCCAGCTGTTTGGGTGTTACTGGAGGTGGCAGGAGGGGTGGTTGGCCCCCAAGGACCCTCAAGAGTCAAAGGGACTTCATCCCCCAACTATTAGTGTGCAAGGAGGTGCGTTTGCAGAGTGGTGGAGAAAGGGGGCTTGGCCACCAAACATCTCTCAGCAAACCCACTGTGTGGGACTTACTGGAGTTAACAGGAGGGGTAGTTGGCCCTCAAGGATCCTTTGGAGGCAAGGGGACTTCATCCCCCTACTAGTAGTGCACCAGGAGCCACGTTTGCATAGTGGTGGAGAAAGGGGGTGTGGTGTCCGACAACCTCTCAGCAATCCTGCTGTGTGGGACTCACTAGAGGAAACAGGAGGGGTAGTTTGCCCCCAAGGAGGTCCTTGAGGGCCAACTACCCTCCTGGTACCTCCAGTACTTCCCACACAGTGGGATTGCTATGAGGTCTTTGGAGGCCACGGCCCATTTCTCCACCACTCTATAAACACGACTCCACTCGTGGTGCACTACTAGTTGGAGGATTAAGTCCGCTTTACTCCTGAGGGACCTTAGGGCCCAAGACGCCCTCCTGCTACCTCCTGTAAGTCCTACACAGCGGGATTCCTGAGAGCTGGTTAGAGGCCCAGCCCCCTTTCGCAAATGTGATTACTAGTTAAAAAACCATAGAAATTCACTGAAAAAAGCCAAAGGTTGCAGGGATGTTATAGTTAGAAATTAACTTTTAAAAAACCTTAGAAATTCACTGAAAAAACCAAAGGGTACAGGACGTTATAGTTAGTAAATAGAATTAAAAAAACCTTACAAATTCACTGAAAAAAACAAAGGTTACAGGGACGTTATAGTTAGGAAATAGCATTTAAAAAATCTTAGAAATTCACTGAAAAAACAAAAGGTTACAGGCACGTTATAGTTAGGTTACTCCGAAAGCGGGCACATTATTCGCGCACCCAACTGTCGCACTGCAAAATGGGGAATAATCCCTCAAGATAAACCACTTCATCCAAAGTTCACCATTATTTTTATTGCTGTATACCAAATTTTATACCAGTCATTTTGTCAATGTTCTTTCATATTTAGTCACCACGGAGACAGAATGGTTGCGCCAGAATGCTTTATTCACCAATTTCAAATGCCTCCTGCTGCCAATCCAGGCTTTCAACAGTGGCACGTGAGGTCAACCATATTTCAAAGAAGGCTCTTTGTATCATACCCAATGCATTTCGAGCCATGCTGGCTCTTCGTCAGGGGTCACTGAAACACATGAGAAAAACAACTCAACTTACTACTCAATTCAGACATGCTATGTAAAATGAAGTGCTGTAACACCCAATACCTCCACCCAAAATGACCCTCTCTCCCTACCCCAACCTCATCATTTGAGTTACGCTCACGTGCTCTAACTCATATAAATCCATTCCCACTGCATCCTAATCCCTCAAAACTAAAAGTGCATCAAATATCCATCACATAGTAACAATAAAAAGAAAAGGAAAACGAAACTCATCTCTAACACCCGATTTTTTAACCACTCTACCCCTAATTAATTGCCCCTCTTACACCATTAGCTCAACCCCACCTACCATAACACCCTGACATCCCTGTGTCCCACAAAATCTATGCTTAAACAAGTTACCTCTTCAAAGCCTCAGCCGGCAACCTAACCACCTCGTACTCTTCACTCCGTCTACAAAACCAGTAAACCTTCCCTGCTGCTCAAGCCATTATTTAAGGTGTGTTCTCCCACGTGTGCCCCTTCCTTCATCCTTATTCGCTAATTCAATTAGACCCAATCACCTGTTCCTCCTATATCTGTGCCTTTGTAAGAAAAAAGTAGTGATGCAAACTCTAAATCCCACAATGCTCTTCACTACCACCACCAAACCAAATACACAAACAAAAACAAAAACACACGTATTCCACCTACCGTCAAACCCTCACTTAACAAAAACCAAAAAGCATAAAAATGATACAAACACACACACATATACAGATATATATTCACTGAAAAAACCATAGGTTACAGGTACGTTATAGTTAGGCTCATGTTTCACTCGTACAAAACCAGAGAAATTCAGCAGTTATAGTTAGCTTAGCTAACTATAACTCGCGCCCCCGGCAATGCACTGCTTATGACCTCACATATTACATCACTCATGACATGGTCAGTAACATCACTGATAACATTACTGATGACATCTCAAATGACATCACTGATGACATCATCCACAGAATCTCTGATGCACCCATTCGCACCTCATAGACCCACACCAACTTCTACACTAGCATTCTCAAAACCATTGACACACCCATACCAGTACTCACACACCCACTCACTGATTCATAGGTCTACAATCAATCAATCAATCAATCAGGGGTTTTTATCAGCGCGCTACTCACCCGTGAGGGTCTTAAGGCGCTGGGCAGGGGAGGTGCAGCTCTGGGTCAGCTGAAAAGCCAGGTCTTGAGGCTCTCCCTGAAGGTGTGCAGGGTGGGGGAGCGTCTGATGTTGACTGGGAGTTCGTTCCACGCTTTGGCTGCGACGTAGGAGAAGGCTCTTCCTCCATCTCTGGTTCTGCGGATACGCGGGGTCGTTGCTAGGGCGAGGTCGGCGGAGCGGAGGTTTCTTTTGGGTGCGTGGAAAGAGATTCTTTCGTTGAGGTATTTTGGTCCGATGTTGTGGAGGGATTTGTAGGTGAGGGTGAGTAGCTTGAAGGTTACTCTCTTCTCGACGGGGAGCCAGTGGAGGTCTTGCAGGTGTTGGGTCATGTGCTCATGTCGTGGGGTGCCGAGGACGAGTCTGGCTGCGGTGTTCTGGATGGTCTGGAGTTTCCTTAGCAGAGATTTGTTGATTCCCGCGTAGAGGGCATTTCCGTAGTCCAGTCTGCTGGTAATGAGTGCGTGGGTGACGGTTTTTCTGGCTTCGGGTGGGATCCACTTGAAGGTCTTGTGGAGGATGCGGAGGGAGTTGAAACAGGTGGAAGCGACGGCGTTGATCTGGCGGGTCATGGTGAGGGAGGAGTCGAGTATGATGCCGAGGTTCCGGGCGTGGTCTGTTGGGGTGGGAGGGTTTCTGAGGGCAGAGGGCCACCAGGAGCTGTCCCACGTGGTGGGGGAGTGTCCGCGGATGAGGACCTCTGTCTTCTCCGAGTTCAGTTTTAGGCAGCTGTTGCTCATCCAGGCTGCGACGTCTTTCATATCTTCTTGGAAACTGCGTCTGGTGTCTTCGGGGCTCTCTGTGAGGGAGAGGATTAGCTGGGTGTCGTCGGCGTAGGATACTATGCTGAGCCCATGCTGTCTGACGATGGCGGCGAGGGGGACCATGTAGATGTTGAAGAGCGTGGGGCTGAGCGATGATCCTTGGGGTACTTCGTAGTTGATCTCTGTGGGTTCAGATAGGAAGGGTGGGAGTCTGATCTGTTGGGTTCTGCCGGTGAGGAAGGAGCGGATCCAGTCGAGGATGAGTCCTCGTATGCCAGCGTAGTGGAGTCTGGTTGCAAGGGTGCTATGAGAGATGGTGTCAAATGCAGCGGAGAGGTCTAGCAGGATGAGGGCCTTGGTCTGTCCCTGGTCGAGTAGCATGCGGATGTCGTTGGTGGCGGCAAGGAGGGCGGTCTCGGTGTTGTGGTTGCTGCAGAATCTGGATTGGGAGGAGTTGAGTATGGCGTTCTCTTCGAAGAAGGTGGTCAGTTGTGCGTTGACAAATTTCTCTGTGACTTTGGCTGTGAAGTGAAGGAGAGAGATGGGCGGGTAGTTTTTCAGGTCTGTCAGGTCAGCCGAGGGTTTCTTGAGGAGGAGCTTGACCTTGGCCTGCTTCCAGTCATCAGGAAAGATGCTGGATTCGAAGGTGGCGTTGATAGTGTGGCGTAGTTTGGGCGCGATGGTGGCTCTGTGGAAGATGTGAGGCGGGCAGGGGTCCATGGGGGCTCCTGAGTGGGTGCTTTTCATGGACGTGGTGGTGTCTTCAGTGGTGACCGGTGTCCAGGTGGTGATGGTGGGCTGGCTGTCGTTGCTTGAGGGGAGGGTGGTTTCTGGAGTCTGTTCGCTGAAGTTGTCGTAGATGGCCTTGATCTTTAGGTGGAAGTAGGAGCCGCGTTTGTTGCAGAGGTCCTGGGACGGTGTGATGTCCGTGGCTTCGCTGGGGGGTTTGGTGAACTGCTGGATGATGTTGAAGAGTTCCTTTGAGTTGCTGGCGTTGGTGCGGATTTTGTTCCTGATGAAGGGCCTCTTGATAGTTCTTATGAGCTGGTGGTATTCTGTCATGGCGTGCTTGTAGGTGGACTGGTCTTCGGTAGTTTTGCTACTTCTCCATCATTTCTCGAGCAGTCTGCAGGAGTGTCTAGCTTCTTGGAGGTCGGTGGTGAACCAGGCGGCTTTCAGAGGGCGTTGTCTGTCGGGGCGGCAGAGGGGAGCGAGCTTGTCTGCGCAGCTGGAGATCCAGCAGTGTAGTTCCGTGGCTGCAAAGTTGGTGTCGGTCGTGACGGAGGGGGGTCGGGGGCGAGGGTAGAGTTGAGGTCTTCTTCTGTGACCTTGCTCCAGTTCCTTTGTGGCGGGCGCGGGGCGGGCTTGTGTGCGGTGGTGGTGCTGAAGAAGTGTACGCAGTGGTGGTCTGTCCAGAGGGGCTGCGAGGTGTGGCTGAAGTGGATGCAAGTCCCTCCTGCGAAGATGGGGTTGAGGATGTGTCCGGCCTTGTGGGTGGGGGTGGTGATGAGCTGCTTCAGCCCAAGGTTGGCGAGGTTGTCCAGAAGGGCGGTGGAGTCTGAGTTGCTGTGGTTGTCGAAGTGGAAGTTCAGGTCTCCGATGAGAGTCTGTGGAGGCAATGGCGTGGGGTGCGATGAGATTGGCAATGGTGGTGGTGAAAGGAGCGTGGGGCCCAGGGGGTCTGGGTCTGTAGGCGAGGGTGCTGCGGAGCGTGGTTCTGGGGCTGGTCTGGATCTGGAAGTGGAGGTGTTCGGTGTTGGAGAGGGGGTCGCTCGTGCTGGAGGTGGAGAGTCGGAGGCAGCTCTTGTGTGCGATGGCGAGTGTTCCTCCTGGGCGGTGGGGACGGTCTTTCCTCTGGATCTTGTAGCTGTCGGGGATGGCGGTGGCGATGTCGGGGGCAGAGGTGCCGCTTGTCCAGGTTTCTGTGAAGAAGGCGACGTCTGGCGAGAGGGTGTCGAGGAGGTCCCAGATCTCTACGGCGTGTCTGTGCAGGGAGCTCTCGTTGAGGAGGATGCATTTCAGGACTTCGTTGGTGCGGGCATCCGGTGTGGGTGCTGAGGTTGAAGGAGTGCTGTGGATGGTGAAGGAATGTCGGCAGTGTAGGCAGGAGACTTGGCCGTGGGTGGTGTTCGGCGTCGACAGCTGGCAGTTCCTGTTTCTACCGGGGTTGAGTGCGAGGAGGGCAGCTGGGTTGTAGCGGTGGAGGGTTGGAGATCCAGGGTTCCTGGCACTGGTTTCGGGAGGGTCGCGGACGGGCGCAGACGGGCTTGCCTTTGGAGCGCTGCACGGCCACACAGCGGCTGCCATTAAGTAGGGAAGGGGGGAGGGAATTGCAGCTTGGAGGCGGGAACAGGGAATCGGCAGGGGAGAGGGGCCGCGGGGGCAGCAGCGCTGGGAAGGGGAAACGGGCAGGGAAACAGGAAAAAACAAGCCAAAAAACAGGGGCAAAAACAGAAAAACAGGCACAGTTCTGATACAGTACAATTACAACAAATGCAGAAAAACAAAGATAGAGACGAAAACTGGACAGAAAACGGGAACAATACAGTGGAACCAGCAGAAGAGCAAGGCTCTCCCACTGGACCACCAGGGATGAGCCGCAGGCAGGCGCCTCAGTTACCCGTACAGCCACTCATACACCAACCTACTCACTAATACAACCACTGATATATCCACTCATACAGCCACTCACACACAGTCAGTCACTCATAGAGCTACTCACACACCTACTCACACACCTGTAGAGTCAATCACACAGCCATTTACTCACCTATACATTTATACACACTCCCACTCATTTATTCATATAGATACTAGCACATACTCACTCCCCTATACAGTCACTGACACAAGCACAACCTCACCCTTATGGCCACTCTCGCAATCACTCAGTCACACATACAGTCACTCATATTTTTCCAACACTCACCAATACTGCCTTTCACATATACAGTTACTCACCCATATACCCCTGACACATCCATTCACTCACTGACACAGCCATACACACACTCACTCACCAATACAGCCACTTACACACACACTCACGAACCCATAGAGCCACTGACTCACCCACACACTCATCCATACAGGTAGTTACACACCCCCTCACCTACCTACACAGACATTGAGACACCCATACACATACTCAGACAACCAATCACTCACCCATACACTCATGTACCAACTCACACACCTATATAACGACTTAGATACCAACTGACAGACAGATACAGACATTCACACAACAAGTCACTCACCCATACATTCAATCAATCAGGTGTTTGTTGAGCGCGACTACTCACCCGTAACGGTCTCAAGGCGCTGGGGGTGGGGGGTGCAGGCTCCAGTCCATCAAGGAGGGGGTCTGTCGAAGAGCCAGGTTTTGAGGTTTCTTGCAAAGATGCGGAGCGATGTTGTCTGTCTGAGGTGGAGCGGAAGGGCGTTCCAGGCTCTGGCCGCGAAGAAGGAGAAGGAGCGACCACCCGATCTGGTCTTTCTGGTGTGGGGGACCACGGCGTCGGAGAGCTGGCCTGATCGTAGGGTCCTTTGGGGTGCGTGGAATTTGAGTCGGCTGTTCAGGTATGCTGGACCAGTGTCGTGGAGGGCCTTGTGTGTGTGGGTGAGCATCTTGAAGGTGACTCTAGCCTCGATAGGGAGCCAGTGGAGATGTGGCAGTGTCTTGGCAGGTTGAGGACCAGTCTTGCGGCGGCGTTCTGGATGTTCTGTAGCTTGTGGGTGAGGTTTTAGTTTATTCCGGCGTAGAGTGCGTTGTCGTAGTCGAGTCTGTTGGTGACCAGGGCGTGAGTGACGGTTTTTCTGTGTTCGAGGGGGATCCATTTGAAGGTCTTACGTAGGAGGCGGAGGGTGTGGAAGCAGGAGGACGAGACGGAGTTGATCTGGCGGTCCATTTTGAGCTCGGAGTCCAGGATGATTCCCAGGTTGCGTGCGTGGTCCTTGGGGGTGGGCGGGCTTCCGAGGGTGGGGGGCCACCAGGTGTCGTTCCAGGCATCGGGGTTTGGGCCCATGATGAGTACTTCTGTTTTGTTGGTGTTTAGTTGTAGGCAGCTGTTTTTCATCCATTTGGCGACTGCTTCCATGCCTTCTCGAAAGTTGTGTCTGGCAGTGTTGGGTTCGTTCGATAGGGAGAGGATGAGTTGGGTGTCGTCTGCGTATGACACAATGTTGAGTCTGTAGGTTCTGATGATGGGGGCGAGCGGAGCCATGTAGACGTTGAAGAGCGTAGGGCTGAGGGAGGACCCCTGGGGGACTCCGCAGGTGGTTGGTGTAGGGTCCGAGAGGAAAGGGGGGAGTCTGACCCGCTGCGTTGTGCCGGAGAGGAAGGAGCAGATCCAGTCGAGGGCCTTGTCCTGGATCCCTGCGTCGTGGAGTCTGCGTATTAGGGTGCGGTGAGAGACTGTGTCGAACGCCGCTGAGAGGTCGAGAAGGATGAGGGCTACTGTACATTCACTGAGACACTTAACTATTCACTGATACAGTTACTCACGCACCCACTGAATCATCCAATCAGGCACTCACACACTCACTGATTCACCAATACACCTTGGCATGTATATTTAGCCCTCAAACTTTAAAAAAAACACTCACTATCACTGGATGATGGCATCAGTGATGTAATTTGAGATGTCATTAGTGATGTCACTGACCATGTCATGAGTGATGTAATATATGAAGTCATAAGCAGAGCATTGCGGGGGCACGAGTTATAGTTAGCAACTGCTGAATTTCTCTGGTTTTGTATGAGTGAAACATGAGCCTAACTATAACGTACCTGTAACCTATGGTTTTTTCAGTGAATATATATATGTATATCAAGTTCCTCGTCTCACACAGGCGTCCCTTGACTCGGGAAGAAGACGATGCGGACCCAATTTGCTGGTGCTATATTTTTATTTTGTTGTGTGCCCTGCACCAACCGCCATTACGCGTTTCGGCCTTCCAAAGGCCTTGATCACATGACGCGCTTCATCCTACTGTGCTGTATTTAAAGTGATAGTGCAAAATAACCCGTGACTAAATCATAGATAGACATAGAAAAGTCTGTCACAAACATTGGCAACATTAGAATGCATGTAACAGTACATAATTGAATGTAAAATACAAATTTCAAACAGCTTGATAAAATATCAATAAAAATGCATCCCTAAAAAATAAATATTTTAAATAGATGCAAAAACTGCTAAAACCTGTTAAATGCAAACTACAGCTAGAGTGATAAAATACATGGTAAAATGCATAGTCAAATACACATTAAAAAAGTTTATCAAAATTAAGAAACTTTTTCAAGAGTAGATATCCCCACCTGTACATAAGCATCTCAAGCTGTTAATGTGCCAGATGTTTGAATTGATTCTGCCCAAGTGGGCCTTCTTGACCTTAAAAGTCTAATCTACATAAAAGTGCAAGTGCGCAATATCATAAAGTGCCATCAAAAGGTACAAATGTGCAAATAACGCAATTAATAAATAGATGATAATTATAAAAACAATTGCAGAGGCAGCGGATAAAGATTTATATGTACATGTTTGATCACAGTTTGAGAACTAAAGACAAGTATAAAAATCCTCACTAGAGTTAAGACCATGAGGTGTCTTACAATCTAGCTCTTGTATATATCTTGTTTCAAGTTGTCTGAGGAGAGCTTCTCGGTCACCCCCACGTCTCAAGGGGGGAATTGTATCTATCACAAAATATCTGAGAACACTAACATCCTTCTCATGATACTCTCCAAAGTGCCTGGCAACGGGATAAGCCTGATCACCATTCTTAATTGCCCGTATGTGCTGGAGTATCCTCTTGTGAACCTGCAACTTTGTACTACCCACGTAACGCAGGCCACACGGACACTCCAGCACATAAACTGCAAACTCTGTTTTGCATGTAAGTTTTTTCTTTATGCCAGTGGGCTCTTTTTTAAATGGTGTTTCATATTCTGTTTTGTTAATCCCATATTTACAGGCCTTGCAAGTTGCGCATTTACGAAAGCCTTTGCTGGTATCCAACCAAGAACTGCTAGATTTTAATTCAGGGCTGCTCCTGACCAATGAGTTACTCTTGGATCTCGCCTTCCTGAACGTTGTGTTTGGTGATTTAGTAAGATTCACTCCCAATAGAGGATCATTTTTAACCAAAATCCAATTTCTGTTAACTATTCTACGGATGGCCTTATGCTGGTTACTATAGGTCAGAATAAGTCTTGATGGTTGTTCAGATAATGAGGGCTGTTTTGTTGTTAATTGAGCTTTACAAATCAGGGCCTGTGATCTTTCCATCCTCCTGGTTTTCTCTATGGCTCGATTGATTTCGCCTATAGAGTAGCCCCTAGCCAAAAATCTCCTACAGCTATCTTGTTGGGCTTTCTCACATTCAGAATTAGTGCTACAAATTCTGCGAATTCGCAGCATCTCCCCATAAGGGATGCTGCGAACCAAATGTGCAGGATGGTGACTTGTGGCATGTAACAATGTGTTGCCGGCTGTTGGTTTCCTAAACAACCTAGTTTCAAGTTTATTGCCGACAATCATTATTTCAACATCCAAAAAGTAAATAGTGTCCCTGCTAAGGTGACCACTGAATTGTAAGTTTAAGCTATTATCGTTGATCCTCTCTATAAAGTGGAGGGCACTCTCATTAGTGCCCTTCCAAATTATAAGCAAATCATCGATATAGCGATACCAGCACATCACATGTTTTGAAACAATATCAGCAAAGAACACTCTAAGGACCTGTTCTTCCCAGAACCCCATATGTAAACAGGCGTAGCTAGGGGAAAAATACGCCCCCATAGCCACGCCTCTCACTTGTTGGAATACTTGGTTCTGAAAAAGAAAATAGTTTTGTTCTAGACAGGTTGTAATCATTGCTAGTAACATCTTGTTGTGTTCATGAAAATACAAAGGTCGAGTGTCCAAATAGTGCTTGATCGCCTTCAGTCCGTCTCTATGGTGGATGCTTGTATAGAGGGACGACACATCAAGTGAAATTAAAAGATATTCAGGTTCCCATTTGATACTGGCCAATTTTCTCAGTAGATCACTAGTATCTTGCACATAGGAAGGAAGATTTTTCACATGTTCCTGCAAGTAGAAATCAACATATTTCGACGCATTTTCCAGTATGTTATTGCAGGCAGATATTATAGGCCTTCCAGGTGGATTTTTCACATCTTTGTGAATTTTAGGTATGAAATATAACACTGGCATAACAGGATGATCGTTTTTTAAGAATTTGAACTCATCAACAGACAAAAGACCAGTACTCTTCCATGCAACAAGACTGATGTAAAAATTATTCCATGAAGACCTAACAATCAGCATGGTGCTGCGTCTATAGCAATCACGGTCGTTAAGTTGTTTCAACGCCTCCTCCATATATAGATTGCGTGGCCACAACACCACGTTCCCTCCTTTATCCGATTGACGGATAATTAGGTCATCGTTGGCCTGTAACTTTTTCATTAATTGAAAATACACATTGTCCTGCTTTGTGTAATGCTTAGTTGCTTTTGTTTGTTTTTTGTAAAGAATTTTTAGTTCTTGGGTCACTTTATCGTTGAATACATCAATGTTGTCTCTTAGCATGATAGGACAAAACTTGGACTTAGGTTTAAAAGGAGTTTTAGATGCCATTGTACATATTGGCTGATCTTGACTGGTTCCAAGATATATACTGTCAGTATCCTGCTGGAGACAAAGAAGATCATGAAGCAATCCGGCATCACCTGCTGTTAATATGGATGGACTCGGTATATCACCAGTTGACGCCGCTGAGAGGTCGAGAAGGATGAGGGCTACTGTACATTCACTGAGACACTTAACTATTCACTGATACAGTTACTCACGCACCCACTGAATCATCCAATCAGGCACTCACACACTCACTGATTCACCAATACACCTTGGCATGTATATTTAGCCCTCAAACTTTAAAAAAACACTCACTATCACTGGATGATGGCATCAGTGATGTAATTTGAGATGTCATTAGTGATGTCACTGACCATGTCATGAGTGATGTAATATATGAAGTCATAAGCAGAGCATTGCGGGGGCACGAGTTATAGTTAGCAACTGCTGAATTTCTCTGGTTTTGTATGAGTGAAACATGAGCCTAACTATAACGTACCTGTAACCTATGGTTTTTTCAGTGAATATATATATATATATATATGTGTGTGTGTGTGTTTGTATCAAAACAATACTCTTTCAGGCATAGAGTGCCACATAAATTATGCAAAAAAAATATATATATACACAAATATAAGCAGCACTTCAGGATACATGATCAGATTCTAATTTTATTTAAGGAAAAATGTAAAAAAGCTTTAAAAAAAATGCGACGAGTTTTGACCATTACCAGTCTTGATCACACCATATAATCGAGTCCTTTCTCAATGTCTCTATTGATGTCTACACCAATAGGGCCCACAGCCTCCTGGGATATCTATTATCCATTTTCAGACAATTAAAAGTATAAACAGGCCTTTTAATACGTCAGTTCGTCGGTATTGTACTCACATTTGTGTGGTGATATTTCATATATGATCTTTTAAAAAGTTTCTATTGTTATTGTTTAAAAATCTTATCAATCAATGACCTCTTATTGTTAGCGCTAATTCGCTGTCTTCTAGGAGATGTAGTGTATTGCTGCATAGCGATTGCTATCCACATGGTCTCAGAGAAATGATACCATCTTTGTTATTCTTGTCCTTCTCTGGGTTGTTATAGTAATTTTGCTCGTACTGATTTAACCTACAGTGGGAGATTTTGACATACTCATATTTATTAATAATTTCAATTTCATTTTGTTTGGACCATTGATGTTTTTATTGTCTGGAATGCTCAAGTTCCTTTAAATCGGGTTTACTTAGTAGTATTTAGGTATGATTATCATCATATTTGGTGCTGATTTTTTGTGCTCTCCACAATATTGGTCCAGGCTATCTGGCTTCACGCATTCTTTTTTACAATCCTGCGAGGAGCCTCCAGTCCTCACATTTGGCTTTGGCTAGAGTGCCGAGACTGAGATTGTCAAGGATTGGCGGACGGTCCTTCTCCTTTTTAAGGCCGTCTGTATGGAATTCTCCTCCGGTGCACCTAAGGCAGGAAACCTCGGGATCTGCTTTCAGGACAGGGTTAAAAACTTGGCTATTCACTTTGTAACTTGGTTTGCTGTTGAATTAGAGCCGGGACACTCCTAGGAGCATCTGTGCGCTTTATAAATCTGTTTTCATCATTATCATCATCATTTCTCATTACAATCCCTTTATATCTTATGGTTACGAAGGCTCTTCTATAGCTCAAACTTATCAGATCAGACCATCATTGTTTAATTTATATGGCACCATAGTTCGTAATTTGATCATTTATTTAGATTCCATTTTTCTCAATTTCCAAAGTGTGAGTTCCACCTCTTTGACTTTTTTCAATCATCAATCAATCAGGATCTATAAAGCATGGCAAATCACCTGTGAGGATCTGAAGACGCTGGAGTTGCTAGCTGCTTTGCAGTGCTCTGTTCATTCGAACGGCCATGTAAGCAGTAAAAAATGAGGGAAAAGCGGGAGAAAGCACTCAGAAAAATGGGGGGAGAGGAAGGAGAAAGTAGTAAAAATGAGGCAAAAGCAGGAGAAAGCACTCAGAGAAACGGGGAGGAAGAAGAGCGGTGCAGCAGCACGGGGAGAGCTGGACCAGGGGACAGCATCATGTCTATGATATAGAATTTCAAACTCTTTCAATCATTGCCAGTCCCGCACTGTAAAATCAGTGTGAACATCATCACACACAGCGCAAGAGGGCACTGCTTCTTTCTGTTGCTCGAGTAGATGTTCTACTCGAGCGGCAGCTTCCTCTACGCGAATGGAAGGTTTCTCAACGCGAGCGGTAGTGACCATCCGCAACTGCTCGTGTTGAGAAATCTCGCCGGGAGGTGGTCTGGAGTAAGATTTTCCTTGCTCGCGATCTCCAACTTAATGTTGGCGAGTGTGAGCGAGGAAGAAACTCCGCTCAGTGGAGTATTTTGGGGCTTATTGTGCTACGCGGAGCACAGATTGGGAAAAACTCTGCAAACTCCATGACCTGAGCGGAATTACATGCCCAGGCCAGGTGGCGGTCCCCAGACCCATTATTGGCTCCAGGAGAGAGGTGCGCGTCCCCCCCTTCTTTCACTTTCACAGGCCTGGCCCGGGGAGGTGGTGGTCCCTGGGTCCGAGAACAGCCTAGAAAGGGAGCTGAATGGTTCCCCTTCTTCTGTAAAAAAAAAAGAAAGCCCCCAGGGAGATAGTGGTCCCTGAAGCGTGCAGGGGTCTGTGCGGCCCCCAGCTCCATATTTAAGTTAGCCCTGGGGAGGTGGTGGTCGCGGGGGCTCGAGGGGTCTGCGCAGCCCCCCTAACAATTTTATTTTTAAGCCCCAGGGAGGTGGGCCCCCCAAGCATTTAATATGTAGCCCCAGGGAGGTGGTGATTCCGGGGGGGCTTCGCCCATAACCCCGCTTCCCCACTTCTTTATGTAATTAGCCCAGAGGAGGTGGAAGTCCCCGGGGCATTTCAGGACCTTGGAGGGGGGCCCCATGTGCCATCCCTTCATTTTTTAAATAATCCCTGCATGTCCATGGGACCTGGCCCACCCAGGGGTTACAATTAAAACAAGCGCAGGAACCCGCGCTTGTTGTTTTTGGGAATTTACAGCAATATTTTTGCAAATTATTAGTAAATAAAATGCTTTTATGACGTGGCAGGGTTCCAGTGAAACCCCAAGACCAAGGCTTGGGGATCAGGGCATTCCTACCCTGTCCCCTTTTAATTTTTTTCCCCTGAAGCCGAGTCACAAGATGGCTTTCAACACTTCCTGGTTGAAGTGTTGGCAGCCAATCAGAGCTCTGCAGTTCCCTGCACAAGCTTGTTATTATTTGTGAATTAGCGCGAGTGCAGAACAGATTTACACCAAATAACAAAAAGCACAATCTGCAGACCAAAAGCTAGCTTTCTGCCAACTTTGGTGTAATTCCTTCCAGCAGGTCCGGGCTGTAGTTGTGTTGAAAGCTCCTATGGGAGTTAACATGGGAAAAACACTCACAATCACTGGATGATGTCATCAGTGATGTAATTTGAGATGTCATAAGGGATGTCATGAGTGATGTCACTGACCATGTCATGAGCGACGTAATATGTGCGGTCATAAGCAGTGCATTGTGGGGGCACAAGTTATAGTTAGCTCAGCTAACTATAACTGCTGAATTTCTCTGGTTTTGTATGAGTGAAACATGAGCCTAACTATAACGTCCCTGTAACCTTTGTTTTTTTCAGTGAATATATATATATATGTGTGTGTGTGTGTGTGTGTATATATCAAAACAATATCCTTTCAGGCATAGAGTGCTGCATAAATTATGCACACAAATATATATCAGCGAGGACCTACACAACCTTTTATAGAACCCCAATAGCGTTGTTTGATCCAGCACACAGTCACAGCACTACATTCTACTCTGATGTTGCTTGTCCAGGTGTTTCTCCTATGTTTACACTCAGTTTGTTTGTTTGTTTTGTTGCTTGACTTTTGTGGTATTTATGTTCCATGCACTGTGGTCAACAATTGTGATTTACAATAGTGTTTTATTGCTACTGTCCTAGCCACACTGCCATTATACTTTGTAACCCTTGACATCATGGGGGTTATTTCAGATTAGGACTCACATGAACACTGATTTTGTCCATTTACCCTGCTCATCTCTGCCCTGCTTTGTGTTGCTTCTATTTGAATTATGGTATCCTCCATTGTGATAGATACTTGTGTTTCACGCGTTCCGGCTGGAACCTCAATACAGGTATTTCCTTGTTGCAATAACCGTTTGCCTTGGTTATTTGGCCAATGTCGTCTGATAAACTCAGTTGTTTTTAAACCACCATGGCACATTTGCACACCTGAGCACTATAGCAGGAGTTGTACTCCGCACCCCCTACATATTCCTTTGGCACTCTTACAATACACCAATTCAGCACTTTCCTGTTCCTATCTCCCATCTTTTATCCCTCGCATATTGACACTGTAGTGTTTTACATATGTACAATCATTCTTTCCAGGCGGTTCCCACTTAGGCTCTATTCTGGCTTTCGTGCTGACACGCCAATCACGCATTTGTGCATTTTAGACTTTAACATTTACCCTGCGACGCATTTCGACTTTACTATGCTTTCACAGTTCTCTGTAGCCACTAGGAGTCCATCACTATGACCCTGGATATAGGCCCTCATCACGGTGGCCACACTGACATTAACAACGGGAGACACTCGTCTCCGTGATACATGAATTGTAAACTCTAGTCTTTCTACTCTTGTGATCACCGAGCTTCCCAAACATCGGTTCTTTATTTTCAAATATAGATGGTTTGTTTATTTTAAATTCATCCATCAGAATACCAATGTCTCGAAGCTTATTTTTTTATCGCTCAAAATTACTATTTTGAATTTATTTCCTGTGAAGCTAGTTAGTCTGTCATTCATGTCATCTGTTGGTAGCAACGTGTCAGTAACACAGTCATTTGCATATGACTTACCGTGAGCCGAGTTTAACTTACGATGTCTACGTCGGAAAGAAGGCGTAAAACATGTACCTTCTGTATACTATGTGTGAACATAGTAAAAACACTACTGTGCCTATATATTCTGTCACTCACCTGCAGCACGCCATGTGATCAAGGCCGCAGTCCGGCGGCCGAAACGCGTCATTTGGACTTGATGTTGCAATAAAGAATCTTATTTTTCATCTTCATTGGAGTCTGTGCCCGTGTGTTGTCCCGGCGTGGTCTAACCTTGGGATGTTGTTTGGATATATATATATATATATATATATATATATATATATATATATATATATATATATATATATATATATATATATATATATATATATATATATATATATATCGTCGTTTTACTCCGTCTTGGGAATTCCTTTCTTTTAGAAAAACGGGCACGGACCACAGCGTTGTGCAGCAGAAATATTTTTATTACTCCAGGACCTCTACAGCCATGACGCGTTTCTGCCCGCCTCGGGCCTTGATCACATGACACGCTCTGTCAAATAAGCAGTTTTTTTATACCATTTTTTTCTTTCTTTTTTTGCTTTCTTTTCCTTTTACTCAACCAGTGTTTAAAGTGACAAGTGCAAATTTACAAGTAACGTAGAAACAGAAGATAAGTTCAACTATTGGGGAAATGAATGGCAAAATAATTGCATTCCTGTAACTATTACGGTACAATACCATAATGACATTCCCAATAACAGTTGTAGAAAATTGTATCAGATGATTTCATTTCATCAATTGAGCCTGTAGCTAAAAATTCCTTATAGTTGATAATAGGAGAGAACATGATTATAAAAGTGTCTAAAATCATGTATAAAAGAACGTTTCGGTATAAATACCTGAATTCCTAAAAACTATCCCTGATTAATGTGCACATTTCGCTACTACAGTACAATACTCCTATGATTTTATGTAAACGTTAGATGTTGTAAAGTGCAAGTGCTGTGCAAAATGCATTTTTCTATTACTAATATCCTAAATTAAAACCCATTAAATTCCTACTAAAACAGTACTAACTCACCCTATGTGTAAAAACTTGTGCAAAATGCGGCAGTTATGATTTTTTGATTAATATCAAAAAAGTGTATTCACAGTTCTTGAACACCAATGGCAATTGATAAATGGCTTATTGGACTCGTAGATTCAAAGATTTGATTTACTCGCGGTTTAATCAAGTTAGAGACAAGTATATAATTCCTCTGTGGCATTTAGACCTTTGGGAAATTTTGTATCGAGGTTGATGATATAGTTGGCCTCGAGTAGTCTGAGAGCTCTTTCTCTGTCCCCTCCTCTTTTGTTGGGAGTGACAGCATCTATTAGAAAGTACCTCAAACCGCTAGGGTCAGATTTGTGTGCTTCACTGAAATGCCGGTCAACCGGATATGCCTGGTCTTGATTTTTTATCGCCCTTAAGTGCTGGAGTACCCTTTTGTGGGCTTGTAAAATCGTGCTACCAACGTAGCGAAGCCCACAAGGGCACTCCAGCACGTAAACGGCATAGACAGTTTTGCAATTGAGGGATTTGGTTATTGCATTTTCCTTGTCGCTGAAAGGAGTTTTGTATGCAGTCTGATTGCAGCTATATTGGCATGCCTTACATACTCGACATCTGAAGAAACCCTTTCTTTGTGTTAGCCAAGAGCTCTTGTTCGGACCTGTAGGATCATTCTGGACCAAAATATCTTTCATGGACATCGCTCTGCTATACGTGATAGCTGGTTTCCTAGGGAGCAGATGCCCAATTGTAGGATCATTGAGAACTAGAGGCCAATTCCTGGTTAGTAGTCTCCTGATTTGTCTTTCTTGTTTGTTATACTGTATGATGAATCTAAAAGTGTCACCAACAATATGCCTCGTAGAATCCTTTGTTTCAGAAGAGAGGGCCTCACTATCTTTCCTCAAGAGGGACTCTCTGGACACGGCCATACTCTTGTGGATGGCTGCATCAATGCAGTGTTTAGTGTAACCCCTTTGTATGAAGCGCTGTTTGCTGTTTTCCTGTTCTGTCATTAGATCACCCTCACAGCTACAAATGCGTCTAAGCCTCAGCATCTCACCGTAAGGGATGCTTCGGATGAGATGCTTGGGGTGTGAACTGCCAGCATGCAGCACTGCATTGCCCGCTGTCGGCTTCCTGTGAAGTTTTGTTACTAACTTGCCCTCTACAGCACAGACCTGTACATCAAGGAAATTGACACTAGTGGCACTGATGGAGGCAGTAAACTGTAAGTTAAGTGAATTGACGTTCAGTGCCTGTACGAATCCCTCTGCTTCACTAATGGATCCGTCCTAAATTAAAAAAAGATCATCAATATATCTCCACCAGGCTTTTAGGTTACTCCTTGCAACTGTTGTATATTCCTTCGATAGAACCAGCTCCTCCCACCAGCCCATGTGCAAACAGGCATAGCTGGGGAGAAGCTGGCTCCCATCGCTACTCCTCGCAATTGCTGGTATAGGGTGTTCTGAAACATAAAATAATTATTACGTAAACAAAACTCTACCATATTTAAAATCATCAAGCTGTGTTGAGTGTACTCTGGTCCTCTCCTAGACAGATAAAATTCTAGGGCCCTTAGACCATCCCTATGATTTATAGAAGTATATAGGGATGTCACATCTAGCGTGATTAAAAGATATTCATCGCGCCATGGATAGTCAATCAATTTAGCTAAAAAGTCACTTGTATCACGGATGTAAGAAGCCAAGTTCTGGACGTGTTCCTGTAAGTAAAAGTCAATATATCTGGAGGTGTTTTCAAGCAAACTTTTGCGAGCAGATATAATTGGTCTGCCCGGTGGTACTTGGGCATTCTTATGTATCTTCGGACTAAAATATAAAATGGGAACCACTGGTTTATCATTTTTCATATATTTAAATTCATCCGAGGATAACTGTCCTGAGTTCTTCCATCCAATTTAGTTTCAAATAAAATTAATTGTTAACTTTGCGCCAGGTGGGATAGTCACTGCGTCGATAGCACTCCGTGTCTTTGAGTTGTTTCATTGCCTCGATGACAAAATCGTCTTTTTTCCACAGAACTACATTGCCGCCCTTATCGGCATTGCGGACGACAATGTCTGGGTTTTTCTTGAGTTTGGACATCAGTGCGTTGAATTGTATCTCTTGTCTATTGACTTTTTGTTTGGTAGGATTCAATGTTTTGTAGTTTAAATCTTTAAGACCTCCAACCACACTTTCATGAAAGCTATCAATTGAATCCTTGATCATGAGCGGATTGAATGTTGAACGGGGCTTGAAAGGGGTCTTTGGTTTCACTTGTATTTCTCTGTTCTCCTCATTGTCAACCCCCATTATGTTGATACTAGAGATCTGATTTTCTATCATTAATTCCTGTATGTCAGTTAACAGTCCCATATCTGATGGAGTGAGATTACACAGAGTGTCTTCTTGTTCGTTTGGAGTACCTTGCTGCATTGTTGTCTCTGTCGTCACTAGATCTTGTTGTCTACCGTGTTGTAAAAAATATTTTTTTAATTTTAACTTGCATATCCCTTTGTAGATGTCAAATTTTGTGGTGGCATAACTAAAGGAACTGACCGGGCAATAAGATAGTCCCAGAGAGAGGAGTTGTTGCTCTGCTTTGTTAAGGACAACATCTGTGAGGTTCAAGACAGTGGGATTAGCATCGATTTTGCTCCGGTTTACCGTCTCCAATTCCTCTTCTGTTGTTTCTTTTGTTGCAATTTGTTGCCTGTTGATTCGCTTCCTGGCCCGCCTTCTTTCACGGCGCTTTGTTGTTCTACTTTTGATTTGTTTTGATAAGGTCTCAGGCGCAGGGTCTGCCTGCGCTCTTCCACTAAAAAATCCACTTCATCGGCCAGTGACAGTGAGGTTGGGTTCTGTTTGAGCATCTGGTTGAGGGTCTCCGTTTCAGATTCGCTTTCAGGGGCTGAGCTTAGATCTGAATTTGATATGGCCTCTGCTATGTTGGATCTTGCAGCAGGCGCTCGTTTGTCAGTTTGCCCTCCTCCATATTTGGAGACCTTTAGGGAATCGTATTTTTTAGCGAATGTAAAAATGCGTCCGCTTTCGTAGTCGTTACGATCCCTATGAAATTTAAATGCTTTCCTTTCCATAATTGTTTCTTCTTCTTTTTTTTATCTTTTGGTCATTTCCTCCCTCAATTTGGTATTTTCATCTTTTTGTCCCATCTTTTCAATTTCCTCATTTAATGTGTCAATCTGCTCCAGGAGCTATACAAATATAAGCAGCACTTCAGGATACATGATCAGATTCTAATTTTATTTAGGAAAAAATGTAAAAAAGCAAAAAAAAAAAAAAATGCGACAAGTTTTGACTGTTACCGGTCTTGATCACGCCATATAATTGGGTCCTTTCTCAATGTCTCTAATGAAGTCACCACCAAAGTGGCCCACAGCCTCGTGGAATATCTAATATTCATTTTCAGACAATTAAAAGTATAAACAGGCCTTTTAATACATCAGTTTGTCGGTATTGTACTCACATTTGTTTGGTGATATTTCATACATGATCTTTTGAAAACTTTCTATTTTTCTTGTTTAAATATCTTATTTATCAATGGCCTCTTATTGTTAGCGCTACTTCGCTATCTTTTGGGAGATGTAGTGTATTCCTGCATAGCGATCGATATCCACATGGTCTCAGAGAAATGATACCATCTTTGTTATTCTAGTTCTTCCCTGGGTTGTTATAGTAATTTTGCTCGTACTGGTTTAACCCAGAGTGCGAGATTTTGACATAATCATATTTCAAATATTAATAATTTCAATTTCAGTTTGTTTGGGCCATTGATGTTTTTATTGTCTGGAATGCTCAAGTTCCTTTAGATTGGGTTTACTTAGTAGTATTTAGGTATGATTATCATCATATTTGGTGCTGATTTTTCGTGCTCTCCACAACATTGGTCCAGGCTATCTGGCTTCTCGCATTCTTTTTTACAAGCCTCCAGTCCTCACATTTGGCTTTGGCTATAGTGCCGAGACTGAGATTGTCAAGGATTGGCGGACGGTCCTTTTCCCTTTTAAGGCAGTCTGTATGGAATTCTCTTCCGGTGCACCTGAGGCAGGAAACCTCGGAATCTGCTTTCAGGAAGGGGTTAAAAACTTGGCTATTCTCTTTGTAACTTGGCTTGCTGTTGTATTAGCGCCAGGACACTCCTAGGAGCATCTGTGCGCTTTATAAATCTGTTTTCATCATTAACATCATCATTCCTCATTGCAATCCCTTTATTCTTATGGATACGAAGGCTCTTCTATAGCTCAAACATATCAGATCAGATCATCATTGTTTAATCTATATGGCACCATGGTTCGTAATTTGATAATTTATTTAGATTACATTTTTCTCAATTTCCAAAGTGTGTTCCACCTCTTTGACTTTTTTCAATCATCAATCAATCAAGATTTATAAAGCATGGCAAATCACCTGTGAGGGTCTCAAGACGCTGGAGTTGCTAGCTGCTTTGCAGTGCTCTGTTCATTCAAACAGCCATGTAAGCAGTAAAAAATGAGGGAAAAGCAGGAGAAAGCATTTAGAAAAAAGGGGGGCGAGGAAGGAGAAAGCAGTAAAAATTAGGCAAAAGCAGGAGAAAGCACTCAGAGAAACGGGGAGGAAGTAGAGCTGTGTAGCAGCATGGGGAGAGCTAGACCTGGGGCCTGCAACATGTCTATGATATAGAATTTCAAACTCTTCTAATCATCCCTATGAATTTTATTGTAATGCTTCGCCATTGCGTAGGTTGAGTCTTTGTTGCATATTGCTCTTATGTGTTCTAGTATCCTCTTACTGATGTCATCAGTGATGTCACTGACCATGTCATGACTGATGTAATATGTTAGGTCATAAGCAGTGCATCGTGATGGCGTAAGTTATAGTTAGTTTAGGTAACTATAATGGCTGAATTTCATTGGTTTTGTATGGGTGAAATCTGAGCCTAACTATAACGTCCCTGTAACCTTTCTTTTTTTCAGTGAATATTTAAGGTTTTTTAATTCTATTTCATAACTATAACGTCCTTTCCCTGTAACCTTAATTTTTTCAGTGAATAGTGACGTTTTTTAAAATTTCTATTTCCTAACTATAAAGTCTCTGTAACCTTTGTTTTTTCCTGTGAATTTCAACAGTTTTTTAAATTTTATTTCCTAACTGTAACCTGTAACCTTTGAGAGTGGGTGTGTGAGTGGCTGTATATGCAGGTGAGTGGGTGTGTGAGTGTCTATATGGGTCTCTGAGTGGGTATGTGAGTGGGTTTGTGGTTGTGTACATAGCAGTATAAGTGGATGTAGGAGTGCCTGTGTGGATCTGTGAGTGGGTGAGTGAGTGTCTGAGTGGGTCCGTGCATGGGTGCATGAGTGTCTGAGTGGGTCTGTCACTGGATGCATGAGTGTCCAAGTGGGTCTGTGAGTGGGTGTGTGAGTGTCTGAGTGGGTCTGTGAGTGGGTGTATGAGTCTCTGAGTGGGTGTGTGATTGGGTGCGTGAGTCTCTGTGTGGGTCTGTGAGTGGGTGCAAGAGTATCTGGGTTTGTGAGCGAGTGCATGAGTCTCTCTGTGGGTCTATGAGTGGGCACATGAGTGTCTGAATACCTCTTTCTGCTCATTTCTGATCTCTATTTTGCCTCTTTCTGCTTGTTGCTGACCTTTATTTTGCTCTTACTTCTAGTTTCTGATCTCTATTTTGCCTCTTTCTACTTCCTTCTGACCTTTATTCTGCCTCTGTCTGCTCATTTCTCACCTTTATTTTGCCTCTCTCTGCTCTTTGCTGACCCTTATTCTGCCTCTTTCTGCGTGTTTCGGACTTTATTCTGCCTCTTGCTGCTCGTTGCTGACAACTATTTTGCCTCTTTCTGCTCTTTTCTGACCTTTATTCTGCCTCTTTCTACTCGTTTCCGATCTCTATTGTGCCTCTTTCTGCTCATTTCTTACCTTTATTTTGCCTCTTTCTGCTCGTTGCTGACCTTTATTCTGCTTCTTTCTGTTCGTTGCTGACCTTAATTCTGTCTCTTTATGCACGTTTCTCACCTTTATTCTGCTTCTTTCCGCTTGTTTCTCACCTTTATTTTGCCTCTTTCTGATCGTTGATGACCTTTATTCTGCCTCTTTCTGCTCGATTTCTCACGTTTATTTTGCCTATTTCTGCTCTTTTCCCCCGGGACTGCGGTGGGAGCCTCAAGCCCCGAGGTCCCTGCGGGCTCTCCGCCTCCTGCGGGACGCGGCATTGATCTCACAGACAGGGAGCTGCTAAACATGCAGCTCCCTGTCTGTGAGAGCAATCGTTTTGTCTGCAAGCGGGCAGGGAAACAGACGAAACCTTCGCTTCCAGCAAGTAAGAGCATATCGTCAGCTTCCGCTTGCTGGAAGCGGAGTGTTTGCTCTGACTTGGTGGGAGCTTTCAAAACTCCTGCCAAGTAACAGCAAATAGCACCCCCCGAGACATAACAGGAGCCGTCCCTGGAGTTTGTGGAGTTCCACTACAAGGAACTCCGTGAAGTGACCAAAAATCTCCGCTGCACTACGTAGAGTTCCACAACCGGCGGAGTGCGTTATGTTGTGACGTTTGCGCTGACTTTTAGTGACGTGTGTTTGTCCCTTACTGTAAAATCAGTGCGAACATCACCACACGCAGCACAAGAGAGCACTGCTTCTTTCTGCCACTCGAGTAGATGTTCTACTCAAGCGGCAGCTTCCTCAATGCGAACAGAAGGTTTCTCAAAGCGAGCGGTAGCGACCATTCGGATCAGCCCGCATTGAGAAATCTCGCCGGGAGGTGGCCTGGAGTAAGATTTTCCTCGCTCGCGATCTCCAACTTAATGTTGGGGAGTGGGAGCGAGGAAAAAACTCAGCTCAGTGGAGTTTTTTGGAACTGCGCGCGCTATGCGGAGCCCAGAGAAGGGGAAAACTCCGCAACCAGAGCGGAGTTACATGCCTAGGCATAGTGTCAGCTCCCAGAGCCATTATTGGCTCCAGGAGGGGTGCGCGCGCCCCCTTCTTTCACTTTCATGGGCCTGCCCCGGGGAGGTGGTGGTCTCCGGGGCCGAGAATGGCCTGGAAAGGGAGCTGAGTGGCTCCCCTCCTTTTAAAAAAAAAAGAAAGCCCCAGGGAGGTGGTGGTCCCTGGAGTGTGGGGGGGGTCCGTGCGGTCCCAAGCTCCATATTTAAATTAGCCCTGGGAAGGTGGTGGTCGTGTGGGCTCGAGGGGTCTGCGAAGTCCCCCCTAACCATTTTATTTTAAGCCCCGAGTAGGTGGGCTGCCCCAAGCATTTAATATGTAGCCCCAGGGAGGTGGTGGTCCCCGGGGGGGCTCCGCCCTAACCCCGCTTCTTAATATATTTAGCCCCGAGGAGGTGGTAGTCCCCGGGGCATTTCAGGACCTTGGAGGGGGGGGCCCATGCACCCTCCTTCATTTTTAAATAATCCCTGCATGCCCTGGGACCTGGCCCACCCGGGGGTTACAATTAAAACAAGCGCAGGAGGCCGCAATTGTTTTTTTGGGGGAATTCACTGTGATATTTTTGCAAATTCTTAGTGCATAAAATGCTTTTATGCCATGGCGGGGTTCCAGGGAAACCCCAAGACCAAGGCTTGGGGGTCAGGGTATTCCTACCCTGCCCCCTTTTCATTTTTTCCCCTGAAGCCGAATCCCAAGATGGCTGCCAACACTTCCTGGTTGAAGTATTGGCAGCCAATCAGAGCACTGCAGTTCCCTGCATGAGCTCGTTATTATTTGCGAATTAGCCATGAGAGCAGAACAGATTTACACCAATTAACAAAAATCCGCAGACCAAAATCTAGCTTTCTGCCAACTTTGGTGTAATTCCGTCCAGCAGGTCCATCCTGTTGTTGTGTCTAAAGCTCCTATGGGAATTAACATGGGAAACGCACCCTTATTTTTTAACCCCCACCTGCCCCCCCTTTTTCACGGACCCCACTTGATGGATCACCCCCAAACTTTCCATGAGCAACAAGAATCACCGGCGCACTTTTTTGGTGAAGTTTTGTGAAGATTCGTCAAACAGTACCTAAGATATAGGCAAGTCAAAAAAAGATTTTCCTATGGAAACACTGTCCTAACTATAACTACCTACTGGTAACTGCCAGTAGGTAATTGTGAGAAGCTGGCTTGGTATATGATGCACACTTATGTAAGTGGGCACCCTGCACCAATCCACACAACCCTTATGGGGATTTTAGTGGTCTTAGACAACCTTAAAAAGCTCTCTAAGTGGTAGCTGTGGAGAGCAGCCTTCAGGCTTAGTCCAGAAGGAGTGTAAAGCAGCTTGTTTTACAAGAACATAACATTATAGGTATATGTCAAGTGAAAAAGAACCACACAGTGTATTTATAAAAATATGTATTTATTAAAAGACACTCACTAACACATACAGATATCTCCTAGCCGGAGATATACACAATGCACACAATACTTTTGAATAGAAACAGGTAAGTAGCACGAAATACACAGTGGTCACCAGGGGGAGACCAAACCATATACTAAAATAGTGGTATGCGAACCACGACTCGAGTCAAGACTATACCCAGAAGACGTTGAAGTGCCGGGGACCCAAGGAACCACCCAAGGTAAGTAACCAGGAGCCCCACTGAGGTTATGGGCAGAGTGGGAACATGGCCGTGGGTTCAATGCCAGTCAATGGGTAAGTCCCGGTTGCAATTTTAAAGAAGAAGGACCCTTCCCAGTGGACCATGAAGAAACCCCGTGGAAGACAGAAGGTTGGAGAGCCGCCCCACCCAGGGATACCTTAGGAACCAGGATACCTACACCAGGGAAGCCGGGTGCATAGGTGTAAAGTGGCATTGGAAACTGTTGCCGAACTCGATGGAGAACTTCAGGAAGATGCCGCTGCTGGAGAAGGTGAAAGTGTCTGGTGGAACCTTGGAAGTGACCAGGGGGCCCGGAAGACGAATGCCTACCGAAGTCGAGTGTTTTGCTGGAGAGCTGACAGTGACCTTGAAATTGCAGTTGTGCGGACCAGGTTACGCTGTGGAAGACCAGGAGCCGTGCACAAGCTGTTCCACGTCGGATGTTGAGAGTTGAGGGGTCGCTGTCCGTCAGACGCACCAACAAGCCTTTGCAACTGCAAACAACGTGGCAAGTGAAGAAGGTACAGTGTCAGGACCAGCAAGGTCCAGGTGACTCACCATGAGCAGGGAGTCATGGCAGGCCCAAAGCAAGCAGGGGAGTCTGCAGAAATCAAAGGAGACCCTCAGGAGGACCCACAGGCCGGAGGCACTGGAGTCGCAAGAGGACCTCGAGCAGCTCACCAAAGATGCAGGCCCACGGTGCAAGTGATGCAGTGAGGATGACGATCTTGATCACAGGAGATCACAGGAGATGCTTGAAGTGGGGGCTACTTGGAGCCCGAAGATCTTGATGGAAGGAAGCCAAAAAGCCTTTGCAACAGCAAGTCGACACGTTGCACAGGGGTTTGGTTCCTGCAGCTCCGACGAGGGGTACGGGCCTCAAACTTGGTGAGAGAATAGGGCAGGCCTCGATGGATGTGAAGAACCACCACATGTGTTGCTGAGCCTTTCAAAGTCCATGAGAGCCCAGGATAAGCAGACCGGTCACCTTAGTTGCGGTGCCTGCAGATACAGGGAAGTGACTCCTTCACTTCAAGGGAGATTCCTTCAGGTGTCTTGGATGCCCACAGGCCTTGGAAGGTTCCTGTATGGAGCACAGGCATGGACATTGCAGGAGACGAGCAGGGCAACGAGATCAGGAGCAGCAGGAGTCTTCCCAGTTGCAGCCTTGATGCCCAGAGCGAAGTCCAGATTGCCCAAACGGTCGAAGAAGAAGTGGTGTCTTGAAATGAATCTTGTCCCACGATGACTCTAGGGACCCACCCTCAGGTAAGCCCTTAAGTACCTTAGGGAAAGGGTTGGGATGATTCAGGGTTCCCTCCTAGGGCAGGGGTCAGACATTGGGGAGGATATTCCCATGTCCTTTGTCCAGTTTCACTACAGAGTGGGAGCCAACAGCTCCTTGAGCTGGTTTGAACTGGACTATGCAAGGAGGGCACCAAGTGGGCCCTTCAAGCAGACTGAGTGGCACTGGCAAGTGCTCCCACCCGGCCCCTGTACACTAAACCCTGTCTGGGAGGTGGTCACACCTCCCTGTGACAGGATACCTATTGTTCTGCCTTCCCCTGCTCGAGCTTGGCTCAGCAGCAGGAGGGCAGAATCGTGTCTCTGGTCGTCAGCAGCCATGTTGTGCTGTCCGGGTCTAGAAGACTGGTACGTGTCACAAAAGGTGAATTTAAATTGGTGTGCACATTGCCGGTCCTTCTCTATGTGTGTTTGCCAATGATTAAGAGTCAGGAGGACTCAAACCGCATCTGGCAGTTAAACTTACAATGACGTTTTTGCCAAAACGTGCATGCAGCCCCAGTGAATAAAGTTACTGGAATATATCCTACCTGTTGTGCCTCTTCCTTAAGGGGCACCATTTTTGACTGGATTGAAGCGGCCGGCATTTGGAGTGATTTTGATATTTCTTAGGAATTCACATATGCAAGGGTACTTAGAGTTACAGGTACACTAGCCCACTATGCAATATTTTAAGAATTATTGGGGATTGTGACAAGTTGGCAGTTAGCCCACTTGGGCTTGACTCAGCAGATGTGTTTGTACATGTAACCTGTTTCTTCTATTCAGACATATATTGCTCTAATTCAGCAGTTACTCATGGAAACTGATATATTTGTATAGAGAAAGAGCACATGATACTATAACCATCGCTATATATATGCATCCCCTGTGTTGAACCTTGAAATTTAACTGGCTGTATACAATGCGGTGCATATACTTATCAACGTACTCTATTTCCATACTTATGGCTTTGCACTATATTTGTATTATTTATGTGGTCTATAACCTAAGAACTTGTAACTTTAATTTACATCCTCTGCCATTTATCAGTTTTGTATATACATTGGTACATTTATTTGCAATGTGCCATTAACAAGCTTGTAAAGTTTTGCTTTGTGTGTCTTTTATGTCCATGTCCTAGACATGGTTGCCATGGCAATATTATATAAACACTTCCCTTAATGGTGCTGAACTGTGTGAACAAGGTGGTTTGTCCACCGAAACGCGTCAGAGCCTTCTGTTTCCAGTAAACGTGTGAATATACTTCAGCTTGTCGGTGCCTATTTCTTTTCAAGTGGAGTGGGATTGCTGTTTATATATATATATATATATATATACCACTTGGGCTTGATTTAATTGATGTGTTGGTACATGTGAATAGTTCCTTCTACTTAGCTTTATACTGCTTTAATTCATCAGCTATTTGGAAATATAGATATCTATGTGTATAAAGAATGAACATGTGATACCTTAACCATCGCTACATCCATGCACTCCCTATGTTTAACCGTGAATTGCCATTGATTGCATTTATTGCGGAGCACACTTAAAACTACATACACCATCCCCATACTTATGGTTTCCATTGGAATTGTACCGCATATGTGGCTTATAATTTGAGATTTAAATTTTTAAATCTTAATGTTTATATCCAATGCTGTCGATTGATTTTGCATACATTTTGGTATTTTTACTCGCAATGCCATTAACATGCTTGTAAAGTATTGCTTTGTGTTTCTTTTATGTCCATGTCAGTGACATGGTTTCCATGGCAACATTATATAAACCTTACTTTCAATAGCGCTGAACTGTGTGAACAAGGTGGTTCGTCCACCGAAACGCGTCAGAGCCTTCTGTCTCCAGTAAACTTGTGATCAAACTTCAGCGTGTCGGTGTCTGTTTATTCTTATGAAGAACAGGCTTGCTGTTTATATATATATATAATTCTCCCTGCCAGTACTCTTGGGGCATTGAACAGCAGTGTCCCTAGGGATGGGGTCCCCGAGGACTGCTGTCATCAGCCCATGGGGATGGGGTCCGCAGGGCCACTGGATGGCTCAGGCATGGGGGCCTCATGCCCCCTATCCAAACAAAATCTTCGGCTCTGGGGCTAGGGTCCTCTGGGCCATTTTGTGGCTCAAGGAGAGGGGTTCTGACCCTTTGACAAAACCAATAGTTCTGCCTTATTTAAAATGACACTCTATATATTGTTATATGACATAGTACGTGGCACGGTGGCGCGGTCCTGGGGAGTTGGGAGTTGGGAGCAGGGATAGGCCCTGCACCCAATCCCACACCATGCATGGTAAAAGGCCTTGCTCTATGGGGGGTTAGGCGCCCAACCTGAGGGCGCGCATGATGATCATTTGTTGAGTGACATTAATTTTTGGGAGTACTGTGAATTTTTTGTAGAACCCCCCCCCAAAATGTTTTAAGAAAAAATGGGTGGGTTTTTGTAGAGTGTTGTGCGACCGTGGGGGGGTTGGCCGTCTGTGAAAATTTGGTGGGTGCAGGGCCACATCATGTCCCAGGGCCAAAGATTTTTTTTGGGAAGGGCATGGGGCCCCCCTCCCTGAACAATGAAGTTGCTCATCGGACCCCATCTCCCAGGGCCTGATGGCCGTATCGTCCCGGGGACCCCATCCCCAGGGAGACTGCTGTTCAATGCCTGCAAGAGCTCAGGCAGAGAGAACTTCAATTCGAGAACACAGGTTTGCTCCTGCCTGGCAGGAGCAGAGAAAAACTGCTCTCACTGGTTTTGATGGATATGCTTGTCTTGCTTGGAACTACGATGTGATATACCAACTAGACAGCAGCTGTGGTGTTTACTACTCAAGCAAACTTGTCCCATTAAAAAAATAATTACCTCCATTGTTCAATGGATGACATTAGTATAGCAATAATTACCTCAAATTGCTAGAATTATCACTGTGCGATAGATGACCACAATATACTATGATTTACCACCTTTGTGTCAGAGTGATCAGTATGCCACTGTGCAATGATTGCCCAAAAGATGCCAAGAATTACCACCATACTGCTAAGAATGCCAACTTGTCACAGGTGGCTATCACTGTGCCAGAGGTGTGCACAATATGCCATGACTGATCACTGTTAGACCTGGCACCATTGGCGTGGGTCGCCCCTACATTTTTGCCTTTGCCTCCTGTGTTTTTGCTGTGTGTTGGACTCCATTTTGCTGGTATAGATGCTTTGGGCACTTTGCCACTGCTGTTCAGTGCCAAAGTGCAAGTGCTCCCTTTGTAAATTGTGGTTATGGATTGGTGTTTCCATGATTGGCTGATTTGATTTACTAGTCAGTCCCTAGTACAGTGCACTGTGTGTGCCCAGGGCCTGTAAATCAAAATGCTGCTAGTGGGCTGCAGCACTGATTGTGCTACCCACATAAGCAGCCTGTAAATGTAACTCTGGCCTGCCATTGCAGAGCCTGTGTGCAGTCTAGTACTGCCAGAGTCGACTTGGCAAGTGTACCCACTTGCCAGGCCCTAACCTTCCCTTTTCTTACATGTTAGTCACCCATAAGGTAGGCCCAAGGTAAACCTGTGGGCAGGGTGCAGTGTATGTGAAAGGTAGGACATGCCCTGGTGTGTGTGGCATGTCCTGATACTGAATTACTGCCAATTTCGTTTTTCACTATTGCAAAGCTACCTGTTCCCGTAGGATAGAATTGGGAGTTTGTTTATAACATCTTATAAACATAACTACCCCTGGGAACAAGGTAGGAAAATAAAGTTTAGTATGCTTGAACTCAGAATGTTAAAATGCATCTTTTAGTGAGGGTGATTTTTACATTCTGTGTTTGAAAATACTAACCCTGGGCGTCGTGGGCGTAGCGGGGCTACGCGGAGGTCCACGGAGTTGCAAACAAACTCCGTGGAGCTCCGCTACGCTGCCCGCCTCCACCCCCCTATTAAGAAGTAAGTTAACAGTAATTAAAAATAAACTTAAAACCACTTACCTCTTTACTGCAGCGTCCCCGGGCTGCCCTCCTCCTCTTCCTCGCCGTACTGGTAATGCTTAAGAAAACTGCGCATGCGCGCATGCGCATTTCTCGCAAGAAATGCGGGCGCACGCGCATGCGCAGCTTTCTTAAGCATTACCGGCACGGCGAGGAAGAAGGCAGCCCGGGGACGCCGCAGTAAAGAGGTAAGTGGTTTTAAGTTTATTTTTAATTACTGTTAACTTGCTTCTTAATAGGGGGGTGGAGGCGGGGGCTGGCCAACTTCGCTCCATTGCAGAGTGTGCGTAGATTTGCCTTCTCCGCGTTCTCCGCGGAACACAGAGAAGGCAAATCTCCGCACACTCCGTGGGCGGAGCGGAGGTCTCCGTCCGGGGTTAGAAAATACCACTTTTAGAAAGTAGGTATTTTCTTGCTTAGCCATCCAGCGTGCCTCTGCTAGGATTGTGTATTGCATGTCTGGCTTTTTTGATGACAGGGGCTGGGGAGGAGCAGTGGCTCCAGAGAGCCTGATGAGTCAGGGCTAGGCTGAATAGACCTGGGCTGCATTTAGAGTAGGGGGAGGAAATTTCCTTTCACCTGAATGGGCCTGGTCTGCCTTCCACAATGCTGTCTCCACCTCCTGCCAGGAAGCTGCACCAGAGAGCACAGAACCGGTTTTGACCAAGCACAGGGCTTCTCTCCCACCAGAGAACAAAGGATTTTGTAGTATAAATATTGGGGCCCAGACCCCAGAACTTTAGATCACTTCTGAAAAAAAAAATTGATCAAAACCTACAACCCTCAGGACTACATTCCTTCACCATTAAATATCCACCCAATCTATCCAAAAATGCGGCAAAAAAGTTCAAACACAGACTATTAAAAACTCACTCAGAGACCCTGATCTCAGATCCCTATTTTTGCAACAACAAAGGCGCTACAACTAATGACCTCAACTTCCACACAAAAAAACGTGCACAATGGAGGAATATCCTCTACTCGATGCTCCGAATTACCAAATCCAGAAAAACCCCTCATGCCCTCAAACTGACAGTATCCGCCTCAGACTTGTGCAATGCGAACGCCTCTATTTCCCTGTACAACAATGGTAATATCTTTATACAAGCCTCAAATGCCAATCTCGCTATTATAGATAAGATCTTCCCTACTCTCAAGAAAGCACTGAACAAGAAAAACCCACTCCCAATGATTAACCATCCTGATTACCCTGTCAATAGTCCAACTCTACCACAATATCACATGACTGCATCACCTGTTCTTAATTCTCACCATACCCCCATGCTCGTCTACCCGTCCGTCACAACGGACCCAACCATACCAGGGTTCCCAGTCCCAGAGGGGACAAGGATCCACTTAGCTACAGGTCAACCCAATGCATACACACCCCAGACATCCTTGAGGTCCAACGATGAATCCCTCAACTCTGAACCCGCTCCCGATAACCCAATCATCCCATCTACAGATAAACGGACCCACATGGCTCCCCCTGACATGTCAAGAACCCTGATCCCCCTCACGAGACTTCTACCTCCCAACCTGATCCACCACTCTTCAATCATACCCCTCTCGGGCACAACAGACCTTACCATCCCATCACTTAACCAGGCCATCACCCTTTCACATACGGTCCCTCCCTCAATCCGCCCGGATCAACTTACCCCATTGGAATCTAACAATGCTTTCCTCACTCACCAAGACCGAACATGTGGACTCCCTCCAATAGAGCACACACCTCAACACACATCGCGCTATCCTAACTCTGATTGGATTGCACGTTTCAATGAGATATCCCTCGGACTATCCCTTCTCAAGGACGAAATGCAAAACCTATCAACAATCACAAAAGATCTCCTGAACTCTCACAGATATATGCCACTGTGAACCGAATCAGTTACCAAACTAGTAGATATATCACCAAAATATCACACATTGAACATACTATTCAGAACAATATATCTTTCCCCAACGACCCTTCTCGTCCCAAGAGACTAATTGCTGAGTTATCTCACACTGACATATGTGACCTCCTCCTATTTTATGCCAGCCATTTAGACAACAGCAAGCCTCTACATTGTAGCATTCAACCCAATTTTCAATTTCAATAAGCTTTATTCGGTTAAAGTGTGGCAACCATAAAAGCAAATGTACATACACATATAAAAAGATCCAATTTCAATAAAAGCAGCGGAAATTCAATCACAGTTCATAATTACAATAAAACATCATACTTTTTCTAGCATGAATTGATCTTAAAATAAATGTCGCAGCATAAAAACAAATCTCAGGCTCTCTTAGTGTAAACAATAGACTCATAGCAGCATTAGTGGTTTTAACGTTATATTTCTTAAACAATGGTTTTAAATAGGCGATTCTAAAATTCAAGTACAAGTCGCATAAAAGTAGAAAGTGCAAGGTGCTCTGCTTAGTATGCCCATCACATGGACACGGGGAGACTGGTCGCTGTTTCATTATGGGGAACGCTACTAAGTGGTGGACAAGGCCTAATCTCATTCTTGTTGAGACAAAGCGGTGTGAGGGTCTCGTGACTAGTGTTAGATAGCTTTGAAAGCCATCAATATCTATATGCAGGTGGTAAAGCTGGAACCTGGTTTGCTTCCCTACTGTTCTCAACCTGCACTCCTTCTTATGGAACAAGAAAGTAATCTTTATCTCCTGTTTAGACAACCCTGTTACGTCATTTGGATTTTCCAGGGTCATCAGATTGAATAGGTCTCTATAAGCATTAGCTATATATTTAAGCCAGGGGATCTTAAAGCAGTTGTCCAATCGCAGGCAGTCCTTAATAATTAGTTTAGTAAATATAGTCTCCTCTTTTAACCAAATTGATCTCCAAAGCAGTAGGGGTCTCAGTGCAATCAAGTCTGACAGATAATTGAGCCCCACTTCGCAATGTATTAGTTCAGAGGATAATGAAGCAGGCAGACATAGGAGCTTTTTTATTTATTTATTTTTTCATTTTTTTTTTTATTTCAAACACGTTTTTATTTGCATTTTAGAGAAGAACGTAACGCATTCATCAGTTTTACAGTTGGCAAGCGCCACATAGTGATATAAAAGAGGCCAACCTGAACACTGTGGCCCACATCTTAAATCAAGCATTGTTGACTCAACACATCTTGTTGGATAAGCTCCAGGGTATCGCACATTACACGAATTTACATGGCTAGCCAAAAACGACATCATTTACACGCTTTTCTGGCGCAGGTATCGTACAGTTATGACTGTCCTGTGGCGTTATCCAAGACGCTAGGGTGCCGGGCTGCGCGCTATCGCATCAGAGCTCATGCTTGAGAAGCAATGCCTTAACACAGTATATGCGCTGCCAAGAGGCTGTAAGCAGTGTACAAACAATAAAAGTGAAAGACCATTAGAAAGAGAGAAGAGGTGGAGAGGGGGCTATAGAAGAAGGGAGAGGGTGTGGCGGGGGTGACGAAGGCAATGTGACAGTATGCCTGGAGTAGCTCGCATCGCGGGGGCGCAGTGGTAGCGCAGCTATGTGATGCCTCTAGCGTCTTGTGGGACGGTGTTGATGACAACAGCAGCTGACGGGGTGTCAAGAATCACCGGGCCTAAGTCGTATGGGGTAGGTGGGAACGCAGCGCGGGGTGGTCAGTCAGGAGGGTTCCAATATCTGTTTGGATCTGTGGTGTGTACAGCATCGTCGAAGAGGCGTAGAGCCCGCAGCTTTGGTGGCTGCAGTCTAGCATTCTCTAGACGTCCCAGATGTTCCACCAGTGGCTTCCATAGTTTCGTAAACTGGGTGTCTCGATATTGTAGGCGCGCCGTGAGCAGTTCCATTACCACTGTTTGCCACAGGCGGGTGAACCACACATTTATTGAGGGCGTTTCCGCCTTTTTCCAATAAAGGGCGATGGTCTGCTTAGCAGTTCCAAGCATATGAAGACTGAGATGCCAATCACGGCGGGTCATAGCCCGTAGGTTCACCGGCCTGAGGCCTAGTACAATCGTGAATGGGTTTTCAGTTAGTGGGTAGCCTAGCACCCGTTTAATGTGGCTGAGGACTTCTTTCCAGTAGGTGGTCAAGAGGGGGCATGACCACCATATGTGTATGAAATTTCCCGTGCACGATTGCAGCGCCAACAGAGAGGTGAGGAGTTGGGGAACATTTTATGCAACCTGAGGGGTGTATAGTACCATTGGGTCATTACCTTGTATGCGGATTCTTGCTGGGGGATGCTATGAAAAGTCTTCGGGATGTCGCGCCAAAGACGTGTCCACTGAGAGGGTGCAATGTTGGCCCCGGGAAGAGACTGCCACTGTTGTTGGTACAGGTGGGGGGTAAGGCGTTTTGAGTGTTGGAGGACTTGGTATATGCGAGATATCAATCCCTTGGAGTTGCCAAATGTGCGGGCCAGCTGTTCGAACGGTGTGAAAGGCCGTGTAGCCGCCTGTGTTAGAGAGGACGCCTGTATCCAGTGCCGGAGTTGTATATATTGGAATCTCTCCTTCTCCGATAGTTGATATTCCTGTTTGCATTGGGCAAAAGTTCTGACGGTACTCCCTAAAAATAGATCTCGCACCGTTTTGCAACCCTTGTCTGTCCATTCTGCAAAATAGGGCGGGCGAAGAGCAGGGGGAAATTGCGGGTTGCGAGCAATTGGGGTGTGCGGAGACGGAAAGGAAGTGAGACCCTTGCGGACGGCCAGCCTGTCCCAAATCTCAAGTACGGTCTTAGTAGGGGTCGCCATATATGCACTTCGGGAGCGTGCTTCGCGAGGGAGCCACGCGTGGTCCCAGAGAGGGCGACAGGTAACCGCCCTGTCCATATGAAACCACACCTTCTCGCTCTCCCAGGCTGTCCACTCTGGTATAAAGCGGAGATGGGATGCCCAATAGTATTCTAATAGGTTAGGGCAGGCGAGCCCACCCTTATCGCGCGGGAGCATTAAGATTTTACTGGAGAATCGCGGTCGCTTCCCTCCCCATATGAATGCGACTAGCTCACGCTGTAGGCTCTGAATTTGGTGTTCCGGGATGGGCGTTGGCAGGGTCTGGAATAAATAAAGTATCTTTGGGAGGATGGACATTTTAACTGTGTTTAAGCGCCCCAGCCAGGAGAGCGGCAGGGATCTCCATGCTCGTAAGTCAGTTACGACTGCATTTTTGTACTCTTGCCAATTAGCTTGGGACCAGCTGGCCAACTCCGGAGTCAGATTAAGTCCTAGATATCTAATAGAACTAGTAGCCCATTGGTAGGGGACAAGGGCTTGCAGGGCCGCAATGTCGTCCGTCGGAATTGTGAGGTTGAGAGCCCATGATTTCGTATGTTTGATTTTAAGCCCTGAAATTTGCTCGTAGGACTGCAGCAGAGTGTGTACTGCTGGCAACGAGCAAGTCGGATTAGACAGTGTGAGAAGGAGGTCGTCTGCAAAGAGAGCAATCTTGTGATCTATGCCCCCGAGGGTGAGACCATGGATATCAGGCGAGCGGCGAATCAGAATGGCAAGTGGTTCAACCACGAGGGCGAACAGTAAAGGGGACAAGGGACATCCCTGCCTAGTGCCCCTGAGGATAGAGATAGGGTGCGTGAGTTGGCAATTGACTCGTACCCTGGCGAGCGGTGAGAGGGAAGGGGCCATGATGCGCGCTATCATCTGCGGACCTAGTCCTATTCTCTGCAGCACGGCCCGGAGGAACACCCAATCCACTCGATCGAATGCCTTTTCGGCGTCTAGCGAAAGTAGGCACGAGGGTATCTTCCAGTGATGCGCCTTCCCCACCAGGTGCGCAACTCGGCGCACATTATCCGCCCCTTGGCGCTGATGAATAAAACCCACCTGGTCCGGTTCGATTAGGCCTGGAAGGTGTGTGCTGAGGCGTTTAGCAAGTATTTCAGTGTAGAGTTTAAGGTCTATGTTTAATAGGGCTATGGGGCGGAAGGAGGAGCAGAGTGTGTGGTCCTTCCCAGGCTTCGGGATTAGAGCTATTTCCGCCATAGCCATATCTGCAGAAGGCCCGATCGCATCAGTAAAAGAATTAAAAAGGCGTAACATGTATGGTTGGAGTTGTGGTAAGAAGGCACGATAAAACGAGGCTGGGAGCCCATCTGGGCCCGGCGTTTTGCCGAGTGGAAGTTCCTTAAGAGCGCCGGTTAGTTCCTCCAATGTGATTGGTTCTTCCAAGAGTTGGGAATGGTACGTGCTAAGGGGTTCCCAGTCGCAGGCGTCTAAGGTAGCCGATATTTGATCAGGATTGGGCGTGTCTTTCGCGTAAAGGGATGCGTAGTAATTTTGAAATGCTTGAAGCTTGGCGGGTTCAGTAGTGGCCCAGGTCCCGTCCCCCAATTTTAGTTTAGAAATGTGTGCTTTAGCTGCCCGTGTTCTCAGGCGACGTGCCAAGATGGTGCCCACCCTGTCCCCTCCGTCGTAATAGCGCTGTCGCAATGCAAGGAGAGCGTGTTCCGCCTTGTTGGTTCTGTGGGCCCGGAGCTGTCCCCTGAGTATAGCTAGACGCCGCTTATGATTCGCTAATGGGCGTTCTTGGTCCATTTTCTCGAGCGTTTTGATTTCGCGTGTGAGCTTGTCCTCATATAGGCGGGCCTCTCTGGCCCTGGCAATAGCGATAGATGTGAGAGTGCCGCGTATCGTGGCCTTGAAGGCATCCCATAAAACAGGGAGGGATGTTTCCGGGAGGTCGTTGGTTGCGAAATAAGAGAGAATGGCAGCCTGTAGTTCCGCTGTGTCGACTGGGTCTCTAAGGTTGTGGGGGGGAAAACGCCACCTAGTAGGTCGCCTGGGGTGAGAGAAGCGTTCATGAAGGAGTAGCTCCACATGCGCATGGTCAGAGATTGAAATATCGGACATGGTGGTTGAGAGAATGTCCTTGACTAGGGAGTGTGAGACGAAGAGGTAGTCGATTCGTGAGTAAGAGCGGTGCGCATGAGAATAGTAGGAGTAATCGCGGATCTCAGGAGAGTGGTACCGCCAAATATCTACCAGACCCGAGGCAGTGATACAGCTCTTTATCGCCGCCGACATGGCCCCCACCCCATGAAATGTGCCCCCGCTGCGATCAAGGCCCGCATCCCACACTAAATTAAAGTCCCCCCCCCAGGACGAGGTCCAAGTTTACCGGTACTATGTGTTCCCTCAGGAGTTTGCGCAAGAAAGAGTCCTGGCCCTGGTTGGGCGCATAGGTGTTGCAAAGGGTGAGAGTGCGATGCCCCAGCTTGACCACCACCTTAAGGAATCTGCCCTCTGTGTCACGGATCACTTTGGTGTCTCCCTGCTGGATGCCTGCTCTGCAGAGGATGGCTACACCCGCTGTCCTATTAAGTGCTGAGCTCCAAAATTGTCGGGGGAAGCGTGGATGAGTCATGCGTGTGGTGTCAGCCCTAAGGAGGTGCGTCTCCTGAAGAAAGACGATGTCTGGATTTTGTAGTAACAGATACCGCCATATCTGACGCCTCTTATTGGGGGAGTTAAGTCCCTTCACGTTAAGGGTTACAAGCTTCAAACAGGGCGCCGAGGTCATGGTCGTCTAGTATCTGGTGTACGCGCGATCCCAGGTAGGTGACTCGGGGTTTTGGACAGGGTCAAGAAACAGGGACCTAGTGAGGAGTCTCGAAGCCCCAACGTGGTGATGTTCACTGCAGGATGGAAAGGTGGGAAGAAGCATGGCTTCCAATGTAAGTCCCCCCAATTATCTAAGGAGTCCCCCCGCCGGGGAGATAGGCAAGAAATGGAAAGAAGGAAAGAGGAACAAAGATAAACAAAACAACCCGGACGGGTTGATGGCCAACATGGCCAACAGAACGTATTCCAGTCCAGGGAGGAGCCAGGCACAGTGGCACAGGCTGTCCCGGAGATGTCACTCTCCCAGAAATAGGAGTGGGGGTCGGTCATCGTGTTGCATTTCCAGTCGTTAGTTCCGGAGTGTGGTCCGGGGCCGCCGTCCTGGCGTAGGATAATCATTGCGTCTCTTGGGTGGTGAAAAAGAGAGTGGCGTGCCAGTTATGTGAGGGCCGGAGGCCCCCCCAGAGATGAAAAGTGTACTGCAAATTGATCAACATCCGTAGCTTACAGTTATTTGGTGACAAGTGTTTGCGAGCCTGCGGGTGACTGACCCCCTTCTAAGGATCGTATGTGCTGGATTATGTCCTGCTTTTCTTGAGATGATCTGCTTCGCTCTCGGGAGGGTGGCTGTCTGGCATGACGGACCGTAGTCCACTGCGGCTTCAGTGGGATTCGAGCCCTCGGGGGCATGCGTGATGGACTTGTCGGGGGGTGTCAGGAATCTGGAGTAGTTGGGCCGCTTCCCTGTAGGACCTCAGTACGCGGCGCTTGGACTCCCATTTAAAGATGAGAGCAAAGGGGTGCCCCCATTGATAGCGAATGTTAAGCTCCCGGAGTTTGTCCGTGACGGGACGGAAGTCTCTGCGGCGCCGAAGTGTCGTGGGGGCCAAGTCTTGAAACAACTGGATGGGTGCGCCCCTGAACAGGATCTCAGGCTTGTCCCGAGCTGCCTTAAGGATAGCCTCCTTCTCAGTGAAGAAATGGACCCGCGTCAGGATGTCAGGTACGAGGCCTGGCCTCCCAGGAGAACCAGACACTCGGTGCGCACGGTCCAGAGTGGGTGGCGAGGTGTCATCATCTCCTCTAATGTCATGGAGTAGGTCGGCCACGAAAGTCATTATGTCAGTGCCTTCTGCCCCAAGCGGAATCCCCCGCAGGCGTATGTTGTTTCGGCGCCCCCGATTTTCCAGGTCCTCCTGCTTGATCTGCAGCTCGATGTGTTGCTCCTCTAGGGTGGCTAGCCGCTGCCATAGGAGTTCCTGGTCCTCCGTACGGGTGTCCAGGGTCTTTTCAAGGTCGTCCACTCGCCCACCCAGCTCTCCTACATCTTTCCGGAGGTCTTTGACACAAGCTTGTACCTCGGCGCGCAGGGACCCTATTTCCGATTTAAGTTCCTGCATAAAACTCGTCATGAAGGATTGTGTGACCGGCTCTGATGAACCCCCGGCCGCCAGCTTCGCGTCAGGCGCTGGCACTGCCCCCGGTTTGTTCCACATGGTCAGGACTGTAGTATCTTTAGGAGTTGCTGAGGGCTCCTTCCCGGGTTTTGAACGGGTCATGTTCATGGAGTAGGGAGAGCTCCTTTCCGACAGCTGTCTATTCCCACGCGTGTTTGTGTTCACAGCTTCAAGTCTCTGGGGGTGGTGAGCAGGGCGCCGTAGGGGAAGACCAGGCCCAGTGGCGCAGTGGCGCAGTGGTACGATGTGCAAGCTCAGGGCCCTTCAGTTAAGCGTAGATTCCAAAGGTGAGGAGGGACCAGGTTATCCCAACTGTAGAGTCCCCCTACCGTTTATACAAGGCCAGGAGATTCCACCAGCGGGCAAGGGGTCAGCCACTAGAAGTGTATTGCAGCGTGGTGGCCGCTCTGATGATGAAGGGAGGACTAGTCGAGCCAGCGGTTAGCGCGCCATTGTGGGCGCGTGGAGGCTGGCGGTGCTAAACAGTGTAAAGTTAGGCTCTGTACTACCCCAATGGGTAAGCGGATGGTAGTGCCCTCAGTCTCGTTGACAGAGGTCCAGGTTCCTCAAGTTGGCCGCCGATATGCCATATTCCCCCATATCACGGACTCTGTGTCCCGCTGCGCTGCGACTGTTCCCTGGCTCTCCACAGATGCAAATGTTAACTTCTAGGCCGGGGGGCCTATGATCCCGCCGTCTGCCCAGGGTTCCCAGCTGAAGGCACAGGAGGAGGGGAAGGCCAGCGTGCCGGGGCCCCCAGCAGGAGCAGACGCGTCGGTGGCCGGTGAGGATGCTGTGCTCTAGTACAGTATAGTGCACCTTCAAGGTCCGTACAGCTGTGTGGTGGGTCTGGAGCTGCCGAGGGGTCTCGCCAAGCAAGGCAGGGCGCCGCCGCTGGGGTATGTCTCAGGCCCAAGAACCCGACCGCGGAGTGCAGTCCCAAGCAGCCCAGACCATCAACTCAGTCCCCCCCAGCGGCCGCTCCGATGCCCCCCCGCTCCCGTACCTGTTCAGGCGCTGCACACCCGGGCTCCTCTGTTGGCGGCTGCTTGCTGGCTTCCAAATGGGATCTGGTACTCCTCGAGGCAGCAAGATGGTGGAGGCACCCCTGTTCGCCGACGTCCGGCTCTCTTCTCAGGGACACCGGCGGGCCGATTCACAGGTCAGTAGCTCCAGATTGTCTCCGGGCCTTGCACACGCCCCTGTAGCAGTGGGAGAGTGCAGGGCCACACCTCGATCGCTCCGGGAGCCTCCGGCGTATTCTCACATGGTCCGGGCTATTAAAATGGCGGCCGTCTCTTGTGGCGCTTTGAGGTCGGCAGTCTAGGCCAGGGTGGCGAAGTGTCTGCAGCGTCGGGTCCCCTCCGAGCTTCGTATACTCTTCTCAGAGGCCGTGAGGCTTCTCCGGTGTCCCTGAGTGCCGCCAGAGGTAACGGTTGTTGACATGTGAGATCCGAGCAGCCAAAATGGCGGGCGGGCTGCCGAGTCTCAGGCCTCACCGCTTACACAGCCCGAGTCTCCTCCGTCGATCTCCGCCAGCTGAATTCGAGCCCTGAAGGCACTCAAGTCGCTCCGCTAGCGTGTGCTTCCACCCATTATACTTTTTACGCCGTGGAAATGCTTGTAATCGCTATTAATTGCGGCGATGGCCCGGAGCTCAAATGGCGTGCGTCTCACTCCATCTGCAGCGAGACCACGCCCCCCCCATAGGAGCTTTTTTAAGAAGAAATTTTCCTCTATTTGCAATTCTTGGCTGGAATGATGACCCCAGACCCCTGCGCCATATAGTGCAACAGAGGCGCATCTGGCTTTATAAATATAAATCATGTCTTTGATGCGGCGATCCCCCAATTTAGATGCGAACCTAAAGACCCCATGCACACTTTTAGTCATCTTGGCCCGGACATTAGACATTTCACGCATCCATTTACCGTCACCAGCAAAAGATAGCCCCAGATAACAAAAATTGTCCACATTTTGCACTTTTTTCCCATCTATAAATTAAGATTTCATATTCCTAGGTTTCAAACCACATACCATTGTGTATGTTTTGGCCTTGTTAATCAGCAACTTCCTCCCATTGATAAAATCTGCGAACCCATCAATTAACCGCTGTAGGCCTACCGGTGTTCTAGATAAAAGCACAGCGCCATCCGCATAAAGCAGAACCGGGACATCCTGGCCCTCGGCTTGGGGGGCGTCCGCCTGTATCAATTTAAGAACTGTGTCAATTTCGTTAATAAATAAGGTAAACAGCAATGGTGCTAAGACGCAGCCTTGGCGGATACCACGTTTTACGTTAAAATTAGGGGTACATTCGCCCCTTTGGCCGTACCGTACTCTGGTCGATAGTTTCTCGTATAGCCTAGCTAAAAAGTAAATAATGGGCTCCGGGGCACCGAGATTGAGTAAAACTGGCCAAAGTATAGCGTGGTCCACTAAATCGAAGGCGCTGCTAGGATCAGCAAAGCATAAAAAAAGCCGTCCTTGTTTAGCACATGTATATTTTCCAATTAAAAGCTCAAAATTAATACACTGTTCAATCGTGCCCAGCCCCTTTCTAAAACCGTATTGAGCCTGTGATAGTATCCCATTATCCGCAACCCACTCTTCCAGTCTTACTAATAAAACCCTGCTCATGACCTTTACTGATGAGTCTAATAGGGAAATCGGCCGGTAGTTCTTGGCTTCCTATTTGTTCCCCTTTTTATAAATGGGGATAATAACGGATTCGCCCCAAGTAGTGGGAGCTCCCTCTGTTACTGCAGCGTTAAAAACTCTAGTGAGTATCGGGCCCCACAGTTCCGGCACAGTTTTATAAACATCAATGGGTACACCGTCCGGGCCTGGCGATTTTCCCCCTTTGCTGCTTCTAATACCTAACTCAACCTCCTCTAGGGTGATATTTAGGGGAATGGTGGGCCATTTATTTGGTTGGTAAGATCCTTAGTAACGTTATCACATGGGTTAAAAATGCTGGAGAAATGTGCCACCCATTCCTCACAGCTGACGTGGCACAGAAGTTCCGGGAAAGATTCATTTTTAAGAAATGTCGAATTGACAGTTTCCCAGAACAACTTATTATTAGATGAGTCTGCAGCCAACGCAAGATTATCCCATGCCTCCTCTTGGAGTTCCCTCTTCCTCCGTTTTAAGTTTTGGAGTTCCCTCTTCCTCCGTTTTAAGTTTAATTTATATTCTAATCTTAGTTTTTGTACTAGCGCCTTATCCCTGGGTCTACTGGAGAGTGCTAGTTTCAACTAGTTCAGTGAGTCGGTACAGAAGTGATTGAACCAGCCCCTGATCTGCATGTGTTTCCTGCATGGTGGTGCAGTAAATAATTTATAAATGATATCATTGATTTTACAAAAATTAGTTAGTATCATAGCTGGTTCAACCTCGATTTCTAGACTATCATAAATCTCATTACCACATTCTAGAACAATATTTTTAAAATTTTAACTGAGTTAGTACCTTTCCACCTGATTCTAGTGCCGTTTGGTCTACACGGGGCAATATTACCAATAACAGTTTGTTGTGCTACAGATTTATTCCCCCACACAAGCATTGGTATGATAATACAATTGTGGTCACTCAGGAACAATTCGTCAATCCATGGGATAGAACATAAGTTTACAGTATTAGCAGATACTATTACATGATCAATAGTGCTATTTGCATTTCTTCCAGTAAAGGTTGGTATCTCTCTCCCATACCCATCCTGTGCACATTGCATAATATCAAGGTCATATTTCGCCAAGACGGTGTTTAAGGTATCTCCATAGATGTTATGTGGGAAATGTATACAGTCATCCCCTTCATCGCTACTAAACCCACAGACTTTAGTCATAGACAGAGTACAAATTGGGATTTTGAAATCTCCGACCCATACAATAGCAAAATTTGTATTTTCTGCTGTGACCAAGTTATCTACTTCCGTCTCTAATTCGGTGACTACATTATGACGAGTAGAATCAAATATATTATTATAAAAATTAATCAATAAGACATCCTTGCCATCTTTATGGTGTAACCACAGTATCTGCGAGTGGTACCCTACATTGGTAATCCTTCTAACTCTCAAGGGCAAATTATTTTTCAGGAGGATTAACAGCCCGCCCTTCGCTCTGCCAAACATAGAGGGAGTTGCTGGTAAATCATGAGGTAAACCCTTCAAAATAAACATGATCAATACACCAGGTTTCTTGTAAACAAATTATGTCATGTTTATTGATAAAATCTACCCATCCTAACAAATCCTTTTACTTGCCAGTCCGGCTATATTCCAGGTGACAATGGTATAGCCGCTGGCTGGGGTTTCCTGTACTTTCAATGGGTTGGTCATTTATTCTACTGCTGGCCTCTCCCTTACTAGCACGATGGGTTTATAGCCTCTTCCGTTAATTGCCCTTTATTTTCATCTGGGTGAACCCCTACACTGACAACTATCTCCTTATTTAATGTATGTGAGGCAGGCAGGTTTATATCCCTAGATGGATACTTGGACATAATTAAATTAGGCACGTCCATGTTAAGCGCACTATCTACGGATAGCCCTACGCCCATCAACCCGGTTCCTTCAAATCCCTTTCCCCCAACGGGTAGACGGGCAGTGCCCTGTCAATCATTTACATCAAGTGTACTAAGTGGTAAAAATCTATTAAATGTAGGTAATCCATAATACGGCTGGGGTAGCACTGCCGGATTAATTCTACGTGGTTCCGGGTCCCCTCCCATATTGGGTGAAGACCTTAAGTGTCTATAGAAGAAGCCTAAAGGCAAAAGTGATACTTTAGAATCACTATGTGGGAGTGCAGCTCTCTTTCCAGGGAGGTCCTGGCCCAATTGGGGTTCCTGAAGTTAATGATTACGCAGTCACCATGCAATGATTTTCTTAAGGGCCCGATCCAGTTTACTCTTCTAGTCAAGAGTATCTGGTCAGCACGATCCACAGGGAAACCACAATTTTGATTTAGCCAGTGCACCACTTTATTTTTTAAAGTATCATGCGTTTCCTTTTGCCCAGACTCTAGTTGGTGTACATTCGCCAAGACTGCCACATATGGACAGCATTCTGGGGGTAGGTTAATCGGTAGACCAGTTCTTCCCTCTGGTTCCTCCCTCTCCTTTGGTTTGTTAGGGGTCTGGGTTGACTCTATGCTTACAATCCTGTCCCCTCTATTATAGCAGGGATAGTTAATCTGTGTCACTGTCTGTCTGGGACCTGTTGGGGTCGTGTTAGCACCGGTTTTGGGCGCCTGGAGGTTAAAACCTTGGCCCTCACAGTCCCTAATATTCCTATTGGTGGTGCTTAGGGTACTAGTTAGTGTGTTAACAGTAGTAGTAGTTATACCTAGTTTAGGGCGCTCCTACGGTCCCCCCTGTGGCCCATTCGCATTCTCCCTTGGGTATTCGCTAACATGTCTTAATATGTTACTAAGTTTGGTGACTTCTCCATTAAGTTTATCTAGCTTGTCGTGTAGTGGTTTAATAGATACTTCTAATTTTTGTGTTAAAAGGGCTACAATATGGTTAACTCGCTCATCAGACAGGGGTCCTGTGTCAGGGGGTTTCTCCAATGTCTTGGCAGTAGTATTCGATAGTGGGCCTTTTTTACTTTTACTAATGGTCCCTGTTTTCGCTTGACTTTTCCTGCAGCTCCTTTTCCTTTTCGGTTGGGGGAGAACCACTAGGTGATTGCGATCGTGGTGCTTCGGGTGGTAAAGGTAGATCTGGGTCAAGATCAAGGATCCCAGTATTCACAAGGGGGGTGATTTCTTGCTCATTACTTGGGGTAGACTCTACTTCCAACCCAGCTATTTCTTCCATCACTGTGCCTACACCTAATGAGAGGCGGCGTTCCGCCCTATCTATTTTAATGTTAATGGCGCTAACCGCCCTTACTAGATAGGAATCAATGGTAGAGCATGAGGGGTCAGCTGTAGTTTTAGAGGGTTTTTGTAATTTGCGTTTTGACATCCTGATGATTAATAATATATCACAAGATCCCAAAACAGAGTCAGCAAAATGAGACCTAGTTTATTGTCTGCAGTGTGCAAAATTGCAATCTGCAAAACCGCAGAGAACTAAATGCCGACAATGTAAGGTGCTTAAAGTGCCGAAAAAGTGCAAAATGCAAAATACAAACACTTATACCACAGGGCCTAAGGTGTTAAGATTGCAATAGTACAATCGCAAAGTGCTAAATGCCAACGATATAAGGTGCATAGAGTGCCTAAAAGTGCAAAATGCAAAATACAAGCTCTGAGACCGCGAGGCCAAGAATAAAAGAGGACTGGGCACAAATATAGACAGTAAAAACCTATAAAATCAAGTTAAAAAAACCAATCAACTCGTGCTAGTCATCTGAATATAAGTACCATTAATAAACAATTCAATACACACTCCAAAAGTAACTGGTAAGCTACACTAACCCCAGCTGAGTCTTTTAGCTATCTTGCTTACTGATTGTCCGGATTTAAAATCATTTAGTAACACGATCTCTAAAAAGAATGATCACACTGCCGACTAAGAAAAGATGTAATACTTCATTAGTTGTCTCACCGCCTTATAGTTCTTTAGGGTAATTGATGATAGTTGTAAGACCGGCGCTCAGGTCACTCTAAGAAGTTCTTCCAGACAATATCCAGTTCCGGTTCTAATTTAGAGCCGCCCTGACACGATTTCCAAAAGCCAAATAAGGTGGCCCTGCCCTGACACAGTCTGACGCGGACGGGCGCAGATGGGCCCGCCCTTGGCCCGGGCTTTGCCCGGGCACGCCCGCGCACGTCCCGCGCTGCGGGAGTGCCTGGGGAGCTTTGTAGGGCGCAGGGAGGGTGACGTCACCTCCCGCGCCGAGTGTTCACCGGGGCCAGCTGGGGGATCGAGTCCCACCCCAGCTGTGATGCTGGCTCTCTGGGACTGCTGGCTGCTGTTGCTGCTCCTGCGAGGCCCCCCTGGGGCAGAAAGGAAGTAAGGTGCGTTGGGGCTCACGAGCCCGAGTAAAGCGTCCCGCGCTGCGGGAGTGCCTGGGGAGCTTTGTAGGGCGCAGGGAGGGTGACGTCACCTCCCGCGCCGAGTGTTCACCGGGGCCAGCTGGGGGATCGAGTCCCACCCCAGCTGTGATGCTGGCTCTCCGGGACTGCTGGCTGCTGTTGCTGCTCCTGCGAGGCCCCCCCTGGGGCAAAAAGGAAGTAAGGTGCGTCGGGGCTCTTCGAGCCCGAGTAAAGCGTCCCACGCTGCGGGAGTGCCTGGGGAGCTTTGTAGGGCGCAGGGAGGGTGACGTCACCTCCCGCGCCGAGTGTTCGCCGGGGCCAGCTGGGGGATCGAGTCCCACCCCAGCTGTGATGCTGGCTCTCCGGGACTGCTGGCTGCTGTTGCTGCTCCTGCGAGGCCCCCCCTGGGGCAGAAAGGAAGTAAGGTGCGTCGGGGCTCACGAGCCCGAGTAAAGCATTCAACCCATTCAAGCTAACCCTTACAGAGAACCTACTCTCAACAACAGATCTATAAATAGTGAAAACCTTAAAAATATCAACATAGTGCATACATCCCTCTCCCATCCTACTAGCATACTGAAGTGTGAACTCCTCAACTGCAGGTCAGCTAGCAAACATGCGTCCGACATCTACGATCTCATCCTCTAAAACGAGCTTGACATTGTCATCCTTACTGAAACATGGCTAAATAGCACCTCCTCTACTATTCTAGACCTACTGGTCCCTCCTAGTCATGACATAATCCGTCTAGACAGACTTATTAAACCTGGCGGTGGGTTAGCCTGCATCTTCCGAAACACAATCTCAGTTAACCAAACTGACACCGTATCCTTATCCACCTGTGAATATCTTTGCATCAACATCACAAACAACAATTGCCTCCTTAGCAAACTTCACATAATATACCACCCCCAGGTGATAATCTGCCATTCATTGAACAGATAATGGAACTCATTGCATCCAATGACAATTCACAAGTGCCACAGATTTTTCTAGTAGACTTCAATTTACATTGGAATAATACGAACGATCATGCTGTAAGCTGTTTCAAATCCTTCCTGTCAGATCAGGACTTGACCCAATTCTGTGACAGTCCAACCCACAACAAGGGAGAGACATTAGATCTCATCATAGCAAGAACGAACATTGTCTCACTAGACACCATTATCCCCTGTGATTGGTCTGACCATGACAGCATACTTTTCTCTATCATTATGGAGGCGACACCGAAAAGATGCCAACCAACAAAAACAAAACAATAGAAAAAGAATATCCAAAATATCAACCCTATCGACCTAGCAAACCGATGCAGCACCGACCTGATCCCCCAGACTGGCATGACAGACGTTCATGACCTCACAGTCTTTTACAACTCCACTATTCTTAAAATACTTGACTCATCTGCCCCCCTCCAACAAAAAAACGTTTCCACCAAAATCTCCAAACCTTGGTTCAACGAGATTCTGAACTCTGACCAGCGCAAGCTAAGATCAGCCGAATGAATTTGGAGATCGAGACCCTCCATAGAAAACCTAAATCACCTTAGAGCACTGAGGAATACATACAACAGGAGAATCCTAAAGGCCAAGGCGGACTTTTTTAGAACCCAGCTGAACCATGCCATCAACCGTCCCAAAAAACTATTTGGAATAGTCAAACAACAATCGCTCAACACACCAAACTCTACGGAACTCAGAGAGTCGGCTACCCCTAGCTTCGAGGAGCTTGCCAATTTCTTCATAGAAAAAACTAAAACCATCGAATGCAACATACAATCTAGGAATGCCCCTCCTCCAACTACCTACCATGAGTCTACATTTTACTCCCAGATCAAGGATCAGTTTAGTTGACCAACGGGAACACCAAAGAACAGTGCCTCTTGGCACACCTTCACGCCCTACTCTGAAAACGACATCTATATCACCCTTCTTGCGATTAATCCCTCCAATCACTTCACTGATCCACTACCTCCTTCCCTATTCAAAATGATAAAATCTTCTATTCTTCCCTTATGGACAAAGATTTTAAACGCCTCCCTCAGGCAAGGCACCATACCTGAATGCCTCAAAGTAGGTCAGGTAACACCCATACTAAAGAAAGTCAACTCCCTCTCCCCTGATCTCAACAACTACCGTCCTATATCTAACATCCCCACTCTGGCGAAACTACTAGAAAAATGTGTACAAACTCAATTATGCAACCACATTGAGAATTTCAACCTGTTGGACCAACACCAATCCGGATTCCGTCAGGGGCACAGCACCGAATCAGCACTCACCCATATAACCGACGATATACTAAAAATGCTGGACCAGAATGAATCATGCCTCTTGATACTTCTTGACTTATCCTCCGCCTTCGACACGGTTAAGCATGACAACCTTCTGTCCCTTCTGGAACGAAGGATGGGCCTATCTGGTACCGTGCTACAATGGTACCCAACGAATCAAGATGAAGCAATTACTCTCCCAACCTTCCTTGGTCACCCTAGGGGTTCCACAGGGTTCAGCACTATCACCCATTCTTTTCAATCTACTCATGGAACCACTGGCAAACGCCCTGAACTCTGCGAACATTCTATATCACCTGTATGCAGACGATAACACAACTCTATATGAAAATCTCCTCCCCAGAAGACTTCATCTTCCTCAATGCTATTCTGCATAAGACTCAAAGTTGGCTCACTGACAACCACCTCATGCTCAACACCAAAAAATGGAATTCCTCCTCATCTCCCCTCCCAACCACACACCCAAGATAGACCTTTGGCTAAAACATCTAACCACCTTTGACTACTCTTCCCACATCATTGACTCCACTAAATCCTTGGAAATCACCCTAGGCAAACACTTGAATATGCAGGCGCATATCAGTAATGCCACCAAAGGAGCTAATCATCAGCTGAGCATCCTAAGGAAACTTAAACCCTTCCTCCCACAGGCTGACTTAAAAATGGCGGTACAAGCCGTAGGTCTGCCAAGATTGGACTACTGAAGTACCACTCTATGCGGACTCCCCAAATACAAGTTGGCCCCGCTGAGGGCTTCTCTTAACGCTGCACCCAGGCTCGTCTCTGGAACAAAAAGAAATAAATAACCACATTTCACCATCCTTAAAAGACCTGAATTGGCTATCATATGAGGCAAGAATACAACTAAAGATTGCCTGCATGACACATAAGGCCCTTCATCACAAAACCCCCAGCTACTTAGCACAAAAGCTTGTACCTTCTGGAGGGTGCAGAGTCTCCCGAAGCGTGAGCTCACTACTATTGAAACCACAATCCTTCCACAAAAAGAGAACGTGTAGCAGAGCCTGTTGTACTATTGCACCGAAGATTTGGAACTCCTTACCTCCAGATGTACGACGAATACCCTCCTCCTCCTCCTTCAAAAAAGAAGTGAAATCGCTTCTAATTAACAAATTCATGCCCTAAAACGCTAAACCTTATATCACTGTTAGCAAGTTATGTTATCTTATATGCTACTGTCTACATCTCTTTATATTGAATGTCGTTTACCGAATGTATGTATATTACTCCCCAACCATCTAACGTTTCCGACATTGTAATGTAAAGCGCTCTGATACCCTCTAGGGTCATGTTCGCGCTATATAAAACCTTATAAATAAAAAAAATAAAAAAACCTTTGCCAAGGAGAAGAGCCGGAGAAGCTGAGGAGGAATACTGCCCCTGTGCAGTTTGCTGTCTGGGGTTGGCCTGCAATGGCTACTTGCTGCCAAGGAAAGGAGAAAAGGACTTTGCTGTGTGCTGTGTCCCCTGCTTGAGGAAGATCTCCAAGTGCTTGAAGTGGAGCTTGCCCCCTATTCACGAGGTCTCAGGAACATCAAAGACCTCACCAAGCTTCTGGGAACCGTCTCTGGAACCGCTAGTTTCAGTTGCCTGGAGAAGAAAAGGGTAACCGACTCTGTCACCAAGACCGTCGCAGGATTCAGTGTCCTGAAGGCACCGTAGAGAGCACCGCCTCGTTTTGCAACGCAACCCTGGTCTCACCGACTCCGTCAATGAGCCGCTGCTTGCACTGCGTCCTGTGGGCATCGCACTCCACACCGCTTCGCTACACGCTGCACCGACGTCATCGACTCCGTCGCTGCCCGACTCGAACACCGACCGGCTCCGTTGCCGCATCGTGACCTGCCAGCACCTCATTGAGCACCGCCTCACCCTGCAACGCAAGCCTTGGTCTCACCGACTCTGTCAACCAGCCTCTGTCTGCACCGAGCCGTGAGGACACCGCACGCTGCAACGGTTCCATCTCACATCGCAACCGCGACGGTTGCCCCGGACCGGCTTGTACCATCGTGTCGGCCGCAACAACAAAAGGTACTGTCTCCGAGTCTGTCAACGCTTTTGCTAACCCGCATCGACGCGGTTGGCTGGAATTGTTAGACTCTGTCGTATTCAGTATCACGGTAGCCCCGGACGGAGCTACCGAGTCAGAGGAACTGTATTTTCACGTTTTTCCTGCAATTTAAAGGTTATTTTGCACAGTAACTATTTTTAAGAGTATTGTATGTTGGATTTTTGTCGTTTTTGGTCTTGTTGGTTTAGATAAAGTTTGCTTATTTTTCTAAACTGGTGTGGTGTCCATTTGTAGTGTTTTCACTGTGTTACTGTATGCATGCACAAATGCTTTACACACTGCTTCTGAGATAAGCCTGCCTGCTCGTGCCAAGCTACCAAGGGGGTGAGCAGGGGTTATTTTAAAAGAGTATCCCCCTTACCCCGACTAGGAAGAAGGGTCCCTACTTGGACAAAGGTACAAACCTCTGCCAACTAGAGACCCCTATTTCTAACAATCACCATTTTGTCAGGAGTAGCATTATGCCAGAGATGTGCACAATCATGCCATGGCTGCCCACAATATGCCAGGAGTTTTTTACCATTATGCCCAGGCCAGCATTTTACAAAGAATAGGCAACATTTTGTGAATGCCTGCAAGTTGCCAAGAATAGCCGCCACTGTGCCTGAACCAACATTTTACTAAAGGTAGGCATCATGCAATAGATGCCAATAAGTTGCCAAGAAGTGTCACAATTATGTGAGGACCAGTATTGCATCAGTTGTGAGCTTAACCATTTGGAGGTCACAAGTTGCACAGAATTCCCACCTTCAGATAAAGGCCATCATTTTAGCATGGGTGGCCAATGGGCATCATCCCATGGAGGCCCACAGGTTCCAGGAACTACCACCATCGTGTGATGGACAGCATATCAGCAGGATAGGAAGCGGGATGGGCACACAACACACCTCACTCCTGAACACATATAAACACACTCACAGACTGACAGGCATGCACGTGGGCACCCACTCACAGACACACACAGACATGGATGCACATGCACAAACACCCAGCAACCATAGCCATTCGCATAGGGGGGGCGCTTGCCCCCCCTGTATTTTTCACATGCCCTTTAATGGCTATGCCCCTGCCCTTTGACATTGTCAAAAAGGGTCGGAGGATGTATGACATTAAAATTATGCACCTCCCAGAAAACATTTCTGCCGACCCCCATGCCAGCAACATTTTTTTCTTACATTCTGTTGCTGTCCCACTCCCATGGTACTGTGGGCTGACTCCCCTATTTCTTATACAGCAGGCTGCAGCTCCCTAATCAGTGCTCTTAGGAGACGGGAGGGTTGATGAGGGCGCCTCAGGTAGCCTGCTGGAGCGAGAGGCGTCTGGCACGAGTGCCTAGGATAAGAGGCATGCAAGAGTGCTTGGGCATAGGGCAGATGGGATAGACTAAGGTGGACTAGATGAGGATTACAAGTTCTAGTTCATGCCATCGAAGGGGAGAGGGCAAGCAGGAGAAACTTGCACAGCAGCCAGAGGGCTTCAAGTGTGCTTTGGTGGTAATGAAGCTGGGACTATGGAGCGGTCATGTGTGCTCTGGGATGGCTTTCTTACTTTTTGTCGGTAAGAAAAGTTGAGTATCTGCCAGCATCTTCACCCTGGCAGAAAGATGTTTTCATTTTTTTCCCCTTGTCAGAAAGGCTAGCAGGAGGAACTTATTTTTCCCTTTCATACGCAAGTGAAAGGATTTCCACACCTGCATAGCAACAAGGGTTTTTGTTTTCTTTGATGAGGTGCTTTCATCATTTACTATAAGGACATAACCGTTGCCTCAAGGTGCTGCCACACAGCGCCGTTGAGACAAAGCCTAAAAACAAATTATTGTCATAATATGTGGGAGCCTGCAATCTCTGTATAAAAGTCTGTCTCTAATTTCCTTATAATACATGGGATCCTGCAATGCCTGTATAAAAATATGTCTCTAATTTCTTTATAATAGACTTGTGACATACCTAGTCGCCTATTATAAATAAATGACTTATCCGCTCAACTGTAATAACTTATTACACTTAAGTTCTGACAGCACAATGCCTGCTGCCAGAGCCATCTGCCAAGAGTAAAGTCAGGCCAGGTCATGTAGCATAATTAAAGCAGCTGTTTAGAGAACAAAAACACAATGTTGCTTTTCTTCTGCTGTTTTTCTAGCTGTACAGTGACAAGCAGAAAGGAGATATTTATGGTAACATGTTTATTATTTGTACTCCTAAGGTAATTGTAGAAAGTTAGGGGCATATTATCAAGCACGACGTTAAAATTATCACCGGTTTAGCGGCAGACAACTGCCGCTAAAGCGGCGATAATGGGCTTGATAATATGCCCTGGAGAATTCCAATAGAAGCCCATGTTGACACCAGAACATGGGCTTCTATTGGAATTCTCCAGGGCATATTATCAAGCCCATTATCGCCGCTTTAGCGGCAGTTTTCTGCCGCTAAACCGGCGATAATTGTAACGCCTTTTCTTGATAATATGCCCCTTAGTATCTATCTGCATGTTTCTACGCATTCAGAGCTACTGCAACTTTTTTTCCAAAAAACTGACTTGTATTAAACTGATTATAATATCTTTTTGCCACAAATAACTAACAGCTTTTTTGATGCATGTGGGAGCCCTCAATCCTAGTAAAAAAGTCTATCTCTAATTTCCTTATAATACATGGGATTCTACAATCCCTGTATAAAAATGCATCTCTAATTTCTTTATAATAGGCGTCTTGTGACATACTTAGTCGCCTATTATAAAGAAATGATGTAGCCACTCAACTGTAATAACTTATTGCTGTTGAGTTTCTGATGTCACAATACCTGCTGCCAGAGCCAGCAGCAGAGGGCAAAGGTGGGTCAAGTCACAGAGCATAATAAAGCAGCTGTTTAAAGAATGAACATGAAATGTTACTTTTATTTCTTCTGCTCTGTTTTTCTAGCTGTATCGTGACAAGCAAAAAGGAGATAATTATAGGTACATGTTTATTTTTTCCATCCTTTCCACAGATTCTGACTTACATTGTTTTTTAAATCTGACTTGTGTTAAACTGATTCTAATTTATTTTTGCAACAAATATCTAACTGCTTTTTAGTGTGTTTCATATTGCACTAGAGATTTTAATTTTAATCTTCATCTTTACAAACATCATATCTCTCTTAGATGAAAGAGCTCCACACTAAGGGGTCGATTACAATGTCGTTCAGAAAGGCTCCGAATGGCATTCGGTTCGTCTGAATCCTATTCAGAACCCGTCTTTCTGACTGAAACGGTCACTTGTCCGAACGACCGATTACGATGGTTGGAAACCGTTCGGACTTACCGACTCGGTTCCAAACGGCATTTGGAGTAACCGAATCAGTCGGAGCCGAATCATAGAGGTCTACGGACCGAGTTTCTGACCGAGCGATTATGATGTTGGATTCGGACAGCCTTTCTGAATCGGCTGTTCCGACACAGATGGGGCCCATGGGAGAACCCCTGGGTCCCCCCTTTCCATGCATGCACAGTGTGGCAGGCACCATGGGGTGCCCGCCACAGGGTGCACGATTTTCGCAAGCACTCCTTTCTTCAATGGGAGCCTGTGTAGTCGGTCGGAACACAGGCTCCCATTGAAGTCAATGGGAGTAGGACTGAACGGTGTTCGGTACCATGGTAATCGGTCGGTCGGACTCCCCGAATCTGATTCGGTCGGGAACCATTCCGAAACAGATTCGTTCGGAATGCTTTCCGAACGACATCGTAATCAGCCCCTAAGAATTCAAGTGGTTTGTGGGAAGGGTGATGGTGTGACCATGTATTATAGGGAATAAAGTTCCCTCTACCGTACATTATAGGGATATTGCAAGTCACCTCAGACTTCCATGACCTTGTAAAGGACCCCGGCCTTTGGCCTCGTTCCGCTATATGGTCACGGAACTATCCTTATAATGTACAGGGAAGGGTACTTTATTCCATATATATTAATTTGGTTTCCACCTGTCAGGCTACCCCCCAAATGCAGCCTTGGTAAGAACTCACAATTGACAACTTCTGCTTCACTTGTACAGAAGTCTGTCAAGCATTCCTCATGCTCAGTATTGCAATGTAGCCAACAAACAGCCACGGAGCGCACAAATCCCTTGCTACTGTTTCTTCAGCAGTGTGTCCAGCACAGCTCACTGCAGGTGCCTAGAGAGTACCTCAGTATGAAAAGCACTCTCTGAATAACTGTAGTGCTCCAGCACAGCTCCCTGCAGGTGCCTAGAGAGTGCCTCAGTATGAAAAGCACTCTCTGAATAACTGTAGTGCTGACACTACAGTAGATGTCTAAACATTAGCACAGAAAAAAATACTGGTGGGGAATTCAACCTACTGAAATGCATCTTGGAACAATACAAGAAGGTGACCCAATGGACCTTGCAGGTCCCAGTGCACATGGGTGCGCCTAGCCGTGACCTCATTTTTCAACCTTATGGCCAGACAGCTGTACAAAGTATATGAAACCTATTTCCAAATCACTTGGTACAGTCCAAAGAAGACCAATAGACACAAATCACCATAAACGACTCCAACAATAGTGGAGCTAAGATTATATGCAAAACTCACAGGTGGGGATACACAGAAGAGTTTCAACGCCTCGTCAGTGGTAGTAGGCGCTATATATAATCCAATTACAAACAAAACGTAATACCGTGCTAAGTGATAATTTTTTTTTTTTTTACGGAGTTTTACATAGCGCAAACTTGACCCGAAGGTATCGGGTATCAGAGCACTTTACACAAGCACCAGTTGCGTTACATGAGGACACATTCATTTTTTTGGGTTAGGCACGGGGAGAATAAGTGATTTGCCCAGAATCACAGGATGTTACACGTCCTTGCCGAGACTTGAACCTGGTTCCCCAGATTTGAGGTCGACCGCCCTAGCCGTTAGGAATTGGGCCAACAAATCAAGGGAAAGAAATATTTAACCTCTTCATTGAGCTAAACAACCCAGAAGCCTTGAGAAATGCCCCATGTGCCTCAGTACAACTCTCTGAAAAGCTCTTATCATTCTTGCAATCCGAAATAAAAATCGTGAGAGACGACAAACAATTCAGTAAAGCCCCCTTATCTTTTCACCCTCAATTCGCCCCACTCGCTCTGGATTCTTCTTCTTGCTACCTTTCAAACCTCTGAAAATTGAAAAATTGAGATAGCTGGCACATAAAATAAGAAGTCTCAATCTTGCTGGCAGAATACTTTTCACTTTCTTGAATTAATTTAGGAGGCAGCAACTAACATAGATAGATCACCTACTAGCTATAGTCAACTAAAGGCCAGCTTTATACCCCTTTTCCCAAGCAGAATCTTTAAAAGAAAGGCTACTATGAGCATCCCCCAGTACACAGAACTTGCACATCGTCTGCCTCTTTGTAAAAGAGTGCATCATACCTTGGGCTCTTACATTTGTTCAGCATTCTGTTGCTTTCCAAGTACCTAGGTGAAAGGAAGATGAGGACTCGTCAGGTAAGTTCAAGTTCCTTTATTCAAGTCCAAAGTAAGCGACCGGCCAGAGCAATCCCCAACTCCAACTGCCGCTCCTGACCATTCCAAATGCCACCATTCCAACATAGAACCCGTAGTCATGGTGGCATGTGCTAGTATTAAGAGATACAGAACCCAACACATCGAGAAAAGAATAACTATACAGTATGCACACAATTGAAAATGAAAATGAAAATGAAAGTATACAATGAGCTTCAACAAAGATCATAACTAAAAGTGCATCAAGGTCTAACATAATCCTTGAGCCAAACAGGCGGTTTCCTTTCTCTTGCAGAGGCATTGAAACTAGGCTCACCATGAGTGGTGGAACTGGGCACGCTTTGAGAAGTGGAACTCATGCTATAGTCACCAACAAATCTCTGTTTGGACAACCTCTCCATATTCCACCATTTTCCATCACTGAGTTTGACAGATCTGCCTCTCAATGCAATGATCTGCATAGGACAAAGAAAACTTGGAATGACCTTTGGCAACAAAACCAGGAAGTCTCACTTTAACCCAATCCCCTGCTTTGAAAACAGCCTGTTTTCTTCCTTTAATTGGCTCGCTAGTAAAATACTTGCTCTGGGCTTTGTCACGATTATCTTTCACTAACTCAGGTATCACATTAGGAACATTTAAATCCGGCATCCAAGGTCTAACCAATTTAGTGGAAGCCAACCTACCTTTTAATAGTGCAAAAGGAGATACTTTGGTAACAGCATTAGGGGTAGTACGCAAAGCCCAGAGCAAACTTGCCAGCTCCTTTTTCCAATTCAAACCATTGGCCATGGACAATTGAATGCTGTCTTTTATGACCCTGTTACAGCGCTCCACTAAACCATTGCTGCGGGGATGATATAACGAAGTAGTGATGTGTTTGATGCCCCAATGACCCAAAAACTCTTGAAATTCCTTAGACCTGAACTGCACCCCATTGTCAGTGATGAGTTCAATTGGAGCACCTTCCCTCAAAAATAAAGACTGAAGAAAATCCATAACCTCTTCAGTGTTGGCAGATCTCACAAATTTCACTTCAGGCCACCTAGAACCATAATCCACCACCACTAAACCATACCTGTTCCGTTCATCCAAAACAAACATGGGTCCTATGATGTCTAAACCTAACTTGACCCATGGTTTGTCAGGAACAGGCACAGCCTCAATGGGACTGGGAAACGTGACTTGGGTCTTGTCACTGACAGCACATGCAATACAGTCTCTTACAAAATGTTCAACTGCACAATCCATCCCAGGCCACCAAAAGACTTCTCTAAGTCTTCTCTTCATGGCCCTCATACCCACATGGCCCTCATGGGCCAGAGCCGAAACCTTGTTCTGCAAAGGAACAGGCACTACCAACAAATCCATTCTCTTCAAAACACCCGAATGCATATTTAACTCAGGAAAAACATGTTTGAATGAACTAACTTTACCATCCTTTGGTATCCAACCCTTACCTAACATGCCAATAACCTGTTGGATCGATTCATCCTCTAGGATTGCAACCTTCCACTCTTCCTCTAAAATACAATTTAAAACAGAATCCATCAATGAAGCCACAATACAAAATTCATCCTCCAACTGCTCCCCTGCTCGTTCATTAGAAAGAGGCAATCTGGATAAGCAATCCACAAAAATGTTTTTAACACCAGGAATGTATTCCAATTGAAAATGGAATTCCATCAACCTGTAATGCCACTTGGCAATGCGGGGTGTAGCATTACTAGCACCCTTAGTAGAGAACAAATTAACCAAAGGCTTGTGGTCCATACGGACGACAAACTCCGAACCCCACAAGTATTGCCTAAAATAATCCACACCCCACCAACAAGCTAGGGCCTCACGCTCCACCACAGAGTAGGTGGACTCTGCACCTCTTAAAGTGCATGAGGCAAAAGCCACTACTTCCTCCTTCCCCTCTCTTTTTTGGAGAGGCACGGCACCCAAACCATACTGACTGGCATCAGTGACTACGATAGACTGATCATGTGTATCAAAAGGTTGTAAGGGAATGGCATTACTCAATTCCAATTTTATCAGTTGGAATTCCTTCTCTAGGTCAGAGGACCATTGGAAATGTTGATTTTTCTTCATAAGCAACCTCATGTTATGTGTCTTATTACTGCAGTTGGGGATAAACCTGGCATAGAATTCTAACATGCCAAAAAAGGATCGGAGCTGGTCCTTGTTCTGAGGAGTGGGGAAACCCTTTATGGCCATAACCAAATCTTCCTTAGGTTCAACCTCCTTGGCAGACAATTTGTAACTCAGGTAGTCCACCTCATCCACTGCAAATTTACATTTCTCTGCCCTTAAAGTGGCACCCCGGTCAGTTAGAATCGATAACACTATGGCCAAAGTTTTGTCATGAGATTTCACATTTTTGCCATAAACTAATATATTGTCCAGAAAGCATTTGACATTGGGAACATCAGAAAACATGGCCTCCATGACCCTTTGAAATACAGCTGAGGCTGACGCAAGGCTAAATGGCATTTTTTTGAATCTGTAAGCGCCAGAAGGAGTCACAAAAGATGTGAGATGACGACATTCTTTCTTGAATGTGATCTGATGGTAAGCGGAGGACATGTCTAAAGTGGTAAAAACTTTTGCATCTTTCAGGGAACTTAACATCTCTGTGATGTTGGGCAGAGGATGTCTGTCCACCCATATCCTGTCATTTAGATCCCTCAAGTCTATGCACATTCTAAGAGCCCCATTACCTTTTCTGGCTAAAACCACAGGGGACAACCACTCTGAGCTTTCTATGGGATCAATGATGCCTTGGTGGCAAAGAGATTCAAGTTCTAGGGATAATTCTTTCCTCATGGCAAGAGGTACCCGTCTGGCCTTGTGCACGACAGGTTGGACTCCATGCTTCAAAATTATCTGATGAGAAAAACCCTTTATTTTCCCAAGGCTTCCGCAAAAAACTCATGGAAAAGATGCTTTCCAATCATGTGTCCCCACAGTGAAAACAGGCTTAAAATCATCTTTGAGGAGAACCTGTTCAGGACTATTGGGATCCAAAATGATGCCCAGGTTTTTCTGTTCCAACCACCCAAGAAGTGAAGATCCGTCTTCCGCCACATACACAGTGGCAGGGGTAAAGTGCCCTTTGAAAAATAGGGAGCAATCAAATTCCCCTAAGACCTGAACAGGCTTACCTCCATAAGCTACAGGATTAACCAGGGATTTCCTCAAGGGAACATCGACTAACCTGCTCCATTCCTCAGGGCCAATTAAGGTGAAAAAAGAACCAGAATCAGCCATCATGGAAATATAATTACCATTTACACCAACCTGACATTATGGTCGCCTAACACTAGTAGGCTGAAGCTTTAACACTTCTGGATCACTAACCACAAGACTGGCATTGTGAGGGACACATAAGACATTCAAAGACTCTTTAACCTGAGATACGCCAGCATTACATATCATCATAATTTCATTACCAATCTCACTGTCTGAGTTAGAATCCACTTCGGATTTGGTATCAACAGAGAGAACCTTTTTAGTTGAGGTTTTAGCATTAGCTGGTCTGGATTTGAAAACCTTGGCAAAATGCCCTTTCTTTTTGCACTTCGCACAATATTTATCAGCAGCAGGACAAAAAGAAGCATTCCCCAAATGATTCCTGCTACCGCACCTGTAACATTCTAAAGTTCTGCGTTTGTCATTCTTGATCTCCTTCTTGTTAACAACCTTGTCTACTGTGACAGCATGCATCTTGGTCTCCAAAGCCATTTGGTCCATGTACATGGCTGTAGTTTCTACATTCTTAGCTATCTCCAAAGCTTTATCCAAAGTTAAATTCTCTGTTGTTAAAAGTTTCTCTTGAATCTTTCTACTACTGGTCTTCTCAACTAACTGGTCTCTCAACATTTCATCCTCAAAAGTTTTATAATCGCACGTAGCTGCTAAAACCCTATGATCGCTCACAAAAGCCTCAACAGGTTCGCCAGGCAATTGTTTCCTCATGTAAAACCTATGCCTTTCCATAATGATGTTACGCTTCTTTTTGAACCTGGAATCCATCATCCTTATGGCAGAAGCATATTCATCAATAGCATCACCCTCCCCCATAACTACAGCTGGAGGTAAATGTTTTAGAACTTTCCTTCCTTCTGTGTCCAAAGAGTGGCGCAATAAAGCTAGTTTTTTCTTTTGCATAAAAACGTCTGCTTCAAAGGCGTCTAGATAAGCCTCAAAGCTTTCTAACCACAACTCCCACTCCACAGGAGGGTTTCCCGGAGTGGAGAGAAAAGGAGACGGAGGAAGTACAGATTGTTGCATTTTAGCAAATGAAAACTCAAATAATAGACAGTTGAGGAACAAATATACACAATATACTGGCAACAATCTGTTTGAGAAAAATGATGGTAACACACTTTTGTAGGAAATGAGGATAATAAAATGATATTAAAAAACAAAATGCTAAGGTGTGCGCATCACCGATGCGAAGGAAGGAGAAAAATGCCTAAGAAAAATTCCATAAAGTACCTGGTGTGCGCGTCACCGACGAGCACTAAAACGTGATGAAAAGAGAACTTCTTGGGTGTGTCCGTCACCGACGTGCACTTGAAGTTAATAAATCAACAAATAGAATTAAACAAGGTACCTGGTGTGCACGTCACTGACGTGCACTCGAACGTGAAGAAGTGAAAACTGCTCAGCAAATAGTGCAAGAGAATTAAACAAAGTACCTGGTGTGCGCATCACCGACGTGCAGTCGAACGTGAAGAAGTGAAAACTGCTTGGGTGTGTGTATCACCGATACACAACATGAAGAACGTGGTCCGTGTGTGTCGTACAGCCCGTCGATTCTCAGTGGTTGCTATGGCAACAAAAGCAAACACCAAATGAAGTGAAAAATGCAGCACTGGTGAGACACGTCGGTGATCGTCTTCGTTACTAGGCTTCAGAATGGCGGTTGCTGGCAGGGATCCCAAAGATGGAATATGACGCAACGTGAAGCCACTTCGATGCCGAAAATGGACCGGAACCACTCCAAAACCACAGGAAGTGCCGCTCCGCCCACAGACGTTGAGGAAACAACTCGGGGCACCAAGTGAAAGAAAACAGCAGGAGGGTCTCCGGACAACAGGAAACAGCCGGGAAACCAACACAAGAAAGGACACGCCAATGGCTGTGAACACGGAGGTCACCGCAGACGTTGCAGAAGAAGAAGAAACAAACGTCCAACACGTCCAAAGGGACAGGAAAGAGATCCACCAGCTCCGGACAGGCAGCGTGTGAAACGAAAACGAGAAACCTTCCAAACCGAGAAGAATGTGCACTGCCGGTCCAGGGTCCGAATCCAGTCGTCGCCAGTGAAAGGAAGATGAGGACTCGTCAGGTAAGTTCAAGTTCCTTTATTCAAGTCCAAAGTAAGCGACTGGCCAGAGCAATCCCCAACTCGCGCTCCTGACCATTCCTCATGCCACCATTCCAACATAGAACCCGTAGTCATGGTGGCATGTGCTAGTATTAAAGAGGTACAGAACCCAACACTAGGTTTGAACTATCCAGGAACAGTTACATAGGTACATACATATATACATACATTCACACACTGGAACTGTAGGAACTTGTGGTAAAACACACTTTTCTACACGATTGTCAGTTAGGATTCAGACCCATTAGATGGGTGGTAATTGCTGTACCACAGCCAACATCAAAGATGACTTTCTTATAGCCTTGAATGCCCTGGATGAAAACCATCAGATATACGGTCAGACAGGTCCTTTTGGTCCTAACTGGAACACAGATTATGGTAGACCATGTCATTGTACAACAAAAAAACACTAACGGCTTCATTTAGAGGTGGATGGCAACAAGATATGTCCCAGAAATTGGAAGATGTCACATCTGCTAACCTCTCTGTCCCCGCCTAATTTCGAATTTGAGGAAATGCAGTTTTTCCAATAGTGGATTCCCAGCTGGCTCTGCAGATGGGAAAACTGTTGTGTGCACCCAATATGGGTACAAATGGCGTCACAGAGTGAGGGGCTATCCTATTTAGAATGGCCCCTCTGATGCCTTTCCTGCTACGTTTGTCTGTCCCGGACCACCATGTCAACCTTGGTGGTCAAGGACAGAAAAAGTCCACAAATGTCCCCCTATGTGCTACGGAAAAACTCCGAGCACGTAGGGGACATTAGTTATGTTGCTTTTCAGACACAAAAACATTTCTTCATGGGTAAAAAAACATAAACGCAGAGAGGTTCAGAGTGCTGCCATAGAACGGTGTCCCCACCATCACTGTTTTTAGGTTTCGCATGCGCTGTGCTTGCAAAATCTCTTCTAAAAAAAAAAAGCTTACAACGGATTTAGAGCCCACCCATTTCTTACCATTACTTACCACTGTTTGGTTCTGACATTACTCTCAGTTCTGTGCGTCTCATTAGGCAGCACCTCCTGCTTCCACTCTCTCTTTGGTTCTTCCGTCTTCTATGGAACTTGGATCAAGAACAGTTTCCTGCCTGTGGCCAATGTCCACTTCTTTTTGCATGTGTCTGCAGTCTATTCGCATTCACCCCTCTGTCTGTGCTTTTCCTGACTCCCTCCCACCTTCTGCCATCCGTGTTCATGCCCAAACCTCGCTTGCCCCACCATGTTGCTAGTCCTCACCACCATCTGCCTCCCTCTGTCTGTTTGCTTTGTGCCCTCCCATCCTCCTGCCTCCATTCCTCATCTTCCACCAACTCCCCTCCCCTTCCCTGTAATGTTTGCCTGTCCCACCCTACTCCCCCCTCCCGCTGTACAACCCCCTATGCCTGTCCCCTTTGGCACTCTCGTCCGCCACAAAAACAAGCATTGGCATAGCCAATAGGTCTCGCCTTTGGGGCCTTATAAGTGTTTAGGTAGAGCTATTGACTTTGCCAATGTGTTTAAGCTGTGCTGTAGAGAAGTGTGGCTGCTGTGCAGCATGCTGAAAAGTTGTAATAAAAAAGTGCCAGAAGCATTTTTGTTACCTTATATATGACCAAGAAGGCCAAGAGTCTGTGAGAGAGAGTCTGTGAGAGAGAGTCTGTGAGAGAGAGTCTGTGAGAGAGAGTCTGTGAGAGTCTGAGAGAGTCTGAGAGAGTGTCTGTGATAGAGTGTCTGTGATAGAGTGTCTGTGAGAGTCTGTGAGAGAGTGTCTGTGAGTCTGTAAGAGAGTGTCTGTGAGAGTGTGAGAGTCTGTGAGAGAGTATCTGTGAGAGTGTGAGAGTCTGTAAGAGAGTGTCTGTGAGAGTGTGAGAGTCTGTAAGAGAGTGTCTGTGAGAGTGTGAGAGTCTGTGAGAGTGTCTGTGAGAGAGTGAGAGAGTGTCTGTGAGAGAGTGTGAGAGTGTCTGTGAGAGAGTGTCTGTGAGAGAGTGTCTGTGAGAGAGTGTCTGTGAGAGAGTCTGTGTGAGAGTCTGTGTGAGAGTCTGTGAGAGTGTCTGTGAGAGTGTCTGTGAGAGAGTGTCTGTGAGAGTCTGTGAGAGAGTGTCTGTGAGAGTCTGTGAGAGAGTGTCTGTGAGAGAGTGTCTGTGAGAGAGTGTCTGTGAGAGAGTGTCTGTAAAAGAGTGTCTATTAGAGAGTGTCTGTGTGTCTGTGAGAGAGTGTGTGAGAGTCTCTGTGAGAGAGTCTCTGTGAGAGAGTGTCTGTGAGAGAGTGTCTGTGAGAGTCTGTGAGAGAGTGTCTGTGATAGAGTGTCTGTGAGTCTGTGAGTCTGTAAGAGAGTGTCTGTGAGAGTCTGTGAGAGAGTGTCTGTGAGAGTCTGTGAGAGTGTGAGAGTCTGTGAGAGAGTGTCTGTGAGAGAGGGTCTGTGAGTCCAGCTCTACCAGTAAAACAGAAGCGCGAGACGGTGTGCAGTCAGCTGAGTTTTCTCCATCTTATAGTCCACTATTGTTTTCGTATCCATCTGTTGAAAATGTCATAATTTGGTTTATAAGGCTGGCTAGTTTTTCAATATTGCATAGCCTAATATAAACGCTGAAAGGAAAAATAAACAGTTTCGACTAAGCGTCATTTGGCAAACACAGCATCATGTGTTTCTTAAAATAAAGCAGTCTAGCCGCTTTCAGTCACTAATTTACATTTAAACAATGTCCTTAAAAAGAACACATGATTATTGGAATGTTATGTATTTTACACAGCGCTTTGTATCTTGCATCTGTCACTGTGAGCTTCACAAAACTGCAGATTGTGGGTCACTGTCATCCAATATACTCCTTTTATAGTCCTTGAAATTATTTTGCATTTTAACTGGTGATAAAACGCCGATGTTTGCTGCAAGATCTTATACCGCTCGCCAGAAACAGCGCCTTAAAAGCAGGCACTGAGTCACGGCGCTGTGAATCTTTCTGCCAACAGTTTTACTATGTGTCATTTTGTTTCTAGAGAGAGTTTGTCGCGGTTCTCCAACTACATATAATGTAGTCAGCTCCTGTCTGTATTCTGACGAGACACTCTATGAAAATTAGGAGTTCCTTAGCTATGAGGCAACTGACAGAAAACATGTCTTAATGTGCTGAGTCTCATTGTAAATTGCAAGTGCAAAGATCACCACAGTTTCTTTTAACAATCTGCCTGCAGATTAACACAACTAACAGAAGCGGAAGCAAGCACATTTAGTGGAAAACGTGTGTCAATTATATAAACAACCCGTGCGTTCAACAGTGTTAACAAATAAGTTAAAAGCGTCGTGGTCTCACATGATCTATGTATTTTTCAGTTCTACCGCACCCACGAACCTTTTTTCTTTTTATTAGAAGTTGACATTGGAGGTGACAGAAAAAGCAGCTCGTAAGATTTTCAAATGAAATAGGCGCCACAGACTGAAAGTGAGTGAAGTCAATGCCTCTCCATAAAATTATAAGGGCAGAAGCAGACGAAAGAAATAAGCAACAGCTCGGGAGGGGGGAAGAACAGAGGCAAGAAGCAACAAAGGGGAGGGGGAGGGTCGAGGGATAGATAAACAAGCACCAGAAAATGTCTACTGTCTGAGGCGGCATTGGCTTAGTCGGAAGTGAATTGCTCCTTGAAGAATTCACATCAGATGCTTCCGAAGTTAAGAATAACAAGCTAACGAGGAGGGAGGGGGAGAAGGGAGGGGGTTGAAGGGAGGGGGTAGTGAGAGCAGACAGCAAGGTGGTGGAGGAGCATGATTCACGCGCCGGAAGGCTTAATGAGCCATGACAGAAGCGCGTGGTGTGCGCGTAACCGCACACTGTATGCCACGGAAAAAGCTGTGGTCGCACTTTTAAAACCCCACAACTAAATGTCTCGCCAGACCAGCGCAAGCGCTGGATCAGGGCGAGACCTAAAAAGTCTTAACAAAGCCAAATAGCTGTCGGAGATCTATTTGGCTTTGTTGATGTTTTTTTTATAGAAATGTTGCACAGCAGCACGGGCTGCTGTGCAACATGGCTTAAAGTAATGGAAAAAGCGCTCTGACGTGATCAATGCTGGCCGCGCCATAGCACTTTGTTTTTATTTACTTTTTGCCATGTTGCACAGCAGTCCGTGCTGCAGTGCAACATGTCTAAAAGATATTGTCAACACCAATAGGTCTTTCATAGACGAAACCTGTTGGCTTTGCCAATGCTTTTTCTCTAAAAGCGGATCCCGCTAGACAAGGAGCAACTGCTTTAAGAGTGAAAAAAAAAAACACCAGCAGGGTGGCAAATTCGATCTTTCACAGGTCGACAACAACTGGCCCACCAAAAACCAAATAAAGGCCCAGCGAGGGTTATTCTTCTTTCACTTAAGCGGAAAAAAAATTAATAAAAATGGATTAAAACTAAAATGTCCTATCCAAAAAAGAGGGAACCCTAGGAGTGATCATTGATGCCTTTTAATCTCAAGTGAAGTAAAGTGAGACAACGCTGTGTTACAAAAGTGAACTTTGATTCAGCTGATGTAAACATCATTGAAGTTCGAAAGACTAAAATATGGGGAGGGGCATTTTTATGGAAACACATGAACAAACAAGCTTTGGCAAAGCCAATCTGCCTGGTTTACGTTTTGTGTCTCAACAAAAACACTTAAAAAAGCCTACTGCAATGAAAAACAAAGCAAAAAACTATTGTAAATATGTAGTGTGTGATGATCTGTGTACATTTGAGATGGAAAATTCCGCCTCATGCACTACAATGCAAGCTCTCCATGGAAGGCGGAATAATACACTAAACATCCAATAGCAAGAGCTGAGAGAGCAATTCTCCAACGGCAGAAGCTCAGTATAAAGCGACTACATAATGAGCATTATTAGTTCACTCTCGTGTCAGTAATGATATAGGAAAATATTGGCGAATATATTTGTTAGACTCCAAAAATATAAACTGCTGCAAACAATCCCCTCATCATTAGACTTTACTGCAGTCCTCATGCCCTGATTGTTCTGTTTTTGTACCCAAAGGAATTTTATCCTTTCTGGCCAGGTTCAAAATGCTACCATTTGTTCAGTGACCGCTTGTGTTACACTAAATTATAGTCATGCCTAATCTTCACTGCTCGTTTCCTGCAAACAAATCATTATAGTTATTTGTCCAGACGTCACTTCATCAGAGGATATTTTGACTAATGAAATTCCTGGACAAATATCTTTTTTTAAGGTTTAAGGTTTCCATCTACTTGTCTGTAAGAGGGACATCAGCTAGGGTGACCAGACGTCCCGGATTGCCCCGGACCGTCCCGGTTTTGAGGGGTTTGTAACGGTGTCAAGACACTTTTAACAATTTTAAATCCATGTCCCGGTTTTTAGAAGCAAGTGAAGTGAGTATTGGACTTACTGCACATTCTCACTTCCCTATGTGCCTCTATTTTTTTTAAAAGTGTTTAAAAATGGATGTGATGTGTGGTCCATCGACTGATGAAAGCCAAGCGCCGAAACGTGTCTTCTGGTGTTTGTTGTTTACGATTAAAAGTGTATTGTAAAATGCCAGTCTTGTTGTACCTGCAAATGATTCCTATATATATATATATGAATATATATACATATATATATATGTGTATAGCCTAGTCTTTCTTTTAATGAAAACAGAAAAAAAAGAAATGTAAAATTGCATTGGCACTTTAAAAGAGACTTTCTAGGCCCCAGGACTCTATGGTCCAGTAGAAGGCTGGGAGCCGAAACGCGTAGACCGTCCTCTACCGTTTTGTTTATGCACTTGGTTTTAATGGGTTAATAAATAATCACTGAAGATATACCTTCTGTGCGTGGTGCTGTGATCTTTCGCCGATTCCCTTGCTGAAGTCGTGTTTGGGAACGGAGGTCGGAGGAGTTTGGAGACATATATATATATGTATCTATATATATCTATATATATATATATATATACGGAAAAAAACAGGATAAAGGAACGTATTAGTTTGTGAATTTGTCAGTGACAACATTAATGTTTTGAACTAAAAAAACACAGAAATTCACCAGTTATAGTTAGCTAACTTGTGCCCCACCATGCACTGCTTATGACCTCACATATTACATCACTCATGACATGTTCTATGACATCATTTATGACATCATCGATGACATCTCAAATGACATCATTGGTGTATTTTTTAGTTCAAATCATTAATGTAGTCAGTGACAAATTCACCTAACTATAACGTTACTTTAACCTTTGCTTTTTCAGTGAATTTCTAGTTTTTTTTAAATGTAAAGTTATATTTTATTATCGTACATAAAGCTCGTATAGGGGTTGGCCACAAGTCCTTATGTTTTTTAAAGGGGACGTGGCCCACCTCCTCAAGTCTAATTAAGCCACTAGGCCCTGGGACCCCAGGCCTTTATGTCTTTTTTAAAGGTGAGGGGGGCCAAGCGGCCCCCCTCCCGAGCCTTATTAGGCCCTGGGGACTCTATACCTCAGGGCTGTTTTTTTTAATTAAAGGGGAGGGTTCTCCCTCCCCGAGTCTTATTTGGCCCTGGGGACTCCATCCCCCAGGGCCTTTTTTTATGAACAGGGAGTGGGCCTTGCATAGCCCTCATCCCAAGCCTCTTTAGGCCCAGGGGACCCATCCCCCAGGGCCACACATATAAGTTAATAGGGGTTGGGGGCCACACGGCCACCCTTCCCAGCCTCTTTAGGCCCTGGTGACCCCATCCCCCAGGGCTGTGAAAACATGATTAAAGGGGGGGAGGCCACGCGGCCCCCTCTCCCTGAGTCTTGTAAGACCCTGGGGATGCCATCCCCCAGGGCAGTTTCTTTTTTAATTAAAGGGGAGGGGGCGCGCGGCTCCCCTTCCCGATCCTCTCAGGCTCTGGGGACCCCATCCCCCAGGGCCTTTTTTATGAACAGGACGGGGGGCCGCGTGGGCCCCCCTCCCTGAGCCTCTTTAAGCTCTGGGGACCACATCCACCAGGGCCATACATATAAGTTAAAAGGGGAGGGGGCTGCACGCACCCCCTCCCTGAGCCGTGTTAGGCCCCTGGGACCCCATCCCCCAGGGCCACTTATTTAAATCAATGGGGGGATAGATAACCCTCCTCCCAAGCCGTTATCGGCCCCGGGGACCCCATCCCCTGGAGCCCTCACACTTAAAGGTAGGTGCCTTGGTGCCCACCCAGGACACCCACCATATACCTGTTGGCATTGCTCCAGCCCGGAGGGAGCAGCTCCTAATACTGCTTCCTCCGGGCGGGAGCAATATTTTGATGTGTTTCCCTGCCTGCTTTAGTGCGAGCAGGGAAACAGATCAAAAGTCCGCTCCTAGGGCGAGGGAGCATTTGTAAAGCTACCTCCACCAGGAGACGACTTTGTGTTTAATCCCGCTAGGTGGGAAATTTAACATGTTCCCACCAAATGAGAACAGGGAAACTGCCAGGTCCCAAGGGTGGGCTCCCCGGGACCTAGCTACTGAGCCAGCCCCTGGGGAAGGAGTCCCCAGAGCCATTAATGGCTCAGTGAGGGAGGCACATGGCCCCCTCCCTATTTACAGTATTTATGTCCCCAGGGTGGGTTCCCTGGGGTCTTTAGAGGCTCGGGGAGGGGGTTGCACGGTCCACTCCCCTTTATTAAAGAAAACGGCCCTGGGGAATGGGGTCCCCTGGGCTTCAGGAGGCTCGGGGAGGGGAGTGGGGGTAGACAGCTCCTCCCCTTTTTTTTCCAAGCCGTTTTTATGTCGAGCCTAGCGGCAGCGCGCATTCGCTGCTCGCACTGCGAGGCATGCAGTAGTCGAGTATGCTGTGGAAGCCTTGCCTTCTCTCCCCCATATTTTTGATTGGCTGGTGTCATTGTCCTTGGTAAATGCTGGCTTCCGATTGGTAATGAGGCTTGTTAGTCCCTCCTTGTTACCGCCCTGTCGCCATTTGTTACCTCCCATGAGGACTGGATCTTTTACTTTACACGATCTCCTTCATAAGTCGGTAAGCACTATTTTTTTTTTTATTTGCAGCGCAGTCCGCTTTCACTTTAGCGGCCGTGCTTGTTTATTTAATTAATTTGCTGCGCGGGCCAAAAGGGAGCGTTTCTACTCACTAATCTAACAAGCATTTGCAATACAATAGGTCTCGCATTTACGCGAGTTTGAGATATTGACATTGCAAATAACAATGACTTTTATTTTTGATTTCGTTTTTAAAACATAAATAAAAGGCATTGTCATTTACAATGCCAATAGCTTAAACTTGTGTAAATGCGAGGCCTACTGCATTGCAAATGCGTGTTGTTTTTTTTTTTCTCTCGATCCCACGTTAGTCCTGTGGAATCACAGCTTTTTTATCGATTTTATTTTCGTTTTGGCCTAGGTGGTGTCCATCTGGGTCACCCATGGGGTATAGAGGTCAGGGTATCCCTACCCTGCCCTTTATGTTATTATTGGGGTTTTTTTACTTCAGGAGAGGAGTTTTGTTATGTCTGCCAGCAATATTTCTCTTATGTTGCTGGCAGCCAAACAGAGCACTCCCTCCTGCAGAAGTCAAACTTAAGCGTGATGGCCCAAGGAAAATTAAGATCCCTGGGCCAATCAGAGCGCTCTATTTTTAAATTGCAGCTCCTGTATGAGTCTCTTGAGACTCTCGCGGACCCAACCATCCAGATATACAATTATTTTTCAACCTTAATTTCTCAAGAGCTACTAAACAGATTTACACCAAATCACAAAAAGCACAATCTGCGGACCAGGATCTAGCTTCGAGTTAAATTTGGTATAATTCCGTTCAGCAGTTTCTGTAATAGCCCATCTTAAAGAAGTCCATGGAAAATGCATGGGGATTTTGCGTTTTGGGACCACCCTATTTTTTTGGCCCTAGCTTGACGGTAACCCTGACACTTTCCAAGCACAAACCAGTCAAAAAGTAGCACCTTTTTGGAAAGTTTTGTGGAGGTTCATTGAACGGGGCCAAAGTTATTAGCAACACAAAAACCCTTTTCCTATGGAACAACTTACCTAACTGTAACTACCTACTTGTGACCGCCAGTAGTTAATATATATATACAAGGCATCGAAGCTCTTTATCGGCGAGTAGCACGCTACTCTGGAACCCATAAAGGATTAGTGGTGAATTAGTATAGTGAAATATGAAAGTAGTTTGAGTGGTGGATATATTAGTCAGTTATTTGGATTGAGAGGGATAGTGGAGGGATTGAAGAGGGAAAAATGTTTGAAATTATATAGCGATTGGTACCCTTGAAGAGGTGTTGAAGTGCTTTTTCGGCGAGTAGCACGCTACTCTGGAACCCATAAAGGATTAGTGGTGAATTAGTATGGTGAAATATAAAATTAATTTGAGTGGTGGACATGTTAGTCTGTTATTTGGATTGAAAAGGATAGTGGAGGGATAGAAGAGGGAAGGATTTATAGCTTTTTTGTTTTGGAGTTTATATTAGTTGAGGGGGCTTGAGATGAGTAAAAGGGAGGTGGAGGGGGAAGAATCAGAGGGAAGGGTTTAGAAAGGCTTGTTTTGGGGATCATAGTAGTGGTATGGGGTTTGGGATGAATGAGAGAGTGTAGGTAGAGGATATACTGTGAGAAATAGGGTACCACATTGGAAAGAGTAGTAGAAAGAGGTTTGAGATGAGTCAGAGAGTTGAGGTAGAGGATATATTGAGAGTGGTATAGGGTGAGAAATAGGGTAGTGCATTGGATGATGAATTAGAATAAAAGTAATAAATATATAGATCCATAAGTACATGGAAGGTATATAGATGCATAAAAGAAGGTAGTATGTGTAGAGTAAAGATGCATTAAATAAACTCCGGCTTTCAAATGTTGTTGTACTTTAAATTAATTTTATTTTATTTAATTAAAAAAAAAAAAAATTGTAATTCAATAGTGAAGAAATTGTAGCTAAATAGTTATGATAAAAGATTTACTTATTTATGCAGTCACTTCTATACATGTTAAAAACATTGAACCTACTGGTAGTTATATAGCATACAGGTATATATAAATTTCCTACTGGCAGTCGCCAGTAGGTAGTTATAGTTAGGACCATGTTTCTGCAGGAAAATCGTTTTTTGACTTGCCAATATCTATGGCGTCGGTTGACAAATCTTCACGAAATTTTCCCAAAAAGCGTGCCGGTGATTCTAGTTGTGCATGGAAAGTTTCAGGGTGATCCGGCAAGCGGGGGCTGAGAAAAATGAGGGGTCAAACAATGTGTATTTCACATGTTAATTCCCCTAGGGATTTTGGACACGACTACAGCCCGAACCGCTGAACGGAATGACACCAGATTTGGCAGAAAGTTAGGTCTTGGTTCGGAAAACGCCTTTTTTGTTATTTGGTGTAAACCTGCTCAGTATTTCTAGAGTTATTAAAAGAAAAACACATTTGTATATATAGGGAATCCTCCTGATCTAGTGCAGAGATCTGATTGACTGCCAACACTTCAACCAGGAAGTTTTGAAGGCCAAAACACAAACATTATAGAAAAATGGGCAGGGTAGGAATACCCTGACCCCCTAGCTCTGGTGCTGGGGTCCACCAGGGCAGAAAAAACATTTTATAAAAACTTTTGCTGCGAAAATAGCAATGGAGACGCGAATTTGCGGCAACAATTTTTTTCTTTAAAAAGCACGGGTGGGCCAGGTCCTGGGGGCATGAGAGTAATTAAACAGAGGGTGTTACATGGGCTCCCCTCCTAGTCCTCTTTTTAGTCCCAGGAACCACCATCTTCCCAGGAATTTATTTAAATATCCTGGGGCTTTAATATGCCCCGGGGAGCACCACCTCCTTGGGGCTAAATTAATAAATCTGACTGGGGCCGCGTGGACCCCTACGGGCTGTGGGGACCACCACCTCCCCCGGACCAAATGCATTTCCTAAAACTAGGAGAGGGACAGCGCGGACCGCCCTCCCGGGCCATATATGACCCTGGGAACCACCACCTCCCCAGGGCCCGCCCGTGCATACTAAAGAAGGGGTGCTGCACGGCCGCCCTTCTGGAGCCATTAATGGCTGTGGGGACTGCCACCCCCCCACCACCCCAGGCCAGCTCCAGTTATCTCCCAAGGTGCCCACCCTCGGGAGATAGCTGTTTGCTTTTGCTTGGTGGGAGCTGGGAGCGAGCAAACACTAACTCTGCTCCCAGCAAGCGGGAGCTGTCAAACTGCTCCCGCTTGCTAGGAGCGGAGTTTTCATCTGTTTTCCTGCCCGCTGCCATGTGGGCAGAAAAACAGATGAAATGATTGCTCCCACACACAGGGAGCTGCATTTTATGGCAGCTCCCTGCATGCGAGAGCAATGCCAGCTCCCACAGAAGGTGGGGAACACGTTTGGGACCATGGGGCCCTTGAGGATCCCCTGCGCGGCCCCCAATGATACACAATGGGTGCCCCCGGGGCCAAAATTAGCCCAGGGAGGGGGGGCTGTGCGCCCCCCATCCAACTTTCCAGAAAAGTAAAAACAGAGGGCAGAAAATTGAGCAAAAAAAGCAAAACAGAGCAGAAGAGGGTAAAACAGAGAGCAGAAAATGAGCAGAAAAGGCAAAACGGAGTGCAGAAAAATGAGCAGGAAGGGAAAACAGAGCAGAAAAGGCAAAACATAGGGCATAAAAACGAGCCGAAAAGGCAAAACAGAGGACAGGAAAACGAGCAGGAAAGGCAAAAACGGGCTGAAAAATGCAAAACAGAAGGCAGAAAAATGAGCAGAAAAGGCAAAACAGAGAGCAGAAAACAAGCAGAAAAGGCAAAAAAAGCAGAAGAGGGCAAAAAAACGAGCAGAAAAGGCAAAACAGAGGGCAGAAATACAAGCAGAAAAAGGCACAACTGGGGGTAATAAAAGGAGCAGAAAAGGCAAACCAGAGGGCAGAAAAGGGCAAAACAGAGGGCAGAAAAACGAGCAGAAAAGACAAAACAGAGAGCAGAAAATGAGCTGGAAAGACAAAACAGAGCAGAAGTGGGCAAAAGAGAGGGAAGAAAAATGAGCAGAAAAAGCAAAATGGGGGCAGAAAAATGAGCAGTAAAGGCAAAGCAGAAGGAAGAAACCCTAGCAGAAAAGGCAAAACAGAGGGCAGGAAAATGAGCAGGAAAGGCTAAACAGAGGGTCCAAAATTGAGCAGAAAAGGGAAAACAGAGGGCTGAAAAATGAGCAAGAAACGCAAAATAGAGTGAAGAAAAACTAGCAGTAAAGGCACAACAGAGGACAGAAAATGAGCAGAAAAGGCAAAACAGGGCAAAAAACGAGCAGAGGGGGAATAAACAGAGGGCAGCAGGTAGACAGGCAGCAAAGGGTAGCGGGCTGTGGGCAAGCTGGACTGGAGAACTGTCGCAGGGGGAAATGGCAGGAGGACCTGCTTAATTTTTACAGAAATTAAATCGCAACGAGAAACACTTACATATATAAACATAGCAGGTTCCCCAATTGAAGCTCCGCTTCTGTAATGGACAAATGATCCTGACCTCCTGGGGTTGACAAAGGCAAGGCAGTGTGTTTTCTTGGCAATTCCACATTGAAAGTTGATCTGAAATGCTTTATGGAGGTGAATGCATCCTTGATCTATTGGAGCGCAATGTGTAGAGACTGTGACGAGCGGGTTTTTTCTTGTCCTTCTCTGGTGAGAGCAGAGTCCATGGTTCTCCCTTTAAATGACTATGAGTATACAGATGTGCAAAATAACCTGAAGCTCCACCCGTTTGGCCCCGCCCCATCTTCCTTAGTAGTATGCAATGGTCTTCCTGCCTTTTGCCAGGATGATGGGCAGCTTACCAAAAGGCCCCCCATTGCTTTTCCAGACGATTTTGGTGACGCGAACTTGATGCTGAACAATATGAGGACATCTCCCCAAACAAAGAAGGACTTACTTCATACAGTTAGGAGGAAGTACCCTTGTTTGGTGGAGATTTACCTATTTGTACTCTCGTTGTTTTGTCTATAGGAAGATTCATGTTAGCACAAATTTCTGGATAAAGATGCATGAGGAACAATCACATTGCCAAAATGCATACAAGGTCATTGGTGACATTTCCTCATGCTCCATTATACAGCTGTAGTGTAGAATATGTACTGGACATTTACCCAAGGAGGTAGCACTTACTAATTAACCAGTAGAAAGTACTCCACTTGGGAAGGTATTTTGTGGAAAACTGTGCACTCCTTTTGGATAAAGGGGCAGGTGCGGTTCTGTTGTGGCCCAATCACTGACACAGCTACTGACACACTCACACAGACACTTAGACACCCACTCATATACTCAGGCATGCACACACCCACTGACAGACCCACTAACACACTGATACACTCACTCACACACCCACTCACAGAACCACTCAAACACTTTCACAGCCACTCACAGACCCATTCAGACACTCATGCACCCACTCACAGACCCACTCAGACACATACACCCACTCACAGACCCACCCAGACACTCATGCACCCATTTACAGAACCACTCATACTCTTTCACACCCACTCACAGACCTACTCAGAGACTCATGCACCGACTCACAGACCCACTCAGAGACTCACACACCCACTCACAGACCCACTCTTAGACTCACGCACCCACTCAAAGACCCACTCAGACACTTATGCACGCACTCACAGACTGACTCACACACTCATGGAGGCACTTGCAAACACACTCAGAAACTCTCCCACCCATTCACAGATCCACTTAGATACTCACTCAGACACTCATGCACCCATTCAGACACCGACGCACCCACTCACAGACCCACTCACTCACATACCCACTCACACATCCAGTGAGACACTTATGCAGCCACTCCCATACCCACTAAGACACTCACACTGCCACTCACAACATATCCATTGAGACACTCACACACTCATTCACACACCCATTGAGACACTCATGCACTCACTCACACACTCCCTCTCAAAGATTACAGGTTACAGTTAGGAAATAAAATTTAAGAAAACCTTAAAAATTGACTTAAAAAACCAAAGGCTACAGGGATGTTATTGTTAGGAAGTAGAATTTAAAAAACCTTAGAAATTCACTGAAAAAAAACAAAGGTTACAGGCACATTATAGGTAGGATCAGATTTTACTGGTACAAAAACAGTGAAATTCAGCAGTTATAGTTACCTGAGCTAACTACAACTTACACCCCCGCAATGCACTGCTTATAACCTCACATATTACATCACTCATGATATGGTCAGTGACATCACTGATGACATCTTAAATGACATCATTCACAGAACCACTCACACCCCTATATAACCTCTCATACACCCACTCACACGACCACTCACATACCCATTCACAGACCCATAAAAGTACTCACACAACCACTCACTTGTCCATAGAGCCACTCCCACACCCACTCACTCACCCATACAGCTACTCATACAACCTTACACTCACCCATACAGCCATTCACACAGCCACACACTCAAGCATACAGCTACTCACACATCCACTTATTCACCTATATAGCAACTCACATATTCACTCACTCACCCATACAGCCTCTCAACACAGCCACTCACTCACCCATACAAGCACTCACACACTCACTCACTCACATACCCACACAACCACTTACATACCTAGTCACACATTCATACTCCCACATCTGCTCAGTCACTCATACAGCCATTCACATAGACACTCACTCTCCAATACAGCTACTCACACACCAACTCACTTAACCAAACACCCACTCAAACACCCATGCAGCCACTTACACACCGTCACTCACTCATACAGCCATTCAGACACCCACTCACTCACCCATACAGTCACTCACACACCCACTCACCCACCCATACAAACACTCACTCACCCATAATGCCACTGACACACCCACACTCACTAATACAGCCACTCACCCACACAGCTACTCACACACCCACGTATACACCCATACAGCCCTTCACACACCCACTCACACTCATACAACCACTCACACATGGATACACACAGTCATTCAACCATTCACATAATATATGTTAGAAGTAGTATCACTCATTAGTAGTACATCTAGTATACTAATTTTACTTTTGTAGTAGCTTAGTATATATGTTTAACAATCATAAACTCTATGAAAATACTTACACTCACTGGATGATGTCATCAATGATGCCTTCAGTGATGTTATTTGAGATGTCATCAGTGATGTCACTGACCATGTCATGAGCATTGTAATATGTGAAGTCATAAGCAGTGCATTGAGGGGGCGTAAGTTATAGTTAGCTCAGGTAACTATAACTGCTGAATTTCACTGGTTTTGTACTAGTGAAGTCTGAGCCTAATTATAGCGTCCCTGTAACCTTTGGGTTTTTTCCAGTGAATTTCTAAGGTTTTTTATTAATTCTATTTCCTAATTATAACGTCCCTGTTACCTTTGGTTTTTTCAGTGAATATATAAATATATGCGTATCCTACAGGCAATAGCCAGTAGACATTTATAGTGAGAACCAACTTTTCCCATAGGCAAAGCATTTTGGTTTCGCTAATAACTTTGGCGCCGTTTGAGAAATCTTCACGAAATTAAAAAGAAAAGTGGCCTGCTTTGCCTAGTTCTGCCTGGAAAGTTTTGGGGGTAATTTGTCAACAGGGGCCAAGAAAAAGGGGAGTACCAAAGTGATATTTCCCAATGCAATGTCTACGGGGAGTTTGCAATTTTTAGACACGGCTACAGGCCCAACCGCTGAACGGATTTACACTAAATTTGCAGAAAGCTAACTCTTGGTCCAGAAAGAGCCATTTTTAGGTCTCGCTGAGCCAGCGCGCATGCGCTGCTCTGCGAGACATTTAGTAAGGGGCTTTTGAAAGTGCTCCGAAAGCGGCCACCAGCGTGCGGTTACACGCACAAGCGCGCGCGCCTCGCTCCGCCTCTCTAATCACTGCTGCGCGCGCGACTGCTTTCCATTTAGCTCTCACTTACTCCCATCTGGTTCTCACTCACCCGGCGACATTTGTCAACCGCTCACTCTCTTCTAGCAGTCCAGCATCGCTACTTTCTCGTTACCTCGCTGTTTCGTTGTAAGCTTGCACTCCTCTCTCCCTCACTTCCCCGGCACTCCCTTCGCTTTCCCCTGGTTCCCACGTGGTCCTGGCGTCTCTCACACTCCTCTGGCTCTCTCGCGCTCTTCTTTTGTCATCACGCTTTTCAGTATTACCTCGAGCCTCCCTGACATCCTAGCACCACCATTTCATTTTACATTAACGTTTTTCAGTTAATCACTGCTGCGCGCGCGACTGCTTTCCATTTAGCTCTCACTTACTCCCATCTGGTTCTCACTCACCCGGCGACATTTGTCAACCGCTCACTCTCTTCTAGCAGTCCAGCATCGCTTCTTTCTCGTTACCTCGCTGTTTCGTTGTAAGCTTGCACTCCTCTCTCCCTCACTTCCCCGGCACTCCCTTCGCTTTCCCCTGGTTCCCATGTGGTCCTGGCGTCTCTCACACTCCTCTGGCTCTCTCGCGCTCTTCTTTCGTCATCACGCTTTTCAGTATTACCTCGAGCCTCCCTGACATCCTAGCGCCACCATTTCATTTTACATTAACGTTTTTCAGTTTAGCTGTGCAAATCCAGCATACAGTTAAATAATTTCAAGCATGTGTTAGAAACCCCATCCTTTAATTCACAACTGGGTTGTGTCCGTTGTTCTTGTTATTGTGCTGTACCTGTGCTCGATGGTAAATGCATGTAACCTGCTTACACGCTCACTCACGGCCCACAGTTTTATGTGCTCCTCGGAGTCCCGTGGTGATCGCAAAATTGTGACAATCGAGACCGTGTTTGCCATAATATGACAACCCTTTGGACCCACAACAATGTTATTAACAAGTCTCGGGAGCCCTGTAAATAAATGTTGAAACGACGCAGGTTGAAAATGCAAGAGCTGAATGCGCTTAAAGGAGGGGCTAGTACCTTACAGGGTGGGAGTGGCATAGCCAATAGGTCTTGCCTTTGGGACCTTATAAGTGTTTAGTTATGCAGCACAATATCCTTGGTGCAACAACATCAACTGTTGCATGGCTAAACACTTATAAGGTCCCAAAGGTAAGACCTATTGGCTATGCCAATGCTTGTTGAAATTTGGAGTAAATCTGTTCAGTAGTTTTGGATTTATTAAAGGAATAAAACTTTGATTATCTAGAGACGCGGATCGTCCGCAGAGCCGCTGATCCAATTATATATTACTTTACGTTAAAAAAAATACAAATTTACTTAAAAAAACAAAGATTATAGGGACGTTATAGTTAGGTTCACATTTTACCCACACAAAACCATAGAAGTTCAGCAGTTATAGTTATACTTATACTTATCTGAAGAAACTATAACTTGTGCCATTAAGTAACTTTAGGCCATGGGTTTTAGTTTCTTAACATAAGTATGACTAGAAGTATAACTATAACTGCTGAATTTCTATGGTTTTGTGTGAGTAAAACATGAACCTAACTATAACGTCCTTGTAACCTTTGTTTTTTTCAAGTGAATATATATATCTATATATATATTCAGTGAAAAAACCATAGATTTCAGGCACGTTATAGTTAGAAATTAGCATTTAAAAAACCTTAGAAAATCACTGAAAAAACCATAGGTTTCAGGGACGTTATAGTTAGTTGGACATTTCACTCGTACAAAACCAGAGAAATTCCGCCGTTATAGTTAGTTCAGCTAACTATAACTCGCGCCTCCGCAATGCACTGCGGATGACGTCACATATTACATCATTCATGACATGGTCAGTGACATCATAGATGACATCACTGATGACATCACTGATGACATCATCCACGTGAAAATCTGATGCACCTCCTCACACTCTAATATAACCTTTGATACACCCACTGTAAAATACAGACTACCATTTTTGAAACCATCGACACACAAATACCAGTTACTACATATGCACTCACTGATTCCTAGGTCTACACACACATCCACTCATTCACCCATACAATCACTTATACATGCAGTCACTCATCTAAACAACACTATCATATGCACTCATACACCTAGACAGACACTCACACACCGCCACTCATCCATGGAGTTACTCACACACCTAGTCAGTCATGCAAAGAATCAATCACACTCCCATTTACTCACCTATACAGTTATACACACACCACCTCACTTATTCATACAGATACTAACGCATACTTACTCTCTTATATAATCACTGATACAAGTACACACTCATCCATACAGCCACTCTCACAATCACTGACTCTCACGTAGTCATTTATATACTCCAACTCTCACATACACTGCCTTTTACATATGTAGTTACTTGGACATGTACCACTGAGACATCCATTCACTCACCAACACACCCATACACACACTCACCCACCCATACAGCTGTTTCCACATGCACTCTTGAACCCATACACCCAGTGAATCAACCACTCACACATCTATGCACAGAGTCACACACCTCCCACCTACCCACACACACACTCAGTCTCCCATACAAATACTCAGGCAACCAATCAATAACCCATATAGACACTCATGTAGCTAGTGACCAACCCATGCAGCAGCTTACACAACAACAGACAGACTGATACAGACATTCACACAGTTTAGTCACTAACCCATGCATTCAGTAAGACACATTTAATCACTCACTTATACATTCAGTCACGCACCTACTAAATCCTCCATCCAGACACTTATACACCCACTCATTCTTCAATACACCTTGGCATATATATAAAACATATTCAAACTTTACAGAAACACACAGTCACTGGATGATGTCATCAGTGATGTCATTTGAGATGTCATCAGTGATGTCACTGACCATGTCATGAATGATATAATATGTGACATCATCAGCAGTGCATTGCGGGGGCGCGAGTTATAGTTAGCTGAACTAACTATAACGGCGGAATTTCTCTGGTTTTGTATGAGTGAAATGTCCAACTAACTATAACGTCCCTGAAACCTATGGTTTTTTTAGTGAATTTCTAAGGTTTTTTAAATGCTAATTTCTAACTATAACGTGCCTGAAACCTATGGTTTTTTCAGTGAATTTCAATGGTTTTTTAAATGCTAATTTCTAACTATAACATCCCTGAAACCTATGGTTTTTTCAGTGAATTTCAAAGGTTTTTTAAATGCTAATTTCTAACTATAACATACCAGTCGCGTTTCCAGAGTGGTGGAGAAAGGTGAGCGTGGCCTCCGAAACACCTCTTAGCAATCCCACTGTGTGGGATTTACTGGAGGTAACAGGAGGAGTAGTTAGCCCCCAACGTCAACCTTGGGGGCCAACTATCCCTTTTATTACCACCAGAAAGTCCCACACAGCAGGATTGCTAACTTCTTATATCAGGCCCCGCCCCCTCCCTGCACCACTGTGCAAACGTACCCCCTAGCACGTTGTAAGTTGGGGGATTAAGTCCCCTTGAATCCTGAGGGTGCCTGGGGGCCAACTAGCCCACCAGGTACCTCCAGTAAGTGGCACAGAGCTGCTTTGCAGAGAGGTGATCCAAGGCCACGCCCCTTTTTACACCTCTCTGCAACGCAGCTCTGTGGCGCTTACTGGAGGTACCTGGTGGGCTAGTTGGCCCCCAGGGACCCTCAGGATTCAAGGGGACTTAAGCCCCCAACTTACAACATGCCAGAGGGCCCGTTTGCACAGTGGTGAAGGGAGGGGGTGGGGCCTGATGTGACAAGTGTGCAAACGCAACCCGTGGCGCGTTTTAAGTTGGGGGATTAAGTCCCCTTGAATCCTGAGGGTCCCTGGGGGCCAACAAGCTCACCAGGTACACACAGTAAGCGCCACAGAGCTGCGTTGCAGAGAGGTGGTCCGAGGCCACGCCCCTTTTTACACCTCTCTGCAACGCAACTCTATTGCGCTTACTGGAGGTACCTGGTGGGCTAGTTGGCCCCCAGGGACCCTCAGGATTCAAGGGGACTTAATCCCCCAACTTAAAACACGCCACAGAGCGTGTTTGCACACTTGTCACATCAGGCCCCGCCCCCTACCTTCACCACTGTGCAAACGCGCCCCGTGGCGCGTTTTAAGTTGGGGGATTAAGTCCCCTTGAATCCTGAGGGTCCCTGGGGTCCAACTAGCCCACCAGGTATCTCCAGTAAGCGCCACAGAGCTGCGTTGCAGATAGGTGTAAAAAGGGGCGTGGCCTCGGACCACCTCTCTGCAACGCAGCTCTGTGGCGCATACTGGAGGTACCTGGTGGGCTAGTTGGCCCCCAGGGACCCCCAGTATTCAAGGGTAATTAATTCCCCAACTTACAAAGCGCCACGGGGCGCGTTTGCAGAGTGATGCACTGAGGGGGTGGGGCCTCTGGCACGATGCAGTTTTTTTTTTAGAAGGGGGGCTGTGTGGCCCCCCTTCTTTTCCTATTTTTTGGGCCCGGGGGACCCCATCCCCCAGGGCCTGACCCCTATTTTGTAAAAAAAAAAAATTTTAAAACAGGAAGGGGGCCATGTGGCCCCCCTCCTGAGGCCATTTTTGGCCCCGGGTACCCCATCCCCCGGGGCATGGCCAGTATTTAAAATTTTATTTAAAATATTTGGAGGGGGGCCGCGTGGCCCGCCTCCCGGGCCACTTCTAGCCCCGGGGACCCCATCCCCCGGAGCCTGGCCACTCCGTTGGGGACCGTGGGGGGAGCCCCAATGCCCCCACGGTCCCGCCGGCTCCCCGCCTCCTGCGGGAGCCGGCATTGCTTTCCACAAGGGAGCTGCTAACATGCAGCTCCCCTTGTGGAAAAGCAATCCTGCTTGCTTCATTGAAGCGAGAGCAGGTTTCCTGCTCTCGCTTCAATGAAGCAAAGCAGAGTTTGCTATGACAGGCCCTGTCATAGCAAACAGCAGTGTCCCGGGGGTGGGCACCCCGGGACACTGCAGGAGCCGGCCTTGGGGGGTGGCGGTCCCCAGGGCCATCAAGGGCTCCAGGAAGGGGGCCACCCTACCAGTGCAAAGCCCCGGGGAGGTGGTGGTCCCCGGGGCGTGTGGGGGGGCTTGAGCCCCCCCACACAGGTTTTTAAAAAAAACAAATAGAGCCCCGGGGAGGTGGTGGTCCCCGAGGCAGCGTGGGGGGATTGCGACCCCCCCACGCATTTTTTTCACAGCCCCGGGGAGGTGGTGGTCCTCGGGGCTGCGGGGGTGGCAACTGCCCCCCGCAGTTGTTTCTGAAAGCCCCGGGGAGGTGGCGGTCCCCGGGGCAGCGTGGGGGGGATTGGGATCCCCCACGCATTTTTTTCACAGCCCCGGGGAGGTGGTGGTCCCCGGGGCTGCGGGGGCCCTTGCGGGCCCCCACTAATTAATTGGCAGTGTCCCCGGGACCTGGCCCACCCGGGGGCTTTTTTAAAATAATTTCGGTGGGATTCACGACTCAAACGCGATTTCCGCCGAAATTATTTTAAAAATGCTTTTGGCCCTGGGGGTCCTTGTGGGACCCCCTGAGCAGGCCTAGGGGGTCAGGGTGTTTCTACCCTGCCCCCTTTTATTGTTTTTTAACCTCTTTTTTCTGTTTTCTTGTGACTCGGTTCTACCGAGTCACAAGATGGCTGCCAACACTTCCTGGTTTGGAGTGTTGGCAGCCAATTAGAATGAAGCTCGTGGTCGGGAGGGTTCGCGAACCCTCCTCGGCCACAGATATTGAAACTTTTTCTTTTTCTAATTTCTCAGGAACTACTGAACGGATTTCCACTATTTAAAAAAAAGGTCTCTTTCTGATCCAAGACCTATCTTTTTGCCAAATTTGGTGTAATTCCGTTCAGCAGTTCGGGCTGTAGCTTTGTCTAAAGTTTCCTATGGAAAATAACATGGGGAAAACGCGTTTTGGGACCCCCCTTTTTTCTCGGCCCCCGCTTGACGAATGACCCCGAAACTTACAAGACAGGAGCTGACCGGAGCGCCCCACTAGTTTTGAAAATTTCGCGAAGATTCGTCAAACGTCGCCAAAGTTATAGGGAAAACAAAAAACGCTTTTCCTATGGAAACTCGGTCCTAACCATAACTACCTACTTGCGACCGCCAGTAGGTAAAATATATATATATATATATATATTTATATATATACACACACACACTTTTAGTCCTACTTTTATGTTTGGCAGGTCCCGGTTTTTGATTTTCAAACTCTGGTCACCCTAGACATCACTCATGAAAATTGTATAGCAGAGGCCATACCCCAGCAGTCCCTCGCCTCAAGTTCCTCACTCCTGCTCATTCAGCCCTGGGTGCGTGACATCTGAGCGCGTCCGCTTGTGCCAACACCTGGCTAAGATGTCTGCGAAACCTTAGAAGGCAATGTTTTTCCTTTCACAGAACTCCGTGCATGGCTCACCTGATATGGCACCTTATTTTTAGGTGTCCGGGTGACTGGTCTACGAAGGATCCTGAAAAGTGTCATATTCTGCTCCTTGTGTTTGGGCTCTGAAGGCAGGCCTCACATTCTCTTGTCTTGTTATATAGTATAAACCACAGGGATAGTGGCTCACCTCACCTGGGCATGTTCCTAGGGCTCAGGTAGACAGTTTGCAAACATAATTGTAGTGTTCTGGCCTTTTGTCTGTGCCCACAAGCTGGCGAGGCCAGGTGCCACTCTCATTGTGCTTGTTAATGTTTGTTGTCAGTCTTCACCCAGGGACTAACCAATACCTCATCTCTTTTAACGAGTGGCGCCTTTCTGTGCACCTGCAGAGCTCACCTGCACAAATAGAATATATACCTGGGCCAGACACGAAGCACACATTTCGGACACTGTTTTTGCTGTGGTAAATAATAAATGGAGAACATTTATTTCTTCACCTTTCAAGTGAAACAGTGGCATTTTTATTACATTTGTAGCAATTATATTTCAAAATCTATTTGCTCTCATTTCTTTTCTTTTTTTGAGTTTTATTCATAGACGAAAATGTATTTGTTACATTTTTCCCCACATTTCAAGTGGTTTATTATATGTGTTTCATATGGTTTCACAATCCAATTTCCCCATTCCTCCCTTGGCGCCTTGGCGCAAAAGCCTTTCTGTGGTATGAACTGATGCAAAATCCGTTTGCCTGATTCCATGCCAAACACGTTGCAGAAATGGTGCAAATGTATGTTTCCTGTGTTTTTGTCCACAACACAAGGCTTTAGAGATGTGGCCCTTGGTGTTTTAGGGTGGCGTGTCTGTAAACAAACGAGTTGGGCAGGGGTGTGGAACCAAAGTCTCCATGGAGTAGGACTTAACATGACACACTGTTGTGCACAAACACTGCTGTAATGGAAACACACACTGACAAGAGGGAAGGTCAGGTTGGCTCAGCTCTTCTCATAGCAGCCTGCTCTGTGGTGTGGTTGAAGACTTCTTTCTTTTCTTTTTTGTTGCTCTTTCTTTGTATACCAATTCGTTTTAAAAGTTTTCGAAAGTACATAAACATTAAATAACTTTCACAAATCAGTGCAAAAACAGAAAAACATTTTGCTCATGAATTATTTTTTTTAAATGTTTCAAAGATTGATAAAGTGAATAATACAACAAAAAGAAAACAAAACGTCTATTCACAGGAAATAAAGAAAATTCAGGATTAAGATCCCTAGTGTAAAACTAAGGACGTCAAAAGTATTAACCCTACTCAAAATAAGTTATAAAAGCACCCCCCCATACATGGTTGAATGAACCAAATTATCATTTAATTTATAGATCATTTTCACAAGATTAGCCACATCAAACATATCTACAAGCCAAGAATGAAGATTTGGGATAACATTGGACCCCCAAAATCGTAGAATGTTAATTTTCGCTGAACTAAGAGCAGTATACCAGAGTCTTGTTGCCAAGCAACCTTGAGCTGTCTGGACACAGGTGATGGATGGGGCTGGGGTTCTCTCACTTCCTTGTGCACGAGCTACTGTGACAGACTTAAGGGACCGCGCCCATTAACCAACATTCCAACTTTGCAAACAGCAAAGCTTAAGATGAATAATGACTTTATTGATTTCATTTTGTATTTTTTTAATTTATTATTTCGACGCATGGCCTGCAGTCGGTGTTCAGCATGGATCCATGAGCACTGGTTGCTGTTAGAAGTCCAGAGAGCATGGTCTACCGCTATAGAAATATAGGGGCTTATTTATGAGCCCCTTGTGACACTTTTGCACCACCGTTGTGTCACTTTTCGTGACACAGCAGCGGCGTAAATGATGCGCCATGCTGTGCCATATTTACAAAGAGACGCATCTAGGCAGATGTGTCACTATGTAAATCCCTGCACCACATTATACCTGCGTCAGGTATAATGTATGCAGGGTGGGCGTTCCCCCGCAAGAAAGCCTTGTAGAAGAGGCGCAGTGAAATCTATCAGATTTTACTGCGCCTCTTCTAGGACGCCACTGTGTCAAAACCTTGCGCCTGCCTCATAGCAGGTGTAAGGGTGATGCAGTGCAATAGGTATAGGCCTCCCCCATGCATTGCTGGAGTTGCAGCATGCTCACGACACAACTCCAGCAATGCATGAGTTTTGCGCCGACAGATACATCAGGATTCCTGACACAACTATCAATCCTTGCGACATGGAGCTCCGTACAGTAAATACGGTGCATCCATGGTGTCACAAGGAGGGCGCAGTGAAAAGTGTTGCATCGCTGTTTTTCCGTAGCGATGCAGCACTTTTCATAAACGTGGCCCATAGTGACATGTTGTAGCTATTCCAAACACACATAGAACACAGAATATTCACATAGGACGGAAACTTTTATGGATGGAAACAGCGAGGAAGAAATCATGGGCAGTAAAGTATCTGAGCTCCACCCTGACCAGTGCTCTTGAGATATGGATGTAAATTGCAGAAGAGCATCAGTGATATTTACAATAATTATGCACAGCTGTCAAGTTTTTAGTCTGCTTATGCGTGATGTTTCCAAGTGTTTAGTGTGCTTATCTGTGACATTTGAATGTCTTATGTGTGACACTTCGAGTGACATTTTTACGGTGTGCAGAATAAGGCCTTTCTGGCCATGCAGTTGGGTCAGTTTCAGACACCTAACTCTTTAATCCAACTTCATGGTCTAGAACAGGGTTCTCCAAAGTCGGTCCTGGAGGGCCGGATCCATGCCAGATTTTTAAGATAACTACATTTATCTAACTGGGATATGCTAAAAAATCTGGCATGGATCTGACCCTCCAGGACCGACTTTGGAGAACCCTGGTCTAGAATAAGCCTTAAAACAGTTGCATCACTCCTGAAGTTCTTATGCAATGTCACAAACCTACTACCCTTTTCTAATATGTTCTTCCTTGATGTAGTACTGAAGGGACAGCTGAGGCTCCCCGCCTCTACTGACGTCTCTGGGACCATAAGCACTCCAGTCTGCTTGCAGGTTCACAGGTCCTTACCCCTTGTGTGCAAAATGACAAATCTGAACGAGAGCAGCAGTCTTTTAAATGCGAGCGACCGGAAATCCACTCAAAATTATATTTTCGATTGGAATTTTCTCTTGAACAATCTGTTCAGTTAATATATTGAGCTTGACATGCATTGTTTATAATTATGCACAATTTCACATAGTTTTGCAGTAATTCTGCATAATTATGTTACAGCAAACTGCATGAATTTTGCACCCGACCCCTCCCCACTCATATGTAGTACCCCTGGCTAGGCAAATGTCCCTGTGCTGAGGAGGGCCTGCTTCTTTTTGCTGGTAGAAGGCAGACAAGACAGAGATAACTCATACTAGTATAGAGAGAAGAGAGAGGGTAATTTATTTAGAGACTCGAGAAATCAGGGAACTGGTGGCAGGTATTAGTATGGTTACCATATAACTCCATTCGATCAATGGTGCAATGATCCCTTCCAGGCTTCTGTTTGCCAATGAATCTACTCTCTTCTGGGCATTACAGTTCTTGTTCACTTCATTTAAAATAACACACCTGAAAACAGTGATTTCTAACTATAAGGCTCAGGGCTGGAGATTGCGTTCTAGGTTACATGGAGTCCTCAGGTAACCTTAAGCAACAGAAACAACTGGAAAGTACCATCGCCCATTATAGATGGCAAGACTCCCCAAAACACAACTGAGATAGCAGGCAGCAGACTGGCAGAGTGGTCAAAGTGCTACACTATGCCACAATGTAATTTTATTGGCCCATATGAAAGGGATGCATGGGAGAAGAGCAGCTGTATTAACAATAGCCAAAGAAGTGGTCACCACCATCCCTAGCAGATACAGGTAAAACAGTGCTAAATTTGAGCCGGTGGTTTCCGTTGCTCTGCACCGGCACTTAATTGTCAACAACAGCACTTATGACAGCCTGCCACATGGTGGCGCTGTATGTCTAATTTAGAGATGAGCACAACAACAGTTGTTCATCAATTCAACATGCTTTGAAATGACTAATACCTGCCGCCCAAGTCGTTCTTATAGCTTTGGGGGTCTGGAATATTCCGAATTGTCACACTTACAGGAGTGTAATGGTTAGTTGTGTTGGACTGGCATTGGCTGCACAAGCTGGAGCAGTGGGTAAATCAAGCTACAGTGGTCTCCTAACGAGGGCCCAGGTACTTATTTTTTATTACAAACTAAGCTCTGAGGCACAGCCCTTCCCACCCAAACACACAGATGCTGAGATATATGTATTGCATTAAACTATTCATGGACATTTTCAGCACGACTTCACTCGTATAGTCTTTTGGCGCTGTTTAGGAGCCCAGTAGCTACACGCTGGAGTCATGAACCACTTAAAGCAGCATCGGCGTAAGGCAAACAACAAGGACTGATGCTGCTCGCTTAGTCCCAATGAATCCTAAATATTGCCATTTGCTTTAGCTTGTTTTGCTCCTGCTAAAAGCATGAGTTCATCTGCAAGCATCATGTCTCATCACCAATACAGACTATGAAGCTGAAGGAGCTGCCCCCAGTGTCTGTCTGTGTAACCTCTGAGTTGACAAACTCCTGTCTCACATAGCCGGTCTCATATGTGATAGCGCAAAAGATAAGGATGGTGTTTACACCGCGCAAAGTTGGCGCAAACTTGAATCTCCCTTATGTCCCCTTGTCAACTCTTCCTTTTTTGAAATGGGTTTCCATCTAACAAAAAACATTATTTCTGACCTGTTTTTCAAGTTATCCTTCCTAAAACACTAATCATTCCTGAACAATATTGTAGATTACAAGAGCCCTCTTCCATCTTTACACACGGGCATCAGGGCTTTACCACCCCCTAGTGGTTTGAATGGACTTGGGGTGTATGGGGTTTATAAGCAAACAATGATATCACATGGGACACTAAGGCTAGTACACTGACACGTGGGACCCACACTGACACTAGGAAACTGACACAAGGGGCACCAACAATGGCACAAGGGCAGTGACTAAGGGACACCAACAGTCTGTCACAGGCACCTTACCACAGGAGCATCAACCCTGCCATGGGGGCATTGACATGGATACTTTGACAAAGGTGCCCTGCCGCTAGGACACTAATAATGGGACACTGACACAGGGGCACTGACAAATGGGGACTGTCACAGGCAAATCAACTCTGACAGTAGGCCACTGGCATGGAGGACCCCAACAGGAGCACCAATAGTGGCATAGGAACAGCGACACTGTAACGCTGGCATGTGTTACAAAGAGTAATGCTAGGAAAATTAATTTCACAAAGACACAATTCCAGAACAGTGACATGACACAGGGAAACTGGCTGGGGGATGTGACACTAGTGTACTGGCATGTGGCTACTGACAGAGGGCACTGACACTTTGACACTGACACAGGGACACCAACCCCGACACAGGGATGGTGACATGGGGATAATGATACTGGAACGTTGACAATAGAACACTGACACAGTAGCACCAGCAATCACACAGCGACACTGACTCTCGGGCGCTGACACTGGGGCGCTGACAGAGGAGCCCCGCCCCTGTCATGGAGATATTGGGTAAGAGACAGTGACACTGGAACCCTGACAGAGGACACAAAAAATGATGTTGGGAGAATGGTAAGGGGAAGTGACACTGGGAGGCTGGCACAGAGTCACTAGTTTGCTGACTGACACTAAGATACTGATGCTTTGGCACTGCCCCAGGACAGTGCCATGACATCGGGAATTGGCACCGGGACCACAAGGGCATTGACTAGGAGGGGGGCACAACACTGAGTTACAGACCTGTGGTTGCTGACATGGAGACACTGACCCTGGGATACTGAAAAAATGATACTGATATGGAGACAGTGACATAGGGACACAGGCATTTATAATGACACTGTCACACAAACACGGCCACTCGGATTTGCAACGCTGCCATAGGTAACAACCACAGCAGTCCTTCAGGATAACAGGATACTGAAACAGAGACAATTAAACTAACATGGCGACATTGAGAGAAGGATGCTGGCATCTCCACATGGGCAATGACATGGAAAAACTGACATGGGACACTGACACAGGGGTACTGACACTGGAACGTGGGGAAACGGGGAAAGAGGGACACTGACATTAATACTGGAATACTGACAAGGAGAAAGAAACCGAGGGACACTGATGCATACTCACTTACACTGACATGTTGACACTGACCCAGGGACACTGAGAATGATAACGCTGATTCTTATCTAATTATCTATAAGAACCTTCTGGTCGCCAAGATCTTTTTACCTGTTGAATAGTGTAAAGGACAGAATCTCATCAGGTTAGATATCAGCATTCATTTTGTCTGAAAGGACCACTGACTCCGAATTCAAGTTTGAGAATTTATTATCGCCAAAAATAACTGAACGTGCAAGCACCTCAACACGAGGTTAAAGAAATAGATGGGCACTAATACAAATAATAATCTACGCAGGAGTCTCATCCGACTCAAGATAAGGAGAATAGAAAGTTCTAGAAGGATCAACCAGACTATGATTGCTCCTATCTCTAAGTTGCTCTTCATTGGCCTAAGCTAGCTTAAAATCAATTGCTGTCCCTACACTAACGCTAAGTGACATCCCTGCATAACGATTTTTCCCAGGCAAGAGTGAATAAAAGGTGTCAGCTGTGAAGACTTCCTAAGAAGTGCAATCACATAATACCTAAGCTCAGCTCTGTCCTTCTCTCTGGTCTCCCCTACCTCTTCTCTGGCCTCCTCCCTCAGGGCACTATCCCTAATACAAAACCACAATACAATTGTACACGCCTTTGTCACGCCTCCTTGGCCAGGTCTTCTTTCTTGTGCTTTTCCATCGAAACGGTTACTTCATCCTGGACGGTTGCGATGACCTTGAGTCCCAGGCACCTTCTCCGCCGAAAGTATCATCCCTAAATTCCATTTCACTCCCCGTACCATGCCTCCCATCTCTCTAGCTTTTGGAAACAAAGAGTTAGTCTTACTAACGAGACATGTGTCCTTGCACCTGCAACAAAAGATACTTTCAACAGAAACCTTCTACTGTGCAAATTAAGTCTACCGTTTGTGCCCAGAGAGCCTTACCAAGAGAAACTTTTCTCTGCCTACAAAATAAGCTAACATAAGAATATACCAGGCCTTCCCTAAGCATATATGTAGTCAGGCCTTTACATATGACTTTTAAACACACACATCTTACTTTTCCCTATAAGCATTTTCATTACAATTCATATGCAAACAATGAAATACATGTGCAACTTTAATATGGTGCACGTTTAAACTACTGCAATTACATTACACACGAACTAATTCCTCTATGCATTATGTTCACACAATTCAATAAGCATTACATTACATAATTATCATAACACAATTATACTGCTGATTTGCTTTGTCTCAGCGAACTATTCATTCTTTACTAAACATGCATGAATATGCAACTGAATATACGAGTATATGTCTGAATACATGTGGGTGCGGCCTATCAGTGATTATGGTGCACCCCTACAATTTCATAAGAACATTTCGCTCTATCAAGAAGTCCATAAACTGTAATTCTGAGGTAATAACAGAAGGGCACAGGAAGTAGCACACCCACATCATGATGCTAGGACACATGGATATTGACACTAACACTAGGATGTGACACAACAAGGGAGGTGGAGCTTTGCGGTGGGGAAGATGGTTGCAGTGTGAACAAGCTCCAAGGCCAAGTCATCTCCTGAGTGCTGAGACTTTGTATGTAGAACCCATAGAAACCATGCAGTATCTACATGAAGGCACAGCTTTCAAAGGCGATGGAGGGGATGGTGCCTTACGGCTAGAGCGGTCGACCTCGAAGCAGGTTCGAGTCTCGGCAATGATGCTCAACATCCTGTGATTCTGGGCAAATCACTTAATCTCCTCGTGCCTAACAAAAATGAATGTGTCCATCTGTAATGAAACTGGTGCTCATGTAAAGCGCTCTGATAGCTAATATCTTTGGGTCTAATTTACGCTATATAAAAATCAACCAAAAAAAAAAGATGGAGCTTCACATCCTCCGCTTGTGGGACCCAGGAGCCGTGACATAATCAAGTGCCACTACTTCGTTGGAGGACCCACCTCGCCCACACAACAGGTACACTCAAAACTATGGCTCTGAGGGCCAGCATGGTGCAGCTGCACCACCACGCACCCCTGGGAGTTTACGGCTGGTGGGGAAGAAGAGCCTGTCCCATGCAAGAGCAGGCCTGTGACTCCTGGTATTCAACGCCTGAGCACCACACTCTGGGAGAATGCTTTCTGCACACTGAAGGGGGTCAATGTGTGGTAGCCTCACAATATCGAGAAAGGCTTCAATACAGTGGGATGGGAATATATGTTTGAGGTACTGAGAAAGATGAAATTCGGCCCTGAAATTCAGATGGATCAGGTTATTGTGCACCCGACCTGAAGCCAGAGAGTTTATGGATGGACTGGTATCCCTTAAGTGGGAACTTCGGTGGGGCACGCGGGAGAGGTGTGCCCTCTGTTGCCTCTGTAGTTTGTCCTGGCTGTTGAATCATTAGTGAATGTATTGTGCAGAGATGAGGGATAGGGGAATATTGATTGGCTCGGTGATGCATGTGGTATCCATGTACTCTGATTATACCCTGGTATACTTGCCGGATCCGAGTAACTTGGTACCCTGTTTACAGCATCACTTAGAGAAATTTTGGCAGGTGTTGGTCTTGACCATTAACTGGACAAAATCTAGTCTATCCCAATGGGTGCCCTGGTGGGCGTGTGCGAGGAGGATCAACCTGACCTAGGAATGTAGTGGCAGACAAAGTCACTGAAATACTTGAGGATATATGTGACTCACACCCCGGTGGACGACCTAGCGCTAAACGTTGCGTGCCTCCTTCAGGGCCTCGAATAGACCATCCCATTTTGGAGAAGGCCACCACTGTCCCTTGCGGGTAGGGTGGCAGTTTGTAAAATGATCATACTACCTAGATGTCTATAGACATTTCAGGGTAAGATGAGTCTGCTACCACGGTTGGTTTTCCAACGCCTAAATAAGTTGATTACGACATTTCTTTGGGACACCACACGCCCTTGGAAAAAACTGGACACACTGAAATTACCATATGAGGTGGGCCAGATTGCACTCCCTGATCTTGAGTGTTACTATACAGCAGCCCAGTTACAGCACTTGCCGCAGTGGATGGCCAACCAGCCCAATCGTGAGAGAATGCTCCTTCAGGGCAGCTACCCACGGGTGGAGAAAAAAATAGCATACCTAAAAAGGCACAAGGAAGGACAGGGGACCCCACATTTGGTAATCTTAATGTCACAGATCTGGGACCATTACAGAAGTTATGTAGTACGGGGAACTCTCTTTAGCTCGGACAGGGACATGTGGACTCTCCTGATATTTCGAGATATTGGGCTGCTAGCTCGGGTGCGGGATTGATTGACGGGGGCTGCAGGGAACTGGGAGATCTATATGAAGGGGAAACCTACCTCACATTTGAAGAGGCAGAACAACAAAAATTTACAGTAGGACCGGGACAAGTCCTGACGTTCGCCAGAATGACCACTGTAGTGTGCAGATACTGGCCTGGTTTACCGGGGCGCCCACCAGAATCACATACAATAAATGCTGTGGTGGACCTACAGACATAGGATAGATGTGTTTCCCAAATATATAGAGCATTGATCCAGAACAAGGTACACTCCCCATTGATGGTGAGGGCTAAATAGGAGCAGGATATGGGATCCTCCTTTACTGACTTGGAATGGGATAATGAACTAGGATACCATAAGACTGTAACTAGTAATGCCTGGTTTGGCTGATACAAGTCAAGATATTGTATAGAGCCTATTTTACCCCTTTTGCTCCTAGTAGAATCTACCCAACACATACAGGGGATTGCCCATGATGTAGACGGCCAGCAGCAGATCTGCTACATATGCTGTGGACCCGCCCGGTGATCACACAATATTAGGGTAAGATCACTGAATCTTTAGTGATTATCCCACAGTTGAGAGTGGAGTGTTCCCTTAAACACTGTGAGCTGGGGTTGCATTCTACTTATAAAAAAGGAAAAATAAGATACTGATTTGTGTCGCTGATATTATTGTTAGCAAAATGCCGAATCATGATACACTGGACACACCCAGGAGGCCCTTCTATATCGCAGTGGTTTAGTGATGCTAAGGGATGGTTGGTAGCCGAAGAAATAAGTCTTGCAATGGTCCGGACATATGATAGGGCCCAGGAGGATATTCAAACCCAGCAGGTGTTGACAGACACACTGCTGGATCTAGACTCCGCCCCAGAGGCACAGACCTCCCAGGGCATAGAGCACCCTGGAACTGATCAATCTACCTGAAATCGAGGCGATAAAGAGGTGGATGTGGACATACGGGCGGGAAACAGGATATAGTTATGGAGAGCACTGTGATGGACTAACTGTTGTCAATGAGAGGTGGGAATGTCTATGAGCACTGCACTTGTTGTATTTGCTGTTATACAAAACGAATAAAAAGATTTTGAGAAAAATAAAAAAGGATGCTGGAAGATAAGAAAACTTCATGTTCCCATATTAGAACTTATAAGTAATCCTGGGCGGTGAACTCCACTCCATTTGCGGAGTTTTCTGCACTCCGCGGAGCACTCGTCAACGCCAAGTTGGCGAGCGCGAGCATGGAAAATCCACCTCCCGGCGAGATTTTTCCTTGCTCGCGCTCGCCAAGGTCTAGTTGGCGAGCCTGAGCGAAGACAATCAACCTCCTAGCAGGATTTCTCAAAGCGAGCAGTCGGATTTCTCAATGAGAGTGATTGCGGCAGGTCGCGACCACTCGCATTGAGAAACCTTCCTTTTCTCGTTGAGAAAGCTGCTGCTCAAGTAGAAAATCTACTCAAGCAGCAGAAAGGAAGCTGCGCCCTCTTGCGTTGCGCATTGTGCAGTTCGCGATGATTTTGCAGCGCAGGACAAACACCCGCGCTTAAAATCACAGTGAACGGCATGGCCCTAACGCACTCTGCCGCTCGCGGAGGTCTGCGTAGCGCGGCGGAGGCTTTTTGTCACTTCGCAGAGTTCCAACTCCGCCCAGGCTTACTTATAAGGCAGAAAATGGTTCCCTGTCAATGTCAGCACAGCTCCTCTGGACAGCAGGGAAGGCAACCTAGAAGGGATAGCTTGCCAAATGGCTAGGTCTGAACAGGTCAGATTGGAATCCTCAATTAAAGCCCAGACCTCAAGATACTTGGCACACGACTCTTACTTTTAGTAAGTAGTTGGAATCGGAGAAATTTGCACGTAACTCATTCTGCCAAAACTGGCCGTGCTCTTGTAAAACTGAAGTGGCACTATTGTGAGAGAAGTGAGAAGGCTGGGAGACCGCTGGCCTTCCAGCTGCATCAGTGGTAATCTCAGATGGCCCACTCCTTACCCACCCGGTTGACATAGCTGAGGCCTTTGGATCCTTCTATAAGACCTCATAAAGATCTGAATTGTTAGGCACTGCATAGGGAGAAGACAACTTCATTCAACCGCTCAATATCCTGTAGTATCCCTTTGAGGGAGTCACACCTAGATGGAGAGATTAGTAAAATCTTGGAGGCTATCAGTGACCATCCCATCTGCAAGTTTCCGGGAGAAGGTGACTTTCCGGGAGAATTCTATAATACACAAGCCGTTCTCTTTGCTCCGATGTTATATGCTGCCTAAAAAGAGGCCGAAATGACAGTCGCTATTGGCCACATATTGAATAAGGTTGTGTCAAGGAAACAGTTACCTGAAGACACTGTGTGCATCATTGATACAGGAAGGGGCGGAATGAACCTGCAAAAACAAAAACGAAGGAGGGGTACGTAAGTGTGTGATGGCGAACGAAGCAGAGACGCATGCAGGAGCAGTGCTTAATAATCACACAAAAAACCATACGTGCCAGGGCCTTGTCGGGAGGCCAGTGCAGCTTGCACCACCCATTGCTCCCACCAGTGTGGCCAATGACAGTACTAGCACTATTAGCCATCACACTCATACAAGTGTGACAATTCAGACTTTAAGTATACATTAAAATGACTAATACATGCCGCCCAAGTTATTCTTTTGGCATAGGGTGGCAGGTATTAATGATTTTAAATTATAATTTGTAACGTATATTTAATTATTAAACAACAGCTGTTGTGCTCCTCAAAACATAAGACAAACAGCGCCACCATGATGGCAGGCTGTCATAAGAGCATGTGTTGACAATAAAGTGCCAGTGCAAAGCACCGGAAACCACAGGCTCAAATTAAGCACTGAGGAGGCAGGACCAGCAACGAAGCAGAGAGCAGCAGATTCGTGAAGCAGTTGCCCTGTGCAGACAGCAGAGATCTAAAGGAAGAATCAAGAAGGAAGGAGGTAGTCACCCAGGAGAGGGGGAAGAACTCACCCAACGGCAAGAGGAGACAGGAAGACGAGGACCCGGGTCTGATTAAGGTCCATGAAACTGTGGACCTCACACACAGGAGTGAGGATCCAGAAACTGGTTGTGAATGGTGGTTCCTGAGAGGACCAGGGGGACAGGCCAGACCATTCACAGTCCGTGTTGGGAAGGGACAAGAGGGAGAAAGTTTGTGGTTGAATAGAGAGATAAAAAGTTAGTTAGGAAACAAATCTGGTGAAAGTCCTCTGATTATGTATAAGTCTTAAGACAATAGCTAGGCCAAGCAAAAATAGTAAATGAAGACAAGGATAAGAAACACCCACAAATGAAAGAGACAAATTACTGAGATGATCTAAAAGAACCTATAGAACAAGACTGCTTTCTTTAAGAACTAATATTGGACTAAAAGGGAAAAAGGAAGATAAACAGAAACAAGAGTAAAGATTAAAAGTAGGAGGAAACGAGGGAAGTAAAGACAGAAAGGGAGAGAGAAAGAGGAAGGAGAACATAAAAACGTAAAATGCACAGCAATACACTCTCTTACCATATGTTTTCACGTGTTCTTCCGAGGGACACACCCAGCATCTAAAGGAGCCGCCCCCCAAATCCTACAACAATGGTGCAGAATTTAGAAGCTCTTTCGGAAATTACGGTGGCCTACATCTGTTTCACCCGCCTTCCCTTCTGAAATCCTCCCCTCTATTGATTCCACTTTGCATATGCCAGTAGTGAACGCTATCATTCAGTCTTGTTTTGACTACGCTAATTCAATTTATCTTTAATCTCCAGACAAAGTTTAGCATCAACTGCAACCTGCTCAGAATGCTGCAACATGAGTGCTTACATGGGGCGTCTCCTCTGTAATGGCGGAGGAGCGTCGCCCCACTGCCAGCAGATGATAAATAAAATGATAACAAAACATTGTTATTATAGTTGTATTTATCTCTGTCTGCACTGCTTATGTGGGAGTCGGAGGGCCCTGGCAGGGAGGAGTAGTGTGCACCTATAGGTGCGCATGTCAGTTTGGTGCGCATGTCAGTTTGGCCATCCTTCTTAGCCCGGCGCAACTGACATGCGCATTTATGTTTCTCCAACCCGGCTGTGTCACACAGCCGGGTTGGAGAAAAGCCACATGCTCCCAGGCACTGTCTGAGCAGCAAATGAGGCCGCTCAGACCAATCCTGGTGCTGCTCTCATGCTATGAGAGCAGCGTCTGGATCGGGTTGGGAGCCTGTGCTTTCAGGCCCATCCACTTCTGGAGGAGAGGAGCAGGAGCAACGAGGCAGCTGGGAGCGGACTGGAGCGGCAGGTAAGTGATTTTTTAAATGTTTTTTATTTCTCTACCCCTCCCCGCCATACCATTTTCAATTGGCGGCAGCCGCCACTGGTGCTTCCAAAAACTGCTAGAAGATTACATATGTTGCGAGTACTGCAATCTTTACACTGGCTTCAAATTTGATTCTGAGTAGCCTTTAAGCCCCTAACAAATGTCAAATAAGCGCTACACCTTAGAGCACCCTCTATGACTGACAATACATTTTTCTTTAATCAACCCTGACGCTCCTTCAGGTCAGCAGACCAGTGCTTGATTGCCACCACTGGGGGCAGAATGGTCACTTAAGGAGACCGTACTTCTTCTCCAGCAGCAGTCAAACTATGGGCCTCTATCCCTTTCAGTATCCAGGAAGAAACAAACTCCTGTTGTAGTGATTCTTTCTTCCCTTTCTTTAGTAGGGCGCGCCGAGCCCCATCAACATTCCATGCTTGGAACTTGATGGGGATCAGTGCGTGACAGTTGAGAGCAAGAGAGCGGGAATGCGGTTGACTAGGTGGTGTTTAATCCCTTGTTCCCGAGGGCCCCCCAGTTATAATAAAATATCTACCCTTGGACAACTGAATTCTCTGGCAGTCTTAGGCGGAACACCCTGGTGGACAGACGCAGATCCTGAGAGGATGGAAACTTGCAGCTCAGAGCATCTGTACCACATTGTCTATACCCCTGCTGTGTTGAGCAGAAATGACTTGGAGATTAAGGGCCATATGCATCAAGCATTTTTTGCCTTCGCAAACGGCCGATTCACAGAATCGGCAGTTTTCAAACGCAAAAAAATGCCTTTCTGATGCAGCAAACCCTATTTTGCGATTCGGTAACCTGTTACCGAATCGCAAAATGGGTTTGGGATTCGCTATTAGGAAGGGGCGTGTTTAGGGCGTCCCTTCTAATACCGAATCGCATCGGTATGCATGAATGTTTTGCGACCGGAATGCGGTCGCAAAACATTTGCATTTTACCACCTACTTCAAGTAGGTGGTAACCTATTCGCAAATGGGAAGGGGTCCCCAAGGGACCCCTTCCCCTTTGTGACTATCTGTAAATGCATTTTCTAAGAGCAGGCAGTGGTCCCACGGACCCACGGACCACTGCCTGCTCTTAGAAAATGAGAGGAAATGTTTTCATTTTCTCTTTTGTAAAGCATCCCGTTTTCCTTTAAGGAAAACGGGCTGCTTTACAAAAAAAAAGATTGCTTTATTTAAAAGCAGTCACGGACATGGTGGTCTGCTGACCCCAGCAGGCCACCATCCCCGTGACTTTTGCGATTCCTAGGGGGTCGCAAATTGCGACCTACCTCATTAATATTCATGAGGTAGGTCATTTGCAATCCCCTAGGAATCGCAGAAAGTGTTAAACACACTTTCATGCATTCCATTTTGTGATTTTCTAATTGCGAATCGCAATTAGGAAATCGCAAAATGGATTGTTGATGCATCTGGCCCTTAGTTCTGCCCAACTCGCCACAGCACATGCCACCCAATTAAGTGACTGGCTGTGAGTGCTGCCCTGATGGTTGACATATGCCACAGTTACCAAATTGTCTGATCAAACCAGGACATTACAATTGGACAGGTGTGGCTCGAAATACCAGAGGGCCCTCTCCACTGCCAATAGGTCCTTCCAATTGGATGATCGCATGGCCTCATCGAGCCAGAATGGACCACTGCCCCATCGTTGCCCCCCCCAACCCAAGGCACTGGCGTCCGTCATCACCACTGTTGGAGGAGAAGGATGCATCCTCATTCCCCTGGTGAGATTCGACGAGTCCAGCCACCACTGCAGGCTGTGAACAATGTCTAGAGACACCGGAATCTCCGTAGTCGTATCTTGAATGGGAAAGGTCACAAAACGGTGAAGGTGCCACAGTAATGGCCGTAGGTGCAACCTGGCCCATGGTACTGTGAAGACACAGTCCGCCCTGTGACCTTGAACTTCCATCCACTGAAACAAAGTGGCAGTCTTCTGAGATAACAGAGATGTCAACAAGTCTTGTAGATGCTGGATCATGGACTTTAGCAGGAGCAATTTGCACAGAGCAAAGTTGAATTCTGCCCCTATGAAGGTTCTACTTGTCAAGGGCTGAAGATTGCATTTCGGAACATTCAAAAGAAAACCAAGGCTCTTTAGTTTAAGTATGGTCAAGTCCAGATGTTGCTGCATCATCTGAACAGATGGGGCCTGGAGTAGCCAGTCGTCCAGGTAAGGAAAGACTGAGATCCCCTGGAGATGAATGTGAGCCACCAGGGGTGCTACCACTTTAGCGAAGGCTCTGTTTGAGGACCGTAGGCCGAACGGTAGTAAACAATACTGCCAATGATGACCCCTCAGAGAGAATCTCAGATACTGCTGGAACCTCGATGCCATAGGAAGATGGAGATAGGCATCTATGAACATTTTATTCAGGGACTTGAGGTTGATTGCCGCATTGGCAGCCTTACTCTGAAAGTGCGGCTTTCACCGCCACGCTCATCAAGCCGCTTCTGCAGCCCCGCGGGGACGTTTCCTCCCCGCTAGAGCCCATTGATTACCCGCTGAGCGGGAACACAGCCACTCCCCCAGCTCCTTGTCACAGTCTACAATGAAGCAGAGTGGAGCTCTGTTAACGATTATGCACGCCGCACCGGGAGAACAATGCGAGCCAGGCAGAAAGTTCTCCCTCCGGCTTGATGGCATGGGAACAAAAAAAATCCCTAGAATTATTTTCCACATACCTTGAGCCTCAGGAGGCCATACACGCTCCCCGACTGCTGTCGCTCCCACGATGGTCGCAAGTGCCCCCAAAGCCCAGCTGAGGGAGAAAGCCTGCAACAACGTCATTGGAAGTGAAAGCCCGGCAGTCCCCTCTGCATCCCTCATATCCCGTCGGAGACAGGAAACAAAACAGGAAGTGCTAAGGTAAGGCTAGATTATTATAGCCCTTAGCAGGAGGGTGGGTGGGGTCAGTAAATGTTTCCTGTTTTGTTTCCTGTCTGTGATTGGATCATACCTCATGTTGTTATGACTGGGTCGAGGACGAGGGACGTAGGTAATGTAAGGCTGTGGTGAGACAGACGTGCCCAGCAAGCAGGGCGTACAGATTCCAAATCCAGTTTGCGTTAATGCTTACTGAAACATTACAACCATGAATAACACCACTCAGTGCAAGATATGCTGAAGCATTTTTCATACAAACTATTGATGTCCTGGTTTTGTTTCAGTTCCTCACTAGGAGTCATCAGTAATTATGATGAGGCAATTTTGCACCCAAATTATGCTATTAGATGCGAGAATAATTCTGAGGCAAGATTACTGGGTGATTCTTCTTCTCTGGAATGGGGAACTACTGAGGGAATCAGTTGGCACATCAGTTTCGATGGGCAAATCCCAAATTCTGGACCTTTGTACAGAGTCCAGAATCCTCCAAGTTTGCCCTGGCAAATGTCTTCCCGGAAACACATGAGGCATTACCACAGGAGCCATTGCCACATGATGTCATTAATATGTCATGATTCAGAATCACATTACACCTGAGGGGGAACTACTGATATGGTTCCAATATCATGGGTATCAGTAATTCCGGGATGCAGTTATGCTGCAGGGTTACGATACACACCCTTTTGACATGTATGAGAAAGGAATAAGATGAGGAAATCTGTTACCACACAAATTTTCACGTGCCTATTCAACTTCCAGGCCTTTTGTGTTGAGTCACATTTCAAATGGTTTGCCCTGGCAGTTTTGTCCTCTGTTGCAATACTGCATGGAAGCTTCATAATCCCGACATTACGCCTCAATCCATAAGGGTGGCTTTGTCGGAAACTCTCCTAACTAGATGAGTCTGGAATTCCAGGTTAGTGTTTTCTTTTCATTTCTGAAGAGTAGTTTCAGCACACAAAGTAGTCACTCAGTGTAGTCAATGGAATAACAAAAGCAACAATTAAGGCAACCGGAAACTAATGAAAAACACATCATGGATTTTTAACCAAACAACACTCACAGTACTTTTGTGAAATGTATATGATGGTTTAAGAGAGTGGGTTAAATTGCATTGGAATTCAAATAACGGGTTTAGCAACAACATGCTATCGATTCGAGTTACAAACCATGCTAAGGAGAAGGCCCTATCAAGTCGTCGCTGCATAAAGGTCAGCGCGAGAGCACTGGAAACCAGGCTGAGCATGTCACTTCCTGCCCGGTTCCTTATGTTTATACCGACTCCATTTTTCACGGCTGTCAAAGTGGCTGTCAGAAAGGCACGCTGATTACACAGGTGACCATCCAACTTGATGCTTGTTGTCAAGGTGAGCTGTCACTCAGACCACTCCGGGTGCATCCAGTGGACAAAAGGAGTCGTGAGCCGCCGCCACACGCCTCTGTCTTTTTAGGTGAGAGGAGTCGTGGTTGCTGGGAGGAGCTGCTCAGTCTTGGTGCGTGAGAAGGCCTCTCGTGTTCTGCGTCACTTCCGGGTGCCTGACGGCATGACCTGCGCTACTCTCCGTGGTGACGCAGGTGCCACAGGCTAGAAGGAGCGCGGGCTGGGTTTCCCCAAGTTACTGCGTCATAAAGAGTAAAGGAGGCATTTGTCTTGTACGTGAGGGAGTTGCAGCGCTTAATTTGTAAAAGAATGAGCTTAATTTGTAAAATATTAAGTGCAGGTGCTCACATTTTTTAAAGAAGCTACACCCACTTCCCGGGGTCCACCAACTTCCTTCAGTAAAAGAGATCTCAGTTCCCCTTGAGACTAGTTGTACTATCAACCTTTATATTATGCTTTGCACACCCCCACGCTCTGGCCAGTGAGCCTGCGTTGCTTAAACAGGTGCCTCTCACAGGGACATGCTAAAAGCGCCAATACTCGCACGTGCTGCAAGCCTGCTGATCCTGTACAAGACACCAACCAGTATGTTGTTATAATACATTAATAATATCCCATCCAATAACATTCCCATGACAAGAATGTCTCTCCATTCCTCTGGAGTGCCGCCCAAACTTCAATCCACAACACCAGCCTGTTCCTCCCAATTCAAGAGGAATCATTTCTTTCATTAAACATGCTTTTTCAAGCACAGTCCTCTCCTCTCTTTATTTGAAAATAAATTACATTTATTCCAAGCAGATTCTCACATAATAGTGCCCGTGACAATGCTAGCTACTCAGGGCTGACTCACAGTATAAAAACGACAACAGGAAAATGCTGCTACCAAAAATAATTAAGACACTTGCACTTCTACACTGCCTTAAATTTCAAGCTAGAACGCCAGTAATAGAACTCAGTGGGTTAGTGCCCAGTAGCAAAGATTTGAATACAACATGATATTCTTTCATTCTACGCCTTAGTTTTAAGCACTTCTGAGTTCAATCAATCAATCACAGAATTTGTAGAGCGCACTACTTACCCGCGAGGGTCTCAAGGCGCTGGGGAGAGGGAAGGGGGGGTGGGGATGCTGCTACTGATCGAACAGCCAGGTCTTGAGTAGCCTCCTGAAGGTCAGCAGGTCTTGGGTCTGTCGTAGGCTTAGTGGAAGGGTGTTCCAGGTCTTGGCGGCGAGGTGTGAGAAGGATCTGCCGCCGGTGGTTGTTCTTCGAATGCGGGGGACGGTGGCGAGGGAGAGGTCGGCGGAGCGGAGCTGGCGGTTGGGGACGTAGAAGAAGAGTCGTCTGTTGAGGTAGGCTGGGCCAGTTTTGTGGAGTGCCTTGTGTGCGTGGATGAGGAGTTTGAAGGTGATCCTCCTGTCGACGGGGAGCCAGTGCAGGTTCCTCAAGTGGGGGGTGATGTGGCTGTGGCGTGGTACGTCGAGGATCAGTCGTGCGGAGGCGTTTTGTATGCGTTGCAGTCGCTTGATGAGCTTGGCCGGGGCTCCCGCGTAGAGGGCGTTCCCATAGTCCAGTCTGCTACTGACGAGGGCCTGGGTGACTGTTCTTCTTGTGTCTGTCGGGATCCACCTGTAGATCTTGCGAAGCATGCGGAGGGTGTTGAAGCAGGAGGAGGAGACTGCGTTGACTTGCTTGGACATGGAGAGCGTTGAGTCGAGGATGACTCCCAGGTTGCGTGCGTGGTCGGTGGGTGTCGGGGCTGCTCCCAGCGTCGTTGGCCACCAGGAGTCGTCCCAGGCTGAGGGGTTGGAGCCGAGGATGAGGACCTCCGTTTTGTCCGTGTTCAGCTTTAGTCGGCTGATCTTCATCCAATCGGCGACGGCCTTCATTCCTTCATGGAGTTTGGCTTTGGCGGTGAGGGGGTCCTTGGTGAGGGAGAGGATCAGTTGAGTGTCGTCGGCATAGGAGATAATGTTGAGGTCGTGTTGTCTGGCGATGCGTGCGAGCGGGGCCATGTAGAGCTTTTAAAGTACTATGAAGTTCCACGACTAAGTCGCTAAGTACTATATTAAAAAAATAGGTTATTCCTTAAGTGTTGCAGAAAGAATTACTGCCCCCTGGCACGCCTCTTACCATCGTGGCTTCTGCCTGACTGCAGCAGGGACCGGGCTGCCCCATATTAACAAACTGAACCGAACGTAGTGAGACGAGACACCAGAACCGCAGGCTACACATTACTGAGACTGCATTTTAGTTTTAATTTACCTGAGGCCTGCTGCGCAACACGCTGCTTGCTTCTTCTGTTTTCATTGGCCGATTAGTGCTGAGGCTGCGCAGTATGCTGGGGCGGGCCGCGGGCGAAAACAGTGATCATTGGTCCAAGTCAGGACCCACACTTGAGGATTTGACAAGGAGAGACAGGGCCGGACTAATGACATATTTTTAAAGCGGTCATTGGTAGCATTTCTGTGATTGATTGGAGTGACCGGTAAGCTGAGGCAGGGACCCAGGCGGTTTCTGACAGTGTGTGTGTCTCATAATAGGGCGGGCATCTGCGGCGTCAAATTTGATATATTTTAAGCAGAGTCACGTGCGATATCAGCTCTTCGCCGCCACCGGGGAGACCCGTGTGAACTCAGTGAGCAGGCAGCACCTAATATCACGTGTAGACCCGGCCCTGACTAATAAGTGCCGGTGCTAAGCACCGGAAAGCACCGGCACAAATTAAGCACTGGCTGGTGCCCAATACTCTGCTCAGAGGCCAGCAGCCGGTGCAACTGAATGTTGGTGTGCCTAATACCAAGACTGCGTAGTCCTCTTTAATCCACTTCCAGACACTCTCTGCCCCTTTATCTCACTCTTACAGGTGCATGTTTTCTCCCTTTACGACTTTTTTCTGTCTTTCTCTTCCTAGTCTTTGTGCCTTATTTGTTTTTCTCGCTCTTGGTAAATATCTGATGCAGAAAAATAAGTGCTGTTACCCAAAAATGAATGCCGGTGGCCCCCACTGACAACCACCGGCTCAAATTAAGCACTGGGAGCTTGTGTCTCTATGATTTCTCACCATGTTGCTAAGTTTAGTCCGTCTTTGCATTCTTTATACCATAAGCATTCGTATGACACATTTGAAATATTTCTATAGTTCCGCAGCGTTTATAAAGTCTGGGGCCCAATACGGTCCTGTGATTCTCCGAGACCGGAGTTTGGTACGGTAAAAGGTTTTACACTAATGTTTAAAAAACCCTAGAAATTCACCGAAAAAACTAAAGGTTAAAGTGATGTTATAGTTATGTCTTGTAATAATATAAAAACAAATGTTAAAAAATACTGAAATTCGAACAAGTATACTTTACTGACCTGACTTTAAATTGACTATAAATTGCACTCCCACCATGTCTCTCTCATATATATATATATATATATAGATATATATATATATATAAAATCACTGGGGAAAAAAGTTAAATTATCATTATAGTTAGGTGTGATAAAAAGATCGTTTTTTGTTTAAAGAAAAACCTCTGAAATTCACTGAAAAAACCAAAAGGTTTAGGTAACGTTATAGTTAGGTGAATTGGCAGTGACAACTTTAACTTTTTGAACTGAAAAAGCCACAGAAATTTATCAGTTATAGTTGGCAGAGCTAACTATAATTTGAAACCCCACCATGTACTGCTTATTACCTCACATATGACATCACTCATGACATGTTCTAGGGCATCATTTAAGACATCACTAATGACATCTCAAATGACATCATTGATGTTATCACTGATATTTAATTACCATATATAAAGCCAACCACGCACCCAGGGCCTGGCCTGCAGCTAGCACCCACATGTAGCCAACCCCACGTTGCGCACAGCCTTTGGACGTGCTCAGTGGGGGGTTGGCCACAAGGCCTGGCCAGTGGCCAACCCCCGTAAAGGCAGCCAACCCCAAAAAAGCACAGGGCCTTTGGTCGTACATGTAAACCCAATATTCCATAACAATAAGATGTGTAGTACTAATGTGTGTACCCTTTCGTAAGAAGTAGAACATGAAGCATTAATGTGAAATCACTCACATCAAGTAGATAATATGCTCTTTTTTACTGGTATTGAGGTGTGTAGAAAATGTAATAGCTCTGTAGACTTTAAGGACGTCAACAACTTATTAAACCTTGAATAACGTTCAAAAACAGAGTTTGGTTATAATTTCCCATAAGAGGTTGTGTCTTTTAAATATTTCATCAGACATACAATTTTAAGTCAACAACTTGACTTCTATATATTTGCAATTCTAAGACGCTATGGAAAACCTTCCATAGTATGTAAAAATACATTACACACATTCCTGATTCACATTATAAACAATCCTTACAATCATACTGTGATGCAAATCACCTATACATTATATATTCTACAGCATTATATCACAGAATGTTCACTGAACTTTTGAAAACAAATATCCGCTCCTTATAAATCTCCAATTTTTATAGCAATTGTCTGTAACACTACATGACAACTCTTTACTGTCAGGACATAAACAGATATCGGCAGGAGACTAATGTATTGTAATGAGAAGCTTTCCTTTTTCTCACATTTTTAGAGACCTTTAAATTAAGCCACCATCTATTCGAAACTTACGATGGCAACTCGCACTTTTTGCGCTCAATCTCCTCCTGCCTTTAATGAAGTACTGCTTGCAGTTAAAACTTCACTGGTAGGTAAAGAAAGCACTATATAAATTTTACCTTACAGAATGATACTTCTCTCTAGTACTACACTGTTTCTATTTGTGGAGCAGTAACTTGGATGATGTCATCATCGGCGAGGCTTATCTGTGTCCATACCAGAAACACTGCTGTCTCTTCCCATCTTTCAGAACTGCACTTTCTTTCCATTCACAATGTACTTGCCATAAAGGTCTAGTCTTCAGCCGCCCAGCCTCCCTCTCGCTTGACTTGCTACATTCCCTTCCAGGTACACTGGGCATCTTCTCCTGCTCTCCTTGCTATTCCCAAAGTTCACGAGAAGTGGTGGCTGCTCCTTCTTGTTCTTGGCACCCAAACTTTCAAATTACCTAATTCGTCCTTGACATCTGCTGTAGAACTTGCTAAGTTTCAGTGCTTAGTTTGTAAAAAAATAAGTGTCAGGGCTCTCTTCAGGACGTCACTGCAGCTTGCACCACACATTGCCCCTGCCATACTGCCAATGATTGTAACAACACAACTACTAACCATCACACTCCTACAAGTGAGACAATTCTGACTATTTCGGATTTCTAAACCTATAAGAATAGCTTGGGTGGCAGGTAATAGTACTTTTTAATGTATAGTGAATGAATAATTACCTGTTGTTGTGCTCACCTCCAAATTAGCCAGACAGCACCACCTTGTAGCAGCTGTCACAAGCGCCGGTGTTGAGAATTAAGTGCCGGGCCGAGCACCGGAAACCACCAGCTGAAATTAAGCACTTCTGTGTTTTTATAAAACGTTGAAATCCTGGCTCTTTTCGAGTAGTTTTTAACAGTGCCTTCTGGTATTCCTGATTATTCCATGATTTAGCTGTTTCCCCCCCTGGTCATGGTTGCTGGATGCTGCAATGCACAAGTTAGGTTGCAGAGCACTCTATAAATATTCTATTTAATTCTTACAATTGGGATTAAAGAGGCAGCTGACTAACAATTTATGTAGTAATTTTTCACAGGCTGGCTGTCATCTAGAGCTTCATTCTGGATAAAGATCTAAAAAAGAGACCCAGAATGTAAACACCAGCAGTCATCTAGTCTCCATCATCATGTGAATGTACCCTATGCAGGGACCATTATGCAGGGGCCACCCGACCCAGACAGGAGAGACAGAGGTGTATACAGCCTTCATTAACGTCCCCACACTATATCATCTCACTTGATAATCCTGGTGCATTCACCCCTATTTTTTATTTATTATGTGTTTCATGTAAAATGCCTCCTCAATAGCATCTTAGAACACCACAGTTTTTAGCTCCTTGTTGTGTTGTAGTGCTGCGTTATCGAATTGAGTTGCGGTGCTACGACTTTAATCAGAACGTACGTGGTAACTATAGACTGAGTCTACCAATCTTCGTGTGCCTAAACAAATTATGTAGGGACCCCAGAAGGCCTATATACCGTCTTTCATATCTACCAGAGCGGATATATTAATCTCAGGCTCTGTGCTTTGCACTGCATCCCACTGCCTTGTCTACTTTAAATGTAAGTTTGCACATATGAACTCCCAAAACATGGGCCTTCTATCTACAAAATAAATGGCAACTAAATTCGTGACCTCGATGCCCAAGCATAACGTCCTCAAGGAGCTTTTTCACTCTAATCTACAAAGATGTATTTCTTTGTTCAATTTCTCCTCAACTCTGCAATACTTCACCTTCTCATCTACCGACTGGACCAGTTTTCTAGCAGCCCTTAATGATGTAGCTAGTTACAGAGGCCTGGCCTTTGCAATTTAATGTCATGTACGGCTCTCATAGACAGCCTCTATAGTTTATTTCAGTTTCTGAAGGTCATAACTCCTTGCTACGACATCACAACAGTTGATAACACAACTGGTTACCCACTGATGTGATGTCATAGAGGCTTCCCAGGCCAGGTGATAGGGCTGTCCGCGAGCCTGTCAGCGCAGCGCTGCTTATGTGCTTTGACTGACTCTTGTTGTCTATATGACGTCACTCAGAACCCCTCGGTGAAATACATCCCCGTAATTCACTGTTACCCATCTATAATTCTATATGTTTACCACAGGCAGTAACCCCCCTACACAGGAGCTAAAGAACCATGAATACGGGACGATTATACTCTGCGTAAAACTGCCATACCCAGAAAAATGATTGACTGCACAGTGACAGGGTGGGGAATTTTTGTGCCTCTCTTTTTTTCTTCTCTATTAGACCCACGCCAAGCAGAGTTCACAAAAGGGTGACCACTACAAAGGTCGCACATCGGTCACTTTCAGAAGGTCATCTGCCACAAACCCTGGGGCCCATCGTGTTAACATTTCTTAAAGAAGTCTAAACTTTGCCTAGATGACTAAACCACTTCATTCCTTTATGTAATCTCTGAAAGAGGTGAAATCATGGCTTTGAGTGAGGCAGCCTCCTCTGGGTCTCAGACACCGCAGTAATTAACAGTTGGCTTTAAAACTGGTCCCTCTTCGACCTTTATTTATGTCTTTAAATTTAAAGACTAAAATACGGATTGATTTCTGAACAATGATTGCAAAAACCATTAAAGTAATCCAGGCCAGTGAATTGTTTCCTTTTTACATATCACTAGTTTTACTTAATTTTGCATTCCTTAAGAGTATTTGCTTTTTCTAAGATGTTTTGTTTGTGTATTTTTTCATACATCATATTACTCTTGTTTAGTGTGGACAATAAAATGACCTCTTGGTGTCTGGGAGAGTTCAGGTTGTGGGTGGGCGCTTATTACAGGCCATGATTGAAAGGTTTGGAGCTGAGGCTGAAGGCTGTGCGAGTTTCTTGCGGTGCCTGTCAATGGGTCATGAAGGTACTCAGAATACATGCACATCCAGTCCTTTGTCTCTCAGCAGAGGGTCTGTGGGAAACAAAGATTAAGCCCCAGATTTATCAAGCCTGTGAGTTGTCCTTGTGTCGCTCAAGGTGACTCAAGGACAACACAAAGGCTTCAGTAATATTTGCAAAGCCACGCTAGGGGTGATTAGCGCTACCTTTTGTGGCTTCATAAAGAAATGTACCGCAGCACAGCTGCTTACTCTGTGTTACGTCATATTTCAAGCTTGGAGGTGGTCCATGGGTGGAGCATGGGCATTCCCATTAATCATCCCGTGGATTTTGGCGCATTCAAAGATTTACTAAAGCTAGTAAACCTGGGAATGCATCAAAATGCTACGCCTTCCCCAGTGAGGAGTAACAAGGAGAATTATCTTTACTTCTCCTCATAATTTCCATATAGAAAGTCAAATACCTGCCACCAAGGCCATTCTTATAACTTTGGGGCCCTGGAATATTTAGAATTGTCACAGTTGTAGGAGTGTGATGGATAGTAGCTGTGTTGCTACTGTATTTGGAAGCGCTGACAGTGGCAATGTGTGGTTTAAGCTGCAGTGGCCTACTGACGAGGGCCCTGGCACTTATTATTTTATAAATTAAGCACTGTTTCAGGTGCGTTATTCAAATTGTTCCATGGAAGCAAAATTGGACACCCAAATTACATTATGTTATCATCCGAAAATGTCACTGTGTCAAAGTCAATAACTTCTCCCTACAAAAATGTCACATCCGCTACATCTTGACGCTATCAGATGCAATATATCTGTCATTCCGAGCACTGCATGCATTATAGTGACCCCACTCTCTGTATTACTTGAAGGCTATACATTCAAACTCGGTCTTTCATCCTTCTGAAGGTGATAAAATGAGTTCAGTTTCTTTTGTTGAAAATAGCCCCTATTATTTGGGTAAACGAGAAACAATTCAATTTCTGGCGGAGCAATCAGGGCGCCCGGTTCATTCCAGGTCATTATCTACACTCTACCGTCCTGAACTTTTCACCTATGTTATGTTACTGGGCACTTATAAAGCACGCGGCTACTCCACAGAGTGTCCCGGCGCTAAAAAGACCACGGGACCGGCAGTGTGCAACAAGGCAGGTAGACCTCATTCTAATATTGGAAAAGCCAGGTCTTTAGTTTTCTCCTAAAGACCAGGAGATCCTGCACCTGTCTTAGGGAGGGTGGCAGACTGTTCCATAGTTGAGAAGCCACCACTTGAAAGGAACGCCCACCCATACGCGAGCAGGCAAACTTTGGGATGGTCGACAGCCGCTTTGTGGAGGACCTCAAGGTCCTAAGTGGGGCATAATGCTGAATCCTGCTCCTAATGTAAGGAGCCCCTGTGTTGTGAAGTGCCTTGAAAGCCAAAACCAAGGCTTTAAAGTGGATCCGCTTCCGCACCGGTAGCCAATGCAGGGACCTCAGGAGGGGGGGTCATGCGCGTCCTGGGGTCAACCATGAGTATGGCTCTGGCTGCCGCATTTTGAACCACCTGCAGGCGACCTAATAGATAGTCAGGAAGACCAAGGTACAGTACATTGACATAGTCCAGCCTGGATGTAATCAAGGCTTGGACAACTGTCTTCCTGTGTGGGACTGAGAGTAAAGGTAGGAAGTTCCTCAACATTTTCAGTAGCCCGAAACTACTGATTGCAGGTGTGTTAGTCTAAATAATTCAATGGAACCAAAAGTGGACTACAACACCCATCATACATTGTGTTATCAAACAAAATTCCAGGACTGGGAAAAGCATTCGTAATTACCTGGAGGGAAGTGTTCACCTTAGGTGCCGTGTAAATTATAAACACGGATAAGCCAGGATGTTTTCTTTGTGGGTCAACGGATCCATGCGCGCCATTTATAACGGGAAAACCTTGCAGCCCTCTAAACGGATCTATGCGCGCCATTTATTACTGAAAAATCCTGCAGCCTCCGAAGTGCAGGTGCAGTTCACAGCGCAGAACAAATGTACAGTGTCTCTGCCGGCAACCAGGGCCCCGAGAGGCCGGAGACGAGAAAAGGTTGCAACATTTGCATCATCAGCACGCGCCTGCCGGTGGAAGGTGTGCAGTGGGGAAGGTGCCAAGAGCTGGGCCTGTGCCATGGAAAGGGCTGACAGAATGGGCCACCGACACTTGTGCCTTCACCTCTGATTACGCTAAATTACACACCTGATGTTCCCTACTAAGTATAGCGTAAGCGATCGATCTTTTATTTACCTACTAAAAGTGGTTGAGGGGAGGAAACAATTCAGACAGATATCAGCAAAGTCGTTATGCCTGAAAAGACCACCAACTCCAAAGTGCAGTTTGAATATTTATTATAAGGCCAAAAACAATTGGATGTAAATACATCTCAATAGCAAAGTATAGAGGTACAGAAAAATTAATACAGAGCCAAGTTTACGAATATAAGTAATTCGGCCCAAAAGACAGATGATTATAAATTCCAAAATCACAATGCAACACAGGATAGATGCGATATTCAGTTCTCGGCTCATTGAAAGAAAACAAAATCTTTCTCTACACTGCTCTACATGAGGGCCCTTCCTGTCTCTCTTCTATCATTCCCCAAAGGTGTCAGCACGTGTTGACTTCCTAAGAAGTACTCACGTCAAATGGGTCGTTTTAGCTTATGGCTATGGAGCTTGCTCTAAGATGCTCCTTCTCCTCCGAAAGCTAGCAGAAGTCTGAAGTCTCTGTCCCTGCGCATCATACAAAAAGATGGGATTCAACACACAATGAGTCATTCTTCTTAAAACTTTCCATTGCACCTCTATGCAGTAGCTTTTTTCATGATACAAATTTAATTAATGATATCTTCTTTCCAGTTGCCTTGGCTTTCAGACAGTCCAGATACGCAAGGCATCCGTCCTTCTCGCTTCCCAGCCATCTTCAAAGACATTCCGGGTCTCTCCTTAATTCTGAAAATAACGATGTGTATTCTTTCACCTGCAGTAGGATGAGAACATTCTAAATTCGAACACAACAGTATTTAATTATTTATTTCTAAAGAGCAAGGAGAACTGAAACCTGCGACTTTGGGCCTACAATTCAGGCAACTTAAACTAACCACAATTATAGTGTATAGAAATAATATCGTCCTGCACATTATGCATGAAGGAATCGTAATACATACAAAGTCCTATTTAAATGCGTTCACTAGTTTCAACATCAAATGATTCAAATAAATGTTTCTTAATAGTCGTAAAACACTGCAAACAATACGAATACATGAGAGTGCGTTTAAACCATGAGTATAGTGCACTCATACAAAATAGAGTGCTATCAGCGCTCTATCAGTTCCCCCCTCTTATGACTAGTGTCATAACACCAACTTTCTATTATTCTGTAGTTTTTCTCCTTGTAGAAGTGACCGACCTAAACAGAAGCTGTAGCTTGCCGTCCCTGTCTGAATCGTTCTAACCCCTTAAGGTGCTGGTAATGACTGTCCTGCAGTCGTTCAAGTTGCTGCTCCCGCTTTCTCGAAACAGTCTCCTGATGTCGTGCCCTTTGCCATTTGTAAGCCTTGATGGCACCTAGTAGGACAATTATACAAATGACAGCTATTATAATAGGCTTCAAAATATATCCCATAATTCCTTGTCCCAAACTTCCAAACCAACTGCCTATCTTGCCAAATCCTTTTCCCACTTGTTCCCAGAGTCCTTCAGCAGCCATCTCACGTAACTCTTGGTGTATATCTGAAATATTGTTGATATATTTCCTTATATCCCGACTGTTGTCAGGAATATAAGTACAGCACTGTTGAACTTTCAATAATTTGCAGACTCCTCCGGCTTTTGCTAGCAGCACATCTAGGGCAAGACGGTTTTGCAAAACCATAGCCCTTATCGAAACCATCTCTCCATCTACAAGTAATAAGATCTGAGCTGTATTTATTGAGAGCTTATCCACTAATGTTGCCAGCTTTCTGATTTTCAAATCATTTTGAATCACACCCATACTCGGTATCATAGCCCCAAATATGTCTCCAATCACTTCTCCTGCACTCACACCACGTTTTCCTCTGTGAGGTCTTTTTCTTTCTAGGGGGCATAAATCATTCACATGAAAAATCTTGGGAAATACCACAGCCAAATAACAAGTGCCATACCAATTCTTGGGCAACTTCACATAGGCATTCTTTCCACACACAAAATACACATTGGGCACTATTGTTATTTTGTCCAATAATGCTTTTCTAATTGATTCTTCGATCAAGAAGATGTGCTCACAATCACTTTCACCCACAAATATCTTATCGTAGTATGTGGTCGGGTGTCTAATACACAACTTCCACTTCTGCTGGAAATCTAATGCTATGGGTCCAAAACTCCCCTTTGCTTTATGATCAAATTCTTCTTTAGTCCATGGGGTAACCTTGTGCTTTGGATCTGGTCTAAATAGATCTGTCTATGCCGATCTTCTATCTGATCTATAAATTTCTTTTCAATGTCAGTTAACATACAGGTTAAATTGTGTCTATGGGCATAGGACGTATCTAAAGTAATGGTAGGCACGAAATACTTTGACATTCGCTCTACTTCCTTATAATAATCATATTTATTCATGTATTTAAGTACTGGGACTTCCGAGAGTACCACATCATAATTTGAGAAATAGTACTCGAAGTGTGCCTTGCTATAAAACATGCTCAACAACACACTACATGTAATGCCATAGGTCAAAGGCAAATGATGGTATCGAATGCCTTCTTCTACTGAGGTTGGTAATTGCATGCACACATAGCAATCCTTCGCTTCCATGGTATCCACATACTCATACAATAATCGAGCATACGCATTCAAAGTGAAATCACCCTTCGATTAATCAACATGTTATCTACGACTGGTTTCCTTAATCATTTCGAGATCCCTTGCGGATGCATCCTCATCTATCTCAGAGATTGGTGTAGTGAGTGTTACCTGTACCCTATTCTGTCCGACATCCTGAGATCCAACTAGAGATGTAACAATCACCACAGTTATAACAATAAGCACCACTACAATGAGGGTGCCAATGATGCACTTCCGTTTGCGTGTTGATTTTTCGGACACCATGGTTTCTACTGATCCGTTCCGTAGCACAAAAGGGAAAACACAGTCTCTTTCTGCTTTCTTGGTTTAACAATGTCTTTCTCACTTCTCTTCTCCCATGCGATTAATGTCAAAGTTCATTCGATTGATACTAAACTTATTGAAGAGATGTAGTCAGCCCTAGTCCTCACTCCATCATCTACTAGAAAGTCCCTAATTTTAAATCTTCTTAAACTGGGGTCTAAGTTATCTTCTTTCTAAGGCCTAATGCTTTCTTTGGTTATTATTCAAGCTTCATCGTTAATGATATTTGATCCAAGTAATTCGAGAACAAGTTGCAGAATCTCCGCACGAATTTCTCCTAATTCTAGCGCAGTGAGCTGTCGGCCAATTGAAGGGAAGACAACCTGATTGATGATCAGGTAACGCAATCCACTCAGCCTTGGAGGATTTGGAACTTGCAGAGTTAGTGTTCCAAACGCTTCTACGCCTGGGACCAGCAACTGTATTTTAATCGAGAGGATGTCCCCTCCGTAGCTCACCGTACCAGCTCCCAACCTCCCGGACTTCGCTGGGCTCTGCATCTGCAGCCAGGTACGTCCACTCAGGAGATGTGTATCTTCGAGACGCTATTCTTTCTCTTCTGGAGCGTCCCAGACCATCCGGTCTTTCTTCAGCGTCACTTTGATCTGATTCAGATGTTTCAGGAATCGGAGCGAGATTTTTCTCAGATGCAAGCCTTATATTCAGCCTTTCTTTTCTTGCTGGCCACTTTTCCGCTCAGGCATCTGCTCTCCTCTCTTCCTCTTGATCTGATCCTTCTGCAATAGACCGCTCACCTGGATCTGGTGCAACGTTCACATTTGCAATATCATCTATTTCAGGATCTGGGCTCAATTTAGGAACATTCGTCTCTCGTGCTCACTTGGCTGTTCCGTTTCATCCGAAACTCTTACAGCTGGGTCTGTGCCTTCGTCGTTGTCTGTGGCAGGTCCACACACGCTTCTCGGAACCTGGGGACTCTCTTCCTCCGCAGGCGCTTGAACTCGGTGGGTGTGGGAAGCGTGGATCCAATTCGGCAATCCTCCACACTTCACAGCGGTACTTGTGACCAATATCACCTGATATGGTCCTCGCCAGCGAGCATCAAGACAACTCTTCCTCACGTGCTTGCGAACTAGTACCCAATCACCTGGATTAAGATCATGCAGCAGGTCTCTCGAGGTGGATGCAGTCGCAGCCTCGACCTGGTGGGATACAGAAGTAACCACATCAGCCAGTCCTTTACAATAATCCAACACTAAATCATCAGTGATGTTTATCAATGCTGTAGCTGGCACCATAGGCAAACGCATAGCTCTTCCGGTCAGAATTTCGTGGGGAGAAAGCCCTGTTCTCCTATCAGGGGTGCTACGCAGATTCATGAGCACCAGAGGCAGTGCATCTGGCCATTTCAATGAAGTTGACGAACACACCTTTGCCACTCTCGACTTGATTGTGCCATTCACCTGCTCAACAAGACCTGAAGCCTCCGGCCTGTAGCTACAATGCAGTCTCTGTTCAATGTTTAAAGCAGAGCACAACAATTTCATGATTTCACTATGGAAATGAGTTCCTCTATCTGTCTCCACTGATGTCGGAAATCCATATCTCGGGATCAATTCTCTCAACAACAACTTGGCTACTGTGAGACTGTCACATCGTCTAGTTGGATATGCTTCCACCCAACGCGAAAAGATACACACCACCACCAAAACGTATCTCAACCTATTGCACCTCGGCATCTCGATAAAGTCCAATTGTATCCTATTGAAGGGACCTCCAGATCTTCCAATGTGACTCATTGCAACTACAGTTCTCTTTCCAACAATCATTTGTTGACACGTAACACACCTGTGACATACCGCTTCAGCCCACACACAAAAGCGTGGATTAAACCACGTCTGCCTAAACACTCGCACCATAACATCTCTTCCCAGATGAACTGCTCCGTGGATTTGCCTTGCCATTGGGCTCAGTAGACAATTGGGTAGTACTGCTCTCTCATCTGTGGACACCCAAATGCCATCGTCTCTTTTTGTGCAACCTGCTCTGACCCATGAAGCAGCTTCCTCTTCTGGGACTTCATCCTGCAACCGCTTCACCTCATCCCAAGTATCGGCTATAGCTAACATCATGCTGAGCTCGGTCTCTTCTGTGCTCTCTCCTATATATTCTCCATTGAAAATACAAGCATGTTCAGCGCAAAATCGTGCTACTTCATCTGCATAATTGTTGCCCTGAGTGACAAAGTCTTCTCCCTTTCCATGAGCTGCACATTTAACGACTGCTATCTCTTTGGGCTTCTGCAAGGCTTCCAATAGTTGGCGCACATATTCGTCGTTACGTATAGGTGACCCTGAGGATGTTAGAAACCCCCTCTGTGACCATAACTGCCCAAAGTCATGAACTACACCAAATCCGTATTGACTGTCTGTATACACAGTCACCCGAATATCAGCTGCAATGATACAGGCATGTGTCAAAGCGACAATTTCGGCCACCTGAGCAGAGAATACTCCATTTAAACAGGCAGCTTCCACTACTCCCATGATGGTGCACACAGCAAACGCTGCTCTCAAATACCCTTCATTGTCTCTTGAACATGAACCATCAACTAAAAGGATCAAATCAGATTGGGACAAAGGTTCATCGACAATGTCAGGTCTAGGTTTGGTAGATAGGTCAGTAACATCTAGGCAGTCATGCTCTTCACAATCCTCATCTCCTTCCTCTTGTGGAACAGGTAACAATGTAGCAGGGTTCAGAGCGGTACAACGTCTCAGGGTAACATTTACAGCGGCCAAGATAACCTGCTCATACTTGGTAAGTCTGTTGTTGGTCAGATACTGTGTTTTCGTTCGTGTCATCAACAATTCTACTGAATGGGGCACATAAACAATGAGCGGGTAACCCATCACTATGCTTTCACATCTTTCAATGCTGACACCCGTTGCAGCAACGGATTTCAGACATCCGGGCAACGCAGAAGCTACAGGATCTAATGTAGCTGAGAAGTAAGCTACTGGTCTACGGGCACCCCCATGTCTCTGTACAAGGACTGCTAACGCACATCCCTCCTTTTCACAGCAAAAGAGCGAAAACGCTTTGTTATAATCCGGCATTCCGAGAGCTGGAGCACGACAGATACTTTCCTTCAGCTCACGGAAGGCTTTCAAGCACTCGTCATCCCATGGTACCGGATCACTAACATCCTTTCGAGTCAGTTTCAACAGAGGCTTTGCTTGCAAGGAAAAATTTGGGATCCACTGTCAACAATAGCCGACCATTCCCAAAAACATGCAAACTTCTTTTTGTGTTTTCGGAGTTCCCATTTGCAGAATCGTCTCTATGCGATCTGGTGACACCCTTCGTTTTCCTTTCTCAATCCGGTGACCTAGGTACTGGACTTCAGACAAACAATACTGTAATTTGTTTGGGGACACTTTGTGTCCATTCTCTGCCAAATGATTCAGCAACGCCACTGTGTCAATCATGCAAGCATCCTCAGTCTCTGAGGCGACCAAGAGGTCGTCTATATACTGCACTAAGACTGAGTTTTGGGGCATCACTAGTCCTTCAAGATTCTTTTTCAGACTTTGACTAAAAATGGAGGGCTTTCTGTATACCCCTGAGGAATTCTTTCCCATGTTAACACACAATCGTCCATCCTAAACGCAAATAAAAACTGACTTTCTTCATGCAATGGTATGGAGAAAAATGCATGACACAAATCTATCACTCTAAACCATTCTGCTTTGCATGGTACCTGGAATAGAATAATAGCTGGATTCGGTACCACAGGACAACATGGGATCACAATTTCATTAACCCGACGCAGATCCTGCACTATTCTGTACTTGCCACTTGGCTTCTGCAGTCCCATGATAGGTGAGTTGCAGGGACTTCCTCTTATCTCCTTTAGAATACCTTGGGCAATCATAGTCTCAATCACAGGTCTTATTCCGGCCACAGTTTCTGGAGTCAATTTATATTGTGGCGTTCGTGGGAATTCAGCATTGGGTTTGACCTGTATCTTAACTGGCTCAACCCCTCTCATCAGACCTACATCCTCGCCCGTAAAATCCCACACTTTCAGATCAACTGAGTCTCTCAAGTCATGTGGCAATTCTGCTATTGTGAGCACCACAAACATTTCTGCACACAGACTCATGTTGGCCATTTTAAAGTCAGCATCGTCATCATATGTTTGCAATTCCACACCTCTCGGAGTGCATGATATAGTACAATTGAGCTTGCACAGAAGGTCTCGTCCCAAAAGACAGACCGGACTTGAATTGCACACTACAAATTGGTGTTTATCCCAAAACGGTCCTATTCTCACGGGTAATTCGTTTGTCAATGGATTGGTCATTTTCTGATTACTAACTCCCACTACTTGAATCGATTGTCCCGAAAGAGTTAAATTTGGGACTACTTCAGTTCTCACCATGGAGCGAGCAGCTCCAGTGTCTAATAAGAAGGTAACAGGATATACATTCACATCTGCATCTACAAACGGCCCACTCTGATCTACTTCTAGAATAGCATCCAAGGTGCATTCCTCGTGCACCCCCCTCTGACACTCTTGTAAATCTTGATTTTGATCAAATCCATCTTGTATTTCAAAATAAGGCATCTGATGGTATAACTGATTATGCATGGGTATCCTAGGAGGTTGAGGTACTTGCATTTGTGGCTCATATCCTCCCCCATACATAGACCTGGGTCTTGTCACAGTATTGACAGTCTCGGACAGCTGTCCCTCTCCTTCCATCTGTATCTGATTTGCTGGATTCAATCTACACTCGCGCTTCCAATGCCCGATTTTGTGACAATAGTGACAAGCAGTGACCTTTTTCTGTTGGGCCACCCATTCACTTGCACCTGGATCCATTCCTCTTCCTCTACCCTGACCAGGTTGGGTCACCATCTGTTGTCCCATTCCTCTTCCACCTCCTCTACCTCTACCTATCCCTTGCGCCATATCAGCGTTTCTCAACTGCACCAACATCAACTTGTCCTTCAATTTCTTCTGTGTCGACTCCACTTGATCACTGCAATATTTAGCATAACGCAGAATCTCGTCCACTGACTTATTCTGCCAACATATCAAGTGATGCTGTATCATCAAACTAATATCAGATTTCAGTCCCAACACAAACTTCGAGACAAATTGTCCCATATCTTTCTGTTCAATTGTATCCAATCCACTATGGTGCTTAAAAGCTAACAACAATCTTTCGTAATAATAATAATAATACTGAAATTTATATAGCGCGAACAGCTACCTCAAAAACAGAGGTGTCCCGGCGCTCATGTACTGATCATGTACTGATTCCTTAGAGTCTTGAGTAGTGCGATCAATCTTCAACCAATCAACAATCTGAGGAGCTACCTTCGATTGCAACCATGTAATCACTTGCTCGTATTTTCTCATTACATCAGGTGAAGGACCATGAGTCAATGAATCTCTAGGTGGCTCTGCAGTAGGCCACTCAATGGCAATCTTACATGCCGCCCACAAATCCACCGGCACTACTATATCAAACAAGGTGTTTAAATCAATCCACAGTACTTTCAAAATCTTTACAAACCGATCTATTTGCTTGTACCACTCAGCAGGTTTTTCCCTCAGCCGAGGAAAATCATTCGTAAATGCTGCTAAATCACCCCTGCTCCATGGCACGTATACATACCCTCCATTCTGTACCTCCCGGAGGGGGAAATATCCTGCAGCTTCCGTCCCTCCCCCCAGAGGCGGAGTATTTCCTATTCCAGTCTTGAAGCTTTTCTTTTTGGCCCATCTTTCTTTCCATCGGTCTAATTCTTTCCATGTCCGCATCCCTATCACTAGTTCTCTAATTTGTGCTTTTAATCCAATCGTTCACTTCTCTTCCAAATCCTTATCTGTATAATTTAATCTGCAAGAACCCTGTTTCATCTTGGTCTTTGACAAATCAACCTCATACCTTTGTGCCAAAAGCAACAATGCATCATAAGCTCGTTTGGCCTTTCTTGTCATGTCCTTTGCTACGAACAGTAGTTCGCTCGAGTCATACGTCTCAATTCTGTTCAGAGGTAGACTACCTTCAATCACCTCGTCTAGTTCTGCCTTTAATCGTACCACATCTAGCATTGGCGCTTTTATTGCACTTTTTAACACCTTCTGAATTTCCTCGTTTCTTGTATCTTCCCTGTCACAGCTTTGGGTTCTCTTAGGAACTGCACCCTCTTCTATCCTCGAAGCTGGGCGTCTATCTCTTTCCCAGCTTCGACTTCTCCAATGGTCACCTGCACAAATAACCTGTGGCTCAAACAGTACTCTAGGCGCTTCTTGTCTCTTGCTTGTCTCTTCCTTCGGCATCATTGACTCTCTCACTGGTTGAACCCACATTCGAAGGTCAGACCTAGAATTCGCTAGAGCTCCTGTCCGTCCTCTTTCTGACCCACTATCCATTCTTGATGGATCAGCTGTAGCTGGCAGTGGAGTACTAGATTCCACTGTCATCCGACTGAAACCTGTCCCACTCATTGCAAGGCTCCCTCCAGACATTGTCTCTTTCCCTTCACTTATTTGCTGTTGACTGTCATCAGTTCTTTCTCTAGGATTATATATCGGAACCACCGGCCCTATTGTGACTGGTACCGACAAAGCATCTGGTAACTGCATGTTCCCTGCAGGTTGTACTGGCTCAGGGTTTGGATACCTCATTCCTCCAGACCCTCCCAGAATATTTACCATTGTAATCTTGCCTCTTACTCCTGCCGATTGTTCCTCTGAACCCAGTTGTCCCACACCTAAAAGCTCTTCTGATGGGCGCAACCTCTCTGTCTCTAATGTTGAGTCGCACGGTGGAGGACGTTCCGCTAGCAATCTATCGAGGAAGCTGTCATCTATATCACTGTCCTCCTCTGTCGTCTTTTTCCCTTCAGCCCCCTCTTTTAACAAACGAAATGGGTACAAGCGTTCTTCCTCTATGGTGTCTACTCTCCATCTTTTCAACTGGGCATCCCATCTAGCATCCTGATATGCCTTCATTGCTTTCTTCATTCTTCCTTGTGAAGCCTCTCTCCTTTTTGCTAGGGCAGCTCTCATCCATGCATCTAATGCCTCAAATTGTGTGGGTCTAGGGGGAGGTTTCAGTGCATTCATCACCCCCCTCAGCTGGGTCAACACTTCCATTCGAAAAGACCCATAACGAGGGAAAGCCAATTCACCCTCTTTCTCTGTAATTTTATGCCAATTCTGAAGCCACACTATAGTATGAAGTCCTACATTCGTTGCCATGTAATGTGCCGGTGTGTCTTCTGGCGGAGCTTCTTCTCCTACCCGAGTAACTACCCCTGTGTCGCCTCTACACAAATCTCGCAATACCCTAAAGCATTTCATTGTAAAATCGATCAATTGCAAGCCCAAAATACACTATTCCACTACAAACGAACTTCCACCAATCCCAGCGCGGCGTTACACCAACCAACCTATCACAGCGCGGTGCACCCTAACGTCACTTCTCACTCCTTGCAGCGGCTCACCCTCCTTCACAATCGCACTCGTTCACACATTCATACCACAAGTAACTGTATAACCAAAGCTATTAAACCAAGTAACTGCTCCTAACACAGTCACAATAGCTGACAGTTACATAAAACAAGTAATTGTCTGTCTCTAAAGATCGATAGAACACTCTCACAAGAACATTCATCCGCTGTGACCCCCGTCCTGCATTGGTCACTCAATCGCCATAGTCCACCCCTGGTACCTGAGGCTTTCTACCACGACCTATTCCTCATTCACACAAAGTTCCCTAACACAAGTGGATCGTCGATAGCGCTTCACAACACCCACATTTTTGATCAGACAATTACAATACAAAACTATCCCGGGATCTTGGACTTCTCTTGAGTCCGCTCACCAAAACTTCCTGCTCCGCACGTGTCCGGACCAGTAAACCAAAAACCACATTCACTCAACAGACATCCCAACTCCGCAAGACATCACACACTTACTCATCACCGCAATCTAACACCACAATTCCTTTCATACTCACGCCACCACTGTTTCCGCCGCACCATCAACGTCCGCCGGTCTCCACCTGTCTTCGCCGTCTTCCACTCCACATCAGGGGCTCTTCGACCTCCGACCCTACCCCTGATTACTCTCTTCTCCCCTCACCTTAGAGATAAACCACTTTAGAGGTAAACCATCCTCTGCTACCATTTGATTACGCTAAATTGCACACCTGATGTTCCCTACTAAGTATAGCGTAAGCGATCGATCTTTTATTTACCTACTAAAAGTGGTTGAGGGGAGGAAACAATTCAGACAGATATCAGCAAAGTTGTTATGCCTGAAAAGACCACCAACTCCAAAGTGCAGTTTGAATATTTATTATAAGGCCAAAAACAATTGGATGTAAATATATCTCAATAGCAAAGTATAGAGGTACAGAAAAATTAATACAGAGCCAAGTTTACGAATATAAGTAATTCGGCCCAAAAGACAGATGATTATAAATTCCAAAATCACAACGCAACACAGGATAGATGCGATATTCAGTTCTCGGCTCATTGAAAGAAAACAAAATCTTTCCCTACACTGCTCTACATGAGGGCCCTTCCTGTCTCTCTTCTATCATTCCCCAAAGGTGTCAGCACGTGTTGACTTCCTAAGAAGTACTCACGTCAAATGGGTCGTTTTAGCTTATGGCTATGGAGCTTGCTCTAAGATGCTCCTTCTCCTCCGAAAGCTAGCAGAAGTCTGAAGTCTCTGTCCCTGTGCATCATACAAAAAGATGGGCTTCAACACACAATGAGTCATTCTTCTTAAAACTTTCCATTGCACCTCTATGCAGTAGCTTTTTTCATGATACAAATTTAATTAATGATATCTTCTTTCCAGTGGCCTTGGCTTTCAGACAGTCCAGATACGCAAGGCATCCTCCCTTCTCGCTTCCCAGCCATCTTCAAAGACATTCCAGGTCTCTCCTTAATTCTGAAAATAACGATATGTATTCTTTCACCTGCAGTAGGATGAGAACATTCTAAATTCGAACACAACAGTATTTAATTATTTATTTCTAAAGAGCAAGGAGAACTGAAACCTGTGACTTTGGGCCTACAACTCAGGCAACTTAAACTAACCACAATTATAGTGTATAGAAATAATATCGTCCTGCACATTATGCATGAAGGAATCGTAATACATACAAAGTCCTACTTAAATGCGTTCACTAGTTTCAACATCAAATGATTCAAATAAATGTTTCTTAATAGTCGTAAAACACTGCAAACAATACGAATACATGAGAGTGCGTTTAAACCATGAGTATAGTGCACTCATACAAAATAGAGTGCTATCAGCGCTCTATCACCTCCGAATACCTTTCAGTGCTTGCTGCCTTGCAGCTTATTTCTTCGTGATTTAGCCGAAGGTGATATTATTTAGATATCTGATATAACACAGACAAGTGTCCAAGGCACCGCAGAGCGTTTTAAAGAGAACATTTTTATTATAGCAGGACACTTGCTAGCATGAGCTTCTGTAGATCAGTGCGGGTAGCATTTGTGACCAAGCAGGATTCCGACTCCGGCGCGCCCCTTGAGCTGGGACCTGGGCCTGGCTGGCCCAGCAAATCCTCGCACTGTTATCTGGTGCAAAGTGCATCACTGCCTTGTTTCCCAGGTTCATGCATAACTAGTTAGGCCAGTCCTGCGTGGGACTTGTAGTCCTGGGTTTATACTGGGTTAAATACGACTACAAGTCGCAGAATTCCAAGGAAAATGCCTAAATGCCGGAATGGCCTAACTAGTTAGTCATGGACCAGGGAAACTTGGCAGCTGTGAGAGTGGGACAAGGGCTCACATGCACTGACACCAGCGACCCTACGGTGTGTGTGCCGGAGTAGAGATCTGCAGGACCGGATCATGGTGGTGACTTCTTTTTCTCTCCTGGAGCAGGCACCAAGTACCTAATTACACAATCATAACCGTTTATATGGATTACAATACAAACAAAACAGTTTTTTTGGCATTTAGTAATTCGGACCTCATGTAGCTCCTGGCGGGTGGCCGCCAGGTTGGCAGAGGACCTGGCCTCCACATTTTGAGCACTTCACCTGCGTGGCAGGGATGTCATTGACTATTGTGCGTCTACAAGTGCGGAAGATGTGTCGTAGGTGGAGCACTTTTCCAATTGGGAGCCATATTGTTTTGGCAGCTTTTTGCACATTTTCTTTTCTTTACTAGAACAAATTCCCAAACTGGAAGTTTGTCTCAGTTAAGTAAAAAGTCTGACAGACCCCGGGGTGAAGGGTTTTCTGGTGGAGCCAGGTGAGGCTTTGGCGGTGGAAACCCAGTGGATCCGGCACTTCTAACTTTGGGCTGGGGAACCGCATGATTGCAGATGAGGAATCTAACTTTTTGGTAGGACCTCTACATCTGCTAACCCCTAAATGAGGCCATAAGTGTTTACTATTGGGCCTATCTTTTTTAGGTCTCGCCTACAGCGCATGCGCAGTGCTGCGAGACGTATTGTTTACTATTGAGTGGGCTTACAACCCACCCTCAGCATACCATTAGTTGTTTTCATTGTCACTCTCATTTGCAAACTTTTGATTGCTTAGCTCCTGTAGGCTCCGCGTCCTTTCTGGAGCAAGGACCAAGTACATGTCTTCTTCCTCTTCTTTTTGCAGCCCTCTATTTTTAGTATAAGCGTTTAAGTATTATTTCTGGATGTGCAGCGTGCTTTCCTACTTTTAACACTGGCATACAGCTTCTTATTTATGTTATTTTTCTCCTATCTGCAATTTGTATCAATGTTTTAATTACTTAAACACACAACTCTACTACCCTATGCCACTCTACTCTACACTACTCCTATCCACTCCACTCTATGCCATTCTGCACCACTCCACTTACTGTATGCCACTCTACTGTATGCCACTCTACTCTGCGCCACTCCTCTCTACACCACTCCACTCCATGCCACTCCACTCTCTGCCACTCCATTCTACTCCACTCTACTCTCCACCTCTCTGTGCCCCCTACTCTGCACCACTCCACTCTTCTCGACTCTATGGCACTCTACTCTACTCCACTCATCTCTACTCAATGCCACTCTACACCGCTATACTCTAAGCCACTCTGCAAGACTCAAGTCTTCGCCACTCATCTTTATGCCAAACCACACCACTACACTCTATGCCATTCCACTTCACTCTACACCACTCTACACTACCCCACTCCACTCTACAGCACTCTGTGCCATTCTACTCTACGCCACTCTACTCTATGCCACACCACACCACTACACGCCACTCTATTCTATGCCACTCTACTCTATGCCACTCCATTCCACTCTATGCCAGTCCATGTCACTCTACGCCACTCTACTTCACTCCACTCTATTCCACTCCACTCTACACCACTTTACTCTATGCCACTCTATGCCAATTTACTCTATGCCACTCCACTTTACTCTAAGCCACTCCACTTTTCACCACTCCACTCTGCTGTATGCCACTCCATTCAATTCTACTCTACGCCTCGCCACTCCACTTTACGCACTCTAATTTACTCTAGCCCACTTTACTCTTCTACAGTCTATGTCACCCTACACCACTCTAGTCTGCACCACTCACTCTACACTGCTCTACTATACTCCACTGTATACCACTCCTCTTTACCACACTCCACTCTACTCTACACCACTCTATCTGATGCCACGGTACCCTTCGCCACTCCACTCTACTCTATGCTACTGTACTCCACTCCACTCTAGTCTGCCACTCTACTCTCCTCTATGCCACTCTTCTCTATGCCACTCCACTCCACACCACTCTATTCCACTCAATGGCAATCTATGCCATTCTACTCTACGACTCTACTCTATGCCACTCTACTCTACGTCTCTACTCTACGCCACTCCAGTCTACGCTACTGCACTCTATGCCACTCTACTCCACTCTCCTCTATGCCACTCTCCTCTGTTCCACTCTACTCTACGCCACTCTACTCTATGCCACACCACACCACTAACTTTTAGCTATGTTGAACAGCAGCCATGTGCAACATGGCTAAAATACATTGGCAAAGTCAATAGCTCTCGCATAGGCGAGACCTATTGGCTTTTCCAATGCTTGTTGTAACTTGTGACCTGTGGATTTGTGGAGTAAATATTATTCATTTACAGCACTGCTGTGCACTTTATAGAGAGCCCAGGAGAACACAGGCCCCGGGTCCAACATTGCACAATGAGCAACAACAGCCAGTCAGGTGACATCTTTACAATGGAACTAGCCACAGCATCAGTCAGTACTCTCCTTTGCTCAAAGATTAACCAAGATGTATCTTTCCTAGGAGTAGCCCACAGCCCCACTGACAGGAGAGCCATAATTACAGACATGACTTAAGCAGCAGCACTGCAGAGGTGTTGGTTTTATAAACAGTTTGCAAAGTTAATAGTGTGTGCACTGAGAAATGTGGCTTTGAACAAACAATAGATTCAGGCAGAGTCTGCACTAAGGCTGCTCCACGTTTGAAGAATGTGTGATCTTGGACAACTTGGCCCAGGTATCATTTAATTATGCAGACAGAGAGGACTTTTTTGACTTTCAGGCAGTACCTCACAATATGGATAGACCTTTTCTCTCCCTCGTCCAACATATCAGCATGCGGTATCAATAGATGCTTTACCAGAACCCCACTCCCATAGCTGGACATAAAAAAAAGTAAGTTATGGCTTCTTGATTATGCCTTTTCCTGTTAACAGTGGGATGTGCCGAGTATGTGCTTGTTGGCTCCACTACTTTCTGTGCCTTTCTGGTGGATTTTGCTACATTTTGGGTTCTACTATTGCTGCCCAGGTCGCAGGGGTTGTTGGATTGTAGTACTGTTTTATGATGCTTCACTAGTACGGAACTTTGCTCCTTTTGGTCCCTAAAGATATTGTGGAGGCCTCCTTAGCGGGTGCATCACTAGTGCAAAGACAGTAGGAGCAGCCGCGGCCCGTGCAGGTAAGCGCAGTGGGGCCAGGAGGGGGGATTTCGACGGACGATGATGAGAGGAAATTAATTATTTATTTAATTTTCCCTCTTCATCGTCTGTCGAAATACCGCCCCCCCCGCACCACTGTGCTTACCTGCACGGGCCGCGGCTGAGTAGGAGGCGACATTGAGATGTGCTGGGGAACTCGTCCGGACCGTCCGAGCACGGATCAGGCTCTAACTTTATTGAATTCTATAATGCTGTGCCTGGTGTCAGGATGATGTGGATGCGCGTCATTACGTGTGTGTCACATGACACACTACATTCCTCTAAAACCTTTCTTTTGCTTGACTATGAGTAACTCAACTGAACTAAAATCCTCAACTTGTACCACTAGAACTATGGGCACTGGTTTTTCATGCAGGGCACACATAATCTTTGGGGTTGGCTGATATGAGGTCATAAATGGAAGAGATGAAGGAAGGACATAGGATTCACAATGGGGATAGCATCTCTGCCTTCCAAAGTGACCCTGGTGGTTTAACCTGATTTGGTCTTTGCATTCCGTCCACTTTGTCGTCACATTCATGGTTCCACTCTAACAGATCAGCTTGCAACCATCTTCTATGTCTCCACTTTGCCACTTTCGAAATGCAGATGTTTGTTGTTACCTGGTCATTTCTCCTCTGTGCCAGCACCATGGTAGTCATCAATGATCGGTGTGATATGCCTCTCTCTTCATTTGGCCCTGTTGTGAAGCCTCATGTCTATGCAAATGCAAATGCCTCTTGGGTGCTTGGGCTTGCGGCCAACCATCATGGGCGATACCCAGGGTGTGGGGCTTGACACCTCCTTAATGACCCCTAGATCCTGAAGTTTCTGCAGCTCAGATGCCACCACTGTCGCGGTGGAGCGTTATTGTTCTGTGTTTGAGAGCAACTGGGCAGAGAGTGTTATCTATGTGTAGGGATACAGGAGGCACTCGCAATTTTCCTAAACCTTTGATAATTTGGGGACACTGCTCCAGCACACTGTCCACATCTCTGGATTGGATTGCTACAGAAAATTGAATTAGTTTGTATTCTTTGGTGTGCTGGAGAATTCGTCCCAGCATGGCTCTGGCTCTAACTTTTTTTAATTCACTGGCACAGCCTCAGCATCAGGATGCTGTGGATGCATGTCGTGCATGTACCATCCCCTCATTATGTTTGTGTCAATACACACTACAGACATCTGAACGTGCTTGAATCATTTTTAAGTCTCGGCTATAGACAGATTTAGCTGTCAGTAGGCAGTCCTGTTGATTCTAGTACATAACAAATACTTAGGGGCTTATTTCCAAGCCCCTTGCGCCACTTTTGCGTCTTTTTTAACATGGGAAAAGTGACGTACAGGTGGCGCAAGGGGCTTGTAAATATGCCCCTTAGAGTGAGCTTTGGGTCAGCCACTTAGTAAAGATTGGATGGCTTTGCTGTCTATCTCATTTGTCTGATCTGGATTCAATAGCTTTCCTCCCTCTCCTTGAATGTTTTCCATCCAGGTTCATTTGATCTCACAGTGTTCTGATTGAATGAGCTGTATTTACCTTCCACTGTTTACATCAGGGACTTTTTTTTTAACTTGGTGTTCAACACTTCATGTGTGTGCTTGTATTTCATTGCACTTTTATCTTACCCCACCCCTCCACCTCTGCGCTCTCCCAAAAAGTATTGGAAAAGCCAATAGCTTGGCCTTTGAGAGCTGAGATGTATTTGCATTTCCAATACTTGTTTGTGTAAGCATCTAGCTTACAGATGTGGTTTTCAGCTGCATATTTACAACTGATGAGTAAACTGAAGCTCAACTAGTACAAGGAAAAAACACTGAAATCCAGTTTAATAAAACATTGGATAGTAGAACTGAAATTCTTTGTTTTAACGTTCAATATGGTAGATTATCTTTACAGCCACAAAGAGAAACCTAAAGGCAGGGCCACTGGAATTATGCAGCAAGGAGGGTCAAAGTATGCCTTGGGGTTGATTAAATTATGGAACAAGAAAATGCATATTAAGTGGCACAGTCTCTGGCAGCATTATTTTGCTATTTGCCACACATTAATATAGTCTGTGTGGCACCAGTTCAACACCTCAGTAAAGTAATCAATAACAGAAAGATAATCAGATAACCTTTACAAAGGGTCTATCTCTGTGTAGCTCCATGTGTTGTGCTTTTCTCGGTAACTTTTGTCCTGCTCAGCTAGAAACTACATTTGTTTGTTGAAATCTGCAAGTTATGCAGCAGATGGTGGATTAGGTGACAAGTGTGGCAAATCTATAATTAGTTGGAAAGTGCCGAAGCTACAGTATTGCATAATTTCCTGTTGTTACCATGGGTGCCACTTTGTGGGCACCCATCGACATATAACAACTTGGCATTGTGGAGGGAACAATTCGGCCCAGAGATATTATGCTTTGGAACTCAGTACCTACAGCTCCAATAGGCCTTCAGTCATGCTCAAAGAGAGCAGCATTAAGTTCTTTTAACCGGGACATGTTGTAGTCAAGCAGCACATTTTACTAAGTGTTCAAGGTACTTGAAATATAGGCTTATTGTGGCAGATCAGTGGGATTGCAGCTGCAGATGGAGGCTGGGTGTAAACCTGTATGTCCAGCACCTGGGCTGCTGTGCCACCAGATCCAAAGAACATTCAGCTCATGGGTGTTGACTCTGCATATTGTATATTAATCGATGCCGAGGCTGCTGCCATCAATAGTGAGGAAGGCCTCCTAATGAGATATTATAGATATAACAACTGCAGGTTGCACCACTCTACAGAAGAGTCCATATAAAATACATATGCGAATGTCCGTCCAGTATTTGGAATGATAATGAAATCTTTATTCTTCTTTACAATGATGACAAAACGTAAAGCAAACAGCCACAACAGCCTGTTGTGGCTGTTTGCTTTACGTTTTGTCATCATTGTAAAGAAGAATAAAGATTTCATTATCATTCCAAATACTGGACGGACATTCGCATATGTATTTTATATGGACTCTTCTGTAGAGTGGTGCAACCTGCAGTTGTTATATCTATATTCTTGGTTCTTCTAACCGCCCCCAAAGGAACGGCAGGGGCAGCGGAGTTGCACACAATCCGAGTATAAGGCTCTGTGTTGGATATTAACTATTGGGAGGGAAATATAGGGTGGATGGTGCATCACAAAAACCGGGGAGTTTTTGTATAGGTTGGCTGTTTCCTTGTTGCTGTAGAGACTAATGAGATATTATGAATTTTATTTTCGTTAACAGATATCTGGGCATTTGTTGCAACAACTGACTTTTACTGCTGACTGCTAAAAACAAGCACTGGCAAAGCCGATTGGTCTCACTTTTCCTAACCATGTAATGGCAAAGCTAATAGGTCTGGCTTTTTGTTCATGGAAGTGGTTTAGTAATAGTTGGGTGACTGTGTGCTGCTCCTTCCTGCCCTAGAACTAAAATACCATCATGAAACAACTTCTTGGGCTACAACAGTATGGAAGCTCAGAGTAGGGCCCTGTCGTATTCTGGCTGTCCCCAGGCCCTGTATGTCTGAGCTGGTGTCTGGAATGCCAAGAGTTAAGGATGTAATAGAGGTTAGTGTAGAAATAACACTAGGAGATAAAGAGACCTGGAGTGAGGACGAAGCCCTAACAGGACCTATCAAGCAGTGCCTATAACCTAAGGCCCTAACATGAAATAAAGAATCTACCTCCTAGCTGAGGGGCTCCAGACTTTTGTGGGAAGACCCGACCCTCCCACCTCAACATTATATCTACAAGGTGTTAAAGACCTGAGTGTAAATGCAGCGAGACTCTGGTGGCGGTTGGGAGCCATACCTTGCAGGAGAGACGGTCTACAGTGAAAAGGAAGATGGCTCAGTGACCATGGAGGGCTAGTCTTGGGCTGCCCACCATCAAATCCACTGGCAGGTGGTTCAGCTGAAGCTGCTTGGCAGTAGGATTCCAGTGAGGAAAGTGGGCACGGTGTGGAGCCAGCTGAGGAGAGTTATAAACTGAGGCGATGTGTCCCAGTGTATCGTCCTAAGCTTAAGGTAATCACAACTCTGAAAGGACCCATGGAGGTTCAGGCAGTAATACATTCAACGGTGACATAAGGAGCAGCATTGGGAGCGTGTAGTATGATTTGTCAATTACATTGACTGTGACACAGGCTAGTCTATGCCTGTGAAGGGTCCTGTGTGCCCAAACAGTGTACTGCAAATGCTCATCACTCCTTTTGAATTCAAGCATCACTTGGGCTGGGCTCATATGTCACTCACGAGCCAGCTGCATCACTAGAGGGGCACTTGTAGCTTGACATGCAGGAATCCTAGTGAGAGCATGAAGTCTGACTGAGTTTGAGGAGGAAAGCACATATTCTCTAAGAGCGCTGGCTAAAAGCATCCAGCACGGAGTGAGGAGAGGAAGTGATGCAGCTACTGCTAGCGCTGTGATCAAGGTGATCGACAGAGGTCTTGTGACAATGCGCAGCACCAGGTAAATGGGTGCGTATATCTACAGCAAAAGTGATTTGCAGCTGGCATGTGTCAGTTGAGCACATTTCTGTGTAAGTTGACCTCTGTTGTCTGGGAATTGCAGTTTATGGTTGTGGTGTGATGAATGATTAGCACTGCTAGACAGGTTGGGACTTTTAAATGATCCGCCTATACGTATATGGGCATATGGAAACGAGTTAGCAGTTTGGGAAGAGGTGCTGATGTGCTTTTCCAAATGTTGCAGATGTGGGGAAGAGCAGTACCTTTCACAAGAGATAAGTGTAGTACACTTGTGTGTGTGTTGATGCGAACTAAGTCAACAGCAGTACCCTATCACTAAGGGTTTTATGGGGGAGTACCCCATTGTATGGAAATGTAGTACCCTTATGTGAGAAGTTGAATGGGGGAGTACCCCGAGTGTGCTAAACTGAGGAATACTAGTAACCTGTCATGAGACGTTGCGTAGGTGCGATGTAGGAGAAGAAAAGAACCATGTCATCAAAGGTTGCATGCAGAATTATCCCATGGAGTAAAAAGGTGGATAAATGTGTTGTGTGTGATAGCCACAAGTTTTGCCTGAGTCGTCATTCTGTACGAATGGGAAAATTTGACAGAGGTGTGGGAAAGGAGACAGATTACATTTGTAAATATTTTGTGGGGCGTTTTATTCAATTTGCATATAAAGCAGCCTTTCAGTGTTGTGTTTGAATAGTAGTGTTTGACATAGCTCTGGTGTGTTGTAGGGGAGTACCTCTGTACCTGCTGCAGTAGTCTGGTGTGAATTATTGTATTACTGTACTGCTCTAGTATTTGATAGTTGTGTTGTGTCAATAATTGTTCATTATGTGTCTACTAGAGGTTGTCATCATTGTGTTCCGAAGCCATCCCGACTTTTTCTGGTGCAGTTCCAAAGGAAGCAGTACTGAGCGTAGACTAAGTGCTTTCTTCGGCCTGCCACTTGGGCACGCTGGTCTGACCAGCTAGTATTACTGGATGTGTGGCGTGTTGGAGTGCTGGACTGCACTTTTGCAGGAGTTGCCAGCCAACTAGCCCTAGTCCCTCTGGTGGTCCTGGATTCAAGATGCAGGTCCAGTCCTTTTGCTCAGGCAGCAGGGCACCAGAGTAGCAGTCCATCTCGAAGAGCAGCACAGCAGTACTTCTGAGTCTTCCACAGGCCCAGAGGTGTACTGAAGAGTTGGCTCTTAGGGTCTATTATTTATACTTGGTGCCCACTTTGAAGTAGGAGAAGGTTCGGGAGGTTTCCACCCCCAGAGATGTTTGGAATTTCCTACCTCCTTGCCGAGGCCCCAGCTTGTCTGTAGTCATAATAGGCTAGTATCAAACCCTTTGTAAGTGTGCTCAGGCAAAGCCTTTGTGATGTGCAAGTGTGATAGGTGACAGCATCTCCCCCTCAACAAGTCAGAGATGACTCATCCTGCCAACAACTATGCTCCTTTATCTCACTGTCTGGGAGCAATACACAAAGACCAACTGCCACCTACACCTAAATATGTGACCCAGGAAACAGGCTGCAGGCACCAATAGATTGGGACAAGAAAATATAAACTTTTTAAAAGTGGCATTTAAAGAGGGTTTTAAATTACAATTCTTTAGACACCAAACTCGATATTCCTACATGCTCCTAATTGAAAGTTATCACTTATTGCATGTAATGAGTTTACCCAATGTTATCCTATGAAGGAGTCAGGCCTTGCAGTAGTGAAGAACAAATGTAATGGTTTTTCACTATCAGGACATGTAAAAGTTAGAAGGATTTGTCCAACTTTTTAAATACACTGCACCCTGCCCTGTGGGCTGTTCAGGGCCTACCGTGGCAAAAGGTGTATTTTGCCAGGTCAAAATGGCAGTTTAAACTGCACACACAGGCTGCAATGGAAAGCCTGAGACATGTTTAAAAGGCTACTTAAGTGGGTGGCACAATAAGTGCTGCAGGCTTGGGTACATGTAGTACCACTTTACTAGGGACTTACAAGTAAATTAAATGTGCCAATTAGGTGTATGCCAATGTTACCACATTTAGAGGAGACAGCACACGCACCTTAGCACTGGTTAGCAGTGGTGAAGTGCACAGAGTCCTAAAAGCCAACAAAAACAGGTTCAGAAAACAGGAGGGTGAAGGCAAAAGGTTTTGGGATGACCCTGCAGAAAGGGACAAGCCCAACACCTCTCTTTAGGGCTTGCCACAAATAACTATAGAGCTCATGTTATCAATTCTTCGAAAGCTGTCTGTAGCAAGACCTAGAAGTACATATAACATGTAATACAGAGGAAATGGGCTTTGGGTCAACCCACATAAGCCATTGGCGTGCAATGTTTGCCATTGCTTGGATGGGCTCTCAGTCAAGGTCATGGCATTCCATGCATTGTTACATTGTCCCATTTGTGTTTCCATTAGTAAATGTGCTCAACTAGTTCTTTTGTTAGACATCAGAAGCACTGTGTTCTTTATTGAATTTACTTCACTGACCTGGTGTCATTTTATTTGCTGGTTTATGTTTTTTTCATTAAAGGATCACATCCTGATTGTCTTTATGGTGGGCTAAGGCTAATCATTATTTACCTTTGCAAGTTCATTTGTTTTAAACTGCTATATTGATAACATGTTTTTGTCTTTACAGTTCTTTTGTTCACAAAGTAAAGAAGTGCTTGCACATAGGCTTTTTTACTGCTGCGTGCAAAATACCGGCCCACTGTCAAAATGATCAACTATGCAATAGTTTGATGCTAATGCCTTTTAAGTCCGCCACTTAAAACACAAGCTTCATCCCCCAACTCCTTTTTATAACACTCTTCTTTGAGGGCACAGCTTAACTCTCTAATGTAGTCTGTTTAATAAAGGGCCCTGTTGTGGTGAGAGAGTAGGGTATTCACACAGAAGTGTAGAGCCACACAGCTAGGAGGTAAGTTCTTTATTTCATATTAGGTCCTTAGGGTACAGCCACAGCTTGATCGGTCCTGTTACGGCTCCATCCTTGCTCCAGGTCTCCCTATCTCTATCTCCTGGCTTCCACTCCACACCACACACAGGCATTCTATTACATCATTCACTATCAGAATAACAGACACCAGCACAGACATACAGGGGATGGGGACCCACAGGATACCACACACTTCCCTTTCTTACAAAAAACAAAACAAAGAACAGCAATTCCCTTGCATCTATAGTATAGGGCCACTCATTCAGTGGCGGCTGGTGCCCTTTGAAAATGGAGGGCGTAAAATTCAATATACATTAAAAATTACTATTACCTGCCGCAAAAGCCATTTTTGTAGCTTTAGGGGGCTAGAATAGTCCGTATTGTCACACTTGTAGGAGTGTCATGGTTAGTAGTTGTGTTGTTACTATCAACGGCAGCATGGCGGACGGGATATGCCGAGATCTAAATAAGGCCCTATCTTTTAGTTGATAGACACTTGCTTGCAGATCAGTGCAACCTGATGTGTAAGGCTGCTATACAAATGTTTCCTTATCTTGAATCTAATAAGTAATATCTACAGTTGTGCTGTATGAGCAATTTTAAGAGTTTTATGAAAGACTTTGCATGTGGGATTTGGTCAGTATAAGCCATATAATGGGTTGCTGTTATGCACTGGCACATAGAGCAACCTATCTATAAGTGAAATCTTGGGGATCAAGTTGGTAGTTCGGCTATAGTAAAGTCCTGGTTTCTTGCGGGGCAGACAGTGGCCTGAACATGTTGCTGGACTCCACTTGAGAGTGGCTCCGTTGAGTCCTCAGTGCTAGGCCTAGATTGGTGCATGTAATGTGCATGGGACATGATTTACAACACATCTTGAGGAAGCTGGACATTTACTCCCATAGGGTTACTCCTTCATTTCAGAGTACATTTCAGACCATTTTAGAACTTATAAAGAGTTGCAGGAGTACACCATTTGGATATCCAATCAATTTTTAAGGTTGTAAATGTCCTAAATGAAGTGTTTTGTTGATAATTCTGTTAATCAGATTTTGTTATGAACACTTTTACCGGAGTTTCTTGGCACTGGGGAGAAAACCAAAACATCCAAGCGGCCCAATTGCTGGTTAAAAAATTGGTTTTTAATAAATTTCTGAAGCGAAGTGGGGAGGATTAGCATGGCAAAGTCAGCAGGGGAGAGTTTCAATGTTTTAGCAGTGACAATGGACAACGATCTGTCGCTGAAGGTAACTGTTCTATGATTATTACTATTTTGGCACACAAAAATGTACCAGGTAGGTATGTACACATGCAGTGACCATTTCTCCTTTTGACCTTCTCCTCCCCCAGCCCTTCAGTCATTAGAATTATAGGAGTGGTCTCTACCACAATGCTTATTTACTCTTGCCCTTGGAAAGAATAAATTTGCATTGTTTAGGGTGGTAACACTACTTACAATTTTTCCACAACCATAGAACTTTGTTGGTGTTCAGTGTGGCGGGGTGTGGGGCGTGTTGGAGTGCTAGACTGCACGTTTGCATGTGAGTGTGTGGAGGAGCAGGGTGTGCATGTTTCTTGTGGAGGATGGAGAAGGGTGAGAATTTTTTGTGTCTGTGTCACTTGCATGTTTAGTAATGTTATGTGGTTGTCTGGGGGACACTGTGTGTGAGTGATGACAGGTTTTGTATTGGAGTCTGCTCCAGGGAATTTAGAGTTGAGCTAATGTGTGGTTAAACTTTCTATTTATAGGCAGATGCCCCCAGTAAGGTTCTTAAACCTGATCCAACAAATTGATTTGCCCACGCGGAGATTCCACCAAACTGACGGAATTTATGTTGGAGCAAATCTCATGGGCAAGGATAAAAAGTCCACCTTTCCAGATCTAGAATTTGCTGGTCCCACAGTCCTCACTGTGTGGCCCAGGGACCGAATGCGGCCCTCCACATCTTTTCATTTTGTAAACACAAGCACTCTGCTTCTGTTCACTTTTGGGGTCGCTGAAAATGAGAATTTTAGGAAACAGAGGTGGATGGAGAAGACTTAAAGGAGCCCTTGGGGAAGCACTTCACACAGCCCTGCAAATTATAAACAGTATCTGGGAAAATGTCCTTGTGAGGGACCAACGTTTATTTAACTGTTTATTTGGAAAATGGAGCTCAGTGCTTAATTTGAGACAGTGGTTTCGGGTGCTCTGCACTAGCACTTAATTGTCAGCACCGGCACCTATGATAGTCTGCATATGGTGCACTGTCAGTCGAATTTAGAGCTAAGGACAACAGCTGTTTATTAATTCAATACACAATCAAAGATTACTAATACCTGCCACCCAAGGCGTTTTTATAGCTTTGGGGGCCTGGAATTATCAAACTTTTAAGAGTGTGATGATTAGTAGTGTGTTGGTGCTGTCTTTGGCAGCTCTGGCAGAGGCAACGGGTCGGGCAAGCTGCAGTGGCCTCCTGACGAGGGCCCTGGCACTTAATGTTTTACAAATTAAGCACTGATGTAGCTGCTGCATTCAAGTGTTCTTTGCAATATAGGTTTAGGCACACGTTTGTTTCCCGAGACACTGATAGGAATTAATGCAAAAGCCTCCTGAAGAGGCAGAGAGAGGCCCTAAACTAGCAAGGGCTGCCTGAAGTCTTTACATTTGTGAAACTGAATTACTGGCCCATCCCGGGAGTAGGGTTCAAGCCCCCATACCATTTGTTATGCAGATTAATGGAATTGGACAATTTTACAGTCCGTAAAAAAGGAAAATAACTCTTTGTGACTTCAGGGAACGATATTATATACCAACTGCGTTGGAAGGTGAAATTTCCACATAACTTTGTCAGTATAATTCATTCTAGGAGACAGAATTTGAGTCTAATCATTAATAATAATGATGTGCATTTTATATAACAATAGATTGCACTTCTTCCAAAGTCATAATATTTCAATCCCTCACCAATCTCCATATATTGGACCACAGCTATCAAGATATGTCACCTCCTTTAAACTTTCCTGCTGCAGTGAGAGCCTCATATAGACACAAACGTCTTGATACAGTTCCTACTGATAGACTAAAAACTACAGTAGAATTACAAAGGGAAAATGACTTACAAAAGTTTTCTCTATCCAAATATGGAATAGAATATGTTCTAAAATACACTCCAGATCTCGTTCAGATAGTACTACACAAACATTGTTCTTTTTTCTTAATATATTGCTTTTCACTCCAATTTCTCTTTTCAAACTTAAAATATCTACAGATAGTAAATGCTGGTCTTGTGCTAATGAAAACACTGTTTTATTGCATATCTTCTTTAATTGTCCACAAGTTAGTATATTCTTGTCACAAGCTTGGGACAAAATTACTGATATGTGTTCTATTTCACTACTGCTTAATAAACTATGGGGCAGATTTACAAGTCCCTTGCGCCACTTTTGCGTCACTTTTAACATGGGAAAAGTGATGCAAAAGTGGCGCAAGGGCCTTGTAAATCTGCCCCTATATATTCTTCTAGGAGGTTCCTCTCATATTTGGCATTCTAATGTCATGATTGGAAAAATGTGTTGACCTATTAATGGCCATTGCACTACAAATTATTATGTCCAGATGGAAAAATACTACCAATATTACCTTTATGTGATGGTGGAATATGTCATAATCAGAGACTGGATAGAGCAACTATAAATTCCATACAGCAACTTATCAAAAGAGATAAGTTATGGTTGCCATTTTCCTCCTTTCTATCAAAATACCTGGTCAATTCTCCTGATGCAAATAAGATGTTTGAACGTCCATGACTTTAACTTTTTCTTAGATGATAGTTGATCACTATAATTGGATTTGTCATATGCTTATTCACTTTTCTACCTGGCAAGTTTTTTTTACCCTTCTTCACCCCCATACCCCTTTATCTTTTCTCCTCTTTCTTCCTGCCTATATCTCTGTAAAGATTTTTAAAAATGCTAGTTTCTTCAAGTTTATTGTTAGAGTAATGTATGTTACATATCTAATATGCCCAATTAACCATGAGACGGATTAAATCAAGAACCTGGAGGAATGAAAGCTACATCGGGCTCTTAAGAGGACAACAGTATATGAACAACATAACGTGCCCAAGATCAAAGAGTTTGGTCAACAGGAGACCCAAGATTCAAACACAGAACATCTTCTTTAAAGGTTTAACTTTTTCATTGTGAATAAATCACAAGACTGGGCACTGGTTTCCCCCTGGGGTTATATCCAAAGTACTTTGGGTTTCAACCAACTTTTCTTATCTTGCAATTATTGTGAGGAAATGGGATGTGTTATATGGTGTGGTTGTGTGACCTCACCGTGTAATGCACTTACCAACCCCTTTGTGACCAGTAGGTTACATTTGTTAAACCCTCTAGTTCAACCCTGGGTAGCTGTGGTTTTGAGCAGCAAGGCTTACACAAAGGAACAAGTGTACATCATTTAAACAGCACCAAAACAAGTTAAGAGGAAATCAACGAGACACTCAAGAAATCCAACACGAATTTATAAAATTAGCCTGTATTTTTAGACGTAGCCAATCAGCTGCCAGGTTTCCTCCCTCCTTATGACCACTTCCTGGGAAGTTTGGCATCTGGCTATCCGAAAATGCACCATTCTGCCCACTCCCTAGATGGTAGAACCCCTCTCTCAGTGTCCAGAGCTCCCTAGCCCAACCCAGAGGTGTGAAAAAACGGTTTGACAACTGGCTTCCCCTTCCCTGTACCTAGTGCCTGCCTGTCAACCACAACAAAAGAGCAGCCCCTCTCGTAAGTGTTTCCCATTTCTCCTTCTAAGGCGGCTTCTCTTTTGAAGCTCACTTTTTGGGCTAACACCTGTGTGGCTTCCTGAGGGAGGGCGGTAATACCTATTTCCCGAGCAGGCCCCTATTGTCTCCAGTCCTGGGAGTCGTTAGCACATCTCCAGAGGAGATGTCTGCAGGGCGGATCCCAAGTACAACAGTAAACGGTACTGGAAATCTTGGTGCAACCAAAGTGGCAACTTCTAAAGTTGCACTTTGCCCACCAGTGACATTGAATTCAATGTAACCATTAAATTGGATTTAATGCACTAATTCTTTTGATACCTTACAGGGCCAACTTTAGTAGTTCCATTCAGTAGTTAGCAGGACTGTGATGCCAGCCTGTAACTCTCTACTTGCCAATGGGGCTACCAGCCTTTCCACAGTAAAAACGACAATGTAGGGAATTTACTGCTGTAAAAGTACGTTACGCTCCTTAACATATAGCACCCTGCCTTAGGGCTTGTTAGGCCTACCTTAGGGGTGGCTTATATGTACTAAAATGGGAGGTTTGGGCTTTGCCATTACAGTAAATGGCAAAGTCGAGTTAGCAGTTTTAAACTGCCCCTCCAGTCTGCAGTGGCAGCCTGGGAGCCATATTTCACCTTGTCGTACTCGCGGTGGCACAACTAGTGCTGCAGTTCACGAGAGACATCTCAACTTACAGGTCCTAGGTACTCCTGGTACTATATACTAGGGACGTACAAGTAAGTTGGGCAATGCCAATTGGAGACAATACACTCAAACATACGCCATTTTAAGGGTCATAGCACATGCACTGAGTCCTTTTTAGCCTAGCAGGACTCAGGGGATTTCAAAGCCATTACACCAGTACCTAGTATTCAAAATGGGGGCAAAAAGTGGGGGTAAACCTGAAAAAAGCCTGTTTCCTTACACTTACTACGGGTGCTTTGCATGATTCTAAGTACTTCGAATCATTGCAACAACAAAAAACAGGAACTGAGGAAAAAGTTCAAAATGTGATTGCCTAAGACCACGCAGTTTGGTCACATGGTGAAGCTAGGATCAGATATCAAATCCGCAAATATTAGGGCTAGAACCTACCTACTCGACTGCATCTAGTGGTGGGGCTTGGGTTGTAGTCGCTGCATTCCTGTGAACTGCCCAGCTTGTTAGGTGTCCTGCCTGTGTGTTTTTATAGCACTCAATAACCTAATTACGTGTGTTTTCAAGCACGTCCAGTGTTTCAGAGAAAGGAAAATAAAGGTGTTTGCGAGGCTTTTTGTCTGGGGCAGTAGGTGGTTATTGGACGGCAAGGGTAACATTCCGCCAGACTTGATATTCAATCTCCCGGTCGTGGGGTCTGTTTACATAGTTGATGGAGTGAAGGCTGTGACGTGTGCCAGGTGAGGGATTCCCTCCAGGAGCAAGGGGTCGCTGGCGGGAGAGGAGGGCCAAGCAGGTGCCTGCGTGTGTGACTACACACGCCACAGCCGGGTCGGCACCGCCGCCGCAGCTCCCATAACCCGCAGGGCTCCTCTCAAGGCGGTTGCTACGCAGCCGTGTTTGTGCACCGTGTGTGACACGGCTGCCTTTACGGCACGACAACCCGTCCTACCTGCGCTACGTGTCACACGCACTCCCTTTCTGCGCCAGGTACACGCTTCCGGCAGCCGCGAAACAAGCTCCCTGGTCCGGGTCCAGGCGAAAGAGAGAGAGCTCTGCACCTGCGACCACCTGTGCCGCCCGCTAGGCGCCACATAAACAATGCGGCGCGGCGGCCACAGCCAGAAGGGAGAAGTGCTCTGAGTCTGAATTAAGGTTAGTTAGTCTCTGCTTGGTATTTTAGGGCATTCCTTTTGTGGAGGGAAAGTGTGAATTTTGAAATCAAAATTAATATGACAGTTTCATGTTAAGTCTTTATTAGACTTTTTAATAGGGATCGCAGATATTTATTTAATGCGTTTATTTCCTGTGTAGCGCCAACCGAACTGGTGAGGTGTACTGACATATCTTTCAAACAAGAGGTGCTGTATAGGCGATTAAGCTTTTAAAATTAAATATATATATATATATGAGCGTCTATTATTTCTGGTAGTGGGCAGCGTTAAACATTTTGGGAGGCTGGATAAAGTTTCTGAATTCTGGAATATTCCACCCTGGCTAGAAGTACAGAGAGTTGTCACCTCGCACCAGCCAGGGGCATGGGCTATCATCAGTGCTGGGCGAGTTTACGCGCCTGTAGAGATGTCAGTAAAGCCTTTGGACCACCCTTTAGAATCCTAGCAGGGCCCGCTCAGCCTTTCATTCTCCTAGATTCTATAAAATGAATGCCATTGGTTGGGAAATAGTACCGCTATTACTTTTCATTGTTAGGATATCTCGAGATCGGGATAGCAATTGGTACACAAAAGCAAGTTATTACAATTTAGAATTGTTTTTTTCCCGGCGAAATTGTGGAGCAAGGAGAAAATAAACCGGGGCTTACATTTTTATAACTCCAGGTTACCGGGATTGGCATAGAACCTGCCTTGTGTCAGTGTTATCTGTTATCTGTTTGCTGTAGATTACTGGATTCATAAAAATGTCATTTGTCAAGTTTTCGTGTAAACCCAAAGCGAAGATCAGATTAGATCGTTCAGTGCGTGAATGCTGGTCTCGGAAGCCTAGCTTGGAACTTTTTGCATTACATTAGAATCAGAGTTCATATAAGAATGAACAGTGTCCGTGTCCTACATATACGTTTTACGTTTATTTATTGTGAGTGTTTTTTAGCGCTACAGTTATACGTCAAGTCTTTGTTGCTTCGGTGCGCTTACTTTCAGTAACCGAAAGCGTCCCTTCTGTGGTGCCTTGACTGAGGGAAAAAGCGCGCCAGACTCTGGTATCTTTGGGAGTGATGGGACGCTTAGCAAGCGTAAGATAGTTTAGGAGGTCAGCGCACATGCTGCCGATCTCTCTGCAGCGACTCTGTCCACCCCGCGAGTCACCTTTTAGATGTTGGAGTGGGGGCTCAGCATTTCATCATTCCGAGGTGGGTATTACCATAGAAAGAGATAAAAGTAATGGCTGGTATTTACAATAAAACAAACAGCCAGACCGTGGCAGAAAGCGCTTTACGAACCACAGAGTATTAATACTGTGATGACTGTCAGTCCGTGTTACTCAGTGGTGCTGGGTAATAACTGTGTCTGTGACACTCCAACAGCTCATGGCCGGCAGTACGAATATAGGGGGGATAATAGTGACACCCCCAATATATCAGTGGTGGCATTGAGTGCATAGGTATAATAACGGTGACACCCCGACAAGTCAGTGCAGGCAGTGAGCGCATGGGGTAAGTATTCTGTGTCAGAAATGGGGTTATTAATTTGGGAGAGGTGTACCTCTACCAACTCCATAAATTCTCTCTAGGCTGGTCAAATCACAGTTATGCAGTGCTTAATTTGAGCCGGTGGTTTCCGGTGCTTAGCACTTAATCATCAACACCGGCGCTTTTCATGAGCACCAGTTAAGGAGACATTCATTTAGGCTCAGGAGATTAAGTGATTTGCCCAGAATCACAGGAGGTTGAGCCAGCGCCGAGACTCGAACCTGGTTCCCCAGCTCTGAAGTCAGCAGCTCTGGCTGTAGGGCCACATCCTCTCCCCACTTTCATGGTTAGTAATTGGTTCTGTTTTAGGTGGTGCTAACAGGAGAAATGGACTAGTGCAAGCTGCCTCCTGACGGTAGCCCTGGCACTTATTCTATTACAAATTAACCACTGCATACAAGAGAATCTGCTTAACCCTCGGTAGCTCTTGGACAAGCAACAGGCGATCCCCAGAGAAGTGCGTCTTAAGTTCAAGCACTGCCAACAGGTTTAAAGTAAACAATACAACACAATAAAAAGGGCACCAAAATCATCAAAATAGGTTCAGAGGAACCCTAGATGTGAGTTTTTTCAAGTTTTAGGGAAAAAGCGCATAGAAAAAGTCAAGCACTATGGGTAAAAAACAACGATTCGCAGAGAACCAGGAACTAGGAGTGGAGGTCAGATACCCCGCGTGGGTTGTCCCAGTCAAAGGTTTTACCTTCAGACGTAGGCCCTGATCAAGAGTAAAGATGCTATTTAATGCAGCTGATAAATAATGATAACACAGGGTATGCTATTTATTGGGTGGTATAAATAGCACCAATTATAAGTTTGTGGGGAATAACACGTAAAATGTGGTGTTGAGCATACCAAATTCAGCATGATATGGTAAATACTGTATACGTTTCCACCTTTAAATATTGGCTGATTTGACGTGCTGAAATTTAATGAAGGTTGAGATATTTAACGTATCTGATAACTACCTGATAAGTTAAATTCCTTCCAACTCGTAATTCCAACCCAATCGTAAACAGGGCGTTACGTACGTGTCAGAATACACCAACCGAATCATAACCAGGCCCTTAGACTCCAGCTGCTGGGAAAGCTTTCTCTGGTGGTGGAGGTGGTGATGGAGGTGTCAGATTTACCCTCTGCAGTAGCCAGTGACAGGAGGAATCCTACCACCCAATCCTAACAATTTTCTTGAAGCCCGCCCACCTCCTTTTACAGCACTTCCTGTTTGCCTTACTGTACAATTACCCAGGAACCACCTGATTCAAGATGGTGGGACCCAGCTGCCTCCAGGCAGGCCGGTCTTCAGCTTCCTGACATCTCCACTACCTGACAGGGTCAAAACTGATTGTCCCTATTACTGTGTCGGGAGCCTAACTGTCTAGGAGGGCCCTGGGGATGAATAGAAGATGCACTTTGTGACATCATGCCTGGTTCCCTGTGGAATCTTGTTGTAAGTTCTTTTTAGAATCTCTATGTTTGGAGGTTCTTTACTTGTCAGTTATGTTTGAGCTGTTGATGGCTGAGGTGAATAAACTGGACCTGCTTTCTACAGACTGCGTGGTTTCATCTTATTTATGCGAATGACACCACATTTATTTGGCGACGGAGGTGGTTCTCACCTCAACATCCAGCGAAGCTTGCCTCTCATTCCTGTATTTCTCAGAGCATTTTCCAAAGAAGATATCTTCTCCAGCGGCGGTTAGTGATGATGAAGAGAAGGTAAACGGAACACTTCTCCAGTGGCAGATTGCGGTATGCTCGGAACATCGTTGTGAGGTGAGGAGATCTGAGGGAGGAGTCTGTGGTGAAGCGCATCTGCGTTTCACCATGTTATAGAAAAACAGGCATTGGGAGGCGTTGGAACGCATTTGCGTTCCAGCTGAAGAAGCGCAGCTTGTGTTTTGACGTGCGTTGTCACGCAAAGGAGTCCATTTTGTTGGTGAGACGCATCAAGGAGTTACGTGCGTCGGAAAGAGAAGCGGACATTTTAGAGGTTTGAAGGAAGCGTAAGCACGCACGGAGGACATTTTGTAACGTTGGGATGGATTGCATTGCTTAACATCATAAGCACACCTATCCCAAGCCCGGCTGTGTTCATTGCTTCCGTTTTTTTTTTTTCTCCAGTAGATCAACGCGGAGAAGTTATTTTCATCATCCGTAACTGTTTCGTCTCTCGTCTCTACGTTTTGGGAAATTTTCAGCTCTACCGAGGTTGACTATATTTGAAGCAGATTATTTGCGGAGGCACACCATTGTGCATCAGTATTTGGATATCATTTTCAGTATTTGTGAGTCATTGTGTTACAGGAGTCAGTGCATGAAGAAGGAGTTTAAGTGCACAATTTGAGACTTATCGAGAAATTATAATGCTCTAGTTGAACTGCATTTTTTTTTTTTTCCCAACTATTATTCATTGGCACTATCATTTTACTGTTCTGTATTTCTCTTCTTCAGGTGTGTTCAGGTTTAATTTAGTGTCAAGGTTTTTCTTATTTTTGCTTATTCAACATGCAGAATGTGACTTAACCACCTTTCTTTTTGACAAGTCCAGGTGAACCCACCATAAAGTGGCAAAAGTGGAAGAAGATCTTTAATAACTCTGCACGTTTTTGTGGAACTAATTTAAGTGCGGAGAGAAAGCATTCTTTATTGTTGCACTGTTTAGGGGGTGAAGGTCAGGAAGTTCTTGAGCATTTGCCGGAGCTCAGTGCTGCTGACCAAAGAACTTTAAATGAGTATGAAATGTACATACTGCAGTTGGATCAACATTATCTGCCACAATTGAGTACAATTATGGAGAGGTATCATTTTGGCCTACGTGAACAGAAGAAAGATGAATCTATTGAGGAGTTTGTCACGGCTTTGAGGAAGCTTGCTTCTTCATGTAAATTTGGTGGTGCTATTGAAGAAAGGATAAGGGATCAGTTTGTCTTAAAATGTGCTCATGACAAAATAAGAGAGGAATTATGGCTGAAGGATGAGCCTCCCTTGGATGAGGTTTTAGCCATTGCAAAACGTGTGGAGCATATGATGAAATGTGTGGAAGAATTGAGTACTGTAAAAAACAAATCTAATGCTGAGAGTCATAGTAATGTGGAAGAGGTGGTTTGCCTTGTTAAAAACAAGACAACTGTTGACAGCGATAGAGACAAATCTTCACGTCTCAATGAGGGTGTCTCTTCGTTGGACAACAGCTCCACCTGTTTCAGATGTGGGAAAATAGGTCATAGAGCTAATGCTCCATTTTGCCCTGCTCTTCGTTTCAATTGCAGCACGTGTGGTAGGAAGGGACACTTTGCAAAAGTAAGGTTAAAAAAAAGGGAACAACCTCAGATAAAAGATCAGCCACAGGTAAAGGAGATAATATATCAGATGGGGGAGCAGGAAACCAAACATCCCTCTCATGTGGTCACTATTGATGGAGTTGAGCTTGAGTTGAAATTTGATTCTTGCTCACATCTCACCGTGATTAGTAAAGACATCTATGAACAGCATTTTAAAGATAGGGTTTCTCTTTTAAAGAATTATGTTTCACCTGTTGGTTATGGAGGTTTGCCCATAAGAATGCTTGGTTATTTTGAAACTTGCATTGAACTGAAGGAACGTATGATTGCAGGAAAAATTTATGTGGCAAAGCAAGGGGATGCACTACTAGGGTGGCCTCATCAACGTTTGCTTGGGGTTCTTTTGAATCCTAATTCTGTGCCTCAAGTTCAAGTTCAACTTGTTGATGATTCAGTCTCTGCCATAGCTGAAAGATTTGCTGATGTTTTTAGTGATGAACTAGGTTGTTTGAAAGGGTACAAACATCATATTAAATTAAGAGAAGGAGCTGTTCCTGTTGTCGCAAAAGTTAGGAGAGTCCCTTTGAATGAACAAGCAGGGGTTCAGAAAGAGATTGAACGCTTGATTGACATGGGAGTTATTGAGTCTGTTGAGGCGACTGAGTGGTTGGCTCCCGTAGTCGTTGCCAAGAAGGCCAGTGGCGAGTTACGCCTCTGCATTGACTTACGTTCGCTTAATAAAGAGGTAGTCGTGGACAGGTTTCCCCTGCCTAATTTTGATGAGATGATTTGCACTTTGGGGGGTGCCAAATACTTCACCACGCTGGATCTTGCCTCCGCCTACCATCAGGTGGAGTTGGATGAATCTTCGCAGAATCTGACAGCCTTTGTGACGCCAATGGGAACTTTTAAATTTCGTAGGATGCCATTTGGGCTTGTCTCTGCTACATCTGTTTTTCAACGGATAATGTCAAATGTTCTGAAGGGTGTGTCAGGGGTGAAGTGCTATCAAGATGATTTGTTGATTTATGGAAGCACAAAGGCGGAGCATTTTTCAAGAGTTTGTGCTGTTCTTGAACGTCTTAGGAAGGCTGGGTTGACCCTCAAGAAGGAAAAATGCAAGTTTGCTGTGGAGGAAGTGAATTACTTAGGTCATTGTATCACTGGACATGGTGTTTTTCCTAAAAAAGATTTAGTGGAGTCCATTGTTAAGATCTGCATGCCTTCCAACAAAGAAGAGTTGCTCTCTTTTCTTGGTATGGTGGAATTCTATAGTAAGTTTATACCAGGGTATGCTGATAAGACTAGGTGTCTTAGGAAGCTTACGGGGAAGAGTGTGGTTTTTGACTGGAGTGATGAGTGTGCTAAGGAGTTTGTCTCAATCAAAGCTGAATTAATGAAAGCCCCCTCTTTGCAAGCTTTTGTGCCAGGTGAAGAAACTCTTATTTTGACAGATGCTAGTGCAAAGGGATTAGGAGCTGTGTTACTTCAAAAAAATCATGGAGTAGAACGTTTGATTGCTTGTGCGTCTAGGTGTCTGAGGGGTTCTGAGCTTAACTACTCGGTAATCGAGAAGGAGGCTTTAGCTATCTTTTGGGCGCTGAGGAAATTCAGAAACTTGATTTGGGGTACTAAAGTGAAGGTTCTGTCAGACCACAAACCTCTTAAAGAGGTTTTTGGGGAAAAAGTTTAGACTCTATTTCTTCTCGGATCAAAAAATGGATTATTTCACTTCAGGAGTTTGATTTTGATGTAGACTATATCCCAGGCATTGTTAACAAGTCAGCTGATTGCTTATCTCGGTTGGTTGATGTTGATGTGGTGGATCTGGATGACGTGAGTCTTGTGGATGATACAGTTAATGTTTGTGAAGTCACATTGGGCACTTTGGAGGAATCAGAGTGGAAAACTGAAATTGGAAAAGATCAAGAAATCATGAAAGTAATGGATTTGATTAGGTTGGGAAAAAACAAGCATCTTGAGAAACCTTGGTCTATGGTTTGTGAAGAGTTGTCAGTTATGGATGGCATCCTTGTTAGGGGTACTAAACTTGTTCCTCCTTCGGGCGTGCGAAATAAATTACTTAGTCATGCACACTCTGGGCATCTTGGTATTGTCAAGACTAAAGAGTATTTGAGAATGCAATTTTGGTGGCCAGGAATGGACAAGGAGATTGAAAGGATGCTTCGTGATTGTATGGAATGTTGTTGTATTGATAAGATACTCAAAACTAAACCGATGCCCATGGTTTGCAGGAAATTCCCCGATTACCCTTGGGATGAGGTAGCCATCGATATTGTTGGACCATTACATGGTGTGTCCGACACACCTTATTTAATTGTGCTTCTGGATTTGTATTCCAGATGGATTGAAGTGAGTTCAGTCAGGGATATCTCTTCAACTAGTGTCAAGAAATTTCTTGAAGAAGTTTTTAAGAGAGAGAGTTTCCCTAATTGTATTCTTTCTGATAATGGTCCTCAGTTTTGCTCTTCTGAATTCCAGTCCTTCATGAAAGAGTGTGGCATAATACACAAGCGCAGTTCTGTGTATCACCCAGAAACCAATGGGGCTGTAGAAAGAGTTAACAAAACTCTTAAGGAGAGTATACAATTAGCCAGAGTGAATAATTTAAACTGGAGAGTTGTTCTACAAGATAGGATCACGGCTTATCGTATGTCTCCTCACATGACTACAGGAAGATCGCCCTTTGAGTTGTTCAAAGGAAGAGCTTCAAATTCTAAGCTCTGTCCAGGGTGGATGAGTCTTGACAAAGGTTTTAAAGACAATCATTTGGGAGATTGGAGATGTAGGGAGTATGATAAGCAATTATCAAGGAAAATGTACTTTGATGAGAAAAAATGTGTTCAGAATAATGATTTGAGTGTTGGGGACCATGTCAAGATTAGGGCACCTGTTGATTGTCAACCCTGGTCTAAGTTTACAAAAGTGAGAAAAGTTGTTAAGATCTTCAAAAATGCTGTTAAGACGGAAGATGGAAGAATTTGGAATAAGAGTCGTGTGGTGTTAGTTAATTCCAATTCTAATTCTGTCTGTGCTAACTTCAGTTCTTCTTCTTCTTCGGTTGCTGATTCTTCGTTTGTTAGGATGGGTTCAGTACCGGATTCTGACAAGAGAAGGAGTCAGAGGGTGCACAGATTTCCTTTACATATGAAAGACTATGTTACTTGAGCTTCATTTTCTGCATTTTCTTATCACTTGTTTTTCTTCCTTTTGTTGTTGTTGTAAAGAGGGAAGATGTGTGACATCATGCCTGGTTCCCTGTGGAATCTTGTTGTAAGTTCTTTTAGAATCTCTATGTTTGGAGGTTCTTTACTTGTCAGTTATGTTTGAGCTGTTGATGGCTGAGGTGAATAAACAGCTTTCTACAGACTGCCTGGTTTCATCTTATTTATGCGAAAGACACCACACACTTCTTGGCATGTCCAAGTCAAAAGAGGTAGTGCTAAAGCTGCCCTTTGTTCTGCCAACTGTTCCTATACTCTCCCAGTTAGTTAATCCCTGCTAAGTGGTCAGCAGGTAACACCCATTCGTCTTTCCTGGGCAAGCCATTGTCCTAAGCGCCAAAATTGTTAACTCTCACAGCCAATGATGTGTTTTCCAGCTCTAGTGGTGTGATAGGTAGTACGACTGAATTCTGGCTCAGAAAGTGACATTTCTACAAAGTCACCTTTCTGCTTAATTTATCAAAAATCTGATTTAACCATTGCGTCAGATTGTAAAAGCTAAGTAGGAAATAATTTTGAAGCCTTTTTCTAGTCTTTTCATAAGCAGAGGTAGAAAATAAAGAACTTAAACTCACCCAGGCCTATTGGGGAAAAGTCTAATCAGTACTCCAAACTGAAATCAGGGCACAAGTCCTAAAAAAGAAGTGGGGGGGACTAACCTAGTTAGGCAGTATGCAAGTGACAGCACGACGCGTGACATCACAGCACATGACATCACAGCGCATGACATTACATGTGGCATCACAGGAATTGACATCATAGGAAGTGGCATCACAAGCCACGACTTTAATATGCACGTGTTGATGTAAAGCGCTCTGACACTCTGCTTTGGGATGAGTAGCGCTATACAAGAATAAATAGTGGTACTTAAATTATTTCAACGCCTCCTCAGGGGTAGTAAGCGCTATATAAATTACATTTATTTTGTGTAAATACTGGGAGAGACCTACACATCTGACATTGTTACAGTGGATGCATCTCTAGGAAACAGAGCCTGAAAAAAGTGAAAAGCTGCCTCTCTTAAGTATGTGTGAAGTGTTAACAAGGTGTGAGCCTTTGTTTACCCTCTGCTGCATTTGCATCAGGTGTGAGGCTCCTGACTGCTCCCAGCCAGGAGACTCCAACAAAAGGAGGCCTGATGACCCCTCAAATTCGGTCTTTGATGTGGGCCCAGCAGGACTCTAAAATAAGAAAGCCCCGTCCCCGCCTGCACGTTGTTGCTTGTTGCAAATGGAAAGCAGACAACGTGCAGGCGCTGCTGAAAGTGTCCCGGTGTTTGGAAATTACACCGGGACGAGTTTAGCACATTATTTAGTGGGGCCCAAATTCTTGGCAGGCTGGACGGCGTTCACCCTGTGAAAGAAGTGGGTGGACGCCGTCCACCCGCGTGTACCCCCGACTCGTGCCCTGACTGAAATCGATTTTGAGATTTATTTCAATGAGGGCAGATTAATCCCAATATGTAGTGGGCTCTTTTTATATATTAGCACCCCTCCCTGAGGGCTTACAAGGCACATTTTAAGAGTTAATTATGAATATATAAAAATAAGATTTTTCTAAACAACAAAAGCAGTTTTTGCTGTCATGTGGCCCTGCAGTGCATTTTAGCTACAGGCTAAACAGAGTACAGTGGGGCGCCTGGCAGAAACATATTTTTGTTGTACATGGGATGTTGTAAACACACACTGCGGCCCACATATAACATTTAACTTTCCATTCCACAGGTGCACTAAGATACCAACTAACAATGGACGTATACAGAAGTTAAATAGGCCTAAAAAAGGAGTTCCAATGTACAGCACATATTTTAGAAGGGAAGCACAGCCACTTTATTACTATTTAAAAGCGCTAAAGTGAACAGAGTCCTAAAACCAACTAAAATAGGGTCCTGAAAAAGGTGAAAAGTCTGGGTCAACAATGCAAAAATTGTTGAATTTGCTACACTCTGACCCCCAAACAAGTCATTGCTGGCAGTGAGCGCACAGGGTTAATAACTGTAACACACCAACATCTCAGGACTGGCAGTGCTATAACATTCACCAGCATTGTGAGAAACAAACAACCTGATTTAGATCTTGGCAGAGAGAAATACTCCATCACAAACGTGGAGATCGTTATACGGCGGACGGGATATCCGTCACGTTTGTGACGGAGTAGCCCATCCGCTGTGATCTAAATAAGGCCCAAAGTTACGGTCTTCTCTCAATTGGGTGGAGGGATACAGTTCTGCGCAATGTAGTGCAGTCAAGGCCACAACCATATAGCTCAACTAAATATCACTATTGAGCCTAAAATAATGTACAGCGTCAACTGAAGCATGGTATTTGAGCCGCTACTGAACACATTGTTTCGTGCTCCAGTTTTCCTTTACCATCTAGTTCCAGGTGGTGGTATTTTAAGGCGTATTGCCTACTGTTTTAGGTATTGTTGAGTGACTTTAAATGTTGCTGGTTTTACCGCATGGATAGTCTTACCACATAAGAGATATTGATTAGCACAAAACGTAACGTACACAGATGTAATACTTTCATGTGGTAATTCTGATTATGCTGAATGATGGAATCAGCATCTGTGAAGGGTTCCTGGTGTTACAGTAGGTGGAGAAATAGGCCTGGTTTTCTCTAATATTGATTACTGCATCTAAGAGTGCGGCTGCTGTTCACATAGTAGACATGCACACTTTGCTTCCGCTCCAACCTGGAAAGGACGGTGAATGTTCAGATCATGTTGCATGGTTAGTCGTAAGAATATGTTTTTTTCCAGTACAAGAGAGTGCTGCATAATCATATTGTCATTTTAAACAGAGATTGGTGAGTCACGTGGCTCCTTTTTTTCTGATTTCTGCTGTTTATTTCACTCTGCCAAAAGAGAGACTGGACTGATCTCAATGTAAATGCTAAGAAAGCAGTATTTTGTGTCTATAATTTAGTTAATCTTATGGAGTTTGTACTTTGCCTATTAACAAGCATTTGGGACTTTAATCGCATGTCTCATAGGAAAAACCAAGACCAAATCCAATCTTAAGGGATGGTATTGTGATGTGGCGAAGAGATGGTTAGTCTGGTAATTAAGGGTCAGACTGGAGAGGAATCTTGGGGCCCGATTCACAAAGGTAAACTGAGATGAAAGTCTAACTTTACGAATTTGGTATTCACAAAGGGCATTTACGAGAAGTACAGTTAGACTTTTGTCTCAGTTAAACTTAAGACCAAAACTTAAGTTTAACTGAGAAAAAAGTCTAACTTTACTACCCGTAAATGCGCTTTGTGAATACCGAAAGTCGTAAAGTTAGACTTTCGTCTCAGTTTACCTTTGTGAATCGTAAATGCCCTTTATGAATACTGAAAACCGTAAAGTTAGACTTTTGTCTCAGTTTAATTTTGTGAATCGGGGCCGAAGATTGCAACCTGAGAGAATGACACTACAGGGGAGTGTCAATGTGGTTCTGCTGCAAAGAGTTACCCACTCAAGCCTATAGCAGTTTTGGAGAGGTCACCACAGGGGACTGCTTAAAGCTCCATGTAATCTTCCATGAAATGCCGTCACTTAAAGGACATTTCACCCAGCCAGTGCCAACTTGTAAAAAAATGCCAACAGCCAATAGCTGACTGGGTCTGACCAAAAGCCCACTTTTCTGCACTGAACACCTGTGTATGTGTTTTGGTAACATGAGGTCCATTAAAACAACTATAGCTGTCTGTAGGCCAGATCTGAAAAGGAACCTGGCATTAATCATCACAAGATTAATGCGATTAATGATCCTGAGCACCTCACAGTGAATCCTTTGTTCTGCTGAAAAAGTCCCTTACATCACGCGCCTTGAAAACTGAGGTTCTTACATACTGGGTTTGCACACTTACTCCAGCATTTTCATAGAATTAAAGGAAGGTATGCAATTACGATGTAAAAAGTAATTGACAATGTTTGTGAATGTCCACTAAGTTAACATTTTGTAGGCGTTCCTAACATTCCTAATAACCACTCCCTCCCTTCTCTCGTCTGGAAACACCCATATTCCCACCTTTTTATAAAATGTATGACTGTTGCATGTGCCATGGAGATTTGTAAATATCCCCAGACCATGGTCCCATGAATTGGGATGTGTCACGTGTGGGCAAAATTGACATTTTTATGGATAACTAAATTTAGCTTAGGTGCACGAGAGGTTTGTGAATCGGGGCCATGGAGCGTTAGCTGTAGTAGGGCAAAGCGGGCCATGGAAGTCTGTTGGTTGGAAAATGTTTCCCTTTTCCAGATTATTGTTGGAGCAGAGGAGATGAGCCTACGTTTATGGTAATTCTTTTGTAGATTGTCAAGAGAGAAGGCAATACGATGTACAGAACTACATCATGTTCGCATGTTGTACAGTATAATAAGTATATCTTAAACAAAATGCAGCCGTGGTACCTCGCGGGACTGCCATATACAGGGCGTGATAAGGGTATCAAGGACTTTTACCAATCTCATGTTCAATACTCTTAAGAAGGTCTGGAGTTCAGCCTAGAAGATGATGTCTCCATTCCTCCAGTAGGAAGGCTCTTTCCATTAGGCACCTCGCTAATAGATAGAGGCAGGGAGAACCAGAGTTTAGGAGCTGCTCTGGAGAAGGCTTGCTTCTGTGTCCTGTGTTTCATACACCCTGGAAATTTCAGGCACAACCTTTCTTACTTCTGGTCATGAGCGACTTTCCAGAGATCTTAAATTTTCATCTAAGCTGTTTGCTCTGTTCAGACTGACTGCTTGGCTTGTGATACTTGCACGTTTAAATTTGCACCTTGCTTCAAATGAAAGTCAGTAAAGATCTTTTAATACAGAGGGTGATGTGATCTTTAAGTCCGGTGCCGTCAACCAGCCATGCAGCCTCATGAAGATTAGCTAATCTTGATTTAGGAAGGCCAGTCAGCAGGCCATTGCTACTATCTATTCTACTTATGACAGTGCTTGGACTACTGTCTTTAGGTCTTGCTTTGGAACAAACAGTTTCATTTTCAGTCGCATCTTCCTTTGATCTTGTGCTTCTTGACATGGCCATCAAGATGGAACCCAATGATTGTTGATTTTTTAACCGTTGAGGGTGAAATTACTAACATCTTGAGGTAAAGCAGCTTAATGCGATGGAGGTTTCCTTAGAAGGAAAGGTCATCAAAAAACTGCTATTAGACTTCATCAGCATCAAACATCATCTCTACAATGATCCAGCGTAAATGACATGCACCAAAGGCACCAATGGCAAAAAAATACAAGGGGAAGATGGAAGTGGTACGTAACATGGGAAGGCCTAAAATGTAAGTCGTGAAACTGTTCACATGGCCGAACATTGGCTGTCCAGTGCTATAGCCCTTGGCTCCAGGGAAATTATGATAGAAGTGCATGGATTGCTTGCACATCAGCTGTATGCCTACAGTGTTGGCTGGGAGGCTGCTTTTGCTGTCAGTATTGGCACATCATGCCTTTTTATGGGTGTATAAGTCCTGAATTGCATATTTGTAACCAATTCTTGTAACAATTGGAGGCGTTCACTTACACGTCCAAGTAGTGACATCGATGAACAATGTCCTAGAAAAATCAGAGAACACAGCCCTCTAGACCGTAGAACCATTGGCCCTGAATGTCATTACAGTCGATATTTGCAATCTGTGTCTATAGCAGTATCAGATGATCAATCACGCCACTACTGAGTAAATCGACTCCTCACTCCTGTGTGTTAAGCAAGAATCATCCCATTAATAATCGCACCTTTCTGGGGAAAGTGCTGGAAACGTGGTTCCGTTCCCAGCTAAAAGGATGCAGAGAGGTGTTTATGGTGGCCAGTCATTCCAGGTTCCATGCTGGCTCCAGCACAGACACTATCGCTCTTCATGTGCGTGACTCGAACAAGGTCACATTCCCCTGTCTTGTAAATGTTAAGAGATGGAGATATTTGTTGTGTGATATGGACTACATGGGCCAGATTCGCAAAGCTTTTTTTGTTTGTGTGTTTTATTCCTGTAAATTCAGGAGTACTTTACACCTATGTCAGGAGCAAGTCACACGCACATAGACAAACAATTGCAAATCAGCTTCTGGTTTCACATTCATCAAATCTGTTAGACTTGTCAGCCTTAGGGTGGTCATCCCCCAAATGTTTTGCCTTCACTTCTCCTGTTTTGCTGAATTCGTTTTTGTTGGACTTAGGGCTCTGCATACTTTACCACTGCTAACCAGTGTTAAAGTGCTTCTGCTCTCTCTTTTAAACATGCCTGCATCACTTATTGTGCCACCCAATTAAGTAGCCCTTAAAACCTGTCTCAGGCCTGCAATTGCAGCCTTTGGATGCAATTTTAAACTGCCATTTCGACCTGGCAAAATAAACCTTTTGCTAGGCCTAAACCTTCCTTTTTAATACATATGTCACCCCTACGGTAGGCCTTGAACAGCCTTCAGGGCAGGGTGCATTGTAATAAAAAAAAGTTAGACATGTACTTTTAAGTTTTGCGTGTCGTAGTGAAAAACTCTCAAATTAATTTTTTAGTATTGCAAGGCCTACTTCTCCCATAGGATAACATTGGGTTACCGTATAACATTTAATAAGTGACAACTTTTGTGTGGGAGCAGGTCAGAATGCCATGTCTAGTGTCTGAGGAATTGTAATTTAAAATCCTCTTTATTGGTAAAGTCGGATTTTAAGTTCCAATTCTGAAGATGCCACTTTTAGAAAGTTGGCATTTTCTCCTCCTAACCATTTGGTGCCTGCAGACTGTTCCTGGGTCACATGACTAGGTGTAGTTGGTATTTGGCCTTTGTGTATTCCTCCCAGACAATATCACAATAGAGGGTGATGAGGGGTCGGAGCTGTCACCTACCACACTTGCACTTCAAAGATACTGGCCCAGCTCACACACAACGGACTTCACACTAGCCTATTGTACCTCTAGACAGACTGGGACCAGGGCAGGGAGGCATGAAATTCGAGACACATCTGTAAGGGGAAAACTCCAGAAGCTTCTCCCACTTCAAAGGGGGCACAAGGTATAAAAATAGGACCCTCAGATCCACTCTTCAGTGCACTCCGGGACCTGTGGATGCTACAGAAGAAGCTCTGCCCTGCTGCTTGAGGCCTGCCCTGCTGTCTGAGGAGGAAGGCTGAACATGCACCCATCATCCCAGGCTGAAGTGACTCCAAGGGTCAGCTGACTCACCTTCTGTTCTGAGTTGCAGGGACACGACAAGCTCCAGGGGCCTCTCTGCAACTGCTCAGCTGACCTATTGCAACCGGACCTGCCTGAGCCCTGCCGGCCTCTGCTGGAATGAGTTCCTAATGTCGAAGAGGTGTCTCCCAGGTCCTGGACCGCCATCCAGTGTAGGGAAAAAAAAACCTGGGTTTTTTGTAGATTTATACAGCACAAACTCGACCCGAAGGTATTGGAGCGCTTTACATGACCACCAGTTCACATTACACAAGGACACATTCATTTCTTTTTTAGGCACGGGGAGGCTAAGTGATTTGCCCAGAATCACAGGATATTGTGCCAGCGCCAAAACTTGAACCTGGTTCCTCACCTCCAACCTCATCAGCTCTGGTCGTTACGCCACATCTTCTGCTCCAGTTCTCTTTACCCAGTCTTACACCAGTAGCAGTCCCTGACAATAGGCATTCCAGAATGTTCCTTTTTTTTTGATGATGTCTTCTTGGGTTGGTAGACCTATTTTGACATTATTCTCCAGATGACACCTTTAGATATTTTATCATCATGCGAGGATCACATTCAAAGACATCTTCTGACAATCTTCTTCTCTATTCATATGGTTGCCGGGTTCGCAATCACTGCATTCCTTCTACTGTATTCAGTTGTTACTGCCACTCCCATATGTACCCCCAGTCCAAAAGCACCCCTAAGCCATCACATGATGCTTATTCGCTCTTTACATAAATCTCAAATAAAAATAAAATAAATATAAAATATTCATGAAGGTTGACATGTGTATTTGGTAGTTGTTTCTATTGACTACCATTTCTGTGAAGAAATATATCTCAAATACAAATAAAATAAATATAAAATATTCATGAAGGTTGACATGTGTATTTGGTAGTTGTTTCTATTGACTACCATTTCTGTGAAGAAATATTTCTTTTGTTACTTTCAAGCATTCCGTCCCCGGTGTTATATTGCGACGTCTAGTGCTAAGGGGACTCTTCTACTAAAAATGTGTCTTTTGCTCTGTATTTGGTTGTATAGGTAGCTTGATGTGTCTGACATATACTCTGTATTGTATACTCTGTACTCCAGTCCTTTCCACTACACCTTTTTACATCCTTGAACTGGAAGTGCATATTAGCTGGGGAGTGACACTAACACTCCAAAGAGAATTGAAAATAGAAAGAAGTCACACAATTTAAACTAAAAAAATAAATAAATGGAAGACAACATTAATTTGCGTGATTTGATACAGACCTAATTTAAAGCAATAGTGTTTATTACGGTGAAATTAACGCATTGAGCTATATTAAATATTACAGCATGCCGTCACATATGTTTTTCGCATTTTTCTTTCTCTGAGGTGGTCAGAATATTTGTGTTGTTTGGCCTCTCCATGCCCCCAGGGCTGACAGCGATCAGTAACCTGTTCTAGCATTTATGCGCCAGTGGCTTGTTTCTTTCTTTAATTAACTCTAATAAACGACTCTCCTATGTTCTATCACTGCACAAACCGAATAAATTACAGACTAGCTCTTCTCTGTTTTGCAACTTGTTCAAACGGTGCAACGTAAAATGGAGGGTAGTGGAAGTAAGTGAAAGAGAACCTTTGAATTGTCTATGTATCTAACTGAACCTAACCTAAATCAGTGTACCCTTGGTGTGGGGTGTTACAGGGCTAGAGCAATGTCTGACTTGCATAGCTTCCAGGTGAGATATATATATGTGTATATATATATGGAAAAGGTTGCCCCCTGGTGAAGTACACTCACATCAGGTAGAATCCACGAGGAAAGTGCTTTATTGGATTTCATGCATTTGAGCAGCATTTGGGAGCCGACACGTTTCGGGCATTGCGCCCTTCATCAAAGGCATGCTGTTGTGAAGCGGCTACTGCAACATACACCCCTTCTTTTATCTCGCTCACAATCACGTGAGTAAACGGCATGTGCCTGGCATTGTGGGATATGCAGTCCCAGTGGTGTCCATGTGGATCGCCGCCGTCCATGCAGCGAAATTAAAATCCCGCTAATGAAATGCCACAAAGTCACCTTCCTAAATCACTGGATCCCGCTGCTCCGCTTGGGGCCTGCTTGAGTGAGCAAGCCACAGACCCGCTGATTTCTTGCAGTGGTGCACTCCTCGACCGGGCCGGCCGAATTAATTTGGAAGGAAAAGGTTGCCCCCTGGTGAAGTACACTCGCAGCAGGTAGAATCCACGAGGAAAGTGCTTTATTGGATTTCATGCATTTGAGCAGCATTTGGGAGCCGACACGTTTCTGGCATTGCGCCCTTCATCAAAGGCATGCTGTCGTGAAGCGGCTACTGCAACATACACCCCCTCTTTTATCTCGCTCACAATCACGTGAGTAAACGGCATGTGCCTGGCATTGTGGGATATGCAGTCCCAGTGGTGTCCATGGGGATCGCCGCCGTCCATGCAGCAAAATTAAAATCCCGCTAATGAAATGCCACAAAGTCACCTTCCTAAATCACTGGATCCCGCTGCTCCGCTTGGTGCCTGCTTGAGTGAGCAAGCCACGGACCCGCTGATTTCTTGCAGTGGTGCACTCCTCGACCGGGCCGGCCGAATTAATTTGGAAGGAAAAGGTTGCCCCCTGGTGAAGTACACTCGCAGCAGGTAGAATCCACGAGGAAAGTGCTTTATTGGATTTCATGCATTTGAGCAGCATTTGGGAGCCGACACGTTTCGGGCATTGCGCCCTTCATCAAAGGCATGCTGTCATGAAGCGGCTACTGCAACATACACCCCCTCTTTTATCTCGCTCACAATCACGTGAGTAGACGGCATGTGCCTGGCATTGTGGGATATGCAGTCCCAGTGGTGTCCATGTGGATCGCCGCCGTCCATGCAGCAAAATAAAAATCCCGCTAATGAAATGCCACAAAGTCACCTTCCTAAATCACTGGATCCCGCTGCTCCGCTTGGTGCCTGCTTAAGTGAGCATGCCACGGCATCGCTGATTTCTTGCAGTGGTGCACTCCTCGACCGGGCCGGCCGAATTAATTTGGAAGGAAAAGGTTGCCCCCTGGTGAAGTACACTCGCAGCAGGTAGAATCCACGAGGAAAGTGCTTTATTGGATTTCATGCATTTGAGCAGCATTTGGGAGCCGACACGTTTCGGGCATTGCGCCCTTCATCAAAGGCATGCTGTCGTGAAGCAGCTACTGCAACATACACCCCCTCTTTTATCTCGCTCACAATCACGTGAGTAAACGGCATGTGCCTGGCATTGTGGGATATGCAGTCCCAGTGGTGTCCATGTGGATCGCCGCCGTCCATGCAGCAAAATTAAAATCCCGCTAATGAAATGCCACAAAGTCACCTTCCTAAATCACTGGATCCCGCTGCTCCGCTTGGTGCCTGCTTGAGTGAGCAAGCCACGGACCCGCTGATTTCTTGCAGTGGTGCACTCCTCGACCGGGCCAGCCGATTTAATTTGGAAGGAAAAGGTTGCCCCCTGGTGAAGTACACTCGCAGCAGGTAGAATCCACGAGGAAAGTGCTTTATTGGATTTCATGCATTTGAGCAGCATTTGGGAGCCGACACGTTTCGGGCATTGCGCCCTTCATCAAAGGCATGCTGTCGTGAAGCGGCTACTGCAACATACACCCCCTCTTTTATCTCGCTCACAACCACATGAGTAAACGGCAAGTGCCTGGCATTGTGGGATATGCAGTCCCAGTGGTGTCCATGTGGATCGCCGCCGTCCATGCAGCAAAATTAAAATCCCGCTAATGAAATGCCACAAAGTCACCTTCCTAAATCACTGGATCCCGGTGCTCTGCTTGGTGCCTGCTTGAGTGAGCAAGCCATGGACCCGCTGATTTCTTGCAGTGGTGCACTCCTCGACCGGGCCGGCAGAATTAATTTGGAAGGAAAAGGTAGCCCCCTGGTGAAGTACACTCGCAGCAGGTAGAATCCACGAGGAAAGTGCTTTATTGGATTTCATGCATTTGAGCAGCATTTGGGAGCCGACACGTTTCGGGCATTGCGCCCTTCATCAAAGGCATACTGTCGTGAAGCGGCTACTGCAACATACACCCCCTCTTTTATCTCGCTCACAATCACGTGAGTAAACGGCATGTGCCTGGCATTGTGGGATATGCAGTCCCAGTGGTGTCCATGTGGATCGCCACCGTCCATGCAGCAAAATTAAAATCCCGCTAATGAAATGCCACAAAGTCACCTTCCTAAATCACTGGATCCCGCTGCTCCGCTTGGTGCCTGCTTGAGTGAGCAAGCCACGGACCCCTCTGATTTCTTGCAGTGGTGCACTCCTCGACCGGGCCAGCCGATTTAATTTGGAAGGAAAAGGTTGCCCCCTGGTGAAGTACACTCGCAGCAGGTAGAATCCACGAGGAAAGTGCTTTATTGGATTTCATGCATTTGAGCAGCATTTGGGAGCCGACACGTTTCGGGCATTGCGCCCTTCATCAAAGGCATGCTGTCGTGAAGCGGCTACTGCAACATACACCCCCTCTTTTATCTCGCTCACAACCACATGAGTAAACGGCATGTGCCTGGCATTGTGGGATATGCAGTCCCAGTGGTGTCCATGTAGATCGCCGCCGTCCATGCAGCAAAATTAAAATCCTGCTAATGAAATGCCACAAAGTCACCTTCCTAAATCACTGGATCCTGGTGCTGTGCTTGGTGCTTGGTTGAGTGAGCAAGCCATGGACCCGCTGATTTCTTGCAGTGGTGCACTCCTCGACCGGGCCGGCCGAATTAATTTGGAAGGAAAAGGTAGCCCCCTGGTGAAGTACACTCGCAGCAGGTAGAATCCACGAGGAAAGTGCTTTATTGGATTTCATGCATTTGAGCAGCATTTGGGAGCCGACACGTTTCGGGCATTGCGCCCTTCATCAAAGGCATGCTGTCGTGAAGCGGCTACTGCAACATACACCCCCTCTTTTATCTCGCTCACAATCACGTGAGTAAACGGCATGTGCCTGGCATTGTGGGATATGCAGTCCCAGTGGTGTCCATGTGGATTGCCGCCGTCCATGCAGCAAAATTAAAATCCAGCTAATGAAATGCCACAAAGTCACCTTCCTAAATCACTGGATCCCGCTGCTCCGCTTGGTGCCTGCTTGAGTGAGCAAGCCACGGACCCGCTGATTTCTTGCAGTGGTGCACTCCTCGACCGAGCCGGCCGAATTAATTTGGAAGGAAAAGGTTGCCCCCTGGTGAAGTACACTTGCAGCAGGTAGAATCCACGAGGAAAGTGCTTTATTGGATTTCATGCATTTGAGCAGCATTTGGGAGCCGACACGTTTCGGGCATTGCGCCCTTCATCAAAGGCATGCTGTCGTGAAGCGGCTACTGCAACATACACCCCCTCTTTTATCTCGCTCAGAATCACGTGAGTAAACGGCATGTGCCTGGCATTGTGGGATATGCAGTCCCAGTGGTGTCCATGTGGATCGCCGGCGTCCATGCAGCAAAATTAAAATCCCGCTAATGAAATGCCACAAAGTCACCTTCCTAAATCACTGAATGCCGCTGCTCCGCTTGGTACCTGCTTGACTGAGCAAGCCACGGACCCGCTGATTTCTTGCAGTGGTGCACTCCTCGACCAGGCCGGCCGACTTAATTTGGAAGGAAAAGGTTGCCCCCTGGTGAAGTACACTCGCAGCAGGTAGAATCCACGAGGAAAGTGCTTTATTGGATTTCATGCATTTGAGCAGCATTTGGGAGCCGACACGTTTCGGGCATTGCGCCCTTCATCAAAGGCATGCTGTCGTTAAGCGGCTACTGCAACATACATCCCCTCTTTTAACTCGCTCACAACCACATGAGTAAACGGCATGTGCCTGGCATTGTGGGATATGCAGTCCCAGTGGTGTCCATGTGGATCGCCGCCGTCCATGCAGCAAAATTCAAATCCCGCTAATGAAATGCCACAAAGTCACCTTCCTAAATCACTGGATCCCGCTGCTCCGCTTGGTGCCTGCTTGAGTGAGCAAGCCATGGATCCACTGATTTCTTGCAGTGGTGCAATCCTCGACCGGGCCGGCCAAATTAATTTGGAAGGAAAAGGTAGCCACCTGGTGAAGT